>CM062812.1:101888906-102509842 GCA_031772625.1 Pinus tabuliformis
TAGAAGTTATGAACTGATGATGGATCAAACTCCTACCTAGAGAGTTCAAACCAAAATGTGAGCCCTCAATCAAAAAGCAGGGATGGCACACACTAGATTTCACGGGCGCAGACGAGGTCGAGGTGGAATGGGACCAGGAAGGGGTCGCGGACAGCTGATTTGCTACAATTATGGAGGGCAAGGGCATTATTCCTGCAATTGTACAAATCCAACAAGGGCATCATGTTTATATTATGCCCAGTTTGATCATGAGATAGAGGACTGGCCTGAACTGATAGCAAGGTTGCGCGATAAAATAACGCTCTAGCCTCCCCTGACTCAGAACCTACAAATGATGAGGTCTGAGTTGCACGAAGAGGACCCGAATGTAAACATCATGCTCTGAAGCGGTATCACGATAGGAAATGACAAGGGCCAGTAACCCGAAGAGAGTGCTTGGGTTCGCAAGGCTCCAACAAAGGAACCAGAGTTCTATTTGGAGCGCGCAAAGGAGACATTCATGGAAGCTAAGAAGAGCTTCATAGAGTGCTCCACTTCAGGTAGTAAGGACAAACTAGTACCAAAGATGGACCCATCAATGCTTACTACCTTTCTGGAGACATGCATGAAGTTGCTGCACGACAGCAAGGCTGTAAAGGGACTGCAGGAGCTCATCGCTAGGTGCGCTGGGTCAGGAGAACCACATGTAGTCCAAAAGCTCGGGAAGCACAAAATGCGAACAAGAAGGGAGATGAGATTGACTGTACAAATCGGGGAATATGAAATGGATCAAGTGATTTTGGATCTAGGATCGAACCTGAACATCCTGCCAATGCAAACATGGGAGCGCATGGGCGGGCCCGCATTGCAATGGTCTCCTATTCAATTACGAATGGCGAATGAGCAAAAGATCCTACCGATGGGAAGATTGTAGGGAATATTGGTAGATATCGAAGGTGCGAGTGCGCTTGCAAATTTCAAAGTGATAGAGATTGTCGATGACAAAAATCCCTATCCTACACTACTGGGAATAGATTGGGCCACTAATATGAATGGAGTGATAAATCTAAAGAAGTGCCAGATGATTTTTGAGAAAAAATCACTACGCGTAGTGGTACCTTTAGACCCTGCAAAAGGATCGTGCTACACAGAGCTAGTGCGTAAGGATGAGGGCGATGATGATCTAGAATGTATCTACAAGATAACCACTCGGAAAAAGGATTGGGTGAATCCTACATCGGATGGCAAGATTTCATGGGAGCGCAAAAGCTCCTGCACATCAGTTTCGGATGAAGAAATAGAATAATTGCATAATTAGTTACATGAGGTAACCACGCTCAATTGCAACATGATGGTAAGATCACTGCACTGCGTGACAACATCGGTAAGGGATCTGCCTATGTATGATGGGTTGACAGTGGTGGATGATTTCCTAACCAAATTTGAAAGAGAGGTGCCAAAAGAGCAGCACGTCGATGCTTTGCAATGGGTACTGCGTGCTACACCCCCAAGGTGGTGGGGTACGCACCAAAGGAATTTTAAGGACTGATGGGGATGCAGAAGGATGATTCGCCTACGCTTTGGGAGACCGCAGATGTGGCTAACAGAAAAGTATGATGGATGGGATGATCCATGTGCAAACCTCGCGAAATGGACTAAGGTCTGCGAGGAAGAGCCACAACTTGAATGGGTGCATTTGTTCTATCATACCGATGAATTTGTATACAGAGACGGAGATCCACCATCGCACAAGCGAATGGGATATCTTGCGTGAAGGATTCCTGTTAACCTTCACATTTGAAGATCGTTGGTGGGATCTTGTTGACGATGCGCTATAAGCAGTAAAAGCAGCTATCTTCAAAATACCCCAGGAGCCAATGGAAGTTCTTCAGCCAGAATGGGCGACCCAGTTGAGCTACGTGCTGGAGTGTTACAATGTAAATATTGAGGAGGATGATGAGGATCCACGGAATATTAACATTCCATAAACTGAAGGCTATCACGGGGTTTGAGGTCCATTGATTAAGGATCGTGACATAACTACGCTACTAAAAACAAAGCAGGTAAACATTGGGATGGAGGCGGAACCAAAGTATTCAACGATCGGTGATTATTGGGATGATTCCACAGTGGATAAGGTCGCTAAGTTACTCCACGAGTACCAAGACTTATTCCCAACCAATATTATGAACTTAAAAGGGATCGTTGGCGACTTAGGGATGATGACAATCACCCTAAATCATGACGTGAAGTCGGTCAGGCAAAGGCCTTACCACCTGAATCCAAATTATAAGGAAAAGGTCCACGTAGAATTAGATAAAATGCTCGCAGCCAGAATAATTGAGCTAGTGGAAGAATCTAACTGGGTGAGTCCTATGGTAGTGCAGGAGAAAAAGCAGAAGGGTGAAATAAGAATATGCGTGGACCTCGGGAAGCTTAATGACGCCTATGTACATGACCCATTCCCAACACCGTTCACCGATGAAGTATTGGAAAATGTTGGCGGACAAGAAACATACTCATTCATGGATGGGTTCTCAGGGTACCACCAGATCAAAATCATGTTGGAAGACAGGAGAAAGACGACCTTCACAATGGAATGGGGTTGCTTTCAAGACACCGTTATGCCATTTGGGTTGAAGAACGCGCCAGCCATATTATCGTGCATTGTTGTTGCCACATTCAAAGAATACATCCACAAGTTCCTGGAGATCTATCTAGATGAGTGGATTGTCTTCGGCTTGGTTAAGCACCACGTAGAAAGCTTACGCTTGATGTTGGATACTTGCCGAAAACACTAGATTGCGCTAAACCTTAAGAAGTACACATTCCTTGTTCCCTTTGGGAACCTATTGGGACATGTGGTCTGCAAACAGGGGCTGATGGTGGACCCCACGAAGATTGTCGTGATTCTAAATTGGAAGAACCATGAAGTGTTAAACAGTTGTGTGCTACCTTGGGACACATAGGGTACTACAGGAAGTTCATCAAAATCTATGCCCAAATCACTGCGCCGATGGAGAAACTATTGAAAAAGGATGTCACATTTTGCTGGAATGATAATTACATGAAGAGCATGGATGTCCTAAAGGGGAAATTGGCCTCCACTCCAATCCTGATCTTCCCAAAATGGGATGTGGAGTTTCATGTCCATTTTGATGCGTCATGTATCGCGCTGGGAGCAATGCTCACATAAGAGGGCAAAGAAGGCTTGGATCATCCTATTGCGTTTGCAAGTCGTAGATTGTCCAAAGCTGAGAAGAACTATTCCACAACTGAGTGCGAGGGGTTGGCGATGGTGTACACGCTCCAAAAATACCGGCACTATTTGCTACGAGAACATTTCAAGATGTATACAGACCATTCCATGCTAAATTACTTGGTCAATAAGCCTATGTTGGGGAGGTACATATGTAGGTAGCCCTTATTGTTGCAAGAGTATGACTTTGAGGTCGTGGTCAAACCTGGATGCCTGACCGCAGGACCGGATCACTTGTCATGTATTGAGATAGGCAAGGAACCTACTAGTTTGGAGGAAGGATTACCTAGCACGAAGCTCTTTGCAGTGCACGTTGTGGACAGGCACTTCGAAGATATAATCCATTTTATGACAACAGGGACTGCACCAAAGGAATACTCCAGCCAACAGAAGAAGGAATTGGTAGTGCGCATCGCAGATTTTTCTATCATCTCGGGGCACCTATACAAAATGGGAAATTATAAGATATTGCAAAGATACGTACCTGAATTTGAAAAGAGTTGGATCCTCGCAGAAGCACATGGGGGCGCTACAGGAGGACACTATGCAGGACGCACGACTGCACAGAAGGTTCTTTATGCAGGGTTATGGTGGCCAACCCTTCACTAGGATTCAAAAGCACACTATAAGGCCTGCGATATATGTCAAAGGACCAGAAAACCGTCGCGGAGGGACGAGATGTCGTTGAATCCATAGATGACACAGTAATCATTTGAGAAATGGGAAATTGACTTTGTGGGACCTATCAAACCTCGGGGAAAGACGGGCACGGGCTACATCATCACCGTAAAGGAGTACCTAACACGATGGGCAGAAGCACAGTTGGTCAAAGACTACACAGCCGCTACTGCTGCAAAGTTTTTGTTTGAAAACGTGTTGACCCGATTTGCCTATTTGAAAATCTTAATAAGTGATCATGGAACACAATTCCTGAATGAAACCATCAGCGCGCTCAAAGAAGAGTTCCAGGTGTATCATTAGAAAAGTACACCGTATCACCCACAAGCTAATGGGACTGTACAAGCATTCAATAAAATAGTGGAGATCGCACTAACCAAAGTACGCAACGCGTAGTGAAGCAATTGGGACCTATGGATACCTGCAATGCTATGGGCTTATAGGACAACATGCAAGAAACTAACGGGATAAACACCTTTCTGGTTAGTTTATGGCATGGTTGTCATGCCGATGGAATATATCATACCTAGTCTGCGCATAGCAGTGCTCACAAGGATGACGGACCGCGAAGCTCTGGATGAAAGGCTCGCACAATTGGAAGAACTTGAGGAGGAACGGCTCTTGGCTGGTTTTCATTAGCAAGTACAAAAGCAGCGTGAAAATTCCTCGTACGATCACCATACAAAGTTGCACACCTTCGAGGTAAATGACTTAGTGGTGCTGTATGACAGCAAGTTTGAAAAAATTCCGAGAAAATTTAGAATGCATTTGTTGGGACCATATGTGGTTAAGGAGCTCACAGATGGAGGCACGGTCCAACTAGTCAAACTAAATGGAGAAGAACCCTTCCCAGGCAAAGTGAATGGCAATCGCTTAAAGCCCTACAGGGGTGGGCCAACTATCTGACTAGCCAGCCAAAGCATAGTCATCACGCTCCAAGGAACCGGACAAAGGCGTGAGACTATAAACACATGTAGCAGATACCATATAGATGTACGGAAACAATTCAGACACAGAGGTCTCAGAACTATGGATACAGTAATTTCAGCAAGCAGTGGCTTAGTGTGCTGCCGACATCAGCATAGTTTGACGATAGTTGGAGGAACTCTGTGCCAAGATCATTGTGCCAACAGAGTGACTCGAGGGCAAGTCACAATGTTTGTGTTGGGGTCCTGTTGGGCATGGAATCCCCCCGAGGCATGTTTTGGGGCTCAAAGCCCAAGTTTTGACCCAATATTGTTCTAAAGTCTCCGCGAATTGTGGGTGCGGAGCGTAGAAGTATGTTACAGTCATAGGGTTGTCCACCCTAGTCTTGTAATGTAATGTCGGCCTACCCATTGTCTGTGGACCATGGGATTGTATAAATAGAGCGAGGCTCTAGGTGTAAAAGATAACCAAGTAGAGGATAGCGATGAAGCAAAGAGCAAGAGTCTAAGTGTCTAAGTGTGTCTTTGGGTCATAGAGTAGGAGAAGGCTTTACAGCTGAGTGCGCAGAGTCCTAGTTGTCCACAACTGAGTGCGCGGACCCCTGCAGCTGAGTGCGCAGGACGGAGTCGAGTCTGTAACTAAAGAAGAGAGTAATAAAGAGAAGTTTTATCCCAATTCGGTGTATCTACTCTTGAGTTATTATATGTTTGATATAAATTGCAATTATACTATTTATGTACTATGTGCACTTGTATGAATGATTTGTATTGCTAAGTATAACTTAACGCATGCAAGTAGGCTAAGTTAATCAACTAATAGTGGGGTACTAGTAAGGACTTGGGTAATAACAGCATTTGGCCCCCCGAGTAGGGCTGCACAAAGGCAGCATCTCGAGCTGTGAGGTACAGGTAAGTGCGCGTAGCGATGGGCATTGCAGGATCGAACCACGAACCACTTGAACTAATCAAACATCTCTACGGTGTAGAAACCTAGTTCTAGCACCCTCCCATACTACTTCATGTGCAACCTCAATTCACACTCCGCAGACTGTTGCTGAAAGGGCCAGTAGTACTAGGATTCTTTTTGCTAAATCACCTCTAAACCTGGGTCAAGCCCCAACAAGCCAACAACATATTATAATTCACAGAAAACTAGATAGTAGATAAGTCATCATTAGATCCTCTTAATGATTCTCACTCATACTATACTAGCTACTACAAATTTATCATTCATAAAGTTGAAAACAAGAGATAGACAAACCACACATTAGATATGACTTGAATCACAGAATCCTCCAGCATGAAGTGTAGAAAAATCTATTTTATTAAGCTGAGTCTTCAGGTGAACCAAAATCCAACCCTGAAGTGATATTTACAAAAGGCATATATAGGGAGAGAGGCACCAACTCCAACTCTCCTAAATTGGTGGTTCCACTATATTCTTGTTACATGAGTGTATTTTAGCCATTAATATCATCTCCCATCTAATTACAACAGAAAGTATAGGTGTAGATGAGAAGAATAGGAAGAATGACACCTTGCTACTGGAAAACTTACTAGCTGCCCTTTTGCTGCTGAATTTTCTCTTTTGGTCTTGCCTATTGAATGCCCAAATGTCTTCATTAAACATAACCTTCAACAACCTAATAACGGTCTCATATCCATCATCTTTCTTATCCCTATCATTATGAGTTGTTGTCTTCCAAAACTGGCTTGGAGGTTTGTTGCTGACAGCTGTATATTTCTGTTGTGACAGGTGCTATCAGAAATTCTGGTAATACCTGTAATGGCGAAAAAACTGGAAACACTTCGAAACTTTCAGTAGGATAATGTTTCCACTTCAAAATTTCAACAAAAATGCTTCAAAATACCCTTTCATCCTATGTGAGTTGCAGCCTCTGCAAGCTTATCCAAGTTGGTTTTAATTCTAGCAGATTTAGACCTTGTGACTTTTGTTGTGTCTTCTTTGATGATGGCCTCTCTCTTTTCTGCTTCTTTTTGGATATTTTTTCTTTTGGAATACTCTGATGGCTGGTCCATGGGAGATTTGTCTCTTTGTTTCTTCAATGATCTTCTAATTTCTGCAATTGAAGGATCCTCAGTCTGTAGCTCTGTAGGTTGTTCTTCTATAAATATTAGTTCAGTTAGCAAACTAGGGTTATTTAGGGCCTTTGATTTCAGTCTGTATCTGTTCTTTTCCCTAGTATGCCTCCTCCTAGTTCCAGCAACTAGTCTTGGATCTTCTTCCTTGTTTTTACTGATTCTTGCATACCCTGCTTCCTTCAATATTTCCTCATCAGAATCAAGACGTTGGTCTTGTTTTTTTTTCTCATGTGCTTCCGAAATTTCAGGAAGCACCTGCGCTTTAGATTTCTCTTCAGCTACAAGTTTTCTTCTCCTAGTTCTTATGTAAACTTTAGGAAAAGGTTTAACAGGAGGGACCTTTTTTGAGCTTTCAACTTTCTGGGTAGAAGAGCTTTCTCCTTGCTCTTTTTTCTTTTCAGTTTTAGTAGTTGAAGGATTCTTTTTTCTACTTTTGGCACCTCTTCTCACACCTTCCTTTCTTGTATTTCTTTTGGAGCTTCCCTCAGCTAATGCAATTGTTGTTCTCTTTGTCCTAACCCATGTTAAAGAAGGCTTATCATTTTATTGGGGTTTTCGTGTAGGTTGTCCTACTCTATAAAACAAGAAATGGTCCCAAGTCAAGTTCCTCTTCTTCAATTCTTCTTCAACTAGAACCTTGATAATTGCATGATGATACAAGCTATAATCTGATGTTTCTTGATGTGTTTGAATCCTGGCTGCCATTTTGGTTAGGCTTTTCAATATAAAATAAGGCAGATTAAGAGCCCTCATACCTGAAAAATGAAACAAAAACCTCATATAGTACAAAAAAGCTATTGTATATCTTCTCTCACGTGTGAGGAAGATCTTAACTAGCTTGATTGTTTCTTCCCATTCTTTCTTCAGATAACTACTGGGAATTCCTTTGGCCCAGTTGGGATTTCGGTATTCATCTCTGATAAAAGCATTGAGATCTCCTCCTATGATAAGTTGTCCTTTGAACCACTTTTCTCCTTCCTAGGGAAGGTTAAAAGCCTCTGCAATAGATTGTTCTGAAACCTGCAACTGAAAACCAAAAATGACAGCTTCCTGTCCATTGAAAGTCTAAGAAAATTCACGGGCTACTCCTTGATGTGAGTCTCCTAACCTCATGCAGAGTGGATACTAGCCTTCCTGAATGAATGGCCTTCTTACCTTCGGATTAGCATCAACTAACTCAGCTCCTTGGGGTTCAATTCTTTTGAGCTTTCCACCTTTCTTAGACCTTGGTGCCATAGAATATCTACTTGTTGATTGTGAAGAATAGGTGTCAAGGTGTTTGAATCCTTACACAACAGCTATTGCAACTATCTGGGATATGTTCTTTAACTCCTTCAACAGTGTCTCCTTAGTTGCTCTTTAGAAATTCGAAATGGTAACATTTCTTTCACTTTCGAATATTTGAGATGAAGCCATGGTTCAATCTCCCATGCATATAATCCTTCCTGATTACACAAGATTTCATGTCATGATGGATAGCATGTTGTTGTAATGATGAAGTTGAGTTTCCTTGGAGAGTCCAGTTGATCTGTTATAGGTGGCTATATGGGAATCTTGTAAATCTAGCAACTTACTTGCATTAATTCAAATGCTACCGAAAATTCTGGTAGCATATTACGCGGAATGGAAAGAACGGCCATCAGAATTTAGATATCTGGCTTAAACTGACGCTGCAGACACACTATAGGTTGTGGGAAACCCAATTTATTTTAGATAGGTAGAGTAGAAAACGATTGGATAAGGCTATGGCTAACACCTAGCAAACATGATCAACCAAAACAATTAATGACTACCACTTGACTTGACTTGGAGTTCATGACCTATCTAATCACGAAATCTCATGATTTGGATTTGATATTCCGCTGGCATGACACGTGGGCAATCAGAAATGGTTGTTTTTTTGGATTTATTTTTAAAAACTGGAAACACTTCCGAAAATTCCAACAGCGTCGGAAAATTTAGAAAAAAACAAGAAATAGCATAAAAATGGAAGGACTGTCCAAAAAATAGGGGAGACTTTTTGAAAAAGAAAAACAGGTGCTACCGGAAATTCCGGTAGCATTTTAAATTTTTTTGAAGTTTACAAAATTAATTCTAAAAAAAAAAAAATCAAAACCTACTTATGACTTAGCCTAGAACTATGTTAACACTACGTTTAATGGAACTTTAATCATATTCATCCTATTCACTCCACAGACACTTTATAAGATCCAAAAGTTTTCCTATCCTGCCCTATTACAGTAAGTACTCTGTCATTTTGTGATTGATTACCCAAAGGTTCATGACTCCATTTCAAATGGAATTTTCCAGCATCTTTCAACCAAAACTTTGAAAAGCCCCATCTCAAACTCAAATAGCTAGCCTAAAATATGAAGCAGTAAAACTAAATCATATAGAGAGATCCCTCTCTAAATCCGGAAGAGCTAGATCTCAGCTTTAAAAGTGGTTTTGTGGTTACCTTTGTAGTTTGCTTCCTCAACTTAGGAAAATTATAGAGTGATAACAACAATGATGGACTAGATGGAATTCCATGATTACTGCAGGCTTCATGCAAAGAACCACCATGGTGGGTGTGATTTTAGTTGTCTAGAGAGTCAAGGAGCTGACCATGATAGTTGCATGCTTCCTGCAAAGCACCACCATTATGGGTGTGATTTCAGCTGTCTAGAGAGTCAAGGAGAAGAAGAAAGTCATAGAGCTTGGATCCATATTAGAGGTTGCAGATGGACTCAAAGCCTATATCAGACCCTCTCCATTGGAAAATCCTATAGAAGAGCTTTCCAAAGATATGTGGAAGTCCAAAAAGGATTCCTCGTTCAAACATTATGGCCTGTTGAAGTTTAGGGATTTGAAGCCTTAGGTAGGAAGGAATATCGGAGATAGGTGATCCATAATATTGAAGATTGCATATCCGAGGACTAGAGATATTGGCGATCGTAACATCAGAGCTCCATAGATATCAACAATCACATAATGAAGGTCAGAGATATCGATGGTCACATTATTGGTGCATCCCATTATCGACGGTCGTAATGTCGAAGTTCCAATACATCGGAGCAGGAAGCGTCAGAGCTTGGAAGAGATTGTAATATCGGAAATCGAAGGATCAGAACATTTGAGAGTGAAAACCTTTAAAAATATGTGATATTGTCAAAATTTCTGATAGCATTAAAAACTATTGGGGAGTGAAACTAAGGATTAACAAAGGATTTCATCACAAAACCAAATGTGTGTGGGCCCTTTTCTCTCTCCTCTAACAAGACACATGGTGGTATATTATTGGCTCTGATAAGGACACATGGAAGCATGTGATTGGATCTAATAAGGACACATGGCAATGTCTCGTTGGCTCCAATAAGGGACATTTGGCAATTGACGTCATCATGATGTGGTAATACGATAGGACAAGTGGCAAAAAGTTTTGGCATTTTTAGGGGGCCTAATGGGACATAACTGGGTGACATGTGTCACCTCTAAGAAGTTTCCATGTGGTAGTGATGATAGTATATCGGAAGTTGGCGATCGGAGGATTGAGGATATCAGAACTTTATAATAGTTGGTTATTGAAAAAGTTCCGATAAGAGGGCTTCAATATTTGGCCAATCAAAAAATTGTAATCGTAACATATTCTTAATAGATTTACGAGATGTTTGGGTTATGAAATTGCATTGTGGTGTAAAAGCTCCAATATAGCAGCACAGAGGAGTATTTAATGTTTGAACAGTCAGCAGTTGAAGAGTAAATGAGCACAAAGGAGTTGTTCGCTGGAATAAATGGTGACTGTCAAAGATCTTTGAGACAAGGTGACAAAGACAATGGTCCACAGAGAAACCATGCCGAAGTACAACCAAGCTATGCAAAACTATGAATATGCATCGAGAGCCTCAGTGATAGGAGAGTTTCACATAGATAGGATCCTGGTTGGAGTGTGCAGGTAGACTGAGAATCCATTCTCAGTATGGAGAAACAATAAGGTGCCCATTCTCATGGTTAATGCAGTGGCAGAGACCAAGGAAGACTCAGCAGTAGAATGGAAGAGACATGTCGAGGTACATTCATGTAGTGTGAATACAGGACAAAGTGGCAGCATCGATCGGGGGGTAGTAGAGGAACGAAACCCAAGAGCTTAGATGAGAAATTAGAGGGAAAGAATTATAGTTTCCAGAGAGCTAAGTGAAAAATCTTTGTGTGAGTGCATTGTTGTGTAAGATTGAGAGAGATCTTGTTTCCAGAGAAAGGCCGAGAGTGCCTATGTAGAGGTAAGAGAACCTGAGAGCTACATTGTGTGATAAAGGCCGAAGTTGCCTGTGCTGTTGTAAGTAAGGCTAAAGTTGCTTATGCATTGTGTGTAAGGAAGAAGTTGACTGTTCGTTGTGAGTAAAGGCAAAATTTTCCTGTGCTATGAGAAATGCCGAAGGTGCATGTGTAGAGAAAGAAGGTCGATAGTTGTGTGTGTGCCTTGGAGAGAAAAAGGATAAGAACTGAGTGACTTTTGATGAAGGGCAAAAAACAGAGCTACGAGGACTCCGATGAGTGACTATTGTTGAGTGGATCAGTGGGCTGCTATAGAGTGAGTGGTGTGAGAAAAGAGAATAGAGCTTATATCAGGCAGAGTGGTAGCCAAATTACATAGAACACATAGTTCCTATTTGAGTGTGGGTTGGTTCCTGCATACAGGAATTTAGTGCTTCCATCTCTAGTGGGTACTTGAGAAAGGTTGGGAGTTGGTGCCTCCTTCAAGTTGGATTTCAAAAATACAAGGAGCTACAAGTTGGTGCTTGCAAAAACTCCATGAGGTCAGTGCCTCACATGGTGCTTCTAGTAAGCTAGACAGATGTCTACAAAAAGAGGGAGTTGGTGCTAGGAAAAAATCAAAGGGATTTTGTGCTTCCTATAAGTGGGTGCTCACAAAACATATTGATGTAATAGAGTAGGTGCTCTTATTTTACATCAATAACAATAAAAAGCTTGGTGGTTTTTTCCCAAAAGTTTTCCACGTAAAAACCTTGTGTCTCATGTGTATGATACTCATGGTGTGTATTATTGTATGTTAATTTCATTGTTATTTCCACGTTACATATTGTTGCTAATTATATGGATGGGTACCAATCTTGAATAAGAAAAGTAAATAGGCATAAAAATTTTAAAATTACCCTTAATACTGATTCACCCCTCTCAGTATTATCATTGTTCCAACATTCTCCTAGTAATCTTGTGTTACACTTGATTTGCGGATGTCAATGTTCCCTCAAACTTGCATTCTCTTTGCTAATGGCATTATTTGTAGTACTTGGAATTTATCCTTCGCATCCTAGGTCATTTATTCACCCACATTTGAGTTAATTTCTATTCATGGGATATGCCTTGGTCGAACAACAAATAATATTGCAAAGTATAGCAAGTGATTGAGCTATTATCTGACACCATTTCATTTTTCATTCATCGATTGATGATCCAGGTGGATATTGGTGGCCACCTGCCAAGTCCACCTGGACCCCCACCATTGTCTTCCTCAGCATTTTCAGTTTCCTTAATTGTAGCACAACTTACTATTTTTAGCAGTTTTTCGGGTCCTGAACTTTCGGAGCCGTTTTGAGGCCCTAAACGACGTTTTTTGGGGAGTCCAGGGGCAACATGGGTCCATAGAATGGACCCATGTTGCCCGTTCCAACAATGATAGTGCTCGGATGGATCTTTCTAATGAGCTATTGTACACGTCAAACGGAGATCATATGCCAAAGTTACGACCCCGGGAAGTTGATGTACCAACTTACCCCCAAACGGGGCCCATAGTTTGGCGTTTCATCTCCTAGGGTTAGGTTTTGGAATGTTAAGGGTTTTCCATTGTTTCTCAACAATAAATAGGCCTTCGAGCCTCATTGTAACACAGTTCAGAGGCATGTAGCCACCACATCTCTTCTCAAAGATAAGCTACCATCGCCCTAGCTGGTTTATTTCCATTTCTGGTTGTAAGCATATTTCAGTATTTTCCATTAATGAAATGAAGTATTATTTCCGTTGCATCTTTGTGTATATGGTTATCTCTGTAATTTGTTGCGTTCCTGTTTAAATCCGGATCAGTGGTATCAGAGCGGTCTGCTTTTTCTCTGTTTTTCTTTGCATGTCCCCAACAAGGTCAGGATATACGGAGTTAGGGCTTGAACTGGTTGAACCTTTGCAAGACCAGCCTCGCAAATCCCGACGGCCTCCCATGGCGGACGAGAAGAAAGACGAGGGGGCAGGAGATCCCATCAAAATCTTGCTCGAAGAAGCCCTTGAGCGACAATGGAACGCGATGATGGATAGCTTTGCCCAGATCCTTCAGCGGCTACCCAGAAGCAACGCATCGGCTTCCAGCAGCTACTCTGGAAACGCCACACCCTTTAAGGTACAAGTTAATTTTGAAATCCCCATATTCGAGGGTCAGATAGACGCAGATGCCATAGATAAATGGTTAAATCTGCTAGAGGGTTATTTTTCTGTTCATGAATTTTCGAGTCGGGAAAAGATTGTTTTTGCTCTTCTCAAAGCAGCCCCCCACGTCAAGGACTGGTGGGAAACCTACTGCGAGCAGAAGGATGAAAGTACTGGCTCACTATTTTCAGCCACACCCACCTGGGATTCGTTCCGGGATGCCATCAAGGAGCAGTACTACCCTGTCGGAAGCTATGAGGATGAATACATAAAGTGGACCACGCTGTGGCAGGGAAGAGACCAAGACGTGCCGGAGTTCAACAATCTTTTCCATACCCTTCGCACAAAGTTGGGTATCAAGGATTCGGAGCAACATTTGATACTCAAATACCGTGGCTGCCTGCATAAGTACATCCAGGAAGAAATACAATTCCTAAACATCCCCTCGCTCGGCGCAGCATACCGATATGTCGTCAAGGTCGAGCAGAAGTTTAAACAAAAGAAGCGAGACTTTGGATCTGCGAATCCAAAGCAGGGGAAAGGTGCCCCTAAACCACAGAACAAAGGACAAAGCCAAGGCGGGACAGCCCAAGACAACCAGCCAAAGCCGCAAGCAAAGAACAGCGCCGCGAAGCCGAGAAAGGACACTGGAAAATGGTACGAGTTCCATAAGAGCTCCACTCACAACACAAGTGAGTGTCGGGCCAAGCAGTCACTGGTGGCTGAGCTAAAGGTTTCAGAATCAGATGCATGTTCCGACTCTGAGTCAGAACCCGATAAGGGGTATGAAAAACGGAAGCAGATCATTGATGCGTATCCCAGCGCCACTGTTGCTACCGCAAAGATCCAGAAAAATGAACCCGAAGATCCAGAGGAGGAGGAGCGTCTCTTCCACTCCCAGATGTGGGTAAAGGGCTCCCCGATACAGTTCATTGTTGATAGCGGTGTTAGCTACCTATACCAATAGGTTTCATATTTCATGATTGGCTGTGAAAAGGACCAAATATGCTCTGCTTTGATGATTCAAAGATCACATATTTCCGAGACAATCCAATCTGTGCTTATAACTTGGTATGGACTCAAATTTTGATGGATGGTCCAACAGTCTAATCTGGACCATGTCATGTTTTAAATTTTCAGTTGTAGAATAGAGAAAGGAGTCTGTCCAAACTGTTTAATCTTGGCAGACAAGTAGTTTAGGTAGAGAAAAAAGGATCCCAACAGCTTAATCTGGGACCTTGGAAGAAATAAGGGTAGAAGTAGATAGAAAAACCAAAAGAAAAGCCAAAGAAAAGAAAACGCAAGTAAGGGTCTACAAGTCCAAGTGCACCCTCCAAGAAGAAATAAAAAATGCTAGGCAAATAGATGGGTAGGCAGTTGGGGTTGCAGAAGGGCCATTTCTTATCAGTTGCATGTGTGCTAACTTTGTTTACCAAAGCAAAATCAATGAATTGAGAAGGTGTCATTCTTCATCAAGTTGCAGCAAACAGGAAGCATGTCTAACCTCCCTTCCTCCTGTCTCCATTTCATTACTAACACTCCCTCATCAGCTGAGATTCATGGAAGAGATTATGGTTTCATGGTGGTTCTTAATCTTTTTTAGAAGCCACATTTCTTGTCTAAACTCTTTTCATTTTGATCTACTCCCTAAACTAAGTAAGTTTCAAATAAACTTAGTGACTTTCTCCCCTCATTCACTCTTTCATCCATATTAACTCTAACTCTACTATGTAAAATCCCCTGAGTTACCCTTCCCCTACTAGTATTAACACCATGGTGTATAAACCCCAAATTTTGTATAAATATCCTTCCCCTTGGCATTATAGCCAATAGGTCCTCTGTTAGGAATCAAAATGACATCTGGTCACTTTGATGAACCTATACCTCATCTCTCTCCCTTGTTTCAAGTCATTCCACTTATTAAACCTTCATTTGCAAAGAAAAACCCTATAAAAACCCCTTCCTACCCCTAAACCCCTTTGAAATGATGAAAAAACAAAAAAAACCCACTTTTGCCGCTTAACCAAAGTTGGCGCATATATTTGATTTTTCGAAATATATTGAAAAAACATTGAAAAATACCATATTTAAACCTTTCCCACTGAGCACGTGTCCCAAAAGAAATATTTGTTTATTCCTCCGCTCGCGTCCGTATCCACCGATCACATCGCCCTCCCGTCCACCATCGGATCGGACCCGTGGGATCCGACGGCCCTCATTGATATCAGAGCGGCCCCCACGACAGACGATTAGCGCCCGAGAAAATGACGAAGGGATACATCATTGCGCGGCCACGCGTCACCCTCTCGGGTCTCTCGGAGCGGCCTCTGACAAAACCAGGGCCGTATCGTAAGCGCTCCGAGAAACCGTAACCGCTATGGCACTTACCGCCCGGTTTGCTGGTCCCACGTCAGACCCACGTCATCGCCACCCTGCCATCGCGTCAGTACTCTCGTCCGCACCTGTGCCAACGTGTCTGCCACCGCATCATCCCCATGGACCAATAGTAGCTCGCCACCTCACCCGATGACGTCATCTGAGCTTGACCCCACCCTATGACGTCATCCTGACGTCATCCGAGAAAAAGCGCCAAATTGCCAAAAGGTCCATATTTTGGCCAAAAATCACGTTTTGCATACCTTTTGCTCATTCGCTATTGTTTCCGCTGCATGGTCTTTTACGTCCAAAACTGCGCCACCCCGCTGGAATCGACCTGAAGACCTCCAGAGCACCAATTCCGCCCACATTTACGACCACTGCTCGCTGTTTGCCAGGTATTTCTCATCATTTATCCTCCATACGCCTAAATTGTCTGCAAATTACTCAGAAGGCTCAAAGGAGACTAAAACTCATCATTTCACCGGCAAATTCCCTCTGCAAAGCCTCTATTTCCAACTGCAAGCTCGAAAACCACCAGCTGAGCCTTGATTTCCCGAGTTCTTATCAAAAACTGTAAACTGCTCGCGCAATCATGAGACAGTTGGTCAATCCATTAAAAACCTACCACAGAAGACAAAGTGAGACCAGACATTGGTCTTATTCATAATTCAAACAGTATTTCAAGTGTTGTGTACCCACTTCACCCTCTGGTCCCTGAAATTCACACTTTCACTGCAAGTAATCACCGCTGTGTTGTTCTGCCTACTTCAACCAATTCACCTACAAGTCAGAAGCTCAATAAACCATGGAAACTCCAATTGCACTGAACATCAAGCCTCTCAATGCCCCTCACAGGGAGTTAGAATGGAAAGCTCTGGGAGATATGGATTATCAAATGTTAGACTGGTTTCCATTAGGCTCTAAATATAATATTCAGATGCTAAATGAGTTGAAAGCCCAGCACCTCAGTGGAGCTGATATCCTAGGGATTTGGGACTCAAACTTGCCCATCTACAACCTCCCCCAGGTAAATCCTATGCCCGAGTTGATCCACAGATGCCAGGAGTGCTATGATCCATGCCAAAGAGCTGTCCTCAGCCCTACAGGCTCAATTCTGTTCCATATCACCCCAGAGAGCATAAATGAGATGCTGCATTTCCACACTGCAAAACCATTGACCCCCCTCTACATGCAGAACTTGATAAAGAAGGGGAATAAGTTGTCAAATGACCAAATCATCAAAATCAACCAGCTGTTTGTACAATCAGGCTCTGAAACCATCAGAACTCCTCCTATTGGATATGCTTACTTTAATGAATTGGGCAGAATGCTAGTGGACTTGATCAGCTATGTCCTAGGGTTCAAGGGAATGGAGGATGTGGATGAAATTATAATGGCAATGCTCTCTATATTCTCTCCTGGAAAGCCTCCAGCTGTACATTATGACTATGCCACATATATTGCAGATAGGATCCATGACCAGCTGATGAATCTGCAAAGGGAAAGACTGTTCAGATATACTTCCTACATTTATCATCTATTCTTGTTTAATCAACCAGGCAGCTTCCTCATTCCCCTGAAACAAGTTAATGCCCAGGGGAATCCAAGGTCAGTTGTGTTTTGGACCTCTGTTTTTCATTGCACCTCTGTGTCACCATACACATACTGTGAGTTCATAGACTTATTCATACATCCAGCTATGACATTATTGTATGGTGTTCCTCCTCCAAGGCTAACTGATGACATGAGGAGAATTCTCCATCTAAACAAAACCTACAGCATTGGTAACTGGTACTTTTACCAAGACCACACAGTCATTAGAGTATATGGATGTGAGTTGAAGCCTTTTAGGCTGCCAAGGTATGTCCCCATGAGGCTTTTTGCCCTCGAATACTTCAGGCAATTTGGGAATGCCGACTACCTCCACTTCCAAAGTAAGAACAAGAAGGCACAGTTGAAGGTAAGGAGCCAGCTGGGCCCTTTCCTATATAACAAAAAAGAGGAGGGATGGAAAGAGGCAAACAGTATCCTAGAGGCCCTCAAACTGCAAACTAGTTTTGAGTGGATACCCTATGACCCTAATCATTTTGTTTCCCTCAGGAGGATAAGATACAAATTGGGTACCTATTCACATGTGAGGCAGCTTGAGATTGAGCAGTATGCCAATGCATTGAGCTGGGAAGAGGGCACCCTAGAAGAGGAAATCACTAGTGAAGAGCTGCTAGAAAGAGAGGCCAGAAATATTCAAAAGGAAACTGACTTAGAAACTTGTGGACAGGTCCCCCTCTCATACAAAAGACAACTTGGAGCAGCTGCCTCATCCTCAACAACACATCAGCAAGCTGCCATGAATACTTCACAGACAGCCAACAAAGGCAAAGAAAAGCAGGTGGAACAGCCACCTCCTATGACTGAAGAGCAAATGGAAACCCTAGTGCAGCAACAAGAAGAAATGGAGCAGCAGGGAGAAGGGCAGCAGCAATAAGAACAGCAACAACAGGAAGAACAAAGGCAGGAACAGCCTGTCCAGCAAGAGCAAACAGTGGAAGCCCCTAAATCCACTGAACAAACTGTGCCTCCAAGGCAAGAAACTTCAGCTGAGGCATCAATCCTCCAAACTCCACAAAAGGAGGATACAAGCAGGAAAAGGGACAGAGAGACTCCCCTTACAACATCAGCATCTCATGGGGAGAAAAGACAGAGAATTAATCCCTTCCCAGAGGAAGAAATGCCAATAGGACAGTCTTTTGGTATGGTCCCACCCAGCAGGGAAGCATCAGCAAGTTCCTTTCAACAGGAACAGGATAGAGCAATGGGAGGTGAAGTGAGTTCCTCAAATCAGCAAAGAGAAGGTGGACCCAGCATTAAACAGCAGTTCATCGACATTAAGAGGAGAAATGAGCCCATCAAGATACAGCTGTATAACCATCTGTTGAACATGGCTCCCACAAATCAACAAAGACTCATGTCTGCATATGATGTGCAGGAAGGCAAAATGATCATGAGTCATTTTATGCCAACAGCAGTGCAGCCCCAATCTGCCTCTGACTACTTGAGGACTAACCTGGAAGTCCTTGCCAAGGATATCCACCCAATGGATAAGATAGAACTGCATAAGCAAACGGGTGAGATGGTCTATGCTTCCTTGGCAGACCAAACATTGGATAACTACAGGCTACAAAATAGCCTTAACAATACAGCCTCTCAGCTAGAGTTGGAGAGAGCATCATCCCAGGCAAAGGACAACAGAATAAGGTCCTTAGAGGACATCATCATAGAGATGGGGCATGATCCCAAAGATATCAAGGGCATACAAGAGATATTAAAATTGAGGGATGCAGACATGGCAGCCTTGAGGAGAAAGATCAAACTCCCAACCACAATTCACCCTCAAACAGATGATGTTGCCCAGCAAAGACATGATCAACATGCCACAACCTTGTTGATATCTCTGTATAAGCAGCTAATCCAAACTCAGGAAAAGCTGGGAGAATCGGAGGCTGCAAAAACAGCACTACAGGCAGCCTTAAAACAAAGAGAAGAAGGGCAGACCTCTCAGCCTCCTCCTCAAATCATAAACCTTGAGGAAGCTGCCCCAACTACTGTTCCTCCCCCCCAACAGACTGATCAAGCTGCACCACCTACTTCAGCACCTCCACCAACAGAGCAGGCCCCTAGCTTGGACATGCAAAAACTAAAAAATGAGATTCAAGCCCTGGAAGCTCAAATGGCAGAGCTGAATGAGACCAGGGATAAATTGGCCAAGGTGAATGACAAATATGATAAATCCAAGAAAGCGGTGGCAGAGAAGGGCAGGGAGGTGAAAGCCCTCAAAGACAGGATAAAAGAGCTAGAAAATGAGCTCAAATTAGATAAAGTTATAGCTGGGCTTAAGGCAATGCTATGGGCCAACATTGGCCAGTCTATTACTGACCAATGGCAGTATATAGAGACAATCCATGAGCAACTAGAGCTCATCCCAAAAGCACAAGCTGAAATTCACAAGTCAAGGGCTGCTCTAGGCAACATGCCTGAAGTTGCCACCAGGATGATCAATGTGCTGAATAATAGAACAAGTACTCAGCTGGCAAACATGGGAATTCCCAATAGAACTGAGACCATTCAGTTGATCAAAAGGGTTCTCACATTGAGAAATTTAGTGCAGACATTGGAGAGAAGAACCCAAGACATGCAGACCGAGGTGAAAAGGTTCATGGATAAATTCCTGGTGCTGCAAAACAGAGGACTCCCTAGCTTACTGAACAGCGCAGGGAGACTGCTCATTCATGAGCAGTATGCCAAAAGAGTAAATGCATTTGCCACAAACGAAATCAATGAGAAGCCCACTAACGCAGAAGAAACAGGGCCAGCTACAGGACAGACTATCTACAACAAGGTAGAAAGTCTATTTTTTATAATGAATGAGATCAATCACCTGTTTGAGGTGGCTCCCAATTTTTACAAGTATACAGAGGCAAAGGAGACTATGGATGCAATTCTCAGGCATCAACTCCCTACACAAGACTGGTGGACAAATACAATACAGAAAATTTTATAAACAGTGAGTCATTCACCAAATTTTGTTTTTAAAATATGAATTGTTATGTAAAGCACAGTTTAACAAAATCAGCATGCATTAAAGATTAGAGCTGAGCCAACTCAGCAGAAATTTCGGCCAACGAAGCAAAAGTAGGAAACCACAGGTGGCAGAGCCGAGAAAATACAGCGCAGCAAACTTAAAGGCACATTTTCCAGCATTAAAGCAAAGCGGTTCAACCGACTTACTGACCTCCAAGGGTCAAAATATCCTCTGACAAACTTAAAGAGCAGTTATGCTGCATTCAAAGCTGTAATAACTTCTTTTCTACTTTTCTGTACGAAGTAATGAAGATATTTCTCTCTCAGATGACTCAATGCCTGAGATATTTTGTATAAGCATTCCTATAAAGTCCCCTTCGCATGAGTTTGCAAGGTTGTTGTTGATTTCTCCTCAAGAATTTCTTATGCTGTAATCCTTTCAGAAGTTTAATAAAGAAAGTGATGGAATTTCTCAGATTTCTGAAGTGTTGAATGAGTTCTGGTGTCTGTTGAAAACTGCTGGATTCCTGTGTATTACACAATACAATAAGTTTCTGTAACTCTCTCTGTTATGTATTTTTGATTTGTTAAAATCCATATATGTTTCTAATTTTTGAATACTTAGCAACAAAGAAAAAGAATAACTTTCAGGATTTATTCAAGAAATACCCTGAGTTCAATCTGTGTTGTCAATGAATGTTTTCTTCAGCTGTAATCTTGATAAGTGTAATTCTTAATTGCTGCACTTTCAGAATACATCTTTCACAGTGACCTTTATCTCAGGAATTCAAGTTTGCTCCTGTGCAACGTGTTTCACTTTCACCTCACCAGCTTAATAGAGAATCCTTAATTGCTTTCTGTTGGCTGACATGCCTCACCATTCAAGTTAAATTTGTTTGTCTGAGATACACAATCGGCCCTGCAGTTTGAACACCACCAATCATGCATTTCAAAGCATTTCACAACTCCAGACTCCATTGCCCAATGATATATTATCCTCTAAACACTACATCTTAAGCCCTGAAAGAAATCCTTCAACCAAAACATAAACCAAAACCTGAGCATAATACCTAGCCTAAAAACACAATCATAACAGAGACAAATCATAAAGAGAGAGCCCTCTCTGATTACAGTTTGGCTAGAAACTGTGATCCAAAGATTGGTTAGTGGTTACCCCGACCGTATTCCCTTGGGAGTCATAGGGAACAACCTGGGTGTTAACATAATTGGCGACTCCACTGGGGAGTGCTTGAGATTTTTCAATTACTATATATCTTCCATAGCTACTATCAAGCCTGAAATCAGTCAAGAGGCCTTTAATCTGTTTCTGTATCACATTAACAGTTTTAGGGAAGAGCTTTTTAGGGAATCTTCATCTTAGTTTTGAAATATATATAGCCATTCCAAAATCTTCATCCAGTCCTTGCAGATATAAAAACTTCCTGTAAAATCCTGAAAAACAGTTAGAAACTGGCTCCTAAGAAAAATCCATGGCACACTAGGGCAAATCCTGACCCTAATCCACCCATCATTGTTGATAATCCAAATACCATCCCTATAAACATTAGGAGGCAGCAAAAGTAGGAGCAGCCTGCTAATTTAACCTCAGATTCAGATCATCCCAGCCTTATCTCTACCCCATGCAAGGTCCTCTTCCGGTCTACCCCTAATTCCCCTAGTTCACCATCCACATCTCAAAGTCCTCCTCTCACATCTTCATCCACTGCACATATCCCCTCGACCAACACTCTAGGTTCACCCCTACTTGTCACCCCTGTGGTACCCACTGTTCCTATTATCCCAGCTACCCCTGTCAATCCTCTAAACCCTGTAAATATGCCTAACAGCTATGCACCTCTGCAGATACCAGCTAATGCTGCAGCTTTACCCCAAGATTACCAAACCAAAATTTCATATTTTGACTCCAATGGCCCTCTGACAGCTGTCCAGCATGCTAAGAGGATGCAAGACCATTTTGAGACCTATGAAATAGATGATGACAGTGTCAGAATGAGGATGTTTGTTCAAAGCCTAACTGGAGATGTAAGAGCTTGGTTTAGATCCCTGAATGCAAACTCCATCACAACTCCTGATGAACTGTATCAAGCCTTTACTAGCAGATGGGAGAAGAAGAAGGATCCTCTGCACATACCGGGGGAATATGACACTATCAAAAGAGGTCCCCAAGAGACTGTTTTGGAGTATTGTGCCAGATTTAACAATGTATATAATGCGATTCCACAAAATTTAAGACCTCCTCCTGATTTAGCCTTGTACAAATTCCCTGATGGTTTTGACCCTGACATGGCCTATCAGTTGAAGGAAAGAGATCCTCAATCCCTGGCAGAGGCCCAAAGGGTTGCTGTCACAGTGAAGCCAACCTTATTGCCAAAAGGAACAGGGCAAGGTTGGAAAAGAGGGCTGCTTTCAAAGAGGAACCTTCTGCCTTTGATCAAAAGCTAGATGCAATTCTCAATGGAATGAAAAGATTGGGTGATAGAGTGGAATCGGTTGAAAGAAAGTCATCATGGGAAGCACCACAAAATAACCCTCCTAGGAATCCAAATTTTAGGAGAACTCAAAACCCAAATGTCAGCAAGACCAGTGCTGACCAAGACATAAGACCCCCTTTCCAAGAAAATTATGCAGAAACTTCCACATCAATAGAGCCCAATGAAGATCCTGAGATTAACTTGATGGGTCTAGATGGTGAAAGTCAAGTTTTCTTAACACAAGAAGATCATGAGGATGATGAAATCAAACTGTTCCAAACTAAATCAGGTGAATCCTTTGACTTCAAACAAGGCTATGACACTGCTGTTTATGAAGTCCATAAACAATACAAGCTGAGGAGCAGAACTGTGAATGTTAACCAGCTTGAAAAGAAAAAGGATAATCAGCAGCCTGAAAGAGTCATAGTCACAGAACTTAATGACAAAATAAATTCACATACAGAAGAAGTGATTGTTGAGGAGATCACTGAACCACTGTCCTTAAAACAACAGCCTATGGCTACTTCACCTTCTCATCCTAATTTAAATGTTACTCACCAAGAGATGAGTAAAAGAGGCAAGTCCCAAAGTCAAGATAAAAATCAAGAAGAAGATTTAATGAACAAGGAAAGGACTGTTATCTATAACCCCAAAACCCAATCTGAAAAACCTTTTGACCTAGAAACTGAAATTGGTAAACTAAAGATAGTTGTTCCTCTTTTAGAATTAGCCAAGCATGACATCTACAAACTACAAATTAAGAAGTCCCTGCAACTCACTAGCAACAAAGATGATGTCAATGTGCTGGATGACACCCCAGAACTCCTGTTTGGCCCAGAAGTGGATGGAAAAACGGTAGTCACAGGGGTATTACCTTTCCATGTCATCTTACATATTCATGATAAAATATTACATAATGCAATGTTTGACTCAGGTGCCTCTCACAATCTCATGCCAAAAGCAGTCATGGAAAGATTGAATCTAGACATAACAAGGCCATACAAGGACCTGTTTTCCTTTGACTCCAGCCAAGTCAAGTGTCTAGGTCTCATAAAATATTTATGTGTATCTCTGGTCCAATACCCAAACAAGACAATCCTAATGGATGTGGTAGTTGCTGATATTCCACCTAAGTATGGGATGCTATTATCAAGATCATGGGGAGCTAAAATCCAAGGTTTCCTGCAATTAGACATGTCATATGCCACCATCTCTGTTTTTGGGCAACCAAAAAGACTGTACAGAGAAACACTCATGAAATACATGGTCAGCAGTGAAGAAAAGCCTCAAAAATTTCCTATATATGTTGTCCATTCAGACATAGACTCATACATTCTCTTCAATGACACCACAACTCCCTCAAAAGGCGAGGTTGAAACCAAGATATTCATACAAGAGGAAGACTCAAATGAAAGTATTACCACCCATGAAACAACAGTCAATCAAACACTAGATGTTTCTGCTGCCCTAGTTGTCAAGAACACCCAATCAAACGATGAGATTGTCCTAGAAGACAAGCTAGAGAAAAAACCACAACTGCTACTCACATTGCCAGCCCATGAACAGATCATTAAATCTCCTTCCCAACAGGATATTCTATGGTTCCTTGAATTTGATGGCTCAGTCAACAAATTAGGGGCAGGAGCTGGAGTTTGGGTACACAATAAAGAAAATAGTCATGCAGAAGGTAGAGCCTATAGACTGAATTTCAGATGTACTAACAACATGGCAGAATATGAAGCCCTTTTACTAGGCCTCAAGTTAGTAAAGTCCTTACAAGCTGCCAGGGTTTCAATCATGGGTGATTCAGATTTAGTTATCCAACAAGTGAATGGAAATTTTGTCACCAATGACAAAAGACTAAGGACTTATAGGTCTGTTGTTGCTGAGGTACTAAACTTTTTCTCTGAATTCCAAATCACTAAAATTCCTAGAACCCACAATCTACATGCTCATAGTTTAGCCACCTTTGCAAGTACCTGCAAACTGCCTTTTGAGCCCCATCATTGTTTTACAGCTGAGGTAAAACACAGACCCTCCATTCCAAACAATGTCAATGATTGGCAAGTATTTGAGGATGACAAGAAAATAAACCATTTTTTAACCCTGCAACAAGAATTTGCAGGATTAAATATTGACACTGAGACAGCAAGTCAATCACAAATACTTGAGACAGCAAGTCAATCACAAATACTTGATGGAGCAAGTCCATCACAAATACAGTTTCAACAGATTACTCACCCAATATCACCCAAAACAGCAAAACAAATACTAAATCCAACTATTTTCAACATAGACAACATTCAGCAAATTAAATCAATCAATTGTGAGGAAGTGTCCAATGCTGAAACTGAAATCATAGAGCTGAAAGACAATTTTCTACCAACAGGCCTAACTCCCCTAGAGGACATCTTTGACTCAAATGATATTCCCAGAAAACCAAAGATGCAGCCATTGAAGAATGCAACATAGGTACACTTGACAAACCCAAAATAATTAAATTATCTGCTTCTTTACCTCCTGACCAAAAGCCTAAGTACATTAACCTCTTTAAAGAGTTCCAGGATGTCTTTGCATGGAGTTATGAGGACCTAAAATCCTATGACACCTCTGTTATCCAGCATACAATCCCTCTCAAACCTGACCAAAAGCCCTTTAAACAAAAATTGAGGAGAATCAATCCTATGCTTCTCCCAGCAATGGAACAAGAAGTACAGAAAATGTTCAAGGCAGGCATCATAGCACCAATCAGATTCTCTGAATGGATTTCCAACTTAGTCCCTACAAGAAAGAAGACTGGTGAAATTAGGCTGTGTGTGGACTTAAGGAATCTTAACAAAGTATCCCTCAAAGACAACTATCCCTTACCCAAGATGGATCACATTCTCCAAAGAGTGGTAGGGGCCTCAAGGATCTCATTACTGGATGGATTTTCAGGCTTCAATCAAATCCTGATACACCCTGATGATCAAGACAAAACAGCATTCACTACCCCATGGGGAACTTTCAAATATGTAAAGATGCCTTTTGGATTGAAAAATGCAGGGGCAACTTTTCAAAGAGCAATGGACATTGCTTTTTCCAAAGAGATTCATGACTTTTTAGTCATTTACCTAGATGACCTTACACCTTTCTCAAAATCAGACCAAGAACATATAAAACATTTGAGACAGATCTTCCTAAAATGCAGAAAATATGGAATTTCCTTAAATCCCAAGAAATCCCTGTTTGGTTTAGAGGAAGGTAAGCTGTTGGGCCACATCATTTCTAAAGATGGCATTAGAATTGACCCAGATAGGATACAGGCTATCCTACAAATGCCCCACCCAAGAAATGTCAAAGAGTTGCAAGGATTCTTGGGAAAAATCAATTTCTTAAGAAGGTTTATCCCAAACTTAGCAGAACTAATCAGATTATTAAATAACATGCTAAAGAAAGATTGAAAAATCAAATGGACTGTTGAATCCAATCAAGCCTTTGAAGGTACAAAATTGGCCCTTACCCAAACCCCAGTGTTGACCAATCCTCAGTTTGACAGAGAATTTATCATTTTCTCTTTTGCCTCCGAGCATACTATTGCTGTTGTTTTACTGCAAAAAGATGACCAAGGAAATGAGAAGCCAATTGCTTTCTTTAGCAAAGCTCTTAGAGATGCACCTTTAAAATATCAAATCATGGAAAAACAAGCTTATGCTTTGGTCAAAGCCGTTAAAGACTTTAGGATTTACATCCTTTATTCCCATGTTATAGCATATGTGCCAAGTCCTATTGTCAAAGACATTCTCACCCAAGAAAATTTAGAGGGCAGAAGAGGAAAGTGGATTGCCAACATCTTGGAATTTGACATTGAGATAAAACCTACAAAACTAATAAAAGGGCAAGGCTTGGCCAAATTAATGACAGAAGCAAATTTCCAAGCCTTAGACATTAACCAACTGGACAGTGAACAGGAGCTGGAGACTCCAAAGATCAATGTAGCCTTTGAACAATCCCCTTGGTACTCTGATATATGTTATGTATTGCAAAACCTGTGTGCTCCCCCAGGATTGTCCATAACTAAATGTAGGTTCCTAAAAATGAAAGCTTCTAAATTTTGTGTTATGGATAGAAATTTATTGTGGAAAAGCCATGAAGGAATATTGCTAAACTGCCTAATTGAGAACGAAACTGACAAAATCATAAAGGAATTTCATGCAGGTGACTGTGGTGGACACTTATACTGGAAGTCCACTGTGGATAAAATACTAAGGGCTGGGTACTACTGGCCCACCATGTTCTCTGATGTCAAGAAATTCACCACCTCATGTCACAAATGTCAAGTGTTTGAGGGAAAGAGACAGTTGCTGCCACTTCCCTTAAGACCTATTGCAACAGAGAGACCTTTTCAACAATAGGGCTTGGATTTCATTGGGGAAATTCATCCCTCATCTTCAGGCCAACATAGATGGATATTAACAGCCACAGACTACTTCACCAAGTGGATTGAAGCTATTCCATGCAGACAAGCAAATGATTCTACTATCATTCAGTTCTTGGAGAACAACATATTGGCTAGATTTGGCTGCCCTGACAAAATAATAACAGACAATGATGCTGCTTTCAGATCCAAGAAAATGGTGAACTTCTGCCATAAATTTCACATCACCTTGGGCCACTATACTGCATACTATCCCCAAGGTAATGGCCTTGCTGAGTCATCAAATAAAAGTTTGGTAAATATCATAAAGAATGTACTAGAAGAGAACAAAAAGAATTGGCATAAGAAGCCGGTGAATGCCCTGTGGGCAGATAGACTAACAACCAAAAGATCAATTGGGACCAGCCCATATGAGTTGGTTTATGGATTAGAAGCCAAGTTTCCTTCATCACTAGGGGTGCCTGTAATGAAACTTCTTCAAGAAAGCCAAGCAGAACCAAATGGTATGCAAAGAAGGATCAATCAAATCATATGTTTACAGCAAACTAGAGACCAAGTTTTCAGCAGAGTTCAAGTCCTACAAGAAAAACTAAAGAAGGCCTTTGATAGAAGAACTAAAGCAGAATATTTCAGCATGGGAGACAAAGTCCTCAAGTGGGATGCAAGAAGAGAGGATAAAGGAAAACATGGAAAATTTGATTCTCTTTGGAGAGGACCATATGTTGTACAAGCAGTACAAGGAAACAACACTTATTTCCTTAAGAGTCTCAATGAAACTAATTTGGATGAAGGTCCTGTGAATGGCAGGATGCTGAAGCACTATTTCGAATATCACCCATAAGTGCACCCTGAGTTTTCCCTTGTACATATCCAGATGTATATATTATTTTATGTCAACATGTAAATATGAAATTTCTCAAAGTTTTCTTAAAACTGCCAGCAAAAGGTAAATAGAATCAGAGGTCTACCAAGAAGAGAAGCACACAATTTTAGCATTTCAAAGCAGCAAACTTCAAGATTGGCAAGAGCAGTCAAGGAGCAAGGCAATCTGACCTGCTGTTCTTGGTCTTTCAAATGAAACACCATCCCCATGTGGAGCCACTGTTAGCTACCTATACCAATAGGTTTCATATTTCATGATTGGCTGTGAAAAGGACCAAATATGCTCTGCTTTGATGATTCAAAGATCACATATTTCCGAGACAATCCAATCTGTGCTTATAGCTTGGTATGGACTCAAATTTTGATGGATGGTCCAACAGTCTAATCTGGACCATGTCATGTTTTAAATTTTCAGTTGTAGAATAGAGAAAGGAGTCTGTCCAAACTGTTTAATCTTGGCAGACAAGTAGTTTAGGTAGAGAAAAAAGGCTCCCAACAGCTTAATCTGGGACCTTGGAAGAAATAAGGGTAGAAGTAGATAGAAAAAACAAAAGAAAAGCCAAAGAAAAGAAAAGGCAAGTAAGGGTCTGCAAGTTCAAGTGCACCCTCCAAGAAGAAATAAAAAATGCTAGGCAAATAGATGGGTAGGCAGTTGGGGTTGCAGAAGGGCCATTTCTTATCAGTTGCATGTGTGCTAACTTTGTTTACCAAAGCAAAATCAATGAATTGAGAAGGTGTCATTCTTCATCAAGTTGCAGCAAACAGGAAGCATGTCTAACCTCCCTTCCTCCCCTCTCCATTTCATTACTAACACTCCCTCATCAGCTGAGATTCATGGAAGAGATTATGGTTTCATGGTGGTTCTTAATCTTTTTTAGAAGCCACATTTCTTGTCTAAACTCTTTTCATTTTGATCTACTCCCTAAACTAAGTAAGTTTCAAATAAACTTAGTGACTTTCTCCCCTCATTCACTCTTTCATCCATAGTAACTCTAACTCTACTATGTAAAATCCCCTAAGTTACCCTTCCCCTACTAGTATTAACACCATGGTGTATAAACCCCAAATTTTGTATAAATATCCTTCCCCTTGGCATTATAGCCAATAGGTCCTCTGTCAGGAATCAAAATGACATCTGGTCACTTTGATGAACCTATACCTCATCTCTCTCCCTTGTTTCAAGTCATTCCACTTATTAAACCTTCATTTGCAAAGAAAAACCCTATAAAAACCCCTTCCTACCCCTAAACCCCTTTGAAATTATGAAAAAACCAAAAAAACCCACTTTTGCCGCTTAACCAAAGTTGGCGCATATATTTGATTTTTCGAAATATATTGAAAAACATTGAAAAATACCATATTTAAACCTTTCCCGCTGAGCACGTGTCCCAAAAGAAATATTTGTTTATTCCTCCGCCCGCGTCCGTATCCACCGATCACATCGCCCTCCCGTCCACCGTCGGATCGGACCCGTGGGATCCGACGGCCCTCATTGATATCGGAGCGGCCCCCACGACAGACGATTAGCGCCCGAGAAAATGACGAAGGGATAGGTCATTGCGCGGCCACGCGTCACCCTCTCGGGTCTCTCGGAGCAGCCTCTGACAAAACCAGGGCCGTATCGTAAGCACTCCGAGAAACCGTAACCGCTATGGCACTTACCGCCCAGTTTGCTGGTCCCACGTCAGACCCACGTCATCGCCACCCTGCCATCGCGTCAGTACTCTCGTCCGCCCCTCTGCCAACGTGTCTGCCACCGCATCATCCCCATGGACCAATAGTAGCTCGCCACCTCACCCGATGATGTCATGCTGACGTCATCTGAGCTTGACCCCACCCTATGACGTCATGCTGACGTCATCCGAGAAAAAGCGCCAAATTGCCAAAAGGTCCATATTTTGGCCAAAAATCACGTTTTGCATACCTTTTTCTCATTCGCTATTGTTTCCGCTGCATGGTCTTTTACGTCCAAAACTGCGCCACCCCGCTGGAATCGACCTGAAGACCTCCAGAGCACCAATTCCGCCCACATTTACGACCACTGCTCGCTGTTTGCCAGGTATTTCTCATCATTTATCCTCCATAAGCCTAAATTGTCTGCAAATTACTCAGAAGGCTCAAAGGACACTAAAATTCATCATTTCACCGGCAAATTCCCTCTGCAAAGCCTCTATTTCCAACTGCAAGCTCGAAAACCACCAGCTGAGCCTTGATTTCCCGAGTTCTTATCAAAAACTGTAAACTGCTCGCGCAATCGTGAGACAGTTGGTCAATCCATTAAAAACCTGCCACAGAAGACAAAGTGAGACCAGACATTGGTCTTATTCGTAATTCAAACAGTATTTCAAGTGCTGTGTACCCACTTCACCCTCTGGTCCCTGAAATTCACACTTTCACTACAAGTAATCACCGCTGTGTTGTTCTGCCTACTTCAACCAGTTCACCTACAAGTCAGAAGCTCAATAAACCATGGAAACTCCAATTGCACTGAACATCAAGCCTCTCAATGCCCCTCACAGGGAGTTAGAATGGAAAGCTCTGGGAGATATGCATTATCAAATGTTAGACTGGTTTCCATTAGGCTCTAAATATAATATTCAGATGCTAAATGAGTTGAAAGCCCAGCACCTCAGCGGAGCTGATATCCTAGGGATTTGGGACTCAAACTTGCCCATCTACAACCTCCCCCAGGTAAATCCTATGCCTGAGTTGATCCACAGATGCCAGGAGTGCTACGATCCATGCCAAAGAGCTGTCCTCAGCCCTACAGGCTCAATTCTGTTCCATATCACCCCAGAGAGCATAAATGAGATGCTGCATTTCCACACTGCAAAACCATTGACCCCCCTCTACATGCAGAACTTGATAAAGAAGGGGAATAAGTTGTCAAATGACCAGATCATCAAAATCAACCAGCTGTTTGTACAATCAAGCTCTGAAACCATCAGAACTCCTCCTATTGGATATGCTTACTTAAATGAATTGGGCAGAATGCTAGTGGACTTGATCATCTATGTCCTAGGGTTCAAGGGAATGGAGGATGTGGATGAAATTATAATGGAAATGCTCTCTATATTCTCTCCTGGAAAGCCTCCAGCTGTACATTATGACTATGCCACATATATTGCAGATAGGATCCATGACCAGCTGATGAATCTGCAAAGGGAAAGACTATTCAAATATACTTCCTACATTTATCATCTATTCTTGTTTAATCAACCAGGCAGCTTCCTCATTCCCCTGAAACAAGTTAATGCCCAGGGAAATCCAAGGTCAGTGGTGTTTTGGACCTCTGTTTTTCATTGCACCTCTGTGTCACCATACACATACTGTGAGTTCATAGACTTATTCGTACATCCAGCTATGACATTATTGTATGGTGTTCCTCCTCCAAGGCTAACTGATGACATGAGGAGAATTCTCCATCTAAACAAAACTTACAGCATTGGTAACTGGTACTTTTACCAAGACCACACAGTCATTAGAGTATATGGATGTGAGTTGAAGCCTTTTAGGCTGCCAAGGTATGTCCCCATGAGGCTTTTTGCCCTCGAATACATCAGGCAATTTGGGAATGCCGACTACCTCCACTTCCAAAGTAAGAACAAGAAGGCACAGTTGAAGATAAGGAGCCAGCTGGGCCCTTTCCTATATAACAAAAAAGAGGAGGGATGGAAAGAGGCAAACAGTATCCTAGAGGCCCTCAAACTGCAAACTAGTTTTGAGTGGATACCCTATGACCCTAATCATTTTGTTTCCCTCAGGAGGATAAGATACAAATTGGGTACCTATTCACATGTGAGGCAGCCTGAGATTGAGCAGTATGCCAATGCATTGAGCTGGGAAGAGGGCACCCTAGAAGAGGAAATCACTAGTGAAGAGCTGCTAGAAAGAGAGGCCAGAAATATTCAAAAGGAAACTGACTTAGAAACTTGTGGACAGGTCCCCCTCTCATACAAAAGACAACTTGGAGCAGCTGCCTCATCCTCAACAACACATCAGCAAGCTGCCATGAATACTCCACAGACAGCCAACAAAGGCAAAGAAAAGCAGGTGGAACAGCCACCTCCTATGACTGAAGAGCAAATGGAAACCCTAGTGCAGCAACAAGAAGAAATGGAGCAGCAGGGAGAAGGGCAGCAGCAAGAAGAACAGCAACAACAGGAAGAACAAAGGCAGGAACAGCCTGTCCAGCAAGAGCAAACAGTGGAAGCCCCTAAATCCACTGAACAAACTGTGCCTCCAAGGCAAGAAACTTCAGCTGAGGCATCAATCCTCCAAACTCCACAAAAGGAGGATACAAGCAGGAAAAGGGACAAAGAGACTCCCCTTACAACATCAGCATCTCATGGGGAGAAAAGACAGAGAATTAATCCCTTCTCAGAGGAAGAAATGCCAATAGGACAGTCTTTTGGTATGGTCCCACCCAGCAGGGAAGCATCAGCAAGTTCCTTTCAACAGGAACATGATAGAGCAATTGGAGGTGAAGTGAGTTCCTCAAATCAGCAAAGAGAAGGTGGACCCAGCATTAAACAGCAGTTCATCGACATTAAGAGGAGAAATGAGCCCATCAAGATACAGCTATATAACCATCTGTTGAACATGGCTCCCACAAATTAACAAAGACTCATGTCTGCATATGATGTGCAGGAAGGCAAAATGATCATGAGTCATTTTATGCCAACAGCAGTGCAGCCCCAATCTGCCTCTGACTACTTGAGGACTAACCTGGAAGTCCTTGCCAAGGATATCCACCCAATCGATAAGATAGAACTGCATAAGCAAACGGGTGAGATGGTTTATGCTTCCTTGGCAGACCAAACATTGGATAACTACAGGCTACAAAATAGCCTTAACAATACAACCTCTCAGCTAGAGTTGGAGAGAGCATCATCCCAGGCAAAGGACAACAGAATAAGGTCCTTAGAGGACATCATCATAGAGATGGGGCATGATCCCAAAGATATCAAGGGCATACAAGAGATATTAAAATTGAGGGATGCAGACATGGCAGCCTTGAGGAGAAAGATCAAACTCCCACCCACAATTCACCCTCAAACAGATGATGTTGCCCAGCAAAGACATGATCAACAGGCCACAACCTTGTTGATATCTCTGTACAAGCAGCTAGTCCAAACTCAGGAAAAGCTGGGAGAATCGGAGGCTGCAAAAACAGCACTACAGGCAGCCTTAAAACAAAGAGAAGAAGGGCAGACCTCTCAGCCTCCTCCTCAAATCATAAACCTTGAGGAAGCTGCCCCAACTACTATTCCTCCCCCCCAACAGACTGATCAAGCTGCACCACCTACTTCAGCACCTCCACCAACAGAGCAGGCCCCTAGCTTGGACATGCAAAAACTAAAAAATGAGATTCAAGCCCTGGAAGCTCAAATGGAAGAGCTGAATGAGACCAGGGATAAATTGGCCAAGGTGAATGACAGATATGATAAATCCAAGCAAGCGGTGGCAGAGAAGGGCAGGGAGGTGAAAGCCCTCAAAGACAGGATAAAAGAGCTAGAAAATGAGCTCAAATTAGATAAAGTTATAGCTGGGCTTAGGGCAATGCTATGGGCCAACATTGGTCAGTCTATTACTGACCAATGGCAGTATATAGAGACAATCCATGAGCAGCTAGAGCTCATCCCAAAAGCACAAGCTGAAATTCACAAGTCAAGGGCTGCTCTAGGCAACATGCCTGAAGTTGCCACCAGGATGATCAATGTGCTGAATAATAGAACAAGTACTCAGCTGGCAAACATGGGAATTCCCAATAGAACTGAAACCATTCAGTTGATCAAAAGGGTTCTCACATTGAGAAATTTACTGCAGACATTGGAGAGAAGAACCCAAGACATGCAGACCGAGGTGAAAAGGTTCATGGATAAATTCCTGGTGCTGCAAAACAGAGGACTCCCTAGCTTACTGAACAGCGCAGGGAGACTGCTCATTCATGAGCAGTATGCCAAAAGAGTAAATGCATTTGCCACAAATGAAATCAATGAGAAGCCCACCAACTCAGAAGAAACAGGGCCAGCTACAGGACAGACTATCTACAACAAGGTAGAAAGTCTATTTTTTATAATGAATGAGATCAATCACCTGTTTGAGGTGGCTCCCAATTTTTACAAGTATACAGAGGCAGAGGAGACTATGGATGCAATTCTCAGGCATCAACTCCCTACACAAGACTGGTGGACAAATACAATATAGAAAATTTTATAAACAGTGAGTCATTCACCAAATTTTGTTTTTAAAATATGAATTGTTATGTAAAGCACAGTTTAACAAAATCAGCATGCATTAAAGATTAGAGCTGAGCCATCTCAGCAGAAATTTCGGCCAACGAAGCAAAAGTAGGAAACCACAGGTGGCAGAGCCGAGAAAATACAGCGCAGCAAACTTAAAGGCACATTTTCCAGCATTAAAGCAAAGCGGTTCAACCGACTTACTGACCTCCAAGGGTCAAAATATCCTCTGACAGACTTAAAGAGCAGTTATGCTGCATTCAAAGCTGTAATAACTTCTTTTCTACTTTTCTGTACGAAGTAATGAAGATATTTCTCTCTCAGATGACTCAATGCCTGAGATATTTTGTATAAGCATTCCTATAAAGTCCCCTTCGCATGAGTTTGCAAGGTTGTTGTTGATTTCTCCTGAAGAAGTTCTTATGTTGTAATCCTTTCAGAAGTTTAATAAAGAAAGTGATGGAATTTCTCGGATTTCTGAAGTGTTGAATGCGTTCTGGTGTCTGTTGAAAACTGTTGGATTCCTGTGTATTACACAATACAATAAGTTTCTGTAACTCTCTCTGTTATGTATTTTTGATTTGTTAAAATCCATATATGTTTCTAATTTTTGAATACTTAGCAACAAAGAAAAAGAATAACTTTCAGGATTTATTCAAGAAATACCCTGAGTTCAATCTGTGTTGTTAATGAATGTTTTCTTCAGCTGTAATCTTGATAAGTGTAATTCTTAATTGCTGCACTTTCAGAATACATCTTTCACAGTGACCTTTGTCTCAGGAATTCAAGTTTGCTCCTGTGCAACGTGTTTCACTTTCACCTCACCAGCTTAATAGAGAATTCTTAATTGCTTTCTGTTGGCTGACATGCCTCACCATTCAAGTTAAATTTGTTTGTCTGAGATACACAATCGGCCCTGCAGTTTGAACACCACCAATCCTGCATTTCAAAGCATTTCACAACTCCAGACTCCATTGCCCAATGATATATTATCCTCTAAACACTACATCTTAAGCCCTGAAAGAAATCCTTCAACCAAAACATAAACCAAAACCTGAGCATAATACCTAGCCTAAAAACACCATCATAACAGAGACAAATCATAAAGAGAGAGCCCTCTCTGATTACAGTTTGGCTAGAAACTGTGATCCAAAGATTGGTTAGTGGTTACCCCGGCCGTATTCCCTTGGGAGTCATAGGGAACAACCTGGGTGTTAACAAGCGGGAGTCAAAAGAACCTCATTTCGGCAGAGGTCGTGAAGCGTTGGGCTTACCGACCACAGCACATCCACAACCATACACCATTGCATGGCTTCACCAAGGACGAGATCTTCGCGTAAGCCAGCAGTGTCGCGTTCCATACAACATCAAGCCCTTCACGGATGAGGTATTGTGTGACATTGCTCCCCTTGAAGTTTGTGATGTATTACTAGGACAACCATACTTGTGGAAGCGACATGTTGTGTATGAATCAAGGCCCCGTGCTATTATTATTACATTGGGAAATAAGTTGTTGAGGATACCAGAGGTAGCACCACCTGCCGCCATCTCTTTGATTACTGCAAAACAATGCAGTAAGATCATTTCCAAAACCACGAAATTTGTTTTCCTGATGATACGCCCTCAAGGAAAGAAGAAGACAGTGGCCGCAGCCTCCGAACGGGGTCCCTCTGCACGACAACTACAGATGGACAAGGTTGTGGAGGAGTACGAGGACATCTTCACCTCCCCGGCAGGGGTTCCTCTGCACTATCAAGTCAAGCACTCCATCGATCTGACCCCAAGTGCGCCGCTACCCAATGGACCAATTTATCGGCGCTCCGTTCTGGAGAACGATGAAATCAAGAGGCAGATTCAGGAGCTCCTGCAGAAAGGTCACATCCGTCCGAGTTCATCGCCCTATGGGAGCCCGATCGTGTTGGTACAGAAGAAGGATGGGACGTGGAGACTCTGTATTGACTATCAGGCGCTGAACAAGATCACTGTCCGTAATAGGTACCCGATCCCATGGATTGATGACCTCCTAGACCAACTAAAGGGGGCGAAATATTTCAGCAAGGTCAATCTCAAGTCAGGATATCACCAGGTACCAATCGAACCCTCCGATGTGTGGAAGACTGCCTTCAAATCCAAGGAGGGCCTCTTCGAATGGTTGGTCATGCCTTTTGGATTGACGAATTCTCCTGCAACCTTTATGAGGCTAATGGATCACATCTTGCAGCCATTCACCAACTCCTTTGTAGTAGTATACTTGGATGATATTATGATCTTCAGCCAGAGTTGGGAAGAGCACCTCCACCACATCCGACAGGTTCTCCAAACACTGCGGCAACACAAGCCATGTGCCAATTTGGAGAAATGCACTTTTGGCGTGACCCAGGTTCAGTATCTGGGATACATCATTGATGAACAGGGGGTACATGTCGATCCGGCAAAGATCCAAGTCATTCGGGATTGGCCCTCTCCAACCACTCTAACAGAGCTCCGCAGCTTTCTAGGTCTTGCCAACTTCTACCGCAGGTTTGTGTTGGGGTTTTCTCATATTTCTTGGCCCTTGAGTCAAGTCACCAAGGGCGTGGTGAAAGAAACATTCTTTTGGTCTGAATCTCAACAGAAGGCATTCAGGGAATTGAAGGATCGCCTCTAGACAGCACCAGTGCTCGCGTTACCAAATTTACAACAACCATTTGAGGTCGAGACAGATGCCTCTAACTATGCTATTGGGGCAGTCCTTACTCAACATGGACATCCAGTGGCATATCACAGTGAAACACTTTCAGACACAGTCCGGAAGTACCCCACTTATGATAAAGAGATATATTCCATTGTACAGGCCTGCCGACAATGGAAGCATTACATTTTGGGGAAGGAAACGGTCATCCACACAGACCACCGACCTCTGCAGTTCATACAGACCCAAGGGAAATTGCAGAATGATCGCCATCAGAAGTGGTCTACATACCTGCAACAGTTTCACTTGAATATCAAGTATAAAAAGGGCAGCACCAATAATGTTGCAGATTGCCTCAGTCGGTCACCGATCATGGCGCTAACCACCGTGCTCAACTCTTGTGGGCACGAGACTGCTGATTGGCCACTTCTCTACAAAAGCGACCCAGAATTCGGCCACACATACCAGACACTCTTGGAGGGTCGACATGTTGCAGATTTTCACCTCCAGGACGCCCTATTATGCCACCTCAGGCACCTTTGTGTTCCTTCAAGCGAGCGTGCCAAGATGATTTGGGAAGCACACTACAGTCGGGCTGCTGGGCATTTTGGGGTCGAGAAAACAGTGGCAGTACTGCAAAATTATTTCTATTGGCCGAATCTTCGACAGGATGTTGGGAAGTACATCCGATCATGTACTACCTGTGCCATTGCCAAACCGACCATTAAGAAGCACGGCCTCTATACCCCGTTGCCTACCCCTAGTCGACCTTGGGAATCCATCTCCATGGATTACATGTCAGGCCTTCCTTCCACTAAGCATGGAAATGACTGTGTTTTTTTGGTCGTCGACAGGTTCTCGAAGATGGCCATTATGATGGCCTGCAAGAAGAATATCGTAGCAGAAGCCACTGCTAAACTCTTCTTTGAACGAGTGTGGGTACACTTTGGGATCCCACAGTCTATCATCTCAGATCGGGACAGTCGGTTTCTCAGCACATTTTGGTCCAGTCTCTGGTCAATGCTGGACACCAAACTCACGAAGTCCACAGCCTTCCATCCTCAAACTGATGGCCAGACAGAGGTTGTCAACAGGATGATTGTGCACATTCTGCGCAAGCATCCACGCACATGGGACGAGAGCCTCCCCTATGTTCAGCATAGCTACAACCGAGCTCTTCACAGCTCCACTGGCCATAGCCCTTTTCAGGTGGGTTTGGGATTCCAGCCACTATGCCCCATTGATGTGGCCATGCCCCTTGCAACTACTCACATGAATTCAGCTCATGTCCAGTCCGAAACAGATAAGGCCACCAGCTTCATTGAGCGCATCCAACATATTCGCCAGCAGGTCCATGACATTCTTGAGAAATCAAATGCCAAGTACAAGCAGCAACATGATCAGCACCGAGTGCCACACAAGTTTCAGGTGGGCGAGAAAGTCTGGTTGCATTTGCAAAAGGAACGCCTTACTGGAGCCTATCGGAAATTGAGACCACTCCGATATGGTCCTTACACCATTACTAAGGCTATGGGAGACAATGCATTTGAGCTCAGCATTCCCCCATTCCTTGGCCTGCACCCAGTGTTCAATGTGGACCGCCTTCGGCCATACTTTCCACCATTGCTAGACACATCCGACATTGCAGAACAGCTCAAACCCACAGAATTAAATCCAGATTGCATGGAACAAGCTGCAACTGATCGGATCATGGACACACAGATCAAGAACACTCGCCAACAGAATATCCAACTGTATCGAGTTGTCAAAGCAGGCCAACTCCTTCAGCAGGGAAAGTGGCTCACTAGGGAACAAGTTCAGCAGAAGTTTCCTCATCTCATGGAGGAGCTCAACGCAATGGGGACCATTGCTTCCTAAGGGGGGAGGAATGATCCAGGTGGATATTGGTGGCCACCTGCCAAGTCCACCTGGAGCCCCACCATTGTCTTCCTCAGCATTTTCAGTTTCCTTAATTGTAGCACAACTTACTATTTTTGCAGTTTTTTGGGTCCTGAACTTCCGGAGCCGTTTTGAGGCCCTAAACGACGTTTTTTGGGGAATCCAGGGGCAACATGGGTCGATGGTGGAATGGACCCATGTTGCCCATTCCAACAATGATAGTTCTCAGATGGATCTTTCTAATGAGCTATTGTACGCGTCAAACGGAGATCATATGCCAAAGTTACGACCCCGGGAAGTTGATGTACCAACTTACCCCCAAACGGGGCCCATAGTTTGGCGTTTCATCTCCTAGGGTTAGGTTTTCGAATGTTAAGGGTTTTCCATTGTTCCTCAACAATAAATAGGCCTTCGAGCCTCATTGTAACACAGTTCAGAGGCATGTAGCCACCACATCTCTTCTCAGAGATAAGCTACCATCGCCCTAGCTGGTTTATTTCCATTTCTAGTTGTAAGCATATTTCAGTATTTTCCATTAATGAAATGAAGTATTATTTCCATTGCATCTTTGTGTATATGATTATCTCTATAATTTGTTGAGTTCCTATTTAAATCCGGATCAATTGATCATTAGGCTAGATTCGCAACTCATAGTATTACATTTGAATGGTGTATATTCAGTTAGAAGTGCTTCCATGTTAAGAATGTTTTTGCAGGTTCGTCTCTTGGAAAGAGAGTTTTATTATATCGATTATCACCATATTCTTAGAATTTTAAACAAATTCACTGATGCGTTGGCTAATTATGTGTTTGTAAAATATCTGTAAAGAAATTAATGCAATATTTATCCATATATTGTACAAGATAAACTAAAATAAAAGTAGTATCTTTCATTCGGTAAATGTCTTTAAAAGTTTGGCTTTTTACAAAAATGTCATCCAAAGACTTGAGGCCCCATGGCCTTTATTTTCCAAACATTCCATTTCATCATCAAAACCAAAAAATCTAGCCCTCAAACTAGTGGTTATGCGTGATGATCATGGTATCATACAACAACACGAGCTACTTTTCGTAGCAAGTGACTAATAGGTTCGGGAACCCCCACAGTGTGCCTTTGATAGAAGAGAGGCAAATCATTTATCATGACATTTGGGATGTCCAGGTTCAATCTCTCAAGGTTATGCTCTAACTCAGTCAATGCCTCTGTTGTGTATGAGTTCTACTCTGGGAGCTACTAGCTACTCACCACGTCTATCATCTTAGCGTAACCATGTCGGTCTCACCAGGGCCACATTTTCATGATCATTTCGGAATATTTAGTTTTGGATGCCAAAAAACAACAAAAAATTCAAAAATAAACAAAGTGTGAATTTTTTACCTAGATCCCAGCTCACAGTGGCATATCTAGATCACTTGTTTAATCCATTCCTACATATTGAAAATATTAAATCACGATGATTTGATTTTCCAGCCACCCGAAGAAATCAGGAGTATATCGGATTGTTGGTCCTTTTCCACCTTGGTGGTGTGCCATAAGTGTGACCCATTTTAGCATGCAAGGGTCCCAAGGCCCTCCTCTCTCTATAGCTACCTATGGAGCAAGAAGAGGGATCCACTCTAGAGTGAATGAGATGACAAAGGAACCATACCCAAAGTTCTTGAGTTTTCCTATTCTGACTCTAGTTAGTTTCCCTTTCAGATTGGCAACTACAACCTCACACTAGTTGAATATAGTAGGTTGCAAACACTCTACGAAGGTTTGCATCTGAGCCTTTGTAAGCAAATGTAGAGTTGCACTACTGCATAGTCGTGCAATAGTGAACCTGATAGCTTTCAAAGGAAGCCTCGCTATGGTTTTAATGTCAATTCTCCCATATTTGAGAGCAACTTCTTCAATGCAATGTTGTATCAGATAGGTGGCATTTGTTTTGCCACCTCACCTATGCCCATACAGAGAAATTTCCACCCCACGACGTGGAAGATCAGTTAAGAATTAAATTTCATCAACATCAATGATGAGCCTATGGTCTCCAACTATGAAGTATTATTCTTGTACATTCCACTTTCCCATCATCCACTCTAGCAAGTCTAGTTGGGCCTTCATGCCCGGAATAGTGAAAAACTTGTACAGGCCATAGTTTGTCAATGCATGTATGGTCTCTGGATGGTTTAGAGAATCTATGTCTTGTTCTTCATGCTCACATTCTCTCCACTCCATATTTGTGGCTCAAAACCCTGCTAAAGAACATAAAAGATCATTATAAAATATCATGGTAAATTTTTGCAAGTGGGTTTTCTATTAAAAATTTATGCCCTCGGTGTTGTGCGCAGCTGACTAAACAAAACAGTGCGTATGTGCATGGGTATAACCTTATAAATCGTGCACATCATGATATTTAGTGTAAAAAATTTCGTCGATGTGCACAGGCCCGATAAGGGTGAACTGCGCGCACCGAGGGAGATTTTGAATTTCAATACCCTCCTCGAAAAAACCAAATACATGGTGAAACGCGAAATGAAAATCATGAAAACAAAGATCTCGAAGAGGTGATTTACTTGGAGAAGACGACTCACGATTTTGCCCAACATTTTTCTTGGAATCTACCTCTAAAGTTATTGGTGAATAATGAGCTCTATCACTATCAAAAGGTAAACAAACACAAATGGTAAAAAGTTTTTACCTTTTTGTGTTTTTATAAGTTTTTAGGTGTATTAAAATATTTTTTTTGCCTATTAGCCTTTAAAATCCAAATTTTTAATGTTTTTGACTCTATTGTTGAGCAATGATATTATTTTTGAGTTTAAGTGTGCATGTCATAGGTTATTTACGAAAACAAATCATTTTGGCGTTGAGTATATTTTTACCACTTTTTCGAACTCGTTAAAACTTACGAAATAGTGAAACCAAGGAGTTCACTTTCCGCCATTTTTAGACTCCTTAAACATGAAAAGATCTCCAAGTACTTGATTGTTGGAATTTGTAAAAATAAATGAAGAACCATCTACTCAGTATAAGTTTACCCCTTTTACGGACTGAATTAGACTATTTACGAAAAAGGTGTACATTGACTAATCATGATCAATAGAGTTCTCTCCTGCATTATTTTACCCTTTTTTCGGGATTGAGGAATTCAATCTACGAAAAATTACGTTGTGGAGTTTACTTACGTTTTTCTCCTGACTCCCTAAAACTGAAAAACACTGAGCTTTACTTTCTCCAGGCTCGTTAAAAACTTACGTTGAAAGAACTGAACAAGTTTACTTTTCATGTCTTTTCAAACTATATAAACATGAAAATGACATTGAGTTACTCCTTCACTGGACTTGTAAAACTTGAAAATTGTAGGACTCGTTAAGCATGATGAGATCAAACCACTCCTTCCTAGGGTTCATTAAAAATACTTCGAAGGACACATCCGAAGGATGAGCTTACAAGACAAACATATGTTAGCCTCCTCAAGCTTGTAAAAAATAAAGAGGTACTTGCCAGTAATGGTGGTGGAAAAGTGAGAAATAACCTTCTTGTTTTGTTTTATAAAAGGCAGTGTGTTGCTCTTGAACTTGACACTCCATCACTTTTTGTGTCCGGGTTGGGAAATTAATTTTCCTTTCATTTGATCATACTCATTGAAAGTATTTAGTTGGTTTGGGTATTATTTTTTATTCAAATGTTGCCAAGTAATCATGTCATGCCTCTGATATGTTCAAGAGAATCCCACCCTTAGTCAAATTACTTCCCCATTCATAGTCTTCAGTTGTATCGACCATCCCTCAGTTAGTCCTAGATCACTCCAAACTATTGTTCTTCAAAACATGACATGAGCTGTTGGGTCCCTATAATACTAGTGATTACCCCATTACTATTGTAGTTATACCCCTTATTTATATTGTTGTGCCCCTATTACCCCCATATTGTTATTTCTGTGCCCCATAGAATCCCTCTATTGTTATTTTTGTGGCTTTATATTATTATTGTTAGGTCGGCTGGATTATATTGTGACTCTTTAGACTCCTATATATAGAAAGGAGGTTTTGTCATTTGTATCATCCAAGAATTGTTCATTTATGTAATGTAAAGGAGGTTTCCCCCTCGAAGAGGCTGAATTCTAAGGCGTGGATCTCTCTTTTCTATCTTTTTGTGAGCTGGTTTCATAACATTTGGTATCAAAGCTTTGGATTCTAGGGTTTCGCTGCTCCAAACAGGGCATCGTGGCATGTTCGCTATAAATTTTTTTCTGTGATGTTTCAGAAGTCGCATGAAAAACCCATTTGAGAAGAAAGCGCGTTGAATCTTGGGTCCGAATTTCAGAGCTTTTCGCGTGATATTTGCGGAGATATGATCTGAGGAAGTTGGTCTTTTTGCAGACTCCTGAATTACATTCAAAACAGGTGACCTGGGGAAAACCGTCATAACTTTCTCTCTGGGGATCGGATTGAAATTTCATAAGAAGGTACAAAAATAGGACAGACTATAGTTTCTTTTGTGTGTGTTTCAGATTCAAAGGTTGAAACAGTGACTCGTGGCACGTCGTACAAGTTCGCTCTACTGAACCAGTCTAAAAGCAAGTCACTGTGGGGGATTTCACATAACTCTTCCTTGGAGAATCCAATTTGGCTCAGAATTGTGGCATTGGAAAGAGGACGCAGAAGGCTACTATAGGTAGCAATTTTGGAACTGGATGATCTGAAATTACAGAGATACATTAGATTCAATATCAGGCTTCTATAAAGTGAAATAAGGTGTGTAGTTTTTTTTTAAATTTTTGTGTAAGCTTGGTTTAACGGAATTCAAAGGGCATAGTAAAGCATTATTATCGGTAACTGATGCCCCAAGGAAAGAAAATTCAAACACCTAGTAAGGAACCTGAAAGCTCTAGCATGACTCATGAAGAAGAGGAAGAAATGCTACATGATATATCAAAATTACAAGAACAAGTGCAACAAATGTCACGCTCACAAAAGCTAACAGAAGCTAAGATAAGTGGCATGGAATCTAAGATAAATGGCGTGGAATCTAAGATAAAGGGCATGGAAGCTAAGATGGAGGATTTGATGGTAGATTTGAAGATAGATTTGAAGACAGACATGGAAGAATTGAAGAAGTTGCTACAAGAAAGGGTCACTAATGGTGAAAAGGTAGTAAAGGAAACCCATGATGAGAACAAAAGAAATGTTAATAATGATTCCATAGACGCTAATGTTGGATCGAAGAATCACCATATTCCAAAAATAGATATGAGGAAGTTTGATGGCAAGGATTCCGCCACATGTATATTACAGATGGAGCAATTCTTCGATCTCAATAATGTGAAAAACGCACAAAAGGTACGTATGGCAACTATATATTTGGAACCAAATCAGTTTGTATGGTATCAATGGCTTTGCTCTCGTAAACAATTTATCACTTGCGCAATTTTTACGGAAGAATTGATAGCACATTATGAAGATACAAAAAGCAACACTTTTTTTAGTCAATTGATAAGTCTCAAACAAAAGGGTTTAGTAATGGAGCACATTGAGGAGTTCCAAAAATTGAACATAAGGGTAAAAGATATTCCAGAGGAGCATAGGATTGATGTGTTCATAGGGTCTTTAAAGGATAATATCCAACATGATGTTCACCTTTTGGAACCTGATTCATTAGAGAAGGCATTCAGGTTAGCAAGAAAAATGGAAAGCAAAATTATGGCAACCAGGAAGCATAACACTCACAACTATAAAGACGGAAGTGTTGTTGCCCCTAGTCTTCCACAACCTATAAGGTTGACACCACAACAATTGGAAGAAAAAAGAGCAAAAGGGCTTTGTTACAGTTTTGATAGCAAATACACTAAAGGTCATAAGTGTGCTGAGAAGAAATTATTCTACATAGATTGTGAAGAGGAAGAAGAAACGGAGCAAGAAAGGTCAAAAGAAGAAGATATACTCCAGGAACAAAGCCTAAATGAAGAACAAATAAATCCGACCATATCTTGTAATGCATTGGCGGGAATTACCACTCCTCAAACCATCAAGATAGAAGGACAAATCAATAAGAAAAAGGTAATAGTGTTGATTGATTCAGGAAGCACCCACAATTTTGTTCATTGTAGGGTAGCAAAAGAATTGAATTGCTTCCTATATCCAGCACCAGAGTGTCAAGTGATGATTGCAAATGGAGGAACAATAAATTGCTCTGGAAAGTGCCATAATATCAAGCTATCCATGGGAGAATATGTATTGACTAGCCCAATGCTTTCCATTCCAATGGGAGGTGCTGATGTTGTACTAGGAGTCCAATGGCTACAATCCTTGGGTACAATAGCTTTTAATTTTCAAGAACTTTTCATCAAATTTTCTACAGAAGGAAAGGAAGTTGAATTAAGGGGTATTGCAGGGAAACCAGGAAAGATAATCAGCTCTAATGGCATGACTAAGCTTCTTAAAAAGGAGCAAAGAGGTGTAATTGCACAATTATGTTCGCTAGATGTTTCCACATTGGAATCATCTATTTCTCCAGATCTCCAAAATGTCTTAGACAATCATTCCAAGGTATTTGAGACTCCCAAAGGTCTCCCACATGTGCGTGATCATGATCATGCTATTCATCTGATTCCAGGAAGTGTTCCTCCAAACATCAGGCCGTACAGATATCCCTATGCCCAAAAAAGTGAAATTGAACGTATGGTTGCAGAAATGCTAGAGGCTGGTCTAATTCAACCAAGTCAAAGTTCTTTCTCAGCTCCAGTAGTATTGGTGCACAAGAAGGATGGATCATGGCGCATGTGTCTGGATTATAGGGAGCTCAACAAGCTCACTATTAAAGATAAGTTCCCCATTCATGTTATTGATGAATTATTGGATCAATTGCATGGATCAATTTACTTCACCAAGTTGGATCTTCGTTCGGGATATCATCAAATCAGAATGAAGATTCAAGACATTCCGAAAACGTCATTTAGAACTCATGAGGGTCATTATGAATTTTTGGTCATGCCTTTTGGCCTTACCAATGCACCTTCAACATTTCAAGGTTTGATGAATTCAATTTTCAAACCATTCCTTAGAAAATTTGTGTTAGTATTTTTTGATGATATACTAATCTACAACAAGTCTTGGAAGGATCATGTTGAACATGTTGACAGGGTGCTACAACTATTGGAGGAGAAACAATTATATGCAAAAAGATCCAAATGTTTCTTTGGAGTCCAGGAGGTGGAATATTTGGGTCATATTGTATCTCATGAAGGAGTTAAGGTAGACCCTAGCAAAATTAAAGCCATTAAGGAATGGAAAATCCCCACATCCATAAAGCATCTGCGATGATTTCTTGGTTTGACAGGGTATTATCGCAAGTTTGTTAAGAATTATGGGAGAATAGCAGCACCTCTAACAACATTATTGAAGAAAGATTCATTTTCATGGACTCCGGAAGCAACAAAGGCCTTTGAACATCTTAAAGAGGCAATGTGCCAAGCACCGGTCTTAGCTACGCCGGACTTCACAAAAACCTTTATTGTGGAATGTGATGCTTCAAGAAATGGAATTGGTGTTGTTCTAATGCAAGATGAAAGACCCATTGCTTTTGAAAGTCGTCCAATCAAGGGAAAGTTTTTAATCAAAGCTATTTATGAGAAGGAAATGTTGGCAATACTCCATGCACTTAAGAAATGGCGACCCTACCTAATGGGAAGACACTTCAAGGTAAAAACGGATCATGATAGCCTTAAATACTTTTTAGAACAAAGATTATCCTCTGAAGAGCAACAAAAGTGGGTCACAAAGATGTTGGGTTATGACTTTGAAATCATCTACAAAAAAGGGAAGCAAATGTGGTGGCAGATGCATTCTCAAGAAAGGATGAGGATGTGGAAGCATTGTTGTGTGCCATTTCTATTATCCAACCAGATTGGATAAACGAAGCAAGGGAAGAATGGAAGAACGACGAAGAAGTGTGGGCACTTATTCGAAATCTACAACAAGATTCCAGAACTTCTGATACATTTAGCTGGCAAAATGATTCGTTATGGTACAAATATCGCTTATACCTCTGTAAGAATTCCCAACTAAAACAAAAGATTCTTATGGAATTGCACACTTCTCCCTTAGGAGGGCACTCAGGATTTTTAAAAACTTACCACAGGGTTAAGAAGGAATTTTTTTGGGATGGCCTTAAATCAGATATTCAAAAGTTTGTGGCGGAATGTTTGGTTTGCCAGCAAAATAAAGTTGAAAGAATTAAGACACCGGGTCTATTACAACCTTTATCCATTCCAAGCCAACGTTGGGAGGAGGTTTCAATGGATTTTATCACAGGTTTACCCAAGTCTGAGGGAAAGAGTGTCATCATGGTGGTAGTTGACAGACTTACCAAGTATGCACACTTTTGTGCATTATCACATCCATGTAAAGCTAGTACAGTTTCTACTGCATTTATGGAAACAGTTCAAAAGCTACATGGAAACCCAAAGATTATTGTAAGTGACAGAGATCCCATTTTCACTAGAAATTTTTGGACAGAATTATTTTCTTGTCTTGGTACTCAGTTAGCTCATAGCTAATCTTATCATCCTCAATCTGATGGGCAAACTGAGATAGTAAACAAATGTTTGGAAGGATATCTTCATTGCTTTGTATCTGATAAACAGGCACAATGGGTCAAATGGTTGCCTCTGGCTGAATGGTGGTATAACACTTCCTTCCATACAGCAACAAAAATGACCCCATTTATGGCACTTTATGGGTATCAACCACCATCCATCACATCATATTTAAGAGAAAATTCTAAGGTTCAGGCAGTGGAACATCACATCGAACATCAACAACAAGTCCTCCAACTCTTAAAGGATAACCTCGTGTTGGCACAAAATAGAATGAAACAACAGGCAGATCAACATCGCAGTGAAAGAAGTTTTGATGTAGGTGATTGGGTATTCCTACGGCTATAACCATATAAGCAAATGTCCCTAAAGAAAGCTAAGAAGGATAAATTATCACCAAAGTATTATGGTCCGTACAAGGTGTTGCAAAAGATTGGCACTGTGGCATACAAATTGGAGCTTCCTGCAACTTCTCGATTGCACCCAGTTTTCCATGTTTCATGTTTAAAGAAGGTTATAGGTGACAAGCTCCCAATTCAAACAATATTTCCAGAACTTGACGAGGAAGGAAAAATTATATTGGAACCGGAAGCAGTCACAGAAACAAGAACTCGACAGCTACGAAATCGATCAATTTCAGAGTATCTTATCAAGTGGAAGAACTTATCCACTGAAGATTCCACATGGGAGGATGAGAATTTTATGCAGAAGTATCCAGAACTACTCAAGCATTGAGGACAACACTTTTTTTAAGGAGAGGGGCATGTTGGGTCCCTATAATACTAGTGATTACCCCATTACTATTGTAGTTATACCCCTTATTTATATTGTTGTGCCCCTATTACCCCCATATTGTTATTTCTGTGCCCCATAGAATCCCTCTATTGTTATTTTTGTGTCTTTATATTATTATTGTTAGGTCGGCTGGGTTATATTGTGACTCCTTAGACTCCTATATATAGAAAGGAGGTTTTGTCATTTGTATCATCCAAGAATTGTTCATTTATGTAATGTAAAGGAGGTTGCCCCCTCGAAGAGGCTGAATTCTAAGGTGTGGATCTCTCTTTTCTATCTTTTTGTGAGCTGGTTTCATAACATGAGCTTCGTGTCGTAGGCCCTTCTACGACAAGTCGCTTCCTATTGACTTTAGCTCACTATCTGGGAAATTGATATAGAAACCTTCAGTACCTTGGATGTTGCATGCCTTAATGGCAGGCTTCTCGCCTTCGACAACAAGTTCTCATTATTGACCTTTGATTGAACGATTCTATGAGTGTTTTACATCAACACATTTGTTCACACTTCGTAGTTTGTACTAAAAGTACCTTGAGATCCTTTTCTATTATTGGTGGTTTCTCTCGCACTTGTTAATGGTTCACATCAGCACCCAATAATCAAGTGGTTTCTACCATGTTCGACTACGATACATTCACTCACATGGCTAGATTCATAATACGGGTCAAGATATGGAGATCAAGACCCTAGATCTAGTTTCATCCGTTCAGGTTGTGTGGAGTTATTAATTATTCATGATTGTAAACATAGATCTATTGATGGTTGTGTCCATATTATTTCTTCTATTTACATGGATCTTCATATGTATTTCCATATTGGTTCTTTGAGACATTTATACTCTGAGTATGGGAATGCCTACCTCAACAATGATTATATATTGCATTACAACATTTGTTTGATTGTTTCAGGTCTCATACTGCAATCTCTAACCCAAACGTTAGCATGATAAAGTGCTTCAATCATCAAACATCTCTTCCAACTTTTAACTTTAGGGGGGAAAATATTACATGTCATTTTATCGCATTAGGAAAAGGACCATTGACTTGGATCTTTCGCTATCCATAAATGTGCCCCAAAGCATTCCCCTACAAAGTTAGAATCCAAACTAACCCAAAGAAAGTGCAATTCTTGGATCCTATGGTTCAAAACCTTATTTTTGGCTTCTTGTACAGTTCCTTAGTCAATCTCTATGCATTGTTGGGAGCGGGATCCCCCAAGAGTAGTCTTGGGGCTAAAATCCCATGTTTCAGTCAAATTTTGTAATAAAAATGTAAAGACTTTTCATTTTGTGGTCACTGAGCGCGAAGTTGTCATGTGTGATAAAGGGTAGTCTGCCTTATTTTGTAAAGTAAATTCGGTTGTAAGAGATCTACCCATGGTCCGTGGACCATGGAATTGTATAAAAAGAGCTAAGCCCTAAGTAGTTAGAATAATCAAGAGACATACAATGTAAGAGAGTCGTAGCTCTAAAGTAATAAGTCTAAGTCTTGGGTTGTAGCGTAGGTAGAGGCTCTGCAGCTGAGTGCACAAACGCCTAGGGTAGAAGTCTATAGCTGAGTGCGTGAACCCCTCCAGCTGTGTGTGCATGGTGAATAGAGTCTGTAATCACTTAGAAGATATCAATAAAGAGAAATATTCGGAAATTCCTGTGTCTTTGTTCTGTTGATGCTTCTTGATATGTTATGTGTGAACTTCCTTTATTATGCTTGTATGATGCGCGAATGAATGCAATTATGTGAATAATTGAACGCAATTATGATTATCTATTTACGCATTGTTAACTCTAATTATTTGATAAGATAAGAAAGTCACTCATATTAATTGGGGAATTTGCACGGCACACTGCCATAAGCAACGCGAAAGTACCTGAGTAGCAGGCTAGGGCTGTGCAAAGGTTGATCATACCCTTTCGCGGAGGTATTGAAGGACAGAATAAAGGGATCGTCTTGCAAGCCCTAGAGTGAAGTGACCTGCGCGAAGGCAGGGATAAAGGGAATCAAACGACACCACAACCATCTCAGGGTGCAGAAACTTGGTTCCAGCATCCCCCCATATTGCTTCGGCTAAGACTTCGGTCCATGCTCCACGGGCTGATGCCGAAAGGGCCAGTAGTGTAGGGATTTATTTGGCTAATTAATGTTGAACATAGGTCAAGCCCCCTTAAGCCAACAAATGGTTTCGTTGCTAGGTCCCAAATCTGCATAAGAGATGTGTGATGTCGTATCACTAGAATCCAACTAAGAAGGAGATCGGAGATTGCTTGGATAGGAAGATCCATGAATTCGCGGCACACGAGAATAGAAACATGTGATTGACAAAGGAACAGTGGTTGGAAAGGTACCTATACACAAAGATCCATGAAATCATTTTTTTCTCCTTTCCAGTTGAGCTATATGAGTGGATCGCAAAGCTAGTAGATAACCAAGGAAGGTGGAAACTTGACGGTCCTATTGTGTGGACCTCGGAGCTAGTGCGAAGGTTGGAAGCATCGGAGGATAAGATCGCCCACGCTGTAGCTCATTGGCTCAATCATGTCATAGGAGGATTTGTAAATGAATTTGTGGTTGATACCTCAATCAGCTACAGTGAGGCAGAGCGATGATTTTTCAAAGGGCCGTGAGGTAAGTACGTCAAATCTTTGAATACCTAGATTAAAATGCTACTATGCGAAAAATGGGTTATGCGGCTACCTTGGTGTTTGGAACTACGCGAAGTGGAAAAACTTATAGGAACGAAGGAAAAAATGGACCAGAGTATAGTCCATTGAATTTTCCTCTACGAGGTGACGAGGAAGAGATAGCAAAGGTTTCTCCGCAAAGTGCTATTCAGTTAATAATACAAAGATTCCCACGAATACCACCTCCACCCACACCACCTCCAACCTCACCACCATCACCTCCAACTTCACCCGTACCACCTCCACCCCCACCATAGTTTAGTATGGAAAATAAAGTTTCCTTTGTTCAAAGGCTTGGAAAATGAGGACCCGAACCAATTCTGGTTCATTGTGAGGGTTGTATGGGAAGCCCAAGGTGTTACAAATGATCATATAAACAAAGTGACATTGGTTAGTGCTCTGTAAGGTCACGCGCTAACTTGGTATATTAAGTACTCTAATGATAACCTAAATGTTGGAGTGGCAAGCATCCAAATAGCACTGAATAGAGAATTTAGTAGGCCTAAATCTGAGGCACAGTCAATTGTGGGATTCAAAGAAATCGCAATGCAACCATGCGAGACACCTTGGGAACTAGATCAGAGGTTGAATTGTACAATCTGCGAAGCCAACATGAATTTGACATATGGACAACGTCGCGAGTGGTTTGTGGCTTCGCTACTACCACACTCAAGGGTCGCGCTATCGCAATAGAAGATAACCACTCAAGCAGAGGCCTTGGAGATTGCCATGAGACTACATGAAACTCTAATGCAAGATCCAAACCTGGGGGTTCAACAGATCCATGTGAAGCTAAAGGATCTATGCCTTGAGATGCAAATTCTGAAGCAGGACAAGACGGTTCGACCAGAGGTGCGCGAGGAGGTATGGTGCTTGAAATGCAAGAGCCAGGGGCATGACAAGGACCATTTCCCGATCTTTGCGAACTATATTACAGGAGGGGGACTAATGCCTTTAAGGCTAGAAGCTCAAGTAGGAGCTAGTGCAGGGCCTACATTATGGTGAGCTATCTATCAGGTAGCAGGAAAACATGCCACGGATAACTGTCATTTGCTGCAGAAGTTTGTACAAGCACCGCAACAACTGTTCTGTAAATTTTGTAGGTCAGTAGGGCATGATGAGTGTAATTGCAAGAGTTATGAATTAATGATGGATAGAACTCCCACCTACAAGGTTCAGGAAGAAACGTGTCCCCCAGACCAGAGTGCAAGGATGGCGTGAATAGGATTTCAGGGGCGCGGACAAGGCTGAGTTAGAGGAGGACCTGGCAGAGGTCGAGGACAATTGATTTGCTACAATTACAGAGGACCAGGACACTATGCCCACGATTGCACTAACCCAACACGTCCGTTGTGCAAGTATTGCATGTTGTTTGATCACGAAACGGAAGAGTACCCTATGCTGATAGCTAGGACACATGACAAAGGGGTGCTACCACCTCCGCCAACTCAGAACATGTAGATGATGAGGTCTAAGTTGTGGAAAGAGGATCCAAATGTAAATATAGCACTCATAAGTGGAATCGCAACAGGAGATGACAAGGGGAAATAGCCAGAGGACAGTACATGGGTCCGCAAAGCTCCAGCAAAGGAGGCTGAGTTCGATTTGGAGCATGCACATGAAACCTTCATGGAAGCTATGAAGAGCTTCGCTGAGGTCTCCACGTCCAGAAGCAGAGATAAGCCTGAACAGGAGATGGACCCCTCTATGCTCACAACTTTCCTGGAGACCTATATGAAGTTACTGCGCTATAGTAAGGATGTGAAAGAGTTATAAGCACTCATCAATAGATGCGCTGGAACCGTGTCAGGTGAGCTTCACATAGTACGAAAGATTGGAAAGCATAAAACAAGAACGGGACGGGAAATGTGTTGGCATTATGAGACAAGTATTGTCCTTGATGGCAAATCACACTGATAACAAATCATAGTGCAGAAGGATAGCAGCAAGGAATTGATGATCAGTCTACAAGTATGAAGAAAAATATATACACGCTGGTTCACTATATACCAAGTCGCGTATACAAGCAGGTTCACTATATACCAAGTCGCGTATACGCAGGTTCGCTATATACCAAGTCGCGTGTACACGCTGGTTGGCTTCAGTAAATGCGCGTGTATGTGGAAAACTTATCTTTGTTCCACGGCGGTCATTCCTTGGAAGTTGTGCCTATGGTTTTGGACCTTGGTGTCTCGACGGACGTGTTGATCCCTAGTTTTGAAGATGATGGTATTGGATTTCTATGGTTTTGGCCCTTGGTATTGAACAAGGCCTAAGGCTATATAAGGAGAAGGAAATCATTAGGCAAGTGTATCTGAAATGTCTTGAATATCTGATGAAGTGTTAGATCCAGTATGCAGGTTATTGGTTGATGATGTATTGCTTGACCTGAGCTAAGGAGAGATCTCATCGGTTGATGGAGAAGAAGATCTAAGGAGAGACCGGGATCAAATGGTTTGAAATGAACTATCTTTATATAGTTGATTATGCGTATTTCTAGATCTGCATACTGACGCAATGTTATGTTCTGGGTATAACTGATGTCTGGTACAGCTGCAAGTTATGAAAAATTATTTTTAGATCTGTACGCAGGTTGTCTTCGGTAAAACCGCGTGTATACGCGGGTTGCCTTCATTGAAGTAGCGTATATCTTTTGGAGCTTGATTTTTGGGTTGCAGCTGGGTCTGATTGTTATTGCAAAGTTCTGTAGTCTGCTCTGTGTTCTGGTGACTAGGTTTGACAAGGTTTCAGTGGTTCAGTGATTGTTGGTTGTTTTGTAATCTGCTATGAAAGTTGAATGAATTGTGGTCTTCAAATTGTAATGTTGTGCTTCAGGAGTATCCAGTCTGAAAATTGATGAAAAGTGGTACCTGAAGGAAAGAAGATTGTAGGCAGCACCTACGTACTAGTATCTTAGCTAGTACAAGAGCAAAGGGGGTTGGATCTCCCTTCCAAGGAAGTTTGGAGAACGAGAGAAGGTTGAAGCCTTCTGCAGGTTGTAGCCTACGTACTGGTATAAGGCTGTACCAGTACAAAAGATTGTAAACTGAAGTTCTTATTAAAGAAAGATAGAGACGACTTGCAGCAGTATTATTTCCAACAATTGGTATCAGAGCAGGTCCTTCAGAGAAGCTTGATCGCTTGAAGGTAGATCGTTCATCATGAGCAACTACGAGAGATAAACATCAATCAGGCCACCGGTTTTTGATGGGACAAACTTCAATTATTGGAAGGTAAGAGTTACTGCCTATCTTCAATCTCTTGGTACAGAAGTTTGGGACATCGTAGAGACAGGCTACACTTTTCCTTCAGCTACTCCTACAGATGCAGCCGAGAAAAAGAAATATGAAACAAATGCGAAAGCAGTCAATACTCTATTGGGATGTATATCTCAATCAAAATTCATGAAGGTAATGCACTATAAATCTGCAAAAGAAATATGGGACAAAATTGTCACAAGCTATGAAGGAGACGAACAGGTAAAGTGTGCTAAACTTCAAACTCTCAGGATTAAGTATGAGACTCTCAGAATGTATAATGATGAAAGTGTGGCTAACTATTTCCTTAGGGTAGATGAGATTGTTAATTGCATGAAAAACTTGGGTGAAGAAATAAAAGAGGCTATTGTGGTTGAAAAGGTTCTAAGATCTTTGTCCCCCAAGTTTGAATCTAAAGTGTCTACCATAGAAGAAAAGGAAAATCTGCAAATTCTTACTATGTCTCAGCTTCACGGAATTCTAACCGCTTATGAAATGAGAAAGGGAGGTCCATCAGACAGAAGAGAAGCTACCTTCAAGGCTTCAGGCAAAGAAGATTATTATGAAGCAAGTCACGTGCCAGAAGATGAAGAAGAGGAATCAAATTTTGTCAGAAATCTTCAAAGGGAATCTGGAAGGTTCAGAGGTAAGTTACCTTTTAAATGCTTTACTTGTGGAAGAGTAGGTCATTATGCTGCCAGATGTCCTCACAAAAATAAGAATGACAAGGGAAAGGAACCTGTTAAATGGAACAAGAAACAAAATGAAAAGAAGAAAAGCTATTACACTCATGAAGATAGTGATGGTCTTTCAAATAGTGATGAAGATGAACAAGGTAATAGATATAAACTTTTAATGGCTTTTGAAGATGATGAGTATATGGATGCTATAGATGTAGAAGGCTTTTGTGAAGAAATGAAAGATCTCAAAGTTTGCTTAGAAGAGAAGAGTGCTATTATTGATTCTCTACAATGTCAACTAGCTGAAAAGGAAAAACATCTTGAAAAATTGGAATGTGAGATTGTTTGTCTTAGAAAGGAGATTGATAAAACAAAAGCGATTAATTTTAAATTTGTTAAAGGATCTGAAACCTTGGATGAGATTATCAATGTGCAGCGATCTCCTCTGATCAAGACAGGTCTTGGATATAATGGAGAAACATCTCAAGCCTCTACCTCTAAAAGCTATCTTGATGCAGCAAGGAGAAGCGAGCAAAGGCCAAATAAAATTCATCAGGTGAATCAGGGACAATTTACCTTAAGAACAAATAAAGACCATCAAGAAACTCGGGGACAAACTGCCTTAAGGACAAACAAAAGTTACAATCAGCCTCAGGTAAAATCTTCCCAATCTGCTCCAAGAATGAATGTGAATAGAAGCTACAATCGGTTGGATGATAGATCTGATTATCGTAGAAGTTTCTTTAATGGCCAATGCTTTTCTTGCCATAACTTTGGTCACAAAGCAGCTCAATGTGTTGCCTACAAGACAATCATGACTAGAGAAGCTCAAAAGCAAGGGAGAATGACTGGAACCATGAAAAGGACTTATAACAACTTTTCGGTTCTTGAAAATGAAGTTGAATGCTCTATTTGTAATAACTTTGGTCATGAAGACTCTGAATGCAGGAGCAGGTTCCAGAAGACAACTCAGAAGGAACAAACCTCAAATGTCAGAACATGGAGAATAAAGGAACCGCAACCAGAAAGATGTGGGATAGCCTTTTATGCAGAAGGTCAAGAAAGTCTATGGTACATTGACAGCGGATGTTCGAAGCATATGACAGGGGACAAAGAAAAGCTTGAGTCATATACCGCATTAGAAAAGGGGAAGAAAGTTTCTTTTGGAAACGATATCTCTGCAGCCATAAAAGGAAAAGGTGTTGCTCCATTGAAAGAGAAGGTCAAAGATGGAAATGTTTTCTATGTTGATGGATTGAAGCATAATCTTCTGAGTGTCAGTCAGATGTGCGATCAAGGAACAGAAGTAATATTTAGATCAAATGGATGTTGTGTTCGTGACCTTGACACAGGTAAAACAGTGATCAAAGGAAGAAGGACTCCAAATAATCTATACATATTTGAAGAAGGACCACAACAATGCTATTTGAGCAAGGATGATGAACACTGGCTATGGCATCGAAGGTTGGGGCATCTAAGCTTTTCACAAATAAGGAAAGCATGCAAATATCAGGCAGTTCGTGGTCTTCCAGATATCAAAATTCCAGACAACACTATATGCAAATCTTGTCAGTTTGGAAAGCAAACCAGAACTAACTTTCCAGAGAAGGAAGGATCAGCCAGCATACCTCTTGAGCTAGTCCATACAGATGTATGTGGTCCATTTAGGAAAAGGACACCTCGAGGAGAAGAATATTTGATATTATTCATTGACGATTTCTCCAGGTTTGTCTGGTTAGGGCTTATGAAGCACAAGGATCAAGCATTCGAAAAATTCAAATCCTTCAAAGCCTTGGTTGAAAATGAATTAGGACACAAAATTAAGTGCCTCAGATCTGACAGAGGTGGGGAGTTTACCTCAAACGAATTTTTCGATTTCTGTGAAGAACATGGGATAAGAAGAGAATTCTCTACAGCTAGAACTCCTCAGCAAAATGGGGTTGTGGAAAGAATGAACAGAACAATCCAACAAATGGCTCGTGCTATGCTTAATGAATCAGGTACTCCCGCAACTTTCTGGGGTGAGGCTGCACATGTTGCGGTTATTATTCTTAACAAAACAAATGTCCGAGTAAACAGCACTCAAACACATCATGAGCTTTGGAGTGGTGAGACTCCTTTGGTGAAGCATTTCAAAATCTTTGGGAGTAAATGTTATATTAAGAATACTGATGAGCAACTTGGAAAACTTGAACCAAGAGCAGATGAAGGCATTCTTCTTGGTTATTCTCCACATAGCAAAGCATACAAGTGCTACAACAAAAGACTTGGCAGAATTGTTGACAGCATTGATGTAGTGGTTGATGAGAAGGGATATATTCCTAGGCAAGTTCATCATGAAGACATTGAAGAAGATGAAGGCTACCCTCAAAGGCAGAATGATGAAGAAGAAGAACCTCAAGAAGAACCTCAAGAAGAACCAGAGGAGCAGACAAGAATAGAAGAGAAGACTCCATCCAGATATGTTCAAAAGAATCATCCAGAATCTCAGATTGTGGGGCAGAAAGAAGCAGGAATACAAACAAGAAGAAGAATTGCAGAAGCTTCAAGCTATTTGGCATTACTCTCTTCCACTGAACCACAAAATGTGAAAGAGGCATGCAAAGATGAATGTTGGGTCAAAGCAATGTATGAAGAACTTGAGCAGATCGAAAAGAACAACACTTGGGAACTGGTTCCTAGACCAAAAGATAAGAATGTCATAGGGACAAAATGGGTCTTCAAGAATAAATTGAATGAAAATGGAGAAGTAATTAGAAACAAGGCCAGACTTGTTTGTAAAGGGTATGCGCAGCAAGAAGGGATAGATTTTGAAGAGACCTTTGCTCCTGTAGCAAGACTTGAGGCCATCTGAATGTTCCTTGCTCTCTCAAGCTTTCAAAACTTCAAGGTATTTCAAATGGACGTGAAATCAGCCTTTCTGAATGGAGACTTAGAAGAAGAAGTATATATTGAACAGTCAGATGGTTTCATTCTTGGGAATGATCCAAACCTTGTATGCAGATTGAAAAAGGCTCTCTATGGTCTCAAACAAGCTCCAAGGGCTTGGTACTATCGGTTGGATAAATATCTTCACCAACAAGGCTTTTCAAAAGGATCAGCAGATAGCAATCTCTATATAAAAGTTGAAAATAACAAATTGCTAATATTTGTTGTTTATGTAGATGATATTATCTTTGGCAGCAATGCAGATTGGGCCGGAAGCGTGGATGACAGGAAGAGCACAAGTGGTGGTGCATTCTTTATGGGCTCCAGATTAGTATCTTGGTTCAGCAAGAAACAGAGCTCGATTGACTTATCTACAGCTGAAGTAGAATATGTGGCTGTGGCATCTTGTTGCACACAACTTCTTTGGATGATGCAGACCTTGCAGGATTTTCAAATCACCTGCACTTCACCAATCTCTATCTTATGTGATAATACAAGTGCAATCAACATTTAAAAGAATCCAGTCATGCTCTCAAAGACCAAGCACATACCAATCAAGTACCATTTTCTTCGGGAACAAGTGCTTGAGCAGAAGGTCAAGTTGGAGTATGTTCCTTCTAAGGAACAAGTTGCTGACATTCTCACAAAACCACTGGCCAGGGAAACTTTTGAATATCTCAGACAAAAGCTGGGAGTAGTTGATGCTTCATCCTGCTGTTGAAGCTTGTCTGTTCTACAGAAAAGTTGGTATACGCAAGTTACGTAAGGGATATCCGCGTATATACGCCGATCTATGCTGGGAAAGTCGCGGGTATGGTGTACGCGTGTTGCAGAAATCATATCCGCGTGCATACGCTTTTTTTATGCAGGAGAAGTCGCGTATATGGAGTTCTGAACAGCAAGGGCAGACTCTGGTTGGAGAAGGTCTGAGATGGGTATGCCAGAATGCAGCAGGCACAGGTTCAGGGGGAGCAACTTAAAGTCTCATAAAGCATTGTTGGCATTTAGATCCTTTTGGTTCTAGTACACAACTGTTATTGGTTTCAGGAGAAGGAGCTCAGAAGGAAATCTTGGTTGTTGATCTAAAAAGATGTTTATCAGATGCTGCTTGTGACCTTCATAAGTCTTGGTCTAGATCTGTTATATCTATGTCATGTATTTTTTGTGATATCTTTTTTATGGTGTCAAGGTCATGTAACGGCCTATGTTGGTTTCCCCACTATGCCTGGGATGAATGATGTAATATAATTGGTTGTTTCTGATGTATCCCCTCTTGGTTGGGAGTATGGATTGAGTCTTTTGGTGATAGGAAGGTCCCTTATGGTGTATAAGTCTTGGTTCTTTTTAAGAACATCTTTTGCAGATCTTGCCTACAGTCAGGGGGAGCATGTTTCAGCACAGCCAAGCAAAGATATCAGCATGTACTCAGGGGCAGCACAGCCCTTTGCCCTTTATGACAAAGGGGGAGAGTGATTTGACTTGGTGTTGTTGCCATCAAGTCCAAAGGGGGAGATTGTTGGCATTATGAGACAAGTATTGTCCTTGATGGCAAATCACACTGATAACAAATCATAGTGCAGAAGGATAGCAGCAAGGAATTGATGATCAGTCTACAAGTATGAAGAAAAATATATACACGCTGGTTCACTATATACCAAGTCGCGTATACAAGCAGGTTCACTATATACCAAGTCGCGTATACGCAGGTTCGCTATATACCAAGTCGCGTGTACACGCTGGTTGGCTTCAGTAAAAGCGCGTGTATGTGGAAAACTTATCTTTGGTCCACGACGGTTATTCCTTGGAAGTTGTGCCTATGGTTTTGGACCTTGGTGTCTCAACGAATGTGTTGATCCCTAGTTTTGAAGATGATGGTATTGGATTTCTATGGTTTTGGCCCTTGGTATTGAACAAGGCCTAAGGCTATATAAGGAGAAGGAAATCATTAGGCAAGTGTATCTGAAATGTCTTGAATATCTGATGAAGTATTAGATCCAGTATGCAGGTTATTGGTTGATGATGTATTGCTTGATCTGAGCTAAGGAGAGATCTCATCGGTTGATGGAGAGCAAGATCTAAGGAGAGACCAGGATCAAATGGTTTGAAATGAACTATCTTTATATAGTTGATTATGCGTATTTCTAGATCTGTATACTGACGCAATGTTATGTTCTGGGTATAACTGATGTCTGGTACAGCTGCAAGTTATGAAAAATTATTTTTAGATCTGTACGCAGGTTGTCTTCGGTAAAACCGCGTATATACGCGAGTTGCCTTCATTGAAGTAGCGTATATCTTTTGGAGCTTGATTTTTGGGTTGCAGCTGGGTCTGACTATTATTGCAGAGTTCTGTAGTCTGCTCTGTGTTCTGGTGACTGGGTTTTACAAGGTTTCAGTGGTTCAGTGATTGTTGGTTGTTTTGTAATCTGCTATGAAAGTTGAATGAATTGTGGTCTTCAGATTGTAATGTTGTGCTTCAGGAGTATCCAGTCTGAAAATTGATGAAAAGTGGTACCTGAAGGAAAGAAGATTGTAGGCCAGCACCTACGTACTAGTATCTTAGCTAGTACAAGAGCAAAGGGGGTTGGAGCTCCCTTCCAAGGAAGTTTGGAGAACGAGAGAAGGTTGAAGCCTTCTGCAGGTTGTAGCCTGCGTACTGGTATAAGGCTGCACCAGTACAAAAGATTGTAAACTGGAGTTCTTATTAAAGAAAGATAGAGACGACTTGCAGCAGTATTATTTCCAACAAAATGAGACTGACCGCGCAAATAGGAGAGTATGAAATGGATCAGGTTATTTTGGACCTAGGGTTAGATGTGAACATCCTACCAAAGTAGACTTCGGAATGGATGGGGAGACCCACGCTGGAATGGTCTTTGATTTAGTTAAGGATGGCCAATCAGCAGAAGATCATCCCCATGGGGCGGCTTCAGGGGGTGACAGTGGATATTGAGGGAGCGAGCGCGCTAGCTGATTTTGAAGTAATAGAGATAGTGGATGAGAACAATCCCTATCCTATGCTCCTAGGAATTGATTGGGCCACTAATATGAATGGGATAATAAATCTGAAGAAGCGGAAGATGATCTTTGAGAATAAATCGCTATGCATAATAGTACCTCTAGATACCGCTGAGGGGTCGTGCTATACTGAACCAGTCCATGATTATGAGAGTGATGATGATTTGAAATGTATCTATAAGATAACAGCACGAGACGAAGATTGAGTGAATCCCACTGTAAATGGACGAATTACATGGGATCGAGAGAGTTCCTACACTTCAGACTCTGATGAAGAGTTAGAGCGCTGGCAGAACCGGTTAAATGAAGGGACTATGTTGAACTGCAAAATGATGACTCGATCGTTGCGCTCTGTGTCCTCAGAGGTAAGAAATATGCCTACTTATGATGGCTTGAATGAGGTAGATATATTTTTGGATGAATTTGAAAGGGAGGTACCAAAAAATCAGTGCTTCCAGGCGTTGGACTTGGCACTGTGCACTACGCTCGTAAGGTGGTGGGGTACGCATAAAGGAAGCTTTGATGATTAGCGTGAATGTAGGAGGATGATGGGAACATGATTTTGAAAATCTAAGATGCGAATGACAGATAAGTATGATAGACAGGATGATCCGCACAAGCATTTGGCCAAATGGACCTAGGCTTATGGAGAAAAGCCCCAACTTGAATGGTTGCACTTGTTCTATCACACCCTGGATATTTTCCTGATGAACTGGTATGTAGAAACCGAGCTCCACCATGGGACAGGTGAATGGGATATCCTGCGTGAGGGATTCATGATGACATTCAGTTTTGAGGACGATTTTGACAGTATTGATGAAGTGCTACAACAGGTGAAAGCATCAATCTTTAGGATACTGCAGGATCCTTTAGACCTAATTCAGCCTGAATGGGCTACTCAGCTGAGTCACATGCTAGAATTTTATAATGTAACTGCTATGGAAGAGGACAAGGATCCGCGGAAGATTAACATTTCAGAAATAGAAGTTCACCGTGAGGTTTAAGGACTGAATATTGAGAACCCTGATATAACCATGCCATTGAAAACAAAACAAGTAAACATTGGTACATAGGTAGAACGCAAATTCATGAAGATTGGAGACTACTAGAATGACACGATAGTGGATAAGGTTGCTGAATTGCTCCGCGAATACCAGGATTTATTCCCTACCAAGTTTACGGATCTGAAGGGGATAATCGGGGACCTAGGTATGATGAAGATCACAATAAAGCCCGATGTCAAGCCAGTTATGCAAAGACCTTACCATCTCAGTTTTAAGTATAAGGAGAAGGTCCATGTAGAGCTAGACAAGATGCTCATAGCAGGAATCATTGAGCCTGTGGAAGAATCTGATTGGGTAACTCCAATGGTGGTACAGGAAAAGAAGCAAAACGATGAAATAAGGATGCATGGATCTCAGAAAGCTAAATGACGCTTGCGTACATGATCCTTTCCCGACTCCATTCACGGATGAAGTATTGTACAATGTAGGTGGCCAGGAGGCATATTCCTTCACTGATAGGTTCTCTAAGTACAATCAGATCAAAATCAAGTCGAAGGATAGGAGAAAGACAACCTTTGCGATTGAGTGGGGTTGTTTTCAGTACACTGTAATGCCGTTTGGATTGAAGAACGCGCCTGTGATCTTCTCGCACATGTTGTGGTTGTGTTCAAGGAATTTATTCATAAGTTCCTTGAAGTATATTTTGATGACTAGACTGTGTTTGGACTGGTTAAGCACCATGTAGCATGCTTACGCCTGATGTTGGATACCTGTCGAAGATACCAGATCGCGCTCAATCTCAAGAAGTGTCTATTTTGTGTTCCTTTTGGGAACCTGTTGGGGCATGTGGTTTGCAGATAGGGACTGAAGCACCGAGGAGTGTGAAACAGTTGTGCACTACCCTGGGACATACGAGATATTACAGAAATTTTATCAAAGGCTATGCACAGATCACCGCGCATATGGAGAAATTGTTGAAGAAGGATGTCACATTCTACTGGAATGATGATTGTAAGAAGAGCTTGGATGTACTGAAAGAAAAGATGGTCACCGCATCGATTCTAGTCTTCCTGGATTGGAAGAAGGAGTTTCATGTACATGTCGACGCATCATGTATAGTGTTGGGAGTAGTACTGACACAGTCTAGTAGAGAAGGCGTGGACCATCCTATCGCATTCGCAAGCCAAAGATTATCCAAATCAGAGAAGAACTATTCCACCACTGAGCGCGAAGGGCTAGCTATGGTGTATGCACTCCAGAAGTATAGGAACTACCTGCTGGGAGGCCATTTTAAGATGTATATGAATCACTCCGTGTTGAAGTACCTAATCAATAAGCCTGTGTTGGGGGGGAGAATCTATAGGTGGCTCTTATTGTTCCAGGAATATGATTTTGAAGTTGTTGTGAAGCCCAGATGACTGAACGCGGGACTAGACAGACTATTGTGCATCAAAACAGGAGAAGAACCCCTAATTTGGAGGAAGGATTACCTGTCACGTAGTTATTTGTAGTGTGCGTTGCGGATGGTCACTTTGAGGATATAATACATTTCCTAATGACAGGTACTGCACTGGAAGGATACACTGTCTAGCAAAAGAAAGAATTAGTGGTGCGCGCGGCAGATTTCCCTGTCATTGTTGGGCATCTGTACAAAATGGGGTCTAATGAGATATTGTGATGGTATGTACCTAAGTTTGAAAGAAGCATCGTCCTCATGGACGCTCATGGGGGCGTTGCCGGAGGAAATTATAAAGGGAGAGCAACCGCGTACAAGATTCTACACGTAGGGTTGTGGTGGCCAACCCTCCATCAGGACTCAAAAGTGTATTACAGGGTGTGCGTTGTCTGTCAAAGGACTGGCAGGCCATCACAGAGGGATGGGATGCCTTTGAATCCTCAGATGACGATGCAACCCTTTGAGAAATGGGTGATAGACTTTGTGGGCCCCATTCAGCCCCAAGGAAAGACGTGAGTAAGGTACATTATCACCACGATGGAGTATTTGACTCATTGGGCAAAGGCACATCCTATGAAGGATTGCATGGGCACGACTACCATGAAGTTCCTATTTGAGCATGTACTAGCACGACTTGGTTTTCCAAAGATCTTGATGAGTGATTGTGGTACACACTTCCTGAATTAGACAATCAGCGCGCTAACAGAGGAATTTCAAGTATATAACCAAAAGAGTGCACCTTATCACCCACAGGCTAACGGGATGGTGGAAGCGTTCAATAAAGTGCTCAAGAACGCATTGACCAAGGTTTGTAATGCTCAGAAAAGTGATTGGGACCTACATATACCTGCATTACTGTCGTCTTATCGAATGACATGCAAGAAGTTGACTGGACAAACCCCCTTTAGGCTCATCTATGGGGTTGAAGCAGTAATGCCTATGGAATATATTGTGCTTAGTCTGTGCATAGCAACACTCATAGGTATGATGGATCGCGGAGCCCTAGAGGAGAGGCTTGCACAGTTAGATGAACTGGAGGAAGAAAGACTTTTAGCTGGCTTTCACCAACAAGTCCAAAAGCAGCGCGAAAAGGCATGGCATGATCGACACATCAAACTATGCACATTTAAGGTAAATAACCTAGTTTTGTTATATGATAGTAGGTTCAATAAATTTCCAGGAAAATTATGAATGCACTAGTTAGGGCCCTATGTCGCTAAGGAAATTACCGATGGAGGAGCGATATAGCTGGTGAAATTAAATGGAGAACCCTTCCCTGAAAAGGTGAATGGCAGTCACTTGAAGCCATACACCAGCGGTCCAGCCATGTGACTAAATGAAGGTATTATAGTCTTAGCTCTCCATGCAGCTGAAAGGAGGCACGGGACTATAAACTACACTGTCTGGGTTGGGGAGCTATGCGATTGGAGAATGGTGCAAAGCACTGAAGTGTCATAGGGTCTGTGGCAGCGCTGAGGGAGTTGTGCTACCCAGGGAGAAATCGCGCAGGTTGGCTAGAAAGTGACCATTATAGTCATTGTTCATGAAAAGACAGCAGAAGTGAGGCCAAATGGAGCAGGTGGTTGACGTTTAAGATGAAATTTATTGCTTAGATCCTTGAAAATCTGTCACGGGAAAGGTCGGATTTGAATTCAAAATTCCCTATAAATTACAAATGGTTGTCCAACAAAAAACACTTGGAATTTTGAGGATTGAGTTGTTGAGCTCTTAGGCATCCATGAACCAAGAATTCTTCGAGACTTTCAAAGAGACTCTCGAGTTTGCGAACTTGCTAGAAACGACGCAAACAATGTTAGAGAGCATTATGTTGGCACCCGAAGAAGTTATAAATACTGAGAAAGTAGTAGAAGAGTTGGCACAGGAAATGGAAATAGAGGTAGAAGTAGCTTCTCCAAAAGTAGCCGAAGCATTGGCAGAGGTCCCTAAGTCACCGATAATGCCGAGACCAAAGCCAAACCCAACCAAGGAGACCGTGAAGGAAAAAAATGGCAAGCAACCTGCCATACCGGTGCACGCATCACCAAGGAGAAACACACCAAAGCCCATTGCATAGGAGAAAGGCAAGGCTATAAACCTACAACCAGAGGACGAAGATATCGAAGACATCCCAATGGACGATGAGGATGTGGGAGATGAAGTAGAGTAGGTTGAAGCCCAGGGTGTGAACCCTATTACGTAGTTTCTGAAGTATGTCCCTCCACGCAAGCCTAAGTCTAAGGTCCCAAAGGACATTGATGAGAGTAAGACTCCCGTGCAAACCCCTCTGCTGTTGAACAAAATTGTTTTCGATGGTTTGCACTTGGTAGGAGTGCCCATACTGAAGCTTGAATACTGGGACTTGGCAGACCACAAGAAGTTCCCACACCTGGCGACTGATCAGCTGATGCGCCGCATCATAGATATGAATACGGGAATGACTGCCTTGGAGCTGCAGAGGTGGCTCAAGGGAGTAGAAAAGGCAGGGTTTATCAACCTGCTCTAAAAACCGCACTATAACCACACCCTGGTGACAGTTTTGGTCATCAAATAGTTGCTCTGCTTGGTGCATGATGGGTGTCTGTGGCTGGAGGAGCCGATACCCATCACAGATAGGTTGATTCACTAAATAACGCACCTGCCATTTACAGGTGAGAATTCGGTGATGATCTTTGGCAGCAAGGGTGGCGAGCAGGCTCTCATAGAGTCAATCAAGGATAAATTTAAGCTAGTGAAGAAGTTGCACAGGTATGCTATCTCCAGCATCTATGACCCTATTGTGAAGGTCGCCACGCAGATCCTTGCAGGGAAGGTGATGCAAAAGTTTTGAGCTGATGAGGTGTCGGTGTCTGTCGTCGTGCTCGCACAGCAATTCGTAGAAGGAGTCCAGTTTAACTGGTCGGACTACCTTCAAGCATAGTTCCTAGTGAATTGCCACGAAGCATAAGAGCTCAGCAAGACATTCCACTACGCGTGGCTCTTGTTGTCGATTGTGCTGGTAGCGTGGGAGCTACCAGAGGATAGCTAGTTCCTGTCGGTCGTTCTAAACCTCCCTGAAGAAGTGAATTACGCTTCACTTTAGGTGACCAAGGACATGCAGTGAGTTTAGGACAACAAGATCTTTTATATCTTGATGGAGATGAATATCATGATGGCCATCAATCACAAGCCGTGATTGTCGCCCATGGTGTACGCTAACCTGCAGAGCTATGCCGAGTTCAAAGCGGATTTCCATCGATTCTCCATCAGGGCGCGGAAGGACCCTATGCAGAAGTGGTATGAATTACTGTATCTGGCCACGGATGATGCCATTGATGTGGTGCTTGATCAATGGTCGGCAGAGTGGCTCACTACCACGGACTTGGTGGTGGGTAGAAGCGATTCTGCTGCATAGAAGAAGGAGGAGGCCAAGCTAAATATGGCACAGCTGGTCGAGAAGAGGAAAAAGGAGGCCACTGATAAGGCCAAGGCGGAATAGGCAGAAAAGCAGGAAAGTAAGCAGACAGGTGGAACAGAGCATGGCTCTAACAAAGGTGCAAGGTCATCTTCGCCTAAAAAAGAAGAGCAAGAAACAGAACAGCATGGCACGGACCCTCAAGAGACGTTCTCTCGCATTAAGCACCCAAGGGAGCTAGAGAAGGGTGGGTCCAGAAAGAAATCCAAGGTGACTAAGACCTTGTTGAACCCTATCGCATTGGTGGAGGGTGACTTACATGATATATGTGACACAGTCAGAGATGTCACTGGGGAGGCCCTGCAGCAATTTGAAAAATAGCAGTAGATCATCCTAGGGGCTATCCAGACTAGGTTGTAGGAGTTGCAGACCCATGTGTCGCAGGCTCATACAGTGTCTACCAGCTTGGCTATCGGCACTTCAAAGGCTGTCGATATGTTGTGCACAAAGACTTTCAGTGTGATAGTGCTGCTGGATGGAGCACTGACCACGGAAAATGAGGCTGAGAATCCCACTGTCAGCGCCTTGAAGGGAATTGGGCTGAACCTGGAAGAACTTCCACACGAAGCATTCCACCTCTTGTAGGATGGAGTAATTGTAGAACTGAGGGCCTGAGAGCACTGCGCCCTCCAGGTGATCAGCGAACAGTGGATCAACAACGAATAGATGGCCCTATGGAGAAACACATCCATCACTGCTGAGACTGAGGTGACCAACCAGAGCAAGAAGATTATGTAGGTCGTTGAGGAGGCATGCAGAATGGTCCCAGAGTTGGCCATTCCAGAGGAAGAGCCAGTCGAGATCTGCATCCGCAAGTTGGCCACAGGGCTGCGTGACACTTGGACTAAGATGGCATGGGTTTGGTTGGATTTCAACCTGCAAATTACCAAGCTACAGTTGAGGGCCCAGCCCTCCACACCACCAAAAGTAAAGGAACAGTGGGCGACCGCTGTCATAGAGGTAGTAGCGGTGGTGGAAAGTGTAGTAGCAGACTGCACGCAGTTGTTCGAGCAATCATTTGAGGTCCTGACAAGCTTACAGGAGGACCCAAACATATATAGGCTAGAGACGGATGTGTGCAAGCTACAACAGCGCTACGCTGAAGTTAAGGGCACAACGCAAACCATCACGCTAACAAAGAGGCTAGAAAAGATGCAGGAGGCCAAGCAGGTGAAGGAATAGGTGGACACAGAAATACACAAGGAAGCAGTGCTGAAAGCAAGACTAAAGCCCTGGCTGGAGGAAGCTTACACAGTCACAGGAAATATTGAAGGCAAGCTTGCGACTCTGCAAGCGACGCAACAAAAGCTTTAGGCTGATAGCACAAGAGCAATGACCGAGCAGACAGTAGAAGATGGGAAACAAGCGGAAGCTCAGTGCACGGCCAACGTTGTGGTCATATGGGTCAAGCTGGATGAGCTTCATGCAAAGATCTCCGTGCCTATCGAGTGACTCGAGGGCGAGTCACGATGTTTGTGTTGGGGGCTTGTTGGGATCGAGATCCCCCAAGGGCAGTTTTGGGTCTAAAAGCCCATGTTTGAGTCAAATTTTGTAATAGAAATATAAAGACTCCGCATTTTGTGGTCATGGAGCGTGAAGGTGCCATGTGTCATAAAGGATATTCCGCCCTTAGTTTTGTAAAGTAAAGTCAGCTGTAAGAGATCTACCCATGGTCTGCGGACCATGGAATTGTATAAAAAGAGCTAAGCTCTAAGTAGTTAGAATAATCAAGAGACATACAATTTAAGAGAGGCGTAGCTCTGAAGTAAGAAGTCTATGTCTTGGGTTGTAGTGTAGGTAGAGGCTCTGCAGCTGAGTGCACAGAGGCCTAGGGTAGAAGTCAGCAGTTGAGTGCGCAGACCCCTGCAGTTGTGTGCGCAGGGTGAATAGAGTCTATAATCACTTGGAAGATATCAATAAGGAGAAATATTTGGAAATTCCGGTGTCTTTGTTCTGTTGATGCATCTTGATATGTTCTGTGTGAATTTCCTTTATTATGCTTGTATGATGTGTGAATGAATGCAATTATGTGAATAATTGAACGCAATTACGATTATCTGTTTATGCGATGTTAACTCTAATTATTTGATAAGATAAGCAAGTCACTTAGATTAATTGGGGAATTTGCACGGCACGCTGCCATAAGCAACGTGAAAGTACCTGAGCAGCGGGCTAGGGCTGTGCAAAGGTCAATCATACCCTTTCGTGGAGGTATTGAAGGATAGAATAAAGGGCTCTTGTTACAAGCCCTAGAGCAAAGTGACCTGCACAAAGGCAGGGATAAAAGGAATCAAACAACATCACAACCATCTCAGGGTGCAGAAACTTGGTTCCAGCATCCCCCCATACTGCTTCGGGTGAGACTTTGGTCTACGCTCTATGGGCTGATGCCGAAAGGGCCAATAGTGTAGGGATTTGTTTGGCTAATTAATGCTGAACCTGGGTTAGGCCCCCTCAAGCCAACATGCATACACAGAAGAGTCCATTAGAAACTACACATAAGTGCGGTCTGTCTTACATTATGACTTGCGCACATGACTTAATCAATGTAAAAATAAAAGGTAAAGTCTAGAAGAATTGTTAGTCTTGTCTATCCTAACTAACAAGCTTTGAATGAATTCCTATTCATCCCTGATCCCTCCCATCATGGAGCTATGCCATCTCTCTATGGAACCCATATCCCACCATTAGTGGATTTCATCCCTTGGAAAATGGATCCCAAATTCCCCTCCTTGGCCTATAAAGCTAACCCGGGTCTGAGGATTGAAAACGACTGTTGGAAGTAGGCTTACACTGTAGGAATAAGGTTGGAAGGTTATTCATTCAAGGATAGGGTTGGAGATTGTGGGAAGAGACTTGCAACATCAAGGCTTCAAGGTTGTAAGACTATTCTCCATTTTATTAATATAAAGGAAATTGTTCTTTCTCAATTATATCTTTGTTTATACAATTTGTAAGACTCCTTGATCACCTACATAGATTGTGATTACATGTTGATCAATTTATGATACATGATTGAGTTAATTAGTTCATTTTATCTCTTATGCTATATAGTGGATGCTTTGATCTCGTGTATGTTTATGTCTATGCAGCTCTCCTTCAGGACATCATGGAGAAGTTGTAGGGAGAAATGGGAAGATATATAAAGCATTGAGGAGAAGTGGATCGTCAAAATTTGTGAAGGTGACTTCATAAATCATTTCGATTAAATGGTAAGTGGCCTCTATCATGGTATTTGTTTCAGTGAATCATAGTCTAGAGAAAGGTAGAAATTCCTTGTTATTTGTTACTAGATTTCTCTTAGGTCTAAGGAGATCGCTCTTGTTCACAAGAGGGATAAGTCCACATAACAAAATTGTGGGATCCTTGATGTATCTAGTGAACACAAGGGACGACATATGCTATGTAGTTAATTAGTTGAGTCAAGCCATGGTGAATCCTACCAAGCTATATTGGAAGGCAACAAAGCATGTGTTGAGATAGCTCAGAGGCACAACCAAGTAAGGGTTATGGTATAGGAGGATAGAGGAAGTGAATATCAAATTCTTCACTAATGCAGATTGGGCAGGAAGTCCATCAAATAGGAAAAGTACTTTAGGTGCTATCTTCAGTGTTGGGTCTGCAACTATTTCCTAGTATAGTAGGAAATAGAGGTTTGCGGCACTCATCTGAGTATAGGTTAATTACATGCCTGCAAGTCAAGCAACATGTGAGGCCATATGGATGAGGAAAATATTTGTGGCTATTTTCAATCAAGAGATGATCCGGTAGTGACTTATTGTGATAATCATAGTTGTATCAAACTTTGAGAATTTAGTATTTCATAACAGGCTTAAGCACATTGATATCAGGTAGCATCACTTACAGGATTGTGTGCAGAGGAGAATTATGATGCTACAATACATTCCAACTAAGGATAAGGATACAAATATCTTAACAAAGGCTTTTGAAGAGGAAAAATTGAATCCCATAGGCGCATGATAGGGGTGGTGTAAAATCTATTATTGATAAGAGGGAGTGTTAGAAATTGTAGCAAGAAAGGTTGTTGGGATGGGGTCCCCTGGGTCAATTTTGGGGTTAAAATAACCCAATTTTTAATATATTTTTGTAAGTAATGTAAAGTCTCCACGATTTTTGGATGCGGAGCACGCAGATGATTAGGAGTCAAAAGGATTTTAGCCCCTTGTTTATGTAAAGTTTGAGTCGGTTTTGAGACCCACCCATGGTCTGCAAACCATGGGATTGTATGAAAAAGGCTATAAATCGGTGTGCCTTAGAGAGTCTAAGGAAAGATATGGATGTAATGGATAGATAGAAGAGAAGTGATAGCGCAGAGAAGTGGGTCAGATAGGAGAATAAAGGCTCTGCAGCTGAGTGCGCAGAAGCATAGGTAGAGTCCGTAGCTGAGTGTGTGGTGAGTAGGGTAGTTTTAGGTCTGTAATCCTAAATTGAAGATAAAAAAAGATAGCTTCTGAGGAATTCTTGCATATATCTTCTTTATCTCTGTTTTCTTTAATGATATATCCCATTGATAAATAATGTGTTTATGAAATATTGATTGAATGTTGTGCGAATCTATTGAATAACTGTTAAATAAAGTACGCGGGCATGTTTATGTGTTTTCGAGAAGACTCTGATGCATTCTCTGATGTTTACGAATAAATTAAGTATATCTATGTGAACCCTAAATTTGGACTGTGTAAGTAGATAGATTGACTGTTAAGGTTCTGTAAAGGTTGATCATAGACCTTCACGAAGGTCTGAAGGTTGTTTTAACAGAGTTGCAGTACCGATCCCTAAGGGCTTATCAATCTACGTGAAGATAGGTCTGAGGTGCTAAAAGACATCACACTTGTCTCTGGATGCAGAAACTTGGTTCTAGCATCCCCCCATAGTGCTTCGGGTGAGACTGCAGCCTACGCTACGCGGGTTGTTTCTAAAAGGGCTATTAGTGTAGGGATTTGTTGGTTGGCACAACTAACTTGAACCTGGGTTAAGACCGCCTAAGCCAACAAATGGTTTCGTCGTCGGGACTGGGATCTGCTTGAAAGAGATGTGTGATGTCGCATCACTAGAATCCGACCAAGTAAGAAATTGAAAAGTGGTGGGATCGAAATATTCACGAGTTCGCAACGCAAGAAAATAGGAATTTTCGCTTGTCAAAGGAACAATGGTTGAACATGTATCTGTATACAGAGATACATTAGATCTTCTTCTGCACCTTTCCCATTGAACTGTATGAGTGGTTAGCTAAATTGACATCCAGCCAAGGAAGGTGGAAGCTTGATAATCCTATAGTGTGGACTCATGAATTATTAGGACGATTAGAAGCCTCTGAAAACTAGATCGTGTGGGTTTTTGATCATTGGCTCGATTAGATTCTGGGAGGATTTGTTACAAAATTCATAGTTGATACCTCAGTCAGCTACAACGAAGCATAGTGGAGATTTTTCAAAGGCCCGCAATATAATTATTTAAGATCTTTGAATACTTGGATTAAAATGTTGTTATGTAAAAAATGAGTGATTCCATTACCTTGATGTTCGGAGCTACCCGAAGTGGATGACTCTTTAGAAATCGTGAAGGATCAGGACTGAATTATCGGCCATTGATTGGACCTCCTTTAAGTGACGACGAAGGGGTGGAATGAACTCCGCCATGAAGCATTATTTAGCTAATCACTCAGGGGTTTCCTCGAATACATCATCCATCCACTCCACCTCCACCTCCACCTCCACCGCATACACCTTCGCCCATACCTCCACCTCTACCACCACCATTGAACATGGTGAACACGATGAAGTTTTTGATTTTCAAGGGCATAGGAAGTGAAGATACAGAATAGTTCTGGTTTTTTATGAACGTTGTGTGGACAGCACAACAGATTACTGATGGCAATATCAAGAAGGTACATTTGGTTAATGCTCTATAGGATCACGCACTAACTTGGTATATTAAGTATTGTTCTATTAATGCCCTTGCATCGTTAGCAGATGCTAAGGTGGCTATGAACAAGGAGTTTAGCAAGCCTAAGTCTGACTCACAGTCAGTAGTTCGATTTAAAGAGATCATCATGAGGGTCAATGAGACACCTTGGGAATTAGATCAAAGGTTGAAATGTCAAATTCGAGAAGCTAACATGCAGCTCACGATGGTCAGCATAGCGAATGGTTTATAGCTTTGCTCCTGCCCCACCAGAGAATTGCTTTGTCACAACAGAATATAGGAACACGGGCGGAAGCCTTGGACATCCGATGAGGTTTCATGCAACGCTTATTCAAGAAATGACCTTGGGGGTATAGTATATCCACTCTCAGTTATAGAGCCTCTGCCTAGAATTGCAGAGCTTGAAGAAAGACAAGGAGATTAAACCAGAGGTGTGCGTGGAAGTCTGGTGTCTGAAGTGCAAGAGCCAAGGGCATGATAAAGACCATTGTCCCATATTCGTGAATTATATTACAGGAGGGGGACCAATTCCCCTAAAGCCGGAAGCCCCAGAAGGGCTGAGGATGGGGGTTGCTCTATGTTGTGCTATTTGTCAGGTTGTTGGACAACATGCGACATATAATTGTCATTTACTTCGGAAATTTGTCCAGACACCCCAGCAATTGTTTTGTAACTTCTGCAAATTGGTGGGCCATGATGAGCGCCATTGTCATAGTTATAAACTGATGATGGAAAGAACACCTACATACCAAATGTAAGAAGAAACTTAGCCTCTAGAGTAGGGTGCCAGAGGAGTGCTCAGAGGTTATTAGGGATGAGGGTGAGGACGAGGAGGAGGAGGGCTTAGTATAGGTCGAGGCCAGGTTATCTGTGACAACTGCGGAACACCAGGGCGCTACGCGCGATAGTGTCAGAATCAGACACACCCGTCATGTCAATACTGCATCCAGTTTGACCATACTATAGAAGAATGCCTGGTTTTGATAGTTAAAATGCAAGAGAAGAAAGCGCAACCTCAGTAACCTATACAGAGATGATGAGATTTGAGCCCCGCGAGGAGGATTAAAGTGTGAATATAGTGCTAAGAAGTGGAATAACAACTAGTGATGATAAAGGTAAACAACCTGAAGAGGATGGATGGGTCCGCAAGACCCCAGAGAAGGAAGTGGGTTTTGATCTAAATTGCACAAAGGAAGCATTTATGGAGGCCAAGAAAATCTTCATTGAGGCGTCCACCTCAGGAAGTCAGAACAAGGTGCAAGAAACCAGCACATTTTCAGAGGTTGACCCCTTTGTGCTTACTACGCTTTTGGAGACCTGCATAAAACTCCTACACGATAACAAAGTTGTGAAAGGCCTGCAGGAGTTAATAAATAAATGTGCTAGCAAGAAGAAGGTCCCTGATGGACACTGGGTGGTTAGAAAAATTGTGTTGGCTTGTGTGGGCTTGACCCAGGTTTAGAGGTGATTTAGCCAAGAAAATCCCGGCACTACAGGCCCTTTCGTCAACAGTCCGTAGAGCACGAACTAAGGTCTCACCTGAAGTAGTATGGGAGGGTGCTAGAACCAGGTTTCTGCACCCTGGGGATGTCTGATGGGCTTCTGGAGGTTCGTGGTCCAACCCGTGGCTATGTGCACTTGCTATTCCTTCGCAACCCATGCTGCTATTTCCACACAACCCCACTGGGGGCGCGACCTATATAATACCCAAGCTCCTTGCTAATTACCTGATTACTTAACTGGTGTGTGTAAGATTAATGGTTATTACAGCATGTTCAACAATCATATCAGTGCGTGTGATACATAAACTAATATAAACATCAAGAAGATAATGCACAACAAATACACAGAAACAAGAATAAACTTCTCTTTATTAATCTTCAATCCTGATTACAGACTTGACACCGCCCTACGCACTCAATTACGGACTCTACTAGGCCTCTGCACACTCAGCTGCAGAGCCTCTTCCTACCACTATGACCTAGTACACTTAGACTCCTCTTCTAAGCTTGAACCATTCCTATTATTCTCTAAAGCATCATTATCCTTACACTTAGGGCCTCACTCTATTTATACAATCCCATGGTCCATAGACCATGGGTAGGCCGACATAACTTCACATTACATTACAATATTTTAGGGTGGACAACCCTATGACTCATCTATACTTCGTGCTTCGCGCCCGTAATTTGCGGAGTCTTACAACAACCTTTGACCAAAACTTGGGCCTTGAGCCCCAAAACATGTTGAGTGGGGGATTCCATGCCCAACAGGCTCCCAACACAATCAATGTGACTCATCCCGAGTCACTCTATTGGTGCGGTGATCTTAGCTTGGAACCCCTCCAACTAGTCTCATACTACTTGGAAGTCAGTGGCGCACTGTTCAGTTGTTTGCTGGACCTGCTACATGCACTATTCTGTTGCTCCTTTGTGAGGCTCTGCTATCTGTCCTAGCACATATAGTCCCTGCATCTGCGTGAGCTTGCCCTCAATCTGGGTCATAATGGTGAAGGATTCATCAATCAAAGGCTGGACATGTGCTTTGAGAAGTCCCTCTTTCTGTCTTGCAGCATCCACCTGCTCCTTCAGTGCCCTTGCCTACTGCATCTTTTCCAGTCATTGGGTGAGGATGACTGTATGTGTTGTTCCCCTAACATTGTCATAATATTGCTACAATTCGCACGCCTCTGTTTCTAGGCGTTGTATGTTGGCGTCCTCCTACAAGGATGTGATGGCGTCGAACGCTTGGTCCAACATACCGGTGCAATCCTGCACCGTCCTGCCAATTTCTTCCAATCCTGTCTAAATCACGCTAACGCGCTGTTCTTTAACTTCCAGAGGAGTGGAAGGCTATGCCTTCAGCTGCAACTCAGCAATCTGGAGGTTCAGCTCTAGTTGTACGCGCGTCGCTTCCTCGTGCACGCTTTGGACTCCACTTGCCAGGTAGTGGATCCGCATCTTGGTTGGTAGGTCTGTGGCAATGGATAATTCTGGTACGTGTTGGCATGATTCATCCACCATTTGCGTGATCTGTTGATTTTGTGCCACTAGCTCATCATGCTGCAGGCTGAGCTGTTCAATATTGATCTTCTGCTCACTTAATACCTAGATCGTGCGGCCCTCCCTAACGTGGAGTTTTGCTGCGATGCCATCCTGTAGTGAATACAATGTGTCCCATGGAAGGGTGGCCAAATTAAGGCCCATTCCCATGATCCTGCTTACTGCAGCTCTGTCATCCTCATTCTTCGTTCTTACCACTCCTTCCAGCAGCACTATGGTGTTAGCCATCTTTGCACGTCGCAGCTGCTCTGTTGTTGATGTACCTGTGGTGCCGTAGGCAACTACTGCTCCTTCCTGTGGGGCTCACACCTGAAGTTCCTGCAGCTCCGCCCTTAGGGCCCCCAACACAATCTGTTTCTCTGTCATGGCTTCCTGGAGCGCTTTCCTAGTGACCTCGTGAACTATGTCGTCGATGTCACAGAGGTCACCCTTTGTCAATGTAATTGGTTCGATGTCTAATTTGGATGCCTTGAACTTCTTTTGTGGACCTAATCGCTCCTTGAAGCATGGCCGTTTCAGTTGGGTGGACTTTGTGCTCGGGTCCGCACCTTCTATTGTATCTGGTCCCTGTCCTATAGACACATTCTGGCCCGCTTGCTCCTGCGTCGCGGTGGCCCCTGTTGCTTGTGCTGCTACTGTCTTTTCGGCAGCCTTTTCCTGTTCTGCAGCTGCCTTCGTTACTTCGCGGGTAGCCCTTACCTCCGCAGCCACTTGTTCATTGTGCCTCTATTGGGCCAACTTCGTGACATGCAAATTGGTTGCATCCTTCTACTTTGATGCTAATGTTCTATCCTTCTCCGCCAGATCCGGGGTGCGTCACTCGGGAGGCCATGATTCTAGCATAGAGAAGATCACATCATCAATAGCGATGAAGGGGAGCTTGGTCCAGTTCTGTGCCGGATCTTTACGCGCCTTGATATACACATTATGCATATCCACCTTGAAGTCTGCAAAGCTTTGCATACTATTGTACACGGTGGGGGACAGGCGCGGACTCTTGTTGATCCACATCCAGACACTTGCCTCCATGAGCACCCAAAAGATCTTTGTTTTACGGATCCGCGTGGCGTCCTTAGTAGACTAGAGCGACGCGTACTTGGCAGCCTCTGATAAGTCCTGTTCAATATTAGGGAACTGATTGTCCTCAGGCAGTTCCCCTGTTACGAGCAAAATCGACAAGAGCAACCACGCGTAGTGGAAGGTCTTGCCCTGCTCTTGAGCTTCCTTGCAGTTAGTGAGGAACTCTTCGTAGAGGAACTCGGCCCAGTTGAATTGGACCCCCTCCACGCATTGTTTCGCCAGTTCAACTACCAGCGTTAGTACCACGTCTCCGCATCATTTTCTCATCACATTCTCGACCAGGAGTTGGGTGGCTACGCGCACCCCTTTATCTTTAATGCTACTGATTGCATAACCCCTATTCTTCTTTTCCATTTTGTACTTCTTCTTCATGTCCTCTACGAGTGCCAAATCTCCGCTTTTGCTGGCAATCTTCATGGGTTCCTTTCCAAATCTAGTGGATAAGATCCGTAGTGATGGGAATAGGCTCCTCCAGCCATAAGTACCCATCGTGCACCAAGCAAACCAGCTGCCTGATGAAGAAAATCATGATAGGTGCACAGTGAAAGTGTGGAATCCATAGTAAACGAAGCAATCCAGCCTTTTCTACTTCGCACAGCCATTTCCGCGGCTCTAGTGTTGTAACTGACCCCTCCGTGCTCGGCTTCATGATGTTGTTAGTCTCTAAATGTGGGAACTTCTTGCTGTCCGCAAGGTCCCTGTTATCACTCCAGGAAACTCTCCTAGGTTGTAGCTCGGAGATGCCTGGTAACATATAAATATTCATTATTGTTCTCTGAACTATTAGAATGGATTAAGGTTTGCATCAAGTCAGATGACTGTTTCAACTCAGTTTTCACTCCAGACATGCATGAACACCCTCAGCTTGACAAGGCTTTAGACCACTAATTCTCAATAGTTTATAGATTGAGTGGATAGATGGAGAATACTGACTATACCAGTAGATGCATACATAAACATATATGAATGGCTAGCTACAGAAAGTAAATGAAGCTTGCAAATCTAATTTATCAACGCAGAGATAAGATGACAGTTATCTGGCATTAGACACAGAAGAAAAAATGAATAACCTATTCAAGTGCAAGCTTAGAACAGAGGAGAAGATGGCAATTGAACATGTAACAGCAAAGGAAGCTTGTATTACTAGAATGAAGATGAGATGCAGTATCCACAGTCTCCAGAAGTTGAACCCTTATTCCTTCTAACTTTCAGCCAGTTATAGGCCTTTTACAATGCTCTCGAGCTCTCTGAGGCTCGAGATGTCTTAATCTATCCCCTCTGGCTTCTAACTACTTGATGTGATATTTAGACAAGCATGAGCACAGGGACTCTATTTCTAATAAACACAGTAACCAAATTCTTGTCATTTTCGCCATGCTGTCAAGTGGCTCACACGTGCTGTGATGTTCCACAATCATTTCTCTTAATTTGGCTGCATCGTGCAGCTATTTTTTCCCCTTTCGGCCATGGATTCCGTTATTTCAGTTCAACTCTCCGACTGTCACAAACACTGACAGAGCCAACCACTTTCCTCCCCAGATGACTGATGGGAAGCGGGGTACTGGGGCATATGGGCCATTGGATGGGTGGATCGACGATCAGGATGGTGGTCAGGCAGCGAAGGGTGAACTACGGTGATGGTGAACGATGGTCATTGGATCGAGAGAAATGAATGGAGGAGATCGAAAGCAGGAGGCTTGAAGTCGTGGCGGGAGTGAAATAAGTCTGAGCCGTCAGATCTCAGATCAGCAGATCGAATGGCTATCGGGCGGAGGAGGTGCCTGAAAGATAATGCCCAAGAGCGGTTTCATTTGAGTGGAAATGGCTTCTATCAAGCGGTCAATTGGGCGGTAAGTGGTAAAGGTTGGAGCCCACCCGATTTCATTCATCGGGTGCCACGTATTAGTTGAGGAGAGAGAGGAAACCACCTTTATCAGGTAGGTATCCCTCTCACTTGTTGCCCGCTCGATATGCACAAAAGTCATTAGATCTGGTGGGAGTGATCTAACGGTGAAGATTGATCGAGCAAGTAACATCGGTGAGGTGAAGTGCAAACTATCTGATCAGTGGGACGGCGGGGGGACACGAAGGTATGGGATGACCTTGATAAATGTGCAAAGGGTGCGTATGAGCGAAAAGGTAAGGTTTTCTAGGCAAAAATGGGTTAATTTTCATAGGGCCAAGGCGAAAGTGGGTTTTGTTAGGATGTGAGGCTGGGGTTAGGATATGAGTGAATGAGAGTGAGAGTGGAAGAGTGAGGAGAGTGGGGTGATGGACCATGTGGGGGCCTTTCCATGACAGAAAAACGGACCATTTCATTCCTTTAGCCTTCAAAATAGCAATGCTACAACTCAAGGCTAACACTGGCTCCTTCTGGGGATGAAAGCCTCCCTGTGAGGTTTCAAGAACTGCAAACCACTGCCTTTCCAGTAATGAACAAAACAAAGTTATCTCCTAGTGTTCCATTTGGCATGGATTTTATTTACATAAAAACAAAAACTGAGAAAACCTATTACAATATTAAGGCCTTAAAGCCTCATATGAAGTAAAGTTTCAAAAACCGCCCATTGACTGGGCCATCAAAAACACCTTCCCCTTCCAAATTGTGCAGAATGAAAATTTTGTTCATATGAACTTGAGCAATGACAAACGGTCCTATCCATAAGGCATCAAATTTACCATGGTTTCCCTTCTTTTCCTTCAATGCATCCCATTTGAGAACCCAGTCACCAACCTGAAAATTGTCCACCTTTGCCTTTCTATCAAAGGTTTCTTTGATCTTCTTCTGATGAATTCTTGATTTCTCAACTAGTTGTTCTCTGATCTACTATAATTCAACCAAGTTACTCATCCTCCTTGCCATGTCATTCTCTTCATCCTGTTCTTCTTGCAAGAATTTGGCCACAGGGAGAATCAGCTGGATAGGAAAAACAACATCAATGCCATAAACCAGCTTGAATGGAGAATTTCCTATGGACTTCTTGTTGGTAACCCTGTCAGCCCACAGTGCAAACCTCAACTTGGAATCCCAACTCTTTTTGTTGTCCTCCAATAGTTTTTTTTATTATCCTTACAAGACTCTTGTTAGATGATTCTGCCAGGCCATTTCCTTGAGGATAATATGATGTAGAATGAACTAATTGAATGCCCATGGATTCACACATTTTCACCAATTCTTTTTCCCTGAAAGTTGCTGCATTATCAATGACTAGTTTGGTTGGGCAACCAAATCTAGTGAAAATATTCTCATTCAAGAATTTCATGACAACCTGATGATTAGCACTCTTTGCGGGTATAGCCTCAATCCATTTGGTGAAATAATCAATGGCTACCAAGATCCATTTGTGCTGGCCACTGGAATGTGGATTAATATCACCTATGAAGTCCAAGCCCCACTACTGGAAGGGACCATTGGCGTGTACTGGCTTCAAGGGTTGAGATTTTAGTTGTTGTCTTTCGGAAGATCTCTGACATTTGTCACAAGACCTCACAAAAGAAAATACATCAGAGAACAGAGTGGGCCAATAATACCCAGCTCTTAGGATCTTGTGGATTGTTGTTTTCCAATAATGATGCCCTCCACAGATGCTAGAATGGAACTAGTGCATGACTTCCACAAATTTTCCTTTGTCTAGACATCTCAAGGGGATCCCTGATGGGTCTTTCCAATGAAGCAGGTTTTTATTAATGCAAAATTTGGCTGATTTGAGCTTAATGGCCCGAGCTTGACTTGAGGTGAGCCCTAGAGAGACTTTAGCTTCTGCAAAAAATGAACTACACTAGAATACCATTCACATGTGGCTAGACTTTTAGCCAAAGACTGATTCTGCTCTTGCTCTCCTGCTACTTCCTCTGTCTGCTCACCACCTGAATTTGAGTCCATGCAATTTATGTCTAGCAAACTGCAATTTTCCTCAGCCATAAGCTTAGCCAAGCCCTGCCCTTTGACAAGCTTGGTGGGCTTCACCTCTATGTTGAACTCTATGAAATTTGCAATCCATTTAGCTCTCTTTCCATCAATATATGGCTGAGTTAGGGCATCTTTTACTGATGCTAAAGGTACATACGCAACCACTTTGGAATGCAGAATATAAATTCTGAATGCCTTTAAAGATTTTATGAGAGCATAAGCTTGTTTTTCAATAAGGTCATACCTTAGTTTAGCATCCCTCAAAGCTTTGCTAAAAAAGGCCACAAGGTGCTCTACACCTTCATCATTTTTCTGCAATAGAACTACTGCAAGTGTATCATAAGAGGCAAAAGAGAAGATATAAAACTCCCTGGTATAATTTGGACTGATTACAGTGGGAGCTTCCATGATAGCTTGTTTGATGGCTTCAAAATAGCTTCTTGCAGCATCTATCCATTTTATTTCTGATCCTTTCTTCATCATGGAAGTGATGTGCTCTACTAGCTTTGCAACGTTTGGAATAAATCTCCTGACAATGTTAATCTTACCCAGGAAAGATTGAATGTCCCTTTTTTACCTTGGGATGGACAATGTCTGAATTTCTTGAACTCTTGCTGGATCGATCTTCACACCTTCAGCAGAAAGAATATGTCCTAGAAATTTGCCTTCTTCTAGAGCAAACTGTGACTTCTTTGGGTTCTGTTGATGCCTCGAAAATCGTTGCAACAACATAGGGGAAACCACCCGGTCCGGACCTTGATATAGCTCCTTTTTCGTTTGGAATAGTGGCTCTGACTGGGGATAATGGGACCAGTTTCCCAAAAACTATAGGTATAAGGGATGGATGAATGACTTATAGAATATGTTGGAGATACATGAACAACTAAAACTATCGGCAAAAATATAATAACTATGATCTATCCCGGGAACTTATCGATTTTCTAAAGCGTAGCGTTTGATGGTCTATGCTTTTAAGACAGGCATATAGATGACTCCATCTCTAAAACATAGATATTAAATCATTCAAGAATGTTGTTCATAAATAGTTACGCAAAGCGATAACAGCGAAATTACTACACTTCATCATTTATATCATTGTTACATGCATGATTAAAGAAAAAGGCATATCACAAAACATCCAATAGTGGAATGAGATAGAGATTTGTTGTTACAGCACATACATGTATTCAACAATAGCAAGAATAATTACACAGCAATTCATATAAAAAGAATGAATACAGATACAGATAATAGTACCATATATGTTGATTAACACTCCCGTATATCAATCGCTGTGCCACAGTTCTTCCTTCAACTCAGAAAACATCTCCAACAAAAGACAGTAGTGCGCAATTGCATAAAGAAACTTCCTTGTCAAATTAAGAACGATTGGTCGAGTTTCATAAAAGAATATAGGCTGAAGCACAGTAGTGCAAACTTCAGTCTTTAAGTCTATTACAAAATTTTACGACCCTTTCCAAAACAATGAAAGGGTCTATAAATACTAAGCTAATCTAAATATCAAATAAATAGAAATCCTACATAATTGGTATCAATAACTATTGATCCTATTTCTTGGAACGATCTGGCAGTCGGCAGCAATGATTCATCAGGTAGGCTCTTTGCCTTTAAACCTGAGCTGATTTATCGCTAGCATTGGTTCTACTTCAGGCGGTTTGTTGAGGCGCGAACTGAGCTGAGCAGCATATGTGGCATCTTGGATATCGGGAATTATACACCCGAGTGCATCAGTTAAACACTTGAGGGCAGACCTTTGTGTGTGTGGCTTGATCAGAAAGAGCCAATATGCATCAAAAGTCAAAGTGTTAACCCCAGCGATTAATCTTCCCTTCTCCTCTAAGTCAGGATAACTTGTTTGCTCAATCACATTTGTTGTTGTTATCCTTCCAGGTGTACACTGGGAGATCATGTTTGCCAGGTAGAGGGTGTTGTTGACTAGATCAATCATATTGCTTGCAGTTAATTTACATCTTGAAGCCGCCCTTTCTGCTTTCATCACTTGAGTGTGCCATTCTGTAAAGAGTATGTCCTTATAAGTTTCTTGGATTCTAGGCAACTTCGCTGCTTTTCCCACATCCGAATCTTGCCAGTCAAGATATCCACTTATGAGCTCATCGGCCTGGTCCAACTCATTCCTGGCCTTCTCTACCTGCTGATTGATGGATGTAGTTAGTTCGCACAATGGTTCTGCCTCAGTGAGTTGATTACACAGGAGTCTAATCTGAGATATTAGAGCATTGTTTATTTGTGATGCTTCTGCTCTGAACTCCTCCACCTTTTGGGTGCCTTTTATGACTTCGAGCCGTGATGATAATTGAGCTATTTGCTCGTCCTTTGTTTTCATCATCATCTCATTTGTTGTTCTCAACTTCGCCAATGCCTCCGATAACTCCTTTTGTTTCAGGATCGCACTTTGGTCGATCCTCTGCCTTTCTTCTTGCAATTGCTGGGTTAATTGATCATTCATTTGTTGTTGTACCAGCAACTGCTCCTCCGCTTGCGCTGCTCTCTGTTTTGCCTCGGTCACCTCTGCCTGTAATGGAAAAATATCTTGGTCCTTAGTCTTCAATAGAAGACTTACCTCCGATGCCTTGTCGATAGTTGCTGCAGAATAGGCACCTGCATACTGTGACAGCTTTGTTAGGTCATCGGAGGGGTCCAATTCCTCCTTCCATACTACATTACCCGTGACTGTTTGTTCTGGAAAGGTAGAAGGTTGATCAATCCTTCGTCTTTTCCTTGATCGCTTCACAACTGCTCTATGCCGTGGGCTGTAGAAAACGTCCAAGGGAGGAATATCTTCCACTTGGAGGACAATTTGATCGGAAGGGTCTTTAGGAATTACCTCAACATCCTGGGAAATGGGTGGGCCGCTGGTTCCACTTAGAACCTGAGGAGAAGTGATGTCCTGCGTATCATTTGTCTTAGAAGTGTCCCCATCTTTTGAACATTCCAATCCACTGATGATGGAATGAAATTGCTGCCATTCTTGAAATAATTTGGGGTCTATGGTAGTGTCTACATTGACATCGGTGGTTTGCTTCTGCTGTTCTTCTTGTTCTTTCTTCTATTGTTCTTCTTGTTCCCTTTTCTGCCTATCTGCCAGTTCTTTTTTTTGTTTCTCTTCTTGTTCCCTCTTCTGTTGTTCCTCTACCTCTTTCTTTTGCCTTTCCACTTGTTCTTTTCTCTGCATTTCTGCCTGTTGCTTCTTTAGATTTTCCTCCTGTTGTTTCTTTTGATCTTTTGTTATAACAGGAGGCTGGTTTGACTGTTGCCGACCAGACTCGCTTGAAGATGTCGCTGGGGTTGTTGCCAGTAAATCTAGAGGCAGAGTTTGCAACCTCTGCTCCCTAAGTTTATCGAACTCAGTTACCCCTTGATCATTATATTTTAATCGAGCAATTTCTCTAGCTTGACCTATTTTTTCATTCGAAACAAATAAGTCGTCAAACCAATCTTCTTGATGATCAAATTTGGTTAATTTGGCCTGTTCTAATGTAGCATAGGCGTGTTTTCTTGGATCATATAGCCTATTTGGGATAGTGGCCAGGGTTAAAGACTGCATCTTTGTGGCTTCCTTTTCTGCGTGTTTAAGATCATGCAGAGTATATACACCAATTCTCAAGGGAAAAGAGGGCCAGCCCCTCTTCTTTTCTTTCTTGAGAGTCTGTGTAGTACTCTCTGCCATAATTTGATAGGAGACCTCTCTTGCTAGCAGTTTATCTAGAATATACAAAGGGAGAACATGCGGATTGGCTTGGCTGCCAAAAACTCTAATGTAGGTAAATCTCTCTTCTCCAAACCAACTTGCTACCGCCGGCAAATCAAAGGAAGCTAGGTAGGAGATCCTAGGGATGGGCTTATCAAAAATAGAATATTGAATGGGAACCATAAAGCCATTGCAGATTTGATACAAATGGTCCTTGTAAGAGGATTTCCACAATTTCTGGTGGTATATATGAATGGGTGAGGGGTCTTGGGCAGTCCACCTCCAGCCAAGGACGGGAAACTCAGAATTAAAACATAACGTATCTAAAATTTATGCACTATAATAAAACAGGGGAATTTTCCTTTCAGTAACAACAGAACCTTTTCTAAAATCACGAACAGCTACGACTAACTTATCAGAGAGAATAGTAGCCCAATCCATAATTATGTTGTTTACTGCTACTTCCATTAGAGGAACCATCTCTATGGTAAAATTAGCAGAGTCATGTAATCCCCATAGCCTACACATCATTATCCCCGCATAACAATAGGGAGAAGCCAAAGAATCGACTGAGTACTTACCAGAAGACTTGTGCTTGTGTTTGGCTGGATTCTGCCTCCAATCCCGGATGGGTTCAGATTCTACTTCATTATTAGCTGCAAATTTCTCCAAGAACGTCTTGTTATAAACTTTCTCTGGCTCAGGAAAATGATACATTTGCCTTAGATGTTCTGGCTTGAACGATCCAAAAATCCTCCCATCTCTGGTGCAAAGAGTTCTGTCGAGGATTGGAATTTCCTCAATTGCCCATCGCACGACGTCTGTGTAGGGGAGAATCTGTTCTTTGGCTGCTATCCTGTGAAGGAAAGAGTCGGCTAAGTCTTTGAGAGTGGACTCAGACTTGCGAGTAGGATCCGCAGTAGCTTCTGTCACTGCCTTCTCTGGTTGTTCGGCTTCAATCAAATTATATGTGCCTTGCCATGTAGCTCTAGTAAGGCCTGTGCATGTAGTATCTGATATTAAGCCCTTCTTTTTATCTGTGGTAGCTTGGCCTGCAATTGATGTAGCAGCGGAACCCGCGGTCTTCTTAGATTTCTTTCCCATCATGCTCAGGCTTCTGTTAGAAGATGAATCCTGCACAAAGGCAAGAAAAACCGTAACATAGAAATATAATGATGAGGACTCATGGTGGGAAAGATATATCAATTGAAGCGTGCTGAGAGATTAATTCTCAAAAATGGTTGCGGATCCAATCAATGGGCAGATATTGCAGATATATTAAATGGTCGTTTAAGGCCTGCTACTCCTTAAATGCTTATTACACCATTATCTGGTTGAATGACTCCCTTAAGCGTGCAATGGATATTTTGGCGGTTGAGCGCAGGTGATCGTTAATCGAAGGGGCAAAACTTTAAATATGAATACATCACCTTATCCCTCCATTTAACGGATTTTTCGAAATCCGCGCTTTATTGATCGGAAATCAATAACACTTTAGATCTTCAAGCTATACCTTTTGAAATTCCGACCGCCGATAGCGATATCGCATCGCATGGGGAGAATGGGCATTATATAATCATAAGCATAGGATCCTCCGAACGCCGATTGTGACGTCGTATCGGATTAGCGCGAAAAAACAATATGACAAGGTGCATTTAGAGTGAATTTCTGATTTCCCGATCGCCGATATCGCATCGCATCGGGAGTAAGACCTAAGCGCCTTATTAATGTGCATGGGATGTTCCCAACTGCTGATTGCGCAATCACATCGGATCAGAGTAAATGACTTAAACTGCCTTGACCGTGTACGGAGTATCGCCGATACCCGATCGCCGATATCGCGTCGCGTCGGTGCTTATGTTATGTGTGTTTTTTAAGATGTGTATGAAGTGTTGCCGATCGCCGATTGCGATATCGCATCGGGGGTAATCAATATGCCACTTATTTATATTTCTTATGTCATTGCGATATGCGATCTTGCGATCGCTTTATCGCAATGACAAAGATTTGCCTTATTTCTTTTTCTTTTTTTTTTAGGGTCTTTTCAAAAAGGGTTTTATGAAATGAATTCCTTAGATTATCGGATCTCTTTTGAGCAATAAAAGAATTGATACCAATTAAATTTTAAAGGGACCCATTTCATACATCTTTATTTATAAGTAAAGATGATATGAAATGGGGGATTGTTGTAGAGCACAACAGGTTCACAGAAATTCCAAACTGTATGCAATTTAGAAACACCTTCTTCAAATGTTGCAAATGGCCTTGTGACTACTGGGAAAGACTGTTATGTCATCAAGGTAGATAAGGACAAGCTTGTCCTTCTCTCCCACAAAGGTTATGTCCGTGGCCCTTTGAAAAGTAGCCCCGGCATTCATCAGTCCGAAAGGCATCTTGGAGTACATGAAAGTGCCCCATGGAGTAGTGAAGGCGGTCTTTTCCTGATCTTCTAGATGTAAAACAATCTGGTTGTAACCTGAAAATCCATCTAAGAAAGACATGACTCTAGCCCCTGAAACTTTTTGAAGCAAGTGTTCCATCTTAGGCAGGGGGTAGTTGTCTTTTTTAGAGCATTTGTTCAAATTCCTAAAGTCGACACAAAACCTGATTTCTCCATTCTTCTTTCTGACTACCACAAGGTTATCTATTCACTTTGAATAGCTTAGGGGAACTATGATCTTTGCATCCAACATTTTCTTAATTTCCTTTTCAATCAAAGGCAGTAAGAGAGGGCTGATAGGTCTTAACTTCTGCTTAAAATGGATGGTGTTCTTCTCCAATGGAATCTTATGCTGAATGATGTTTGTGTCATAGGTCTTAAGTTCACTGTACTTCCAGGAAAAAATATCAGCAAATTGTTTCATCAACATGCAATACACAGAACTTTGGGCAGAAGACAAGTGGGTGGACAGATTTATGTATTTTGGATGGTCTGGACTCCCTACATTATGTCTATGAACTGCAGACTCGTTTTCTTTTTATGCAGGCTTATAGGGTACATCATTATGGTCAAACAGCTTCTCTAGAGGTACCAATCCTTTGGGTATATGGTTACTAGGTAGCTGAACAATGTTATCCTGACCAATTTCGTCCTTTAGCTTGGACTGGTTGCATTCTTCAATGGTTTTGTTTTCTTGGTCAATGTGCATTTCAGAAAATTCATCAATGACTTGTAAAAACCTATTAATTTCATCATCATCTTCAAAAACTTTCCAGTATTTGACATTGTCAGGTAGAGATGGTCTATATTTCACCTGAACTTCATAAGTCAATTTAGGAGGCAAAGGAGGGATAAACGTGCTAGCATACACAACAAGGGAATCAATAAGCTGGTTCTTCATTCTAGGGATGTAATAAATGTTGAAACTATTAAAAGCACCCTTGAGCTTCCATACCTCATCTCTGTATGCTTTCAGCCTTGGATGCTTTTCTTGGAAAGTTTTGTTTACTTGCTGAATGATAAGGTCTGCATCTCCAAACACCTTTAGTCCTTTGATGCCCATTTCTTTAGCAGTGTTTAAGCCCAATATCAAAGCTTTGTAATCTGCTATGTTATTTGTGACCTGAGAAATTAACTTGAAAGATAAATGAATGCATTCTTGCACGGGGGACACAAGGACTACACCTTCCCCTACAGCTTCCTTAGAGCAAGCTCCATCAAAGAACATGTCCCAAATTTGTGGGCCTTCTTCCTCTGTGATCTGGAAAACCAGTTTCCTAAGCTGCATGGAGGCCAATTGGGATTCTTCAATTTGAAGAATACAGGCTCCAAAATCAGTGTCAACAACATAGATGGGATGATTAGTGGGATTCTTCTCATCACTGATGATATACGCCAACTAATATTCTCTATATAATCTCCTACTCTCACCTCCAAAAACTGGGACAGTAGCATAAGACAGATCATTTTGCAATGTTCCATCTAATCTCTTGATCCAACCTCTAGAAAGCAACATGCCAAACTTGGGGGAAACATTTGCTACCATAATATAATCATCATGCTCTTCATAGGCAGCTGAGACAAGGTTATGGCTAGATCTTGGATTAATCCCAAACATTTCAATTTTCTAGAGTCAAAATAAAATAGGTCATGATAAGGCTTGGTAATGTCAAGACCCAACTCATCAATGACAGCCTTGGGCATTAGATTATGGTTGGCTCCTATGTCATGAAGGCAGTTGTGAAGGACTTTTTCATGAATAGTCAAACAGACATAGAATGATGGGGAGTTTTCATCACAATTTTCAATCATTGGGCTGAGAACAACAGTTGGTTTGTCATCTTGCAGATTTACATAGTCAGTGGAGGCTTGGATGGGATTAGGCTCAAGGGCCTCGAGGATAGATCTCTTGAAGGACTCATTCTTCACTAGTTCAATTAGAGGTATATGTATTCTTAGCTTCTGAATTTCTGATTGAAAACTGAAAGGATAAGGAGACTTGTCAAGGCCTCTTACCTCGTGAGCTGGAGCTTTAAGGATGATGGGATCAACTGCTGGTCATTTCTGCTTATTGGCTTGCTATATTGCAGGGACAACAGCTCTCTGAATAGGAGTTTCCTTTACATTATTCATCTTCGACCTCAGATCATATCTATGTCGATCATCAGTTTGCAAAACAGCTTCACCATCCCACTCTTGGATGATCTGGTCATTGAGTAATGACTTTTCATAGGCAGCTGAGGTCAAAAAGGAGGCACTGCCTTTGTCTTCCAGAAAATGGATCTCATCATCTTCTTCAAACTGCTCTTCTTCCATGACTACATTCTGGAAAGGGGTCTTCACCCTTTGGTCTTCATTGGCATTTTTGCTTCTTTGCAGAATCTGCAATTGCTCATTAGCTCTTCTATATGGATTTGGATTTCTAGGAGCAAAGGTATTAGGGACTCTTCCTTTCCCAGGGTGCTACTCAACCTTTAATTTGGAGATTTTAGAGGCTAGTGACTCTATCGTCTTGGTGATTTTATCTATCTTGGGATCTAAAGATGATGAAGGTTTTCCCCTCTGTCTCCTTCTATCAACATTCCCCTTGAGCTTCTCTATAGCCATGATGTTTGATTCTACTTCCAAGGCTGCATCTTGCATATCAGACAAGGTAGCACATCGCCTCTCCCTCAACAGTAGACAAAATTCAGAGTCAAATGCACTGGCATAGGTGAGTTTAGTAGAGGTAGTGGTGGGTTTTACTCCGGCTGGTATCTTTGCTATACATGCAGTTAAACCTCTTATTAAAATCAGACAACAACTCACCATTTTCCCTCTTTAAGTTGCCAAACTCGGTGTGGTAGTAGACTAGATCCTTCTTATCCCCCAAATGCTTTAGGAATGCATCATCTAAAGCCTCAATATCTGCTATATACCTTGGGGTTAGTTCTCTAAACCATTTTCTAGCCTCTCCATCTAGGCTTTGGACAAAGACTCTCATCCACACATCATCTTCACTAATGTCAAGGTTACTAGCATAGCTATAGAATGATTCAAGATGTTCCTCAATTGTAACACCTTCAGTCCCAGTGAACTTAGGCATATACTTCTGATATTTTCCAGTAGGCATGGCATTCACAGGAGTGGGCAGTACTAAAGGTCCATACCTTGCTACTATGATTCTTTCCATTTTGGTAGGTGATTGTTGTCCTGCCATAGTTGTGGTGCCTACAAGGGTACTGGAAGTCTGAATGACAGAGGGTTGAGGAGTGACTGATAGGACTAAAGGAGTATGATGGATAGGAGGAGAGGCTTCCTTTAGGCTAACAACGAAAGAAGAACCTAAAGAATGAGGTGCTCTATGAATCTCTGAGATTCTTTCTTCACTAGTAGTATTAGATGCTATACTCTCGACATGTATTTTTTCTATTACAGGATTTTCTTGGAGAGATATAGAATATTGTTTAGAACTACCTGAACCTGATGCTCCTTTCTACAATGCCTTTCTTTCTTTGATGATTCTTTCAGGGTCAGGTACTGGGTCAGCCTGTGGCTTCTGAGGATTTATCTGAGTATGCCTCCCAAACTGAGCCAGAACTATGGAGTGGAGTCGCCAAGAGGTTCATCCTCCAATAGAGTCACCTAGATGATTACAACCAAAATAGTGTCCATAATTTGTCTATCATCAAAGCTGGATCGGTGTTGTCCCCCAGGAAAGTTGAGCTTCAATCTCCTCTCCCTGGCAATGGCGCCAATTATGTTATCACTCCAGGAAACTCTCCTAGGTTGTAGCTCGGAGATGCCTGGTAACATATAAACCTTCAATATTGTTCTCTGAACTATTGGAATGGATTAAGGTTTGGATCAAGTCAGATGACTATTTCAACTTGGTTTTCACTCCAAACATGCATGAACACCCTCAGGGTGACAAGGCTTTAGACCAGTAATGCTCAATAGTTTATAGATTGAATGGATAGATGGAGAATATTGATTGTACCTGCAGATGCATACATAAACATATATGAATGGCTAGCTACATAAAGTAAATGAAGCTTGCAAATCTAATTTATCAATGCAGATATAAGATTACATTTATCTGGCATTAGACATACAAGAAAACATGAATAACCTATTCAAGTGAAAGCTTAGAATAGAGGAGAAGATGACAATTGAACATGTAACAACAAAAGAAGCTTGTATTACTGTAATGAATATGAGATGCTAAGAGGAACAGAGTATCCACAGTATCCAAAAGTTGAACCATTATTCCTTCTAACTTTCAGCCATTTATAGGCCTTTTACAATGCTCTTAGGCTCTCTGAGGCTTGATATGTCTTAATCTATCCCCTCTGGCTTCTAACTACTTGATGCCATATTTAGACAAGCATGAGCATAGGGGCTCTATTTCTAATAAACACAGTAACCAAATTCTGGTCATTTCGCCGCGCTGTCAGGTGGCTCACACGTGCTGTGATGTTCCACGATCATTTATGTTAATTTGGTTGCATCGTGCTGCTGTTTTTCCCCTTTCGTCCATGGATTCCATTATTTTAGTTCAACTGTCTGACTATCACAAACACTGACAGAGCCAACCACTTTCCTCCCCGGGTGACTGATGGGAAGTGGGGTACGGGAGCATATGTGCTGTTGGATGGGGTGGATCGATGGTCAGGATGGTGGTCAGGCGGCGAAGGGTGAACTACGGTGCTGGTGAACGAGGGTCGTTGGATCGAGAGAAATGGACGGAGGAGATCAAACGTAGGAGGCCTGAAGTCGTGGCGGGAGCGGAATAAGTCTGAGCTATCAGATCTCAGATGAGTAGATCAAACGGCTATCGGACGGAGGAGGTGCTCGAAAGATAATGCCCGGGAGTGGTTTCATTTGAGCGAAAATGGTTTCTATCGGGTGATCAATTGGGCGGTAAGCGGTAAAGGTCAGAGCCCACTTGATTGCATTCATTGGGTGCCATGTAGTAGCAGAGGAGAGAGAGGAAATCGCATTTATCGGGTAGGTATCCTTCTCGCTTGTTGCCCGCAGAATATGTGTGACAGCCATTAGATTTGGCAGGAGTGATTTAACGGTGAAGATTGATCGAGCAGGTAACATCGGTTGGGTGAAGTGCAGACCGTCTGATCAGTGGAAAGATCAACGGCGGGGGGACACAGAGGTACGGGATGACCTCGAGAAACGTGCAAAGGGCACGTATGAGCGAAATGGTAAGGTTTTCGGGGTAAAAATGGGTTAATTTTCGTAGGGCCAAGGAAAAAGTGGGTTTTATTATGATGTGAGGGTGGGGTTAGGATATGAGCGAACAAGAGTGAGAGTGGAAGAGTGAGGAGAGTGGGGTGATGGATCGTGTGGGGACCTTTCCATGGCAGCAAAACGGACCATTTCCTTCCTTTAGCCTTCAAAATAGCAGCGTTGCACCTCAGGGCTAACAGCCCCAATCTTCAAACTTCATTGTGGGCACACGGCCCAGGGGTGAGCTCTCAAACACTATTCCATCAGGGAGGCACGGGGTTTGGAGTGCGTTCTTAGCGGCATCCAAATCCTTGGATACCTTAGCTTTCCCTTTCCGTGTAGGGACGTACTTGGGTAATTTTTCTGCAGCGCGCACCGACTGGATGTCTTCTTCCATTTCTTCATCTGCCTCTATCTCATCTACGAGAGCCTGTAGGTCCTCCTCATCATCATCTGTCTCGATGGTGACAACCTTGCCCTTTTCTTCCATGGAAATCTTACCAAATTGTGAATTTAGCAGGGACATGTGGACTGGTCCCACTACCTGTTTATCCTTCCTGGGCCTTGGCGTCCGACGTGATTTCGGAATTTCTAGCGCATCCCCAGCATCTCTGGGGACATCCTGCACTGTAGGGTTTTGTGCGGCTTCTTCGGCGGTACTTTCTACAAAACCCACACCTCTCCTGGTAGCTGTCATCCTATTCGAATTGTCTATGGTTGTTCGTGAACTTGGGGGCTCAAATACCGCTTGGCGCTCAACACTCTATGCTCTACGTAATAGCTCAAATCTCAAATGAACAAGTGTTGTCTCATGGCTAGCCCTTGGAGTTTTATAGTGCCTTTTGAATTTGAATTTGACTGTTCCCCCCACTTCTGAGTCATTAATGCTTTCTTGGTGGCAGATTGTCCCAAATCTTGTCCTTAATTTGTGTCTTAAATGCCCACCGCCCGCTCCTTTTTGCCTTAAATCAGACATCTTGTCATGAACAGTGACACCAATGGTTACTTCCCAGCCTATCCGCACGGTAGTGCAGCCCCGCATGCGCAAGCACAAACCTAGTGTCATGTTATTTTTTCACGCACTTCCCTCAACTCATAGCCCCCAAACAGACTCTTTTAGAGTCCTGCGCTTTCTTTCAACTGTCTAGAGCGCTGAGATTGTGCTCCCTACAGCTAGTCAGGTACTCGCACCACCCATGCAAGACTTCAATTCACCTTCCAGTATAGTCCATGGACACTCCTCAATTGCCCTCGCGATAACTGGCACCATGCATTCTACCTTATGTGGTGCGCTCCTCTAGTTACTGCGTTTGGTAAGGTGCGATCGTGACCATGGTAGTAGAGTCATAAATTCTCGGTGACAATCTTCTAATGATATGGTATGACCATCCATATCTTGCCTTTTCATCCTTGGTTTATCAACGAGACACACTTGCGTGATCTCATTTTCCAATCTTTTGATCTTAGTGTCCATCAACATGCTTTTCTTCCTCAATTGTACCTGATATTCTTTGAGTTCACGAAGTTTAAGGTTCCCTCGCCAAATGGCTTCCTAAATCCTTATATGTTCATCCTTGCATAGTTGTGTGATTCCTTTGTCCTGGTCTTTGTGCATTGTCACAACTGAGGGAGCTATTACGTGTGGATTCCTTTTTGTATTCTCTTCAGAAATTACGGTTTCTACTCTGTTCTGCACCTTTGGAATCATCTCCGCGCTCAGGTTTTTGCACATGGTCCTATAGGCCCATCGAACCGCTGGCACGTGCAGGTCCCAATTAGTTCGTCTTGCCTGGTGGATCTTGTTCAGTACTTCGCACACCCTATCGAATGCTTCCTCGTGAATAATTGGTAGTGCACGTCGCCTTTCCTATTGCTGTGATTTTTTCCGCTTCTCTATTCTGGCGCTGGTGTGTGCTTGTGCGAATTGTACAACATATGTCTGTACCCATCGAGAAAGGTGGGCATGCAAGTTGTTCCACCCCTGCTGACTGACTTTTATTCGAAGCTAGGGTTTTCCAAAACATAGGTGCATCATCCTTCTACATCCATGCCAGTCCTCAAAACTTCCTTGATGCGTACCCCAGCATCGTGTGGGGGTTGCACGCGGTGCTCACTTCAATGCATCGAACGATTGTTGCTCTAGGCCTGCGCTTTCAAATTGGCTCAAAAATTCATCCACCGCTGACAATCCATCATATGTTGATAGCTCCCTTGCCTCTATTTTCACGCAACGCAGTGATCTAACCATCATATTTTAGTTAAGCGTCATTACTTCATGGAGTCGATTCTACCATCGCTCTACTTCTTCGTCTGAGTCTGAAGTGCAGGAGCTTTCGTGCTCCCACAAGATTCTCCCATCTACAGTCGGATTCACCCAATCCTCTCCTTGCACAGTTATCTTGTAAATACAGTCGAGATTGTCATCACTATTGTCGGCATGCACTAGTTCAGTGTATCGCGCTCCTTCTGCTGGATCTAGTGGTACTATCACGTGTAGTCACTTTTTCTCAAAGATCATTTTGCGCTTTTTAAGATTTATGACTCTGTTCATATCGATGGCACAGTCTATTCCTAGTAGCACGGGATAGGGGTTGCTGTCATCGACAATCTCTATCACTTCAAAATCTGCCTGCGCGCTCGCACCTTCAATATCTACTGTTACCCCTTGCAATCTTCCCATGGGAAAAATCTTCTATTGGTTCGCCATTCGTAACTGAATAGGAGACCATTGTAACGCAGGTCTACTCGCGCGCTCCCATGTTTGCATCAATAGTACATTCGCATCCAACCCCAGATCTATGACTACCTGATCCATTTCAATTTCGCCGATTTGTGCAATCAACCTCATTTCCCTTCTAGTGCGCAATGCATGCTTTCCCAGTTTCTAGACCATGCGCGGTTCTCCTAACCCGATGCACCTAGTGATAAGTTCTTGTAGTCCTTTGACTGCCTTGTTGTAGTGCAGTAGTTTCATGCATGTCTTCAGAAATGTAGTGAGCATTGAAGGATCCATTCTTGGTTCTAGTTCATCCTTACTACCTGAAGTGGAGGCCTCCGTGATATTCTTCTTAGCTTCCATGAATGTCTCCTTCGCGCATTCCGAATCAAACTCAAGTTCCTTTGTAGAAGCCTTGTGAACTCATGCACTTTCCTCTAGCTACTTCTCTTTATCATCTCCCATGGTCATACCACTTTTGAGCATCATGTTTACATTTGGGTCCTCTTCACGTGGCTCAGACCTCATCATCTGTACATTCTGGGTCGAAGGGGGCTGGAGTACCCCCTTTTCGCACATCCTCGCTATCAGTGAAGGGAAATCTTCTGCCTCATGATCAAACTGATTACAGTACCAACATGATATCCTATTTGGGTTTGTACAATCGCAGGCATAATGCCCTGGCCCTCCGCAATTGTAACAAATTATTTGGCCGCGACCCCTTCCTAGTCCCATTCCACCTCGACCCTGACCGCGCCCCTGAAACCCAGTGTGCACCATCCCTGCATTTAGGTTGAGGGCTCGCATTTCGGCTTGCAGCCTATAGGCAGGAGTCTGATCCATCATTAGTTCATAGCTTTGGTAGGTGTGTTCGTAATGGCCTACCGCCTGTAGAAATTACAGAACAATTGTTGGGACGTCTGCGTATACTTCTGCAACAGATGACAATTATCCATGGTGTTTTTTCCTCCTATCTGGCAGATCACGCACCATAAGGTAGATGTCGTGCTCGGCCCTGCCTGCGCCTCCAATCTTAACGACATTGGCCCTCCTCCTTCCATGTAGTTCACGAACACTGGACAGTGGTCCTTGTCATGCCCTTGGCCTTTTCATTTTATGCACCGTAATTCCTCGCGCACCTCCAACCGAGGTGCCCTGTCCTATTTCAAACTTTGCATCTCCAGACACAGATTCTGTTGTTGCGTGTGGATTTGTTGGACTCCCAACCTAGGGTCTTGTATAGGGGTCTCATGCAATCTCATTTCCATCTCCAACGCTTTGGCCTGGGTGGAAAGTTTTTGCTGTGACAGCGCTGTCCTTAAGTGTGGCGTAAGTGAGGCCACAAACCATGCGCGATGTTGTGCATCTGTTAACGTCATATTGGCTTCGCGGATCGTACTCTTCAGCCTTTGGTCCAGATCCCAGGGGGTCTCACCCGGGAGCATCGTGATCTCCTTAAACCTGATGATTGATTGTGTTTCTGATTTTAGCCTGCTAAATTCCCTGTTTAGCACGACCTAGATCTCTGCAATTCCTACGTTCAGGTGGTCATTAGAATGCTTGATATGCCACGCTAATGCACAATCCTGTAGCGTGCTCACGAGCGTAGCCCTTTTAATATTATCATCCACGACGCCCTGTGCTTCCCATACTACTCTTACCACGAACAAGAATTGGTCCAGATCTTCATTTCCTACTCCTCTGAACACCGGAAGTTTGATCATGCTTGAAATACTGAACTGCGGTGGTGGTGGAGGTGGAGTGGGTGGATATGGGGGTGAGGGGGTGAAACGAGTGGCGATGTGGGTGGAGGTGGTCAAAGCGGAATAAGTTTCCTTATCAAACTGACCGCACTTCTCGGAGAAACCTTCGCGAGCTCTTCCTCGCTCTCCCGCGAGGGTGAAATTAAGGGAATATTTTCTAATTCTCCACTACTTCCTCTTTTGTAGATCTTCCCGCTCCGCGTAGTCCCAAACATTAATTTATTCACATCACCTGCTTTTCACACAATAGCATCTTAATCCAAGTGTTCAGAGATTTATTATACTTACCTCGCGGTCCCTTGAGAAAATGTCGTTCTGCCTCACTGTAGCTAATGGTCGTGTCTACCACAAACTCAGCGATAAATACTCCTATTATCCAGTCGAGCCAATGGTCCACAGCTCGCGCATCTGCGCACTAATTCTGGAGTCCACACTATTGGTTTGTCAAGCCTACACCTTCCCTGGCTGTCTGCTAACTTTGCTATCCACTCATACAGTTCAGAAGGAAAGGATGAAAAGAAAATTTCATGGATTTCTGTATACAAGTAGCACTCCAACCATTGTTCCTTAGATACTCGCTGAGTTCTGTTTTCCTGTGTCGCGAACTCGTGAATCTTGTTGTCCAACCACTCTTCAATTTCTTTCTTTGTTGGTTTCTAGTGGCATGACATTAGACATCCCTTATGCAGATCCCGATCCCAGCAACGGAACAATTTGTTGGCTTGTGTGCGCCTGACCCAAGTTGAGAGGTGATTTATCCAAGAAAATCCTGGTACTACTAGCCCTTTCGGTAACAGTCCGCGGAGCGCAGACTGAGGTCCCACCTAAAGTAGTATGGGAGGGTGCTAGAACCAGGATTCCACACCCTGGGGATGTTTGATGGGCTTCTGGAGGTTCACAGTCCAACCCATGGCTACGCGCACTTGCTATTCCTTCACAACCTATGCTGCTATTTCCACACAATCCCACTCGGGGCGCGACCCGTATAATACCCAAGCTCCTTGCTAATTACCCGATTACTTAACTGGTGTGTGTAAGATTAATGGTTATTACAGAATATTTAATAATCATATCAGTGCGCGTGATACATAAACTAATATAAACATAAAGAAGATAATGCACAACAAATACATAGAAATAAGAATCAAATTCTCTTTATTAATCTTCAATCCTGATTACAGACTCAACACCACCCTGCGCACTCAGCTGCAGGGGTCCATGCACTCAGCTGTAGAGCCTCTTCCTACCACTACGATCCAGTACACTTAGACTCCTCTTCTAAGCTTGAACCATTCCTATTCTTCTCTAAAGCATCGTTATACTTACACTTAGAGCCTCGCTCTATTTATACAATCCCACAGTCCGCGGACCATGGGTAGGCTGACATAAGCAGATAGCCCTATGACTCATTTATACTTCATGCTCTACACCCATAATTCACGGAGTCTTACAATAACCTTTGACCAAAACTTGGGTTTTGATACCCAAAACATGTTGTGAGGGGGATTCCATGCCCAACAAATTGTAAAACATAAGGCAAGAACAGGGCAGGAGATGAGGCTCACCACGCAGATAAGAGATTATGAGATGGACCTTGTCATTTTGGATTTGGGATCTGATGTGAACGTTTTTCCAAAGCAAACATGGGAAAGGATGGGGAGACTTGTGTTGAATTGGCCTCCGATTCAGCTTAGAATGGAAAACAACATTAGCTCATCCCTATGGGACGATTATATGAAGTAAAAATTGATATCAAAAGTGTGAGTGCGATGGTTGACTTTGAGTTGATAGAGATTGTTGATGACAGTAATCCATACCCTGCACTCCTGGGAATTGACTGGGCCATTGACATGAACGGGGTCATCAATTTGAAGGAGAGGACAATTTCGTTTGAAAGGAAATCGCTTTGGGTTGTAGTGTTATTGGACCCTGTAGAAGGGACACGCTACACTGAACCAGTCTGCGATTATGAAGAAAGTGATGATGAACTGGATCAAATCTTTAAAATAACAGCGCCAAACAAGGACTAGATCAATCCGATGGAAAATGGACAAATTGCATGAGACCGAGAGAGTTCCTTCACCTTTGATTCAGACGAAGAGTTGGAACATTGGCATAATCGTTTACATGAAGTCTCCACGCTGCGTGAAATATGATGACAAAATTGTTGCATTGTGTTTCATCGGAGGTAAGGAACTTACCCTATTATGATGGGTTAATTGATGTGGATACATTTTTGGATGCATTTGAGCATGAAGTCCCTCAGGATCACTACTTCCAGGCCTTATATTTTGCACTACGCACTACGCCTGCATGATGGTGGGGTTCGCACAAGTATAGCTTTGATGCATGGCAAGATTACAGACGAATGATGAGGTTATGATTTAGGTGGCAAAACATTAGATTGACTGAGAAGTATAGCAGGAATGATGATCCGCGCAATCACCTAGGAAAATGGACTAAAGCTTGCGGAACAAAACCACAACCAGAGTGGGTACACCTATTCTCCCACACTTTGGACACAATTCACATGAACTGGTATCTGGAAACGGAGCTCTGCCATGGCACTGCAGAGTGGGATATATTGAGAGAAGGATTCTTATTAACCTTTAGTTTTGAAGATGGATTCACAAGCATTGATGAAGCTCTGCAAGAGATTAAGGTAGTCATCTTTAGAACACTGCAAGAACCTATGGAATGGGTCCAACCATATTGTAGTACCCAACTGCGCCACGCACTGGAATGCTCTAATGTAACCATTGAAGAAGATGATGAAGATCCGAGAAATATTAACATTCCAGACATAGAAGGGCATCACGAAGTTGAGGGCCCGCAAATAGAAAACCCAGACATCACCATGCCATTGAAGACAAAGCAAGTAAAGATTGGTACTGAAGCAGAACCGATGTTTGCAAAGATTGGATATCACTGAGATGACGCTAGTGTGGATAAAGTTGTTGAGTTACTCTGCGAATATCAGAATCTCTTCCCTACAAGGTTCTCAGATTTGAAGGTCATAATTGGTGATTTGGGTGTTATGAATATTACCCTAAAGCCGAACACAAAGCCTGTTAAGCAAAGACCATATCCCCTTAATCCTAAATACAAGGAAAAGGTTCGCCAGGAGTTGGATAAGATGTTGGAGGCAGGTATTATAGAACCAGTTGAAGAATCTGATTAGGTAAGCTCGATGGTCATTTAGGAGAAGAAACAGAAGGGAGAAATAAGGATTTGTGCAAATCTACAGAAGCTTAACGATGTGTGTGTCCATGATCCATTCCTAATGTCGTTTACTAATGAAGTGCTATATAATTTTGGAGGGTAGGAGGCATACTCATTTACTGATGGGTTCTCTGGGTATCATCAGATTAAGGCACCAAAGGATAGGAGAAAAACGACCTTCATGACGGAATGGGGATGTTTTCAATACATTGTGATGTTGTTCGGACTCAAGAATGTGCCTGCAATATTTTCTCATGTATTCATCGCAGCGTTCAAAGAGTTCACTCATAAGTACTTGGAAGTGTACTGTTACCACTGGTTAGTGTTCGAATTAGTAAAGAACCATGTAGCAAGTTTGCGCCTGATGCTAGATACGTGTCGCAAATACCATATCACATTGAATTTGAAGAAATGCATCTTTTGTGTTCCCTTTGGAATCTTGCTAGGTCACGCGGTGTGCAAGCAAGGGTTAATGGTGGACCCTACAAAGATTGTAGTAATTGTGAATATGGAGGCCCCGAGGAATGTTAAGCAGTTTCGCACAACGATGGGACATACGGGATATTACAGAAAAATTATCAAAGCATATGCTCAAATTATCGCGCCCATGGAGAAATTGCTGAAGAAGGATGCAATATTCTGTTGGAATGGAGAATGTTAGCACATCTTAGACGTATTGAAAGAAAAGATGGTCACTGTGTCGATCTTGGTATTCCCTATTGGAAAAAGGAATTCCATGTACATGTGGATGCCTCTTGCATTGGGTTGGGTGCAGTGTTAACGTAGGTCGGTGAGGGAAAAATGGACCATCCTATAGCCTTCGCGGGTAGGAAATTATCGAAGGCAGAGAAGAATTACTCAACGACTGAGCGTGAAGGATTGGCCATGGTGTACACATTGCAGAAATTCAGACATTATCTGTTAGGAGGACATTTCAAAATGTACATAGATCATTTTGCCTTGAAATACCTAGTCAATAAGCCTATGTTTGGGGGGAAGATCTGCAGATGGTTGCTACTATTTCAGGAATATGACTTTGAAGTCATTTTGAAGCCAGGGCGGTTGAATGTAGGACCTGACCATCTGTCACAAATCAAAACAGGCGAAGAACCCAATAATCTAGACGAAGGTTTGGCGGATGCACAGCTCTTTGTGGTGCGTGTAATAGATAACCATTTTCCAGATATTATTCACTTCTTGACTACAAGGATGACACTGGAAGGGTATACAATTCAGAAAAAGAAGGAACTCATAGTGTGCACTGTACATTTTTTAGTTATTACTGGACATCTGTATAAGATGGGTGCATATGAAATATTGTGAAGATATGTGCCATATTTTGGGAGAGATAGCATTCTTGTTGAATCTCATGGAGGGGCTGCGGGAGGACATTATGCAGGAATGGTGACTGTGTAGAAGAATTTTCACGCAGGTCTATGGTGGCCAACACTGCACAAGGATTCCAAGGTTTATTGCAAGGCATGTGATGCATGTCAGGGAACTCGTAGACCTGTTGGGTTGTGTTATATTCTTTCCACGACTAGTAGCCCTAGTTAACCGGGCTGACCTACTTATGGTTTTGTGCATGGTTTTTGCTAGTGCCTAGATTTACCTCAGGCTGAAAAAGGTAGGATCCAGGGCCAACATCAAACCACGCTCAGCCTCGTAGCTAGCCCTACGAGGACAGGAGAGGGCTCTCTCCAGGTCAATCTCAGCAAAAGATAATCAATGGGGCTTGAGATAACTAAAATGAAACTAATTTTAGGCTAGGTATGAAGTACAAGGATTTGATTTGAGTTTTTGGGGGTTTTGTTGGAATCAAGGGAAAAGCAAATTTTGGGGTGTGAGGATTGAGGCTCAGTTCTACAGAGATCTCGATGGGGCAAGGTAGGCAATCCTTTTGGCACTCAAATTTCAGTGAGATGAAGGGAAAAGACAGCTGAGGTGTTGAAGAGGGCAAGGGCAATCAAGAATCCTCCCCAAACAGTTGAAAACATCAAACAACTAAAGCAAACTTCAAGTAGAGCATTGCACTTTCAATGAATTCTACTTACACCCATGTTTGTTTAGTTCAGAAGAAAATAAGATAGATGATGAATACATAAACAAAACTCACAATTACAAAGAAAAGCACTGTACCAAATACATATTGCCACATGAATCCCAAAGAGTGTTGCAAATCCTGGTCTCAATTCCTTAGCCAAAATACTGAAAACGAATGTACAATGAAGCTCAAGGCTTTCTCAAGAGTCCAACCTCTACCAAAATCCAACCCCTACACGATGAAACTCATAAAATATATACATTTTTTCATCCTTGTACTAAGGGATTGAGCTCAACCATTTTCTTCAAAATAGAATTAGTTACATTAAACTTGGGTCGAATTTCTGAACATAGGTTTTGAAGATGAACTCGTATCTCCTAAACCATAGCAGCTGTAACAAAACTAAAATAGGTTTTTGTATAAAAGGTCATGATGGAGAAAAAGCTCTCTCAAATTTTGGAAATTCGTTTCCAACAGCTCTTAATCTGTTCCACAAAATCATCTCTAAAATAGAAAATCATTAAAAATTTAAATCTGTGAAAATGAACTGTAAAGATCTAGTCACATATCCCAATCCATGACACCTGTGAATAAAATGAAAGAGGTTTTTGTTATATTGCTCGTTCTTAACAAAAAATACGTTGGTTTTTTCAAAATTACTTTCCATCTGTTGTAAAATGGCCCCGCACTAAAATGACTAAAACAGTAAAAAATATGAAAATTTTGCTTTGTTTTAATGTAGGCTCCAAATATCATTGTATATCTCCCACATAGTAGCACCTGTGCATAAACTAAAGAATTTTTTTGTTATTTAGTATGTGATGAACAAAAACATCTTTCACTTTTGAAAAATTCCTTACCATTCTTTCAAAAACTGATTTTGTACTAAACTTGTCATTGTGTGCAGCAACTGACCTCAAAACATGCATAATCAAGAACCACTCATTCATTTTGATCGTATCTTCTGATCCAGAAACCGGTTATGGGAGTGTGATATACTGTTGGAAATATTTTTCCTAACTTCTTCTGATGGACACACTTGTGACATGTTTTGTGCTGAACATCATGTGCAAAACATCTAACAAAACCAGACATAGTAAGAGCTCATGTTGATCCCTAGTGACAGGCTGCGAAGACTATAACTAACATCAGCTCCAATGGGGATGGTAGCTATTTGGAGGTGCCAAGAACTACAGATCTCTGGAAAGCAGACGGTGCCTCTTCCATTGGGCATGGATGGTCAAACAACTGCAAATCCAAAACAACTCATACCAATCCAAAAACATATACATACTGCAACATGTACATAAACAAATACTGAAAACTGAAACGCTGCCTCAGACAACTTATTTATGTACAAATCTAACCCACTTTGCTGAAAAATTGATAGATCAAGTAATGTTGTAATGCCATATCAAACAATCAAGTAACTGTGACAAGGATGCTGCTTGAAAGTGCTTCAACCAGGACACAAATGTAAATGTTGATAGCCATACATGCTCATAACGAGTCTGGTTGTGTAAAAGACAATTTGATCTATCATTCAAATTGAAAAAATACTCTATATATGCGACAATAGGATCAAAGGAACCAGACTTTGTTTGCTGCCCTATCTCCTCAACACAGACCTCCAACTGCAAACTATCAATGCAAATATCCACGGGCAGCTCTATTGTTTCTTGTTTTGAAGGAGGGAGAGTTTCCAAGAACTTTTTGGGATCTTGGAATTCATATGATTGGATCTGATCATTTAAATACTGAATCTTCTTCTCAAATTTTTCAACAACTAACTCAAAGAAACTAGTTTTAGCTTTAAGAGGAAACTTCGAAGATCTCAAACATTTAAGCACGGTAATGAAAAATGCTTCATCAATTTCAACATCCACTAACTGATCTCTAACTTCTTTTAAAGCTTCACAAAACACAGGATCTGCCACATACCCTACCATCTTATTTTAGTGCATGAACGGATCAGTGAGCACTGGAATCTCTGGATTGAGTTGGAGTCGCCAGGTGAATGTTTCAGCCTTCATATGTGTTTGATTGTTATCCACCATCAACAATCAGATCTAACTTGATACATGTACTGGAGAAATTTGCAAATTAGATATCTCGTTTATAAGACTAGACCGGAGATTGACTGAAGTAGCTTTTATCTACTTGCGCTAATGCAAAGCAAAAGCATTTCGAGGCTACCTGGATAATCTTTAGACTCCATCTGTAGTTTATAAAACAAATAACACTAACAAAGAAACAACTTCTTCCCCAGTGGAGTCGCCACTATGTTAGTGCCTAGATTTACCTCAGGCTGAAAAAGGTAGGATCCAAGGCCAACATCAAACCACGCTCAGCCTCATAGCTAGCCCTATAAGGATAGAAGAGGGCTCTCTCCAGGTCAATCTCAGCAAAAGATAATCAATGGGGCTTGATATGACTGAAATAACACTAATTTTAGGCTAGGTATGAAGTACAAGGATTTGATTTGAGTTTTTGGGGGTTTTGTTGGAATCAAGGGAAAAGAAAATTTTGGGGTGCGGGGATTGAGGCTCAGTTATACAAAGATCTCGATGGGGCAAGGTAGTCAATCCTTTTGGCACTCAAATTTAAGTGAGATGAATGGAAAAGATGACTGAGATGTTGAAGAGGGCAAGGGAAATCAAGAATCCTCCCCAAACAGTTGAAAACATCAAACAACTAAAGCAAACTTCAAGTATAGCATTGCACTTTCAATGAATTCTACTTACACTCTTGTTTTTTTAGTTCAGAAGAAAATAAGATAGATGATGAATACATAAACAAAACTCATAATTACAAAGAAAATCACTGTACCAAATACATATTGCCACATGAATCCCAAAGAGTGCTGCAAATCCTGGTCTCAATTCCTTAGCCAAAATACTGAAAATGAATGTACAATGAAGCTCAAGGCTTTCTCAAGAGTCCAACCTCTACCAAAATCCAACCCATAAACTATGAAACTCATAAAATATATACATTTTTTCATCCTTGTAGTAAGGTATTGAGCTCAACCATTTTATTCAAAATAGAATTAGTTACATTAAACTTGGGCCGAATTTTTGAAAATAGGTGTTGAAGATGAACTCGTATCTCCTAAACCATAGTAGCTGTTACAAAAATGAAAAAGGCTTTTGTATATAAGGTCATGATGGAGAAAAACATCTCTCAAATTTGGGAAATTCGTTTCCAGTAGCTCGAAATAGGTTCCACAAAATCATCGCTAAAACAGAAAATCATTAAAAATTTAAATCTGTGAAAATGAGCTGTAAAGATATAGTCACATATCTCAATCCATGACACCTGTGAATAAACTAAAAGAGGTTGTTACATGGCTCATTCTTAACAAAAACCTCCTTGGGGTTTTCAAAATTACTTTCCATCTGTTGTAAAATGGCCCCGCACTAAAATGACTAAAACTGTAAAAAATATGAAAAATTTGCTTTGTTTTAATGTAGGCTCCAAATATCACTGTATATCTCCCACACAGTAGCACATGTGCATAAACTAAAGGAGGTTTTTGTTATTTAGTATGTGATGAACAAAAACCTCTTTCAATTTTGAAAAATTCCTTACCATTCTTTCAAAAAATGATTTTGTACTAAACTGGTCATTGTGTGCAGCAACTGACCTCAAAACATGCATAACCAAGAACCACTCATTCATTTTGATTGTATCTTCTGATCCAAAAACCGGTTATGGGAATGTGATATACCGTTGGAAATATTTTTCCGAGCTTCTTCTGATGGACACACTTGTGACATGTTTTGTGTTGAACATCATGTGCAAAACATCTAACAAAACTAGACATGGTAAGAGCTCATGTTGATCCCCGGTGCCAGGCTACAAAGGCTGGAACTAACAGTTTTCGCACATGCTTTTAGGCACGAGGGTTTCAGTCCATGGTGTTGGATGCTTTGAAATGTATATATATGTATTGTAACATTGAAAGGACATAATGAAAATCAATCTGGTAGTCCCGGTTTTAGGATCCAGAGGAAAATCTCTGTGTATAAATGTTTTATGTGTTATGCTCTTGCTATTGTTTATTTTTTGTGTTTTAGAATTCGCATGCAGGTAATTTATGTACGGGGTTAAAACCTACATTTGGTATCAGAGTTGTTTCAGCTTCAAGGGGACACCGTTGTTGTTGAGGGGTTTTTCTCAGGCCTGTGGTAGACCCTATTCGGTGGGAGATTTGCGGGATCAATTCTGGTGGTGAAAGAAGATGGCGAGCAGTGGAAAGATAGAGATTGAGAAATTTAATAGTCATATTTTTGAGTTATGGAAACTGAAGATGGAGCATCTATTGGTAGATAAAGATCATTGGATCACGGTAGATCTGGGTATTAAACCAACGGGAGTGTCTGATGAAGAATGGAAGAAGTTAGATTGAAAGGCAAAGAGCACAATATGATTGTGTGTCTTAGATTCAGTGTTACTGAATGTATCAGGGGAAGGTACAACTAAGGATTTGTGGGAGAAGTTAGGGACTTTGTACCAATGTAAGTCTCTGGTGAATAAATTGTTCCTATGGAAAAAATTGTATAACCTAAGGATGAAAGATGGAGAGTCAGTTAGAGAGAATCTAAACGCATTTAATACTATTGTAAGTCAGTTATTATCTTTTGATATTAAAATTTTAGATGAAGATAATTGCATTAGTTCGTTGTGTTCTCTACCAGATTCGTGGGATATTCTGGTTATTGCAATAGGTAGCAATGTAACTGCCTTGCAGTTTGATGAAATATTGTCATCCTTACTGACAGAGGAGATGAGACAGAAAAATATGGAGAACCAGAATGGTGATGCCTTGTCTGTACAAGGAAGGTCATATAACAGAAACAAAAAAAATTCATCAAGTGGGAGATCTAAATCTAGAAGGAGATCTAAATCTCCAAGAAAACCTATAAAGGTGTGCTGGAAATGTGAAAAGGAAGGGCAGTACAAAAGGGACTATAAATGTAAAGCTCCTGACAAAGGAAAGGGATCTGATGATGCTCCTTCTGCAGAGGTGAAAACCACCTCAGACAAAGGTGGGGATATGTATTTGGCTTCTTCAAGTACATATGTAGATCATGAGGCATGGTTGATTGACTCAGGTGCATCCTTTCACGTCACTCCCCATAGAGAGTGGTTCTGCGAGTATGAGAAATATGATGGTGGTGATGTCTTCTTGGGGGATGACAGGAAGGCTAAAATCATTGGTCACAGAAAATCGAAGTTGAATTTGCAAGGTGGAAGGATTAGAACACTTTTGGGTGTTCTCCATATTCCTGCATTAGCCAGAAATCTAATTTCTATAAGCAAGTTGGATGATGCAGGTCTAAAAACAGTGTTCGAGAAGGATACCTGCAAGATGGTTCAGGGAGCACTGGTATTGATGCGAGGAGTTCGGATTGGAACTCTGTAAAAGCTGCAAGGTAGCACTATTGTTGATGGGTGCAATAGTTTTGTGGTTCCTGAAAGTGGAGCAAAAAATATAGTGGCCTCTAGAGAAAAGACCATGCTATGGCATCAAAGGCTTGGACATATTGGAGAGAAGGGCCTTCGAATGCTTCATGGTAAAGGTATGGTAGAAGGTATGACTAATAGCTCTCTGGATTTTTATTTCTGTGAAAATTGTGTGTATGGGAAGCAGAATCGAGTGAGTTTCCCCTCTGGTGGTAAGAGGGAAAAATAGATATTAGAGCTTGTGCACAGTGGTGTGTTTGGACCTGTGAAGGTTCCATCACTAGGTAAGTATGTGTACTATGTATCATTTATAGATGAATTTTCAAGGAATACATGGATATATATCCTTAAGGAAAAATCTGAAATCTTTGACAGGTTTAAAAAATTTAAGGCTCTAGTGGAAAACCACACAGAGAAGAAGATAAAGGTGCTGAGGACAGATAATGGTGGAGAGTTTTGCAAGAAGGAATTTGAATAATTCTGTAAGAAGTGTGGTATAGCATGATAGAAGACTACTCCATACACACCTGAGCAAAATGGAGTTGCATAAAGAATGAACAAGACATTGATGGAAAGGGCAAGAAGCATGCTCAGTGGTGCTGGGTTAGGACAGGAATTCTGGGTAGAGGCGGTGGAGATCACATGTTACCTGGTCAACAGATCACCTTCATCAACGTTGGAGGATAAGAATCCATAAGAGGTATGGAGTAGTAAGAAACCCTCTCTTTCACATTTGAGGGTATTTGGATGTGATGCATATGTACATGTTCCAAACGAGAAAAGAACAAAGTTGGATAGTAAATCTGAAAAGTGCATCTTTACTGGGTGTAAGGATGGGTTAAAGGGTTATAAACTTTGGAACCCAGTAATAAGGAAGGTTGTGTACAACCAAGATGTGGTGTTTAGAGAGGTGAAATATGTGATTAAACATGAAGTCCAACCAAAGGAACCTGAGAATATAGAGTTTGAGCGAAAGGAGTAAGAATCAGACTCTAAAGCAGAAGAGGAATCAGAAGATGAACATCCACAAACTCTGGTTGTGAGAAGATCAGTTTGAGAAAGAAGGCAGCCAAAAAGGTATAGTCCATTTGCTTTCTTTTCAAATTCTGCTTTATCTATTACTGTTGATGATCCCAGAACTGTGAAGGAAGCAGTAGATTCATAGGATGGAAAACTCTGGAAAGAGTCCATCATTGATGAAATGGCATCTCTGCACAAAAATGAGGCTTTGGATCTGGTGGAGTTTCCGGCTGGAAGGAAACCCATTGGCAGCAAATGGGCGTTCTAGAAGAAGACAAATGCAGAAGGAAAGGTGGAGAAATACAAAGCTTGGTTGGTAGCAAAATTTTATTCCCAGGGGTCGGGAATTGATTTTGGTGATATTGTTTCTCTAGATGCCAAGTTAGCTTCTATTAGATTAGTTTTATATGTTGTTGCTACTTTTGATTTTGAGGTAGAACAAATGGATATGAAGACAACATTTCTTCACGGGGATCTGGAAGAGGAGATCTACATGAAGCAACCCGAAGGCTTTGCAGTGAAGGGTAAGAAAGAACTAGTATGCAAGTTTAAAAAGTCTCTATATGGGTTAAAACAATCACCAAGGATGTGGTATCAAAAATTTGATACATTTATACGGGGACTTGGCTTCACCAGAAGCAAAGAAGATCATTGTGTGTATTTTAAATTAATTGGTGATGGTGTTATTTATTTGGTATTGTAAGTGGATGATATGTTGTTGGTTGGAAATGAGAAAGAAATTATCGAGGATTTGAAGACCCAATTGTCCTCCAAATTCGACATGAAAGATCTTGGTGCTGCAAACTATATTTTGGGCATGGAAATTAAAAGAGATTGGGAAAAAAGGAAGCTCTGGTTAAACCAGAGGAACTATGTTGATACAATACTGCAGAGGTTTAATATGCAGGATAGTGAACCAGTGAAGGTTCATATTCCTATAGGTGTGAAGTTATCTACTAAACAATGTCCCAAGACACAAGAAGAGGAAGAGGACATGGCACATGTTCCATATGCAAGTGTAGTCGGTAGCCTGATGTATGTGATAGTCTGTACTAGACCAGAAATTGCACATGTAGTGGGAGTATTGAGCAAGTTTATGTCAAAACCAAGGAAGGAGCACTAGACAGCAGTAAAGTGTGTTTTCAGGTATTTGTGTGGCACTAGTGATTATGGTTTGTTCTATCAAGGAAGACAAGGATTGGACAGAGTATTTGATATTCGTGGCTTTGTTGATACAGCATGGGCTGGAGATCTAGATCAGAGAAGATCTACAAGTGGGTATGTGTTTAACCTATTTGAAGGTGCAGTCAGTTGGATGAGTAAGAAACAATCTACAGTGGCACTATCAACTACAGAGGCAGAATACATGGCAACCACTCATGCAAGCAAGAAAGTAGTTTGGTTGCAGAGATTGTGTTTAAGTATGGGGTTAGTACAAGGAGCTATAAGGATAGATGGTGATAGCCAAAGTGATATTTTCTTGGCAAAGAACCTTGCTTATCATTCAAATACAAATCACTTTGATGTTCAGTATCACTTTGTGAGGGATATGATAGAAGACAAAAGGTGTTGTTGCTAAAGGTGGACACTTTGAAGAATATTGCAGATGCATTGAAAAAAGATATGAGCTCTACGAAGTTCTCTTGGTGTAGAGAAACAATGGGCATTGCAAGGCTAGATAAATGACTAAGCTCTCTTTATGGCCCCCTGTGGAAAGAAAACAACAAGTGGGAGAATCTTGGGTTGTGTTATATTCTTTCCACGACTAGTAGGCCTAGTTAACCAGGGGGTTAGAGGGAGGGTGGAACCCCCCCTTCATTGCACCGATTATGCAGCAGGAGGGTCACAAGGGGTTTGAGTGGGGCGGTTAGCCCCACTCTACAGGGTCGGGGTAGCGCCCCGGGGAAAAATAATTGGCCCCTATATTAGGTGGGCGGACCTACCTATGGTTTTGTGCATGGTTTTTGCACATGGTTTTGGGTGTGATGGTTTTTGGTCCATGGTATTGGATGCTTCAGCATGTATATATATGTTTTTTAGCATTCAAAGGACATAATGAAAAATCAATCTTGTAGTCCCGATTTTCAGATCTAGGGGAAAATCTTTGTGTATAAATGTTTTATGTGTTATGCTCTCACTATTGTTTATTTTCTATGTTTTAGAATTAGTATGCAGGTAATTTCTGTACGGGATAAAAACCTACAAGACCATTGCAAAGGGATGAATTTCCATTACAACCTCAAGTATCTTTGTAGCCATTTGAGAAATTGGCAATTGATTTCGTTGGGCCAATTCAACCCCCAAGGAAGAAAACTGGTGCACGTTATATCATCACCACGATGAAATATCTAACCAGATCTGTAGAGGCACAGCCGATTAAGAATTGTACAGAGGCTATAGCAGCAAAGTTTTTGTTTGAATATGTCTTAACCAGATTTGGCTGCTCGAAAGTGTTGATGAGCGACAGAGGTATGCACTTTCTAAATGAAACAATCAACACATTGATAGAAGAATTCCAGGTCTACCATCAGAAAAGTATGTCGTATCACCTGCAGGCCAATGGAACTGTTGAAGCCTTCAATAATATTTTGTAGAATGCGCTGACAAAGATCTACAATGCGCAATAGAATTACTGGGATTTGCACGTACCTGCAGTGTTATGGGCTTGTAGGAGTACTTTTAAGAAGCTGACAAGGCAAACATTGTTTAGATTGGTGTATGGTGTCGAAGTTGTAATGTCGATGGATTATATTGTGCCTATCCTGCACATAGCAGCTCTCACACATATGGTAGATCATGAGGCCTTGGAGGAATGGCTCACGCAACTAATGGAGCTCGAAGAGGATCGATTTTTGGTAGGATTTCATCAGCAAGTACAGAAGGAACGTGAAAAAGCATGGCATGATCACCACATCAAGCTTCGCACATTCAAGGTAAATGATCTTGTCTTGTTATATGATAGTAAGTTCACTAAATTTCTGAGAAAATTCTAGATGCATTGGCTAGGGCCATATGTTATCAAAGAAATTACAGATGGAGGCGCAGTTCAGCTCGCGAAGCTGAATGGAGAACCTTTTCTAGGAAGAGTGAATGGGATCATATTGAAGTTGTATACAGGGGATCCTGCGCAATGACTATATGGCGGCAGGATAGTCTTAGTGCTCCAGGCAATTGCAAGGGAGCGCGGGACTATAAAATACACTACCAGGTTTGAAGGACTATGCAGCAGGCAGGTTGCGTGGAAAATAGTCAAGTTGCAATCGAGGAAGCTGCGCCATGGAGTGAGTTGCCACGTATCACAGCAGAAAAGTGACTGTTGGAATCACTATTCATGACTTGACAGCCAGAAGATGGTTAAGAGGAGCGGGCTGGTGGCATTTAAGGCAAAAATATTTGAAGATCTGCTGCCAAAACAACATTAATTGTCAGAAATTGGGGGGAATGATCGGATTTGAATTCAAAAACCCCTATAAATTACACGTGCCGATTTAACAGAGAACATTTTTCACTCTCAGAATTTCTAGTGAGATTTGTTGTCTGTCACCTATAAACTGCTCATATTGGGAGGATTTAGTCGTGAGCCCTGCATTTGCTAAGTTGTTTGAGCTAAATCAGAAATTCATTCTAGAGAAAATGGTTGGACCAAGCCCTGCAGAAACCATGAGTACTGGTGGCGATGTGGCCTCTGAAGGAGCTGCCCTGGAAGTGGTAAGTATGGAAGCTCTAGCTCCTGTGCTTAAGGCGTCGAGGTCGCATAGGACAAAATCTGCCCTTGCCAGAGAAACCCAAACATCCAAGCCACAAAAGGACAAGCAGAAGAGGCCATTGTCAGTGTGTGAGTCCCCCAGGAAGCATTCTATAGTGCAGAAACAAAAGAAAGATAAGCAACCAAAGAAGATAGTCAACCTGGAAGCGAAAGAAGGCCAAGGAACAAAAGATATAGATGTTGAAGGAGTGGAGCCCATTGCGAAGCTACCTAACTATATCCCTCCACGGAAGGGAAAGGAAAATATCACAAAGGGCCTAGGCTCGGAGAAGTTTACCATTTCCACGCCCCTGCTACCTGAGTAGGTTCCCTTTGAAGGTTCGCGGCTCACGCGGATCCCACTATTGAAAATGGAGGATTGGGACCTCGCGGATCATGCTAGGTTTCCACACTTAGTGATAGATAATTACATGAAGCGTTTCTACTACGCTGAGTCAGGTGTTACCGCGTTGGAGACGATGGAATGGGTCCGCGGCGTTGAGAACTCGAGGTTACTTAATCTCTTGTGGGTACCCCATTATCATTGCACCCCAATTAACACAATTTTTGTATGCCAGCTACTTACATTGGTGCATGATGGGTGCCTATGGCTAGGAGGGACTATACCCATCACAGATATGTTGATTCACAGAATCATGCACCTGCCATATGAAGGCCTGAACCCGGCTAAGGAGTTTGGTGGAAAGACAGGGGAGAAGGACCTTGCTGAAAGGATGAAGAGAGATTACAACCTCATGAAGAAGTCATGAGGGTATTCTATCCTATCTATCACAGACCTAGAATTCCAATTAGCCACCCAAATTTTAGCTTGAAAGGTGATGAGGAAATGCCACGCCAATGAAGTTCTGGCGCCCGTAGTGTCCCTAGCTACGCAGTGTGCGAAGGGCGTGCAATTCAATTGGTCTAGATACCTCTGTCAGGAGTTCCTCATGAATTGCCAAGAGGTCCAGGATGAAACCAAGTCATTTCACTACGCTTGGTTATTTTTTTCCATTGTGCTTGTCACATGGGAATTGCTGGAGGACAGCCAGTTTCCTCCACTTGAGGAAGGATTGCTAGAGGCAGTGTAATTCGCTTCCTTATGGGCTATGAAGGACCCCACACGGATTACAGAGCCAAAAATATTTTTGGTCCTTATGGAAGCAAGTCTCTGCATGGCCATTAACTAGCATCCAAGATTGTCCCCAACCTTGTACATGTAGTTGTCAACCTACACAACATTCAAGGCTGACTTCCACAAAGTGTACATTCAAGTGCAAAAGGATCCCTAGCAAAAATGGCATGACTTGCCATATTTTGTGACAGAAAGAGATGTGTAGGAGGTGATAGAAAGATGGCGTGTAGAGTGGCGCGCCCCCTCAGACTTAGATGCTAGAAAAAGCAAGGGCGTGGGAAGTTCTGCAGTGCAGAAGAGAAAGGAGGCAGCTAAGCAAGCTACGTGTACACTCGCAGAGCAGAAAAAGAAGGAAGTTGCAGAGAAGGGTCAAGTGGAGCAAGAGTGCACTGCCAAGGAGTAGGCAGAATAGGAGTAGCGCGAATAAAAAAAAAGTGACAAGTCACCTTCACCGAAAACAGAGGAGGAGGAACTTTCAGCGCAAGGTGGCGAAGGAGATGAGGGGAAATGCACCCCTTTTATTATGAAGAGACGTGGCAAGGAACAACATGGAGGTACAAGGAAGAAGCAGAAATTGGACAAGTCGCAAGGTGATCCCATGGTCTTGACGGAGGGCGATCTCGATGAGATCGGGGATAAAATTAGGGATACCATGACTGAAGTGTTATAGCTGTTTGAGAAGCAATATATGTAGACACTGAGGATCATCCAAAAGGATATGTGGGTGCTACAGATCTAGGAAAGAAAAATACAGGTGGGCATCGGATAAGCAAGCGCAGAACAAGCGAACCTGGCACCTGGGACGAGTCAAGCAGACGCATTGGTAAGGACCCTAGACCTTAGGACTATTGCATTACTAGATGGGTCCCTTTACGCGGAGTTAGTCAATGATTGCATCATCCTAAGCACAATCAAGAACATTGGGCTGAACATAACAGTGCTCCCCAATGAGATCCTCCATGCGTTGCATGCAGGGGTGCCAGAGGAATTGAGAGCTTGGGAGTAGCACGCTCTCAACCTCATCATCGAGTACATAGTGAACAACGAGTATATGTTCACTGAGAAGGCACAGGCTTTAAAGGAAAAAGGGACACTCTAGGCGCAAAGTTCACAATTAGAGTCAACAATTGCAGAGGCATACAAGACAGTGCCTGAGATTCATATCTATGAGGATACACAGCTAGAAGCAAAGATCAGAAAATTAGCTGCTAGTGTACTGATCCATGTGGATATTGGTGGCCACTTGCCAAGTCCACCTGGACCCCCACCATTGTCTTTCTCAGCATTTTCAGTTTCCTTAATTGTAGCACAACTTACTATTTTTAGTAGTTTTTCAGGTCCTGAACTTCCGGAGCCGTTTTCAGGCCCTAAACAACGTTTTTTTGGGAATCCGGGGGCAACAATTATAGTGCTCGGATAGATCTTTCTAATGAGCTATTGTACGCGTCAAACGGAGATCATGTGCCAAAGTTACGACCCCGGGAAGTTGATGTGCCAACTTACCCCCAAACGGGGCCCATAGTTTGGCGTTTCATCTCCTAGGGTTAGGTTTTGGAATGTTAAGGGTTTTCCATTGTTTCTCAACAATAAATAGGCCTTCGAGCCTCATTGTAACACAGTTCAGAGGCATGTAGCCATCACATCTCTTCTCAGAGATAAGCTACCATCGCCCTAGCTGGTTTATTTCCATTTCTGATTGTAAGCATATTTCAGTATTTTCCATTAATGAAATGAAGTAGTATTTCCGCTGCATCTTTGTGTATATGGTTATCTCTGTAATTTGTTGCGTTCCTGTTTAAATCCGGATCAGTGGTATCAGAGCGGTCTGCTTTTTCTCTGTTTTTCTTTGCATGTCCCCAACAAGGTCGGGATATAAGGAGTTAGGGATTGAACTGGTTGAACCTTTGCAAGACCAGCCTCGCAAATCCCGACGGCCTCCCATGGCAGACGAGAAGAAAGATGAGGGGGCAGGAGATCCCATCAAAATATTGCTCGAAGAAGCCCTCGAGCGACAACGGAACGCGATGATGGACAGCTTTGCTCAGATCCTTCAGCGGCTACCCAGAAGCAACGCATCAGCTTCCAGCAGCTACTCTGGAAACGCCACACCCTTTAAGGTACAAGTTAATTTTGAAATCCCCATATTCAAGGGTCAGATAGATGCAGATGTCGTAGATAAATGGTTAAATCTGCTAGAGGGTTATTTTTCTGTTCATGAATTTTCAAGTCGGGAAAAGATTGTTTTTTCTCTCCTCAAAGCAGCCCCCCACGTCAAGGACTGGTGGGAAACCTACTGCGAGCAGAAGGATGAAAGTACTGGCTCACTATTTTCAGCCACACCCACCTAGGATTCGTTCCAGGATGCCATCAAGGAGCAGTACTACCCTGTCGGGAGCTATGAGGATGAATACATAAAGTGGACCACGCTGCGGCAGGGAAGGGACCAAGACGTGCCGGAGTTCACCAATCTTTTCCATACCCTTCGCACAAAGTTGGGTATCAAGGATTCGGAGCAACATTTGATACTCAAATCCCGTGGCTGCCTGCACAAGTACATCCAGGAAGAAATACAATTCCTAAACATCCCCTCGCTCGGCACAGCATACCGGTATGCCGTCAAGGTCGAGCAGAAGTTTAAACAAAAGAAGCGGGACTTCGGATCTACGAATCCAAAGCAGGGGAAAGGTGCCCCTAAACCACAGAACAAAGGACAAAGCCAAGGCGAGACAGCCCAAGACAACCAGCCGAAGCTACAAGCAAAGAACAGCGTCGCGAAGCCAAGAAAGGACACTGGAAAATGGTGCGAGTTCCATAAGAGCTCCACTCACAACACAAGTGAGTGTCGGGCCAAGCAGTCACTGGTGGCTGAGCTAAAGGTTTCAGAATCAGATGCATGTGCCGACTCTGAGTCAGAACCCGATAAGGGGTATGAAAAAGGGAAGCAGATCATTGATGCGGACCCCAGAGCCACTGTTGCTACCGCAAATATCCAGAAAAATGAACCCGAAGATCCAGAGGAGGAGGAGCGTCTCTTCCACTCCCAGATGTGGGTAAAGGGCTCCCCGATACAGTTCATTTTTGATAGCGGGAGTCAAAAGAACCTCATTTCAGTAGAGGTCGTGAAGCGGTTAGGCTTACCGACCACAACACATCCACAACCATACACCATTGGGTGGCTTCACCAAGGACGAGATCTTCGCGTGAGCCAGCAGTGTCGCCTTCCATACAACATCAAGCCCTTCACGGATGAGGTATTGTGTGACATTGCTCCCCTTGAAGTTTGTGATGTATTACTAGGACAACCACACTTGTGGAAGCGACATGCTGTGTATGAATCAAGGCCCCGTGCTGTTATTATTACATTGGGAAATAAGTTGTTCAGGATACCAGAGGTAGCACCACCTGCCGCCCTCTCTTTGATTACTGCAAAACAATGCAGTAAGATCATTTCCAAAACCAGGAAATTTGTTTTCCTGATGATACGCCCTCAAGGAAAGAAGAAGACAGTGGCCGCGGCCTCCAAACGGGGCCCCTCTGCACGACAACTACAGATGGACAAGATTGTGGAGGAGTACGAGGACATCTTCACCTCCCCGACAGGGGTTCCTCTGCACTGTCAAGTCAAGCACTCCATCGATCTTACCCCAGGTGCGCCGCTACCCAATGGACCAATTTATTGGCGCTCCGTTCTGGAGAACGATGAAATCAAGAGGCAGATTCAGGAGCTCCTGCAGAAAGGTCACATCCGTCCGAGTTCATCGCCCTGTGGGAGCCCGATCGTGTTGGTACAGAAGAAGGATGAGACGTGGAGACTCTGTATTGACTATCGAGCGCTGAACAAGACCACTATCCATAATAGGTACCCGATCCTGCGGATTGATGACCTCCTGGACCAACTAAAGGGAGTGAAATATTTCAGCAAGATCGACCTGAAGTCGGGATATCACCAGGTACCAATCGAACCCTCCGATGTGTGGAAGACTGCCTTCAAATCCAAGGAGGGCCTCTTCGAATGGTTGGTCATGCCTTTCGGATTGACGAATGCTCCTGCAACCTTTATGAGGCTAATGGATGACATCTTGCGGCCATTCACCAACTCCTTTGTAGTAGTATACTTGGATGACATTCTAATCTTCAGCCAGAGTTGGGAAGAGCACCTCCACCCAGGTTGGGAAGTGGGCACGAGACTTCTGATTGGCCACTTCTCTACAAAAGCGACCCAGAATTCGGCCACACATACTAGACACTCTTGGAGGGTCGGCAGGTTGCAGATTTTCACCTCCAGGATGCCCTATTATGCCACCTCGGTCACCTTTGTGTTCCTTCAAGCGAGCGTGCCAAGATGATTTGGGAAGCAGACTACAGTCGAGCTGCTGGGAATTTTGGGGTCGAGAAAACAGTGGCAGTACTGCAAAATTATTTCTATTGGCCGAATCTTCGACAGGATGTTGGGAAGTACATCCGATCATGTACTGCCTGTGCCATTGCCAAACCGGCCATTAAGAAGCACGGCCTCTATACCTCGTTGCCTACCCCTAGTCGACCTTGGGAATCCATCTCCATGGATTACATGTCAGGCCTTCCTTCCACTAAGCATGGAAATGACTGTGTTTTTGTGGTCGTCGACAGGTTCTCGAAGATGGCCATTATGGTGGCCTACAAGAAGAATATCACAGCAGAAGCCACTGCTAAACTCTTCTTTGAACGAGTGTGGGTGCACTTTGGGATCCCACAGTCTATCATCTCAGATCGGGACAGTCGGTTTCTCAGCGCATTTTGGTCCAGTCTCTAGTCAATGCTGGACACCAAACTCACGAAGTCCACAGCCTTCCATCCTCAAACTGATGGCCAGACAAAGGTTGTCAATAGGATGATTGTGCACATTCTGCGCATGTATAACTCAAAGCATCCACGCACATGGGACGATAGCCTCCCCTACGTTCAGCACAGCTACAACCGAGCTCTTCACAGCTCCACTAGCCATAGCCCTTTTCAGGTGGGTTTGGGATTCTAGCCACTATGCCCCATTGATGTGGCCATGCCACTTGCAGCTACTCACATGAATTCAACTCATGTCCAGTCTGAAACAGATAAGGCCACCGGCTTCGTTGAGCCATCCAACATATTCGCCAGCAGGTCCATGACATTCTTGAGAAATCAAATGCCAAGTACAAGCAGCGACATGATCAACATCGGGTGCCACACAAGTTTCAGGTGGGCGACAAAGTCTGGTTGCATTTGCAAAAGGAACGCCTTACTGGAGCCTATCGAAAATTGAGACCACTCCGATATGGTCCTTACACCATTACTAAGGCTATGGGAGACAATGCCTTTGAGCTCAGCATTCCCCCATTCCTTGGCCTACACCCAGTGTTCAATGTGGACCGCCTTCGGCCATACTTTCCACCATTGCTAGACACATCCGACATTGCAGAACAGCTCAAACCCACAGAATTAAATCCAGATGGCATAGAACAAGCTGCAACTGATTGGATCATGGACACACAGATCAAGAACACTCGCCAACAGCATATCCAACTGTATCGAGTTGTCAAAGCAGGCCAACTCCTTCAGCAGGGCAAGTGGCTCACCAGGGAACAAGTTCAGCAGAAGTTTCCTCATCTCATAGAGGAACTCAACGCAATGGGGACCATTGCTTCCTAAGGGGGGAGGAATGATCCATGTGGATATTGGTGGCCACCTGCCAAGTCCACCTGGACCCCCACCATTGTCTTTCTCAGCATTTTCAGTTTCCTTAATTGTAGCACAACTTACTATTTTTAGCAGTTTTTCGGGTCCTGAACTTCCAGAGCCATTTTGAGGCCCTAAACGACGTTTTTTGGGGAATCTGGGGGCAACATGGGTCCATGGGTCCATGGAATGGACCGATGTTGCCTGTTCCAACAATGATAGTGCTCGGATAGATCTTTCTAATGAGCTATTGTACGCGTCAAACGGAGATCATGTGCCAAAGTTACGACCCCGGGAAGTTGATGTACCAACTTACCCCCAAACGGGGCCCATAGTTTGGTGTTTCATCTCCTAGGGTTAGGTTTTGGAATGTTAAGGGTTTTCCATTGTTTCTCAACAATAAATGCGCCTTCGAGCCTCATTGTAACACAGTTCAGAGGCATGTAGCCATCACATCTCTTCTCAAAGATAAGCTACCATCGCCCTAGCTGGTTTATTTCCATTTCTTATTGTAAGCATATTTCAGTATTTTCCATTAATTAAATGAAGTATTATTTCCGCTGCATCTTTGTGTATATGGTTATCTCTGTAATTTGTTGTGTTCCTGTTTAAATCCGGATCATGTGCACAAAGCCAAAGCAGACGTTGGTCAAGTTCAATTTGAAATCAATATGAAGATCATAGAGCTGCAGTTAAAGTTACAGCCCACGACTCCGCCTGAGGTCTGGGAACATCACGAAGCCTTGATAAAAGAAGGAATGGCCACCTTGGATGCCATAGTCACTTACTGTTTGGCATTATTTGAGAATTGGAGTTTGTAACCAATCTGCAGGAGGATCCAAACCTATAGGCACTAAATATAGAGGTCAAGGAGTTTCCGCGGCAATACGATGAAGTTAGGGCAATGGCGCTCTCCATAGCACCAACGCAATGCCTAGCCAAATTACAGGAGGGAAAGCAGCTCCTAACGCAGGTTGAGGAAGCATAGAAGAAGGAGGCCTTGATAAAGGCCTGTTTGCAGCCATGGTTGGAAGAAGCCTATCAAATCACGACAACCATCCAAGGTAAGCTAAAAGTCTTGCAGCAGACACAATAGACAATGAGGCTCGCCGCACAGGGACAACTACAAACAAGTTAGTTGAGGACATCAAGTAGGCAACAACTCAAAGCACTGCCGAATTCGCAGTAATCAAGGTGGAGTTGGGGGATGTTCGCAGTAAGATCACAATGCTTGCCGAGTGACTCGAGGGTGAGTCACGATCTTTGTGTTGGAGTCCTGTTGGGATGGGGTCCCCTGGGTCAGGTTTGGGTTTAAAATAACCCAAGTTTTGATATATTTTGTAAGTAATGTAAAGTCTCCGCAATTTGTGGATGCGGAGTGCGCAAATGATTAGGAGTCAAAGGGGTTTTAGCCCCTTGTTTATGTAAAGTTTGAGTTGGTTTTGAGACCCACCCATGGTCCAAGGACCATGGGATTTTATGAAAAAGGCTATAAATAGGTGTTTCTTAGAGAGTTTAAGGCATGATATGGATGTAATGGATAGATAGAAGAGAAGTGATAGCGCAAAGAAGTGGGTCATATAGGATAAGAAAGGCTTTGCGGCTTAGTGCGTAGAGGCCTAAGTAGAGCCCACATCAGAGTATGCGAACCCCTGCAACTGAGTGCACAGGGTAGTTTTAAGTTTGTAATCTTGAATAGAAGATAAATAAAGACAGTTTCCAAAGAATTCTTGTGTATATTTGCTTTATTTTTGTTTTCGTTAATGATATATGTTGTTGATGAATAATGTGTTTATGAAATATTGATTGAATGTTGCGTGAATATGTTGAATAACTATTAAATAATGTATGCGAGCCTGTTTATGTGTTTTTGCGAAGACTCTGATGCATTCACTGGTGTTTATAAATAGCTTAAGTATATCTGCATGAACCCTAAATTAAGACTGCTTTCTGATGCGCGTAAGTAGATATATTGATTGTTAATGGTCCGCAAAGGCTGATCGTAGACATTCACAAAGGTCTGAAGGTTTTTTTAATAGAGTTGCAGTACCAAGCCCTAAGGGCTTATCGATCTGCGCGAAGACAAATCTAAGGTATTAAAATACATCACAATCATCTTTGGATGCAGAAACATGGTTCTAGCATCCCCCCATACTGCTTCGAGTGAGACTGTGGTCGCGCTATGCAGGTTGTTACCGAAAGGGCCAGTAGTGTAGGGATTTTTTGGTTGGCGTAACTAACTCTGAACCTGGGTCAAGAACCCCTAAGCCAACAAAGGCTAAATTTGACTTGTGCCTAGTCAAATTTAGTAATTTGATTTTCCACATCAGCAAGATGACTTGGATGGCATTTAACTTGTGTGACATGACCTTGTCTAATAGTTAACTCAATAAATTTGAGTTATATGCTTGGAGTAGAGTTGTGACTGTAGTGATTGCTAAAATTTAGCAATCTAGTTTAATTATTTTCAGTTGAACTCAGTTAGCTGAGGTTAAGTAATTAATTAACTTAGTTGAAGGTCAGTTGAGTAGTAGAATTGTTGTTACCTCAATATCTTTAATTTAAACTAGTTAATCAAATAAAAATACCCCAGACATGCATGGAATTCAAATTTCCTAGCTGGAGTGGAGGAAAAGGAACATTGTAATTGTCAATTGTATACTAGTTGAGTGTACAAGGCTTGACATTAATACAGGTGAATCATTCCTTGGGAATTCTGCAAGAAAATAGGGAAGTCCCTATTCTTTAGGAGCCAAATTTCTTCAGGATTGCACAAAGAAATAGGAGCAAGATGGAGTCTTGAATTGGCTAAGTGTTGGCCAGAGTATGACAGTCAGCAAGAGAACATGTTTATGGTGCAGGGTGTGCTTCAAGATTGGAGCAAGACATTGTAGTAGTTTCTCATTCTCATCTGATTAAGGAAAAGCAATAGACGGTTTTTTCCTAGTTGGGTTACCTTGTAAATCATTGTGTTCTTGTGGTTTTAATGGTCGCATTTCATTTCATGTGTTTCGAAACTATGATTTTCATTCCAAAGAATAGTAGAGGAAATTTGTAATCTCTTTATTTTAGTTCAATTTCATGAGTAGTAGAAAAATCCTAATAATTTCTACACACTTTTCTAGAGAAATCATCTATAAATGTTACAAAATATGATTATCCTTCGACATAAATAGTAGGGGATGGTCCCCAAACATAAAATATTAGATATAATCAATAATTTATTTACTAACATGGCTTCTTTATTTAAACTTTTGACTACACTGCTTTCTAAATACACAATTTCAAAAATTCAAATTCAAAGATATAAAATTTTGAAGTAGTTTGTGATTTATCAATACCTATAGTAATTTCTCACTCATATGACCTAGTAAGTCCCGAACGAGTGGATTCAATCATCTCCTCAGATACCATTTCTACTTAATTGATCTGAGTATTTCCATCCAGGTTGTAAAGGTTTCAATTTTAGTAGCCTTCATAAACATTAACGTGCCCATGGACATCTTTGATGCTCCACCTTGACCTATAAACTTATGAACTCAAGTATCCAAATCCATTAGAGAAATTTTGAGATCTAAAATGGGCCTCCTAAGGAATATTATAAATTAATAGTGGAAATAATAAAATAATATTAAATTACATCAAGTTTTAGAGGGAAAATAGAAAAAATTACTTTTTTCAATTCATATTTTCAACTTATCTCCCTATGGTTTTACTCAAATTTTGAGTGGGAGAACTTAATGGATGTGGAATTTAATTCCTCATCCAAGGAGCACCTATGTTGCATACTTTTGATGGACCCTGCTACACAAAAAATGAGAAATACATGTAAAATGTGATTGCAATCATGCTTTTCATGTATTTCTCATTTTCGTGTAGCACAATCCATCGAAAGTATGCAACATCGGTACTCTTTGGATGAGGAATTAAATTCCACATCTAATGAGTTCTCTCGCTTGAAATTTGAGTAAAACTATACGAGATAATAATAATAATAATAATAATTATTATTATTATTATTATTATTATTTAATTTTAAGGTCATGGCCAAGTCAGACACCAAATTGGTGTATGAGACCCACTTGTTTATGGGACAAGGGACCCACCTCCGCACAGCGATTTGACTACTAAACCTATGAAGGCATACATACTCTACCCCCCTCTGGTTTTGAACATGTGACCTCTTAAGAGGAAACACATGTTGTTCATCATTAGGCCCACTCAAGTCATATATAAGTTGAAAATAAGAGTTGAAAAATAGTTTGTTTTTTGTTTTTTTGTTTGTTTGTTTGTTTGTTTTCTTTTTTTTTTTAATTATATTTTTACTTTTTTAGTCCAAAAATATTGAACCATTCCGTGTGGTTTCCATCATCACCTTGAATCTTATTGGCTCTTAAAAAGTTGATTTTGGTTGTACATCTTTGTTTCGAGGCCCGCTTTTTACCTCAAATATTCTCCAATGCTCTTAAAGAAACTAAATTCTTCTTTAGTGCAGGAAAATGTATAACATCAGTTAATGTCCTTATGATACCATTAAACATTTTAATCTTTACACTCCAAACCCCAACAACCTTACAAGAAATTTTATTTCCCATAAGAATAATTCCATGATCGACAACTTCATATGAAGAAAACTAGTTTCAATGTGGACACATATGATGAGAACAGTATAATTTAACAACTATTATTTATAGTATTGAAGAACATTACTAATAGATAATACTTCATCAATCATATCTGAGCTTGATTCAACCATATGTTCCTCTTTTCTGGAGTCTTCCTTGGATTCTTGTCCCTTCCAATAATTTTTCTTAAGATGCCCTATATGGTTACAGTACCAACAACTAAGTTCGCTCTTTGTTCCTTTTCACTTTGATCTCGATGTATCTCTTGACTTTTCTCCTCTTTCCATGGACCAACCTATAGCCACCATTACTTTTGGTGTAGAGGTTTCAATACTTGATTTCCTCTCGACTTCCTCATACAACAATGCTCAAACAATAGAATCAAATTCAAAAGTCTCAGTTGTACTAAAGCGAATGGAGGTTATGAAATTATCCCATGATTCAGGAAATGTAAAAAATAATGTAACTACCTTCTCTTCACCATTAATTTTAACATCCATACTATTCAAGTAGCAAATAAGAATATTAAAGATTCAAATGATCTGCAATTTTCATACCTTATTTCAATTTTACACTGTATAGTTGCCTCTTCAAGTAAATTTGATTCATCAAGGACTTTGTGATATAAAGGTATTCCATCTTTTTCCATAAGCCTAATGTCGTTATTTCATGATAATGTTAATAAAAACACCATTATCAAGACATAAGAGAAAATTTTTGAGTGCTTTAGAATATAGGTCTTCCCACTCGTTATAGGTCATCACTACACGTTTCTTTCTCCTGCTTTCTAACGCCTTATACAACCCTTGGTGTACTAACAAATCTTTCATTTTAAGTTTCTATAATTTGAAACTATTTTTAACATTAAATTTTTCAACCTTGAATTTGGTGTTCTTCACATTTTCCATTATTCTATAAACATAGACCCTTCCTCTTAAAAAAAAATAAAAAAAATAATGTTAATTTAGATTTATAGAATGTATACTTTCATCAATAAAATTACATAACCTGATGCCCCAACTTGGCTTCTTAAAAATTTAAATGTTCACTAAATAAAAGTGTATGTATTTCATTTTTTTTATAGGACTCCACACACACACACACACATATATTACCAATTGTGACTTCAACCTCCTCAACTCAATTTACTACAAATTTGAGTGGCTCGACTGAGTTACTCCACCTCTATGAATAGTTGGTTTACTCCACCTCCACAAGTTCCTTTCTAGTGGATATGGTTTACTCGCTTGTTGGTTCTCAAATTGGCCCTAGCTCAAGTGTACTATGTTGTGTGACTTCCTATGGGTTGTCTTGTCCTATGCCTGGAATAGACTAGAAATTAGATCACTTGATCTCGTATACAACAACGAAAACAATGGACCTCTGCAAAGACAAGTAGGGTTATGAGAAATTCGCAGCCTTGACGAGTTGCTCCTCATTTTCGCAGGTTCTTGTCTCAGTACTCAATGAATGTAATTGGCCCATTGATTCCCAATTACTAGGGTTTTATGGCCTCCTCAAATCACTGGACACAACTTCAAATTATTGGACAAGGACTTTAAAACCTCTGTTACCTTCACGTTCCATGATTGTATAGTGACTCTCTCCTCCTCTTTTTCTACGTGTGCCTCTCTCTATATAGCATGGCTTCACTGCATAGCTCATTCAACCTTTTTACGTGTGTATTTTCTCTATGTGTGGAATTAGCCTTCTTTCTTTATGTTTCTCTAGCCCAACTCATGGTTAGATATTTTTAACTAAGCTCTGATACCACTTGGTTTCCAAAGTATGTCTGAACATTTACAAAAAAGAAATAATGGCAGAAAACACAGGAGAGTTTACATTGTAAAACCCTAATAGTTTATAAGCAAACATTCACAAGCTAAAGTAAGGTATTTTATTATTTGAGAAGGATTTATTGTCAAGGTTAATTCAGGTTTCAATGATAAAAATGTATGCACTGTTACAAAAAAACTATCATCGGTTTCGTAAACCAATACAATTAGTTTAACCACCAAATATTTACCTTCGTAAATTGGTTTTTACATTTTCTTTAATTTAATTGTTATTATATTTTAATGAAATTAGAGAAAATGTTTGTGTATGTTGTGCATTCATGGGTTGATTCTACTTCCTCCTAAGTGTGATAGGAAACCACTTAAATTATGCAAATTTCACAACTCAAACTTGTGATTTCAACAAATTCATGAGAAATTTCAAATAAAAATAACCAAAAAAAAAAAACCAAAACATAGAACATTTAATCTATTTTCTTATCCATCATTAAAACTTTGTTTTATTTTCCACTTTTAATGTTATGAAAATGTTACATGCTAACAATGCAAGTGTGATGATATTTTACTTCTTTGCAAAATGCTTTCACAAGAATTTATTTTTATTTTGTTTAACTCATTGGACTAATGTGAGCATATACCATGAATTTATGATTTAATGAGAGATGAGACTCCATTAGGGTGGGGGGGCCTACTCCTTGAGACTTACCATAATGGACCAAAGATGTCCCCATGAAATTTAAACCTAGCTGGAGGGGATAACATCTTATGGTGCGAAGCTTTTTGTCTTCCCATGAGGAAACAAAATTTTACTCCCTTGCAAAGAGATTTGCTTTGTATATACTTTTATATGATTTGGACATTTTATTTGAGATTTTTGCATATGGAATACTTTTTATGTAAAAATATTACAGGTTTAGTATTAAAAAATTAAAAATTGTTTAGTATTAAAAAAAAAATTAAAAATGCATATAAAGAGAGAAATAAATTTGAAGCTCATTTATATTGATTTCAAAGATTATTTAATTTAAAATGATTTTAGAGATTATTTATCCAGGATAAAAATGGATTTAGACATGGAATATTTCCAATTCAAAACCAATGAAAAGGCTATAGTAGCCCACATGGATTTCGAAAGAGGAATTGAGCCGAATGAAGTGGCTTGTCTGACTCACGCAAACCAATGTCATGCACAAGGGCTCCCAAGGATCCCAAGGTTGACCCTCCCCCCTTGGTCAACACCGATATTGAACTCTTCATGGTGTAAGAAGTAGAGATGGGTATCAAGAATTTGGGTGCTGGAAGAGCAAAAAACTTAGTTGAACTCCAAGCAGAGTATCTAAAGAGGGGCTTAAATATTCTTGCACATCACATTACAAAAATTTTCAACAACATCATACAACATGGGTTCCCCACAGATTGGACAACTAGACTGGAAATACCTCTTTTCAGGAGTGGTGACGTCAATAATCCCTCCAATTATAGGACCATAATGATAAACCCCTTGTTTGCAAAGTTATTTGGAAGCATGCTAGAAAATAAAATCAGCAAGTGGGTAGAAGAAAGAGATAAGTGTGCTAAAGGGAAAGCGGGTTTTAGACCTAAAAATTCCACAGTTGATCATTGTATAACTTTAAGGCACATCATTGAAAAAGTTTGGGAGAAAAAGGAAGAAGCCTTTTGTTGCTTTGTTGATTTTAGAAAAGTGTTTGACACGGTTCCTAGGGATAAGTTGTGGCACAGAATGGAGGAACTTGGGGTTCCTAAACATTTTAGAGCAGTTGTGCATAGGTTGTATGAAGAGGTGAAAGTCAAAATTAGAACTTCAGTAGGCATTTCTGAAAGTTTTAGAAGCGATATTGGGGTCAAGCAAGGTTGCCCATTGTCTCCTACCCTTTTTGGTTTATATATCGACAAGCTTGAGGAGTGGTTAAATTCGCAAGGGGGTGATGGTATCCATTTAGGAAATTTTGTTATAAGGCTTCTTTTGTATGCAGATGACCTTATTCTGATTGCTAAATTTTCTCTTGGTTTGCAAGAGCACTTACTATCCTTTGAGAATTTTTGTAAAAGGGTGAGGATGCAAGTCAATATTAGCAAAACGAAAGTAGTAGTTTTCTCAAAAAAAAAACATAATCAGCATAAGTTCTACTTTGAAGGCAACATTGTGGAAGAAGTTGTGGATTACCAATACCTCGGAATTGACTTCAACAAAAATGTAAGTTGGGATGGCTATAGAAAGAGAAGAACTTTGGGGGTTTGGAAAGCATTTTATGTTTTTCAAAATAGTTGTAGAGAGGCAGAGTTATGGGATTGGAAAACCATTCAAACTCTTTTTGCGCTTCTAGTGATTTCGGTGATTCTCTATGGTTGTGAACTGTGTGCCAGCAGTGCATCCGACATGCAGTGGAAACAAATTAAGAAAATTCAGAAGCATTTGATTACAAACAAATTCAAAATTAAAAGTGCATTTCCTTATGCTATCTTGTTAAGTGAAACAAGGGTTGCTCCTATTGAAGGAATTTTTATGGTGCGAGTCATAAGGTATTTAAAAAAAAATTGAGCAAATGGAAGAGGGCAGATGGCCTAAGGTTGCCTTTAATGATATATTGTGCAAAAGAAAGAAGACTTGGATCCAACAAAATAACAAATTGTTTAGTAAATGGGCTATTTGCTTCAACATGTGTCCCATAAACAGTAAAGAGATAAAAACTTTTGTTATGGATAAGTTCCACAAGCATATTTGGGATAAGGAGCTAGGGAGAAAGAAAAAGTACTATATTGAAGTGTTTAATCCCACTCATAATCATCAACAAAAAGCATACATAGAGGCAATATTTCTTGGAGAGCCAAAATTCTTATTGCTCAGTTAAAGACTAATTCTCATCAACTTTGTTGTGAAACAGGGCGCTGGAAAAGGCCAAAAGAAGTGTGGGAGGAAAGAGTATGTATTTTTTGTTCTTCTGGAAAAGTGGAAATAGAAAAGCATTTCATTTTAGAATGTGAGGCCTTCAAAGACAACAGGGAAAGTTATGCAGATATTCTGGCAGCTAGCTCTTGGGATAATCTATTTAGCAAGGGATTTGTCGAGAAGTTGGGAGTGTTTATTGTGAGGCTTCACAGGAAAAGGGTCGAATACATCAACCAGATGAAGAAGCAATCTGTCCCATATGCTATCTTTAGCCTCGTGGACGTTAAAATTATTTCTTTATTTCTTTCTTTCCCTTTTCGTCTTACCAAAAAAGTGAATTGCAAGAGCACCCCTCGTAAAGACATGAAATCTGCTTAGTTACTCGGTTTTGGTGCAATGATAAAGTACACGACAACCATCCCATTAATGTGGGATGGTAGTATATGCCACCCGTTAGATTATGTATTTGCCATAATCCAATGGGTGGCATATACTACTGCCCTGGATTAATGAGTCAATGACCCAAAATATAAGTGTTGCCTAAATTACTCATCTCATGTAGTGGCTCTGGAGGAGAGAGAATAGGTAACAAATATTTCTAGAGCTATAGCTCCATTAATGCATTGGGACAGTATATGCCAACCCTTGGATTTTGTACTTGCCTAAATCCAAAGGTTGGCATATATAGCCCTAGTGCATTAATGGAGCTATAGCTCTAGAAATATTGATAGTCGAGAGAATATGCAGAATGAGAAGGTACATCAAAGGCTCGGGTAGACGTTGGTAGCTTGTTCTTTGATTCTAATAAATGCTTGCTCCATTTTGGGCCAATTTGATAGGAAAATGTGCCCTAAAAAGCTTCCAACCTTTCCGACGCAAATTAAAACCGTTGACACCTTTGAACATCTTTAATATGTTCTAATCTTTTCTGAAAGACTTTTACCCAAGTGTTTATTCACTTCGCTCCATGTTGATGAGCTTGGACACTGAAAGTGCTCTGGTTTATTACACTAAGGCTATTGAAATTGATGAGATATTGAATAATTAGTTTGTGTAGGGTTTACTCTCTTTCAAGTTATTAGTTCAAATCTCATGGGAGAGGTTGAGGATGGGAGTCAATTTGGGGGAATTAAACTATTCCAAGGGGCATTCAAGCTCGACCAAGCTTCACACAATTCTCGTTATAACATTTTTTTGGTGGGCAAATGGTTCTTCCATCCAACATTTGAGAGTCAATTTTGGGAAATTAAACTATTCCAAGGGGTGTCCAAGCTCGACCGAGCTTCGCACAATTCTAGTTATAGCATCTCTTTGGTGGGCAAACAGTGCTTCCATTCAACATTTGGGAGTCATTATTGGGGAATTAAACTATTCCAAGGGGGGTGATAGCATCCCTTTGGTGGGCAAACTGTTTTTCCAATTCAACATGGAGTTACTTTTGGGGAATTAAACTATTCCAAGGAGTGTCCAAGCTCAACCAAGCTTCCCACAATTCTAGTGATAGCATCTCTTTGGTGGAGAGAGTGTTCTTCCATCCAACATTGAAGCTGATCCAACCTAGACTGAACTTAGTTTAAAAAATAAATAAATTTAAATAAATAAAATAATAACGTTGAAATTGTATTTCACATTTTGAAGCTTTAATTAATAAAATCATTTCAAGTTGTTTTCCTTCATTGCAGTTGATTTCTTGGTTTTAATGTGTTTCCTCGTTGTGTAATTGTCTATAAGTTGTAAATTGTAGCGGTGGACGAGTTACGTATCAGATTGCAGCCCTGTAAGCCTATACCATTTTCCCTCTTGAATGAGTTTTTGTTTGATTTTGTTTTTGTCTAACTGTACGATTGAGGTTCAGGTGTATCAAGCTCTTCATGGACAATCTGGTTGTGATACGGGCTAGACTGGGTTGGGTGAAGAATTGTTCTCCAGGATGTTGGGAGTTAAAACTACCAAGAGCAAGAGAAAACAGCTCTACACTAATTGTCGTTATGCCAGAACTGTCAAGGAACAGAGAGTAGAGACAGTGCAGCTCTACATATATTGTTTTTCTCTGCATCATTTTTTCTAATTTCAAAACCGCGAAAAATTCAGGGAGTAGAGGCAAAGCAGCTCTACAGCACATATTCTTATGCCAAGATTGCCACGAAGCAAAAAGCAGAGCAGCTCTATATCATATAATCTTTTGCTCTGTGTCATATTCTTATGCCGAATCTGAAAACCTGCAAACAGGTAATAGAGACATAGCAGCCATGGCAAGTGCAATAAAACTGGTTTTTTAAGGCATGCAACCCAGTTCTAAACATTTTTCTTTCTGTTTGCTCGATTTCGATGTACTTATCTTGGAAACCAGATACAAATCCACCTTGATACTGGATATGAAAAAAACATATTTACCTTGTGTTTGCATCGCTGCCATAAGAACTATATTCGAAGGATCCACAGGTTTTTGCTAAGAGAATTGCTGCAAATATAGCCAACATAACAAATATATAAATTAGATTTCAGCATGTTCTCGTATGTCTAAAATCTATCTGTCCCGTTAAACGATTTTCAACTGCGAGAGACGATGACACGCACAGAGTGCAGATTGGGTTAAAACTGAAAGCATTCACCAATTTATTTATTCGAGTCAGTAGTTTATATATACGTGATGAAGATAATCTCTACTGGGTAAAGACTGTACGCTGTTCCGAAGAAGAAATTATAAATTACAACCAAATCGTTATTCGTGTATTGTAATTTGCCTCGAACAAAACATGCAAGAGTCATTTGGAGGACTGTGTTAATGATGGATTATTGATGGGCTATTTTCAGGAGTGGTTGATGTGCTCGGCCAAATTGCGTGAACAGAAACTGACGACGGAGGTTGTAATGCGGGGTGTTTACATTTCCTTCCATTTTGTTTAATTTCCTCTAGCTCGAACACAACTTCCTTCATGTCTGGTCGGATTTCCTTATCCGGGGCAAGGCATCTGAAAGCCAATTTGGCAACTGCAGTAACCGTTACTTGTATGTCAGGGTTTGAGTCAATATCCAGATTTGGATCTATCAGCTCATGCAAAGCTCCCTTTTGAATCTTCGCTATAGCCATTTCAGCTAAGACAACTTCCCCTTTACTCCGACTAATGTCAACAGCTAACTTGGCGGAGATGATTTCCATCAAAACAACGCCAAAACTGTAGACATCGGATTTGTCTGTGAGCTGATAGCAATGGTGGTATTCTGGGTCAACATAGCCCGGCGTGCCCTGTGGAGCAGTGGAAACATGGGTTACATCTAATGGCACAAATCTTGAAAGCCCAAAATCGGCTACCTTGACATGTAACTCCTCGTCTAGCAGAATGTTCGGAGATTTTATATCTCTGTGGAATATAGGTGGTTCAAGGCAGTGAAGAAATGCCAGGGCCTGGGCAGTTTCTATGCAAATTTTGAGACGAGTGTTCCAATCTAGGCCTTTGTCCTTCTTCCGTTCCCCGTGAAGATGATCTGCCAAAGTACCATTTGGAACATATTCATAAACAAGAAGTAGATCTCGGCTTTGTGGGGAACTACAACCATAGAGACGAACTAGGTTTGGATGATAGTGGATCGAAAGAATCTGCACCTCATTGAGGAATTGATGGAATCTTCTGCAATTATCCTGATACATTCTCTTCACTGCCACAGCACGACCATCCCATAGTTTGCCCAGATAGACTGAACCAAACCCCCCATCTCCTAGTTGATTCTTCTCGTCAAAATCATTCGTCGCCTGTTTCAATACTTCATAGGAGAAAATGGGCAGAGACCCGATCTTGCCTTTGATATCTGCTTCTATATCCTTGTCCTGACAGTCTCCATCGCCCATAACAACTAAAACCTCGCGAAAACAGAGCATTTTTCTTCTGTACACAGCTCTACCCACCAATAATCCTGCCACTAGGAACATAGACCCTCCAATGGAACCACCTGGAGTTATTAAAATTATCAGATAATAATCAAACCCACCAAACCCATGAACAGATCAGAGAAACTTCAGAAGATATTTACCTAATACAGCGCCCATGTTTATGCCTGTTTCAAAACATAAAAGAAATTACAAATGAACATTAGCTTATAAGGGCACATTCGATTTAATTTAATAATTCAGAGGCACTTATACATAAACACAAATGGAGTACCGTCGCTGCAGTTGTCTGTACGGGCTCCATCCTTGCAATAGCAGACAAAGGGCGCGGCTGGCTTTGGAAACGAACTGTTGTAACCACATATCCCTCCACTTGCTTTACATGATTTACAACTTATATCTGTCTTCGTATTATCAGATACCCATTTCACTATTCCCACATTAAACATCACTTGTTCCGTGGAACATCCAGGTATGGAATTTCCGTTTTCGTATAAAGCGTAATAAAGAGTAGCATTACATTCATTGAACGGGAAGTAGAATCCACGTGAAATAGGTGTACTGCAGTGGTACAAGATTACGGTCCAGTTAGCCGTACCCGAAATATTGAAGACCTCTCCTGCATATTTGTAGCCTTCTTTAAAGTTCATGTCAAGAAATTGACAATTCTCCTGCCGGACAATAACGATGTGGCCCTCATCGAAGCGAGCACTTAATATTGTGTAATTCAGGCCTTCAAGTGTAATAACTGGATTTGAGTTATGCACGCAGTCGATCTGAAAGTTTGGACCACCGCATCCTTTATTACCTATGCCAAAAGGGTACTTGAAATATATACCACCACACGTACTTCTGTTTTCGCAAACCTCATATTGCCTGTCCACAAAACATAGAGAGCAGGGGAGTAGGAAGCCACAGTAAGCAGTAACTATAAGGATGAGAAGGGGCCGAGGCATTGGTAACATCAAAAGTCCACTAGAAAAAGATGAGAGGAGGGGCATGCGCAGGCCTTTGCATTGGGAAGACATGAATTGGTATTGTTAGATGATAAAGCGAAGCTACGGGTGAAATGGTTGAGCTGGAATTGAACTATTTGGTCAACGAATTGTGGCGGTTTAAAGTCGGCTCGCTTGTGTCCTGAATCGCCATTAGAAAAATGTCTGGAAAGATTGGATCGGAGGGAATCAACATCATCCCACATAATTAATTTTCGTTTCGATCGTCACTACCTTATTAATAATCATGTGGACAAGGATGTGTAAAATTAAAAATTAATGTCAGATTCCTAGAGTTTTGGTATTTTTCTCCGGGGAGATTTGTCAGATTAGCTATCATTTGAACGATTCCAAGAATGGTTACTTTGATTAGTCAGAGGCTCCCAAATTAGACGGAGGCGGGCAAGGTATCGAGGCCATCGAGAGTCATGAGCGGCCGATATGGAGTTAACAGATATAATAGGAGTGGTTTATAATGCGATGTTTTGAAAGTTTTTTTGGTGGGTTTTTTTGTCAAAATTTGGCGGTAATTTATTGGAATCGCAAGTTTGATAGCTAATCAAAGCGTCTCAGGAGTTTGTTGAATTCAATATGCAATTAAAAAACCATTTTAACTACAACAAATCAAAATTTAACATCAATTTCTTCGACCGATTCTATCATCAGAATCTCCAAAAAATCACATTATAGACAACTCCCATATAATATATTTTAAGGTTAGGTTGGAGAATTGTCATCGAGAGAACTTTCCATGTTGCAGGGGTGACAAGAAAATGGCTATTTTATTTGGTCAGAACTTCAAAATTGTATTGAGGCAAAAGTCTCAGGAACATCGACATTATTTTATTTTGTTGGGGAACACAATTTCTAGGAGAAGAGACTTCAAAATTAGATTGAGCCAGCAAAATCTCAAGGCCATCGACAGGCATGACTGGCCGATATGGAGTTATTTTATATTTTTGTCGGCTCCAAAATTAGTTGTAGGGGAAGTTTCAAGGCCACCGGTCTGCATGACACGTCAAGCGGTGCTGGACTTTGGAAACCACTCCCTTATGTCGTTTGAACTGCTCAATAAAATATATTTAGCCACATTCGCTCTGTTTAATGAAGAGGATTAAATTGTTTAAATCAGACCATTAGATTTCATCAACACAACCTGCAACTAGAATCAATGGAAGTTTGTCTCCATGAATTCCGAGTAGTTGATTGATGTAGACAGCTCAGTCTGCTGCAACTCTATTTTCTCGGTCTTTCTTGAATACAAAGACACACTCTTTTCATAGAGGCATCTATGGTGAGGGTAAGTGGAGCAAAAGCATTAATCAAAAATATTTAAAAGGCAGGAGCATGGTTTGTTTTTTAGTACAGAAGAAAATTTCTGGGCATTAAAAGAGGATCAGTCATCTGACAAAGTTTCAGGAAGATTCAGGGTTTCTTCATGGAAAATTTAAGGTGGAGATTTTTCTCAAGCTCAAGCATCTATATCATTATTGACTCAACAGTGAATGGTTTGGAATCATTGTTCCCTCCCGGACTGATCTCCTTTTTCCACTCAAAGGGTATTTTTACGTGGAACAAGCTGATAAAATCTTGGTCCTCATCTTCTCCAGTATGGATGGACGGGGACGACTTATCATTGCCTCTTTCTCTGCGTCCCATTTGGTTGTCGGCTGTTCAAAATCTTACAGGCAAAGGAATCAAGCGATCGGGCTCAAGGGATGTGCTGGCGTGGTCTCTGCAGAATTCTACACAGCCTATTCGTGTCAAGGACTTATATGCAGCAATGTCATCAGGCCTTCCGCCGCTCTCCATTCCGATCTTTCCTCCCAAATTTTGGAAAGCGTCTTGTCCGCTCAAAATGATATTATTTTCATGGTTGGTCTTTTCTAACCGGAATCTCACATGGGAGGTCCTCTAAAAGAAGGGATGGCAGGGTCCGTGCAGATGTCCAATGTGTCAGTTTGCGGCTGAATCAAATGCTCACATGTTCTTTCAAAGTACTTCAACTTCTCAAATCTGGTATGAACTGTCTCTGTCTTATGGTTTTCCTCACCGGTTTTTCTCATCTATACAGGAAGGCTTCAAATGGTGTAGCGAACAGGGTCCATCTTGGCGATCTTTATTTATCCTTACATGCTGGTTTTTGTGGAAATGGAGGAATGCTCATATCTTTTAAGATTCCAGGGTGCCCCTTGCCTCTATCCTGGTTCACATATCGGCATATCTTGACCCTGCCGGATAAATCTCCGGCTTTATTTGGCCATCATCGGTTTCTCGGTTTTTTTGTGGATATTTTCTCTTTTGAAACTATCTCTATGCTTTTTAGATGGTGTTATATAATGCTTCTAAAGAAGGAATATCTGTAAGCTATCTGGACAGTCATATTTTTTGTGGAAGTATCTATATAATCTGCTGTTTCGACCTATCTAAATTTTGTTCCGGGGTGAGACGGTCTTATATGTATTCAGAAATTTATATTCTCTTAATATAATCCATGATGATTTTCTCTCTTAAAAAAAACACACTCTCTTTCCAACTGAGTAAATCAAATAACAGCAACGAAGACAATTTCTGGAAATACAGACACTCCATTAAAAACATGGTCATACACAAAATCTCTATCATCCCTGTTGGAATGAAACAATCACCATCCTACATTCTTCGTATTCAGGCCTCCAGTGCCCAAAGCAAAAAAACCCCAACTAAAAATAGTTAAACGTCATTTTATCAGTCCCTAACCCCAACTAAAAATAGTTAAACGTCATTTTATCAGTCCCTGCCTGGACTAGATTCCCGAATAAAATCGCATTGATTTTCGATTATTTTGTTTGCCTTTTACAATTTTAACGAGGAAAAAATTGAATTTTCTTAATTTTCTATAAATTCAAGAGTATTTAGGAAATCTTAATTCAAGAGTATTTAGGAAATCTTATTTCTATTTTTTAATTGGTTTAGTGAACTTTGATATCACATAATCTAGGGCTTTTTAATTCATTTTCAATCTAAAAAAATTATTTTTCTTAGTGGCTTGTTTTTGGTGAAGGCCTTAACATTGACCTGGATAAAGTGTTGCTTTTAGCAAGTTTTTTATCTAACCACGAGGGTAGTTTTTTTAAAGTGGCTTTTAAGTAGTGAGGGCTTTAACATTGACATTGATAAAGTGTTGCTTTTAGCAAGCCCTTTATCTAACCACGAGGGTTTTATTGATGAATGCTTTGGCACTAATGCTGCTATTGGTCTACCCAAGGTGCCAAAAGGGACAGAGATCCATAAAGTTGATACATTGAAGTGATGAAGAATAGAACTTCATAACTTTGATATATTGTGGTAAGTGCAGAGGAAACATAATGAAACCTTTCTAGATATTCCACCTATAAATAATTATTTCTGATTACATTATTTATGCTATGCTTAAACAACGTTCCAAGATTAATGGCAGCAAATGGCAAATTTGTGTTAATGCTACTTACGTGTAGGGAGATGCCTCTTCGCTTTCAGGGATTCGTTTGGTTAGGGTCTAGCCTTGTTATGCGGAAATGCAGAGTTATTAGAGTGCGGAGGTCTATGTTCTTTGTGTTACATAATTAATTAAGTTTGTGTTATGGTGAGTGATTATTAGAGTCCAAAAAAATTTGGAAATTAATTCATCTATTTTTTATATGTATTTATACTTACATTATATACATCATTCATATCCATTCTTATATAAACTTGAGTTGGTTTCCAAATTTTCAAATTTTCTTATTTTACAGTAGTATTAGAGCGAAAGTTAATCTGTTCTTTTGAATACATGAGCCACTAGTTTTGTGGCCAGCCAGATGGAGTTTGCATAGATCGCAAAGAGATGAGATGTTATCCTGATTTTTCTATCTTAAGAAAGTCTATTCGTTGAAGGAAGAGAGTCGACAATAACATGAAGCAGATGTTAAAACACAAGCATTGGAGTATTGGCAAGGTGAATTGGAAATTTAGTACGGCTCCAAGGCTGAGTGAGTTTGACCTTGTATTCTAACCGGTACCAGCAGACTCTAAATTTGTTGGTTTTGAATGTTTCTTTTGTTAATATTATGGGAAAACCCTTAACCGGGAGAAAATACTCAATAGCACTGATATGAATCTGGAGCTACGTAAATTACTTTGAAGAATCTATACTCAACCCCATGACAAATGATCATCGAGAAAAGTACAGTCATGTACACGCTGGCAGAAATGTTTACTAGTGTTATAAAGTTGTCTTTTCTGGGTTGTCTATAGTTAATTAATGGTGTATAGTTAATTAATGGTGCATGGTCCGGGAGATAATTTTTTTAAAGATATTTGAGCATTTCTCGCTGTCTGTGGTGAAGTAAATAGATCATATTTGATCATCCAGAGGATATCACTTAGCGTATCTGAGTATTTCTATTGACAAGTCGTTGATAGAATTAAGAGGTACTTTAATTATGTTTAAATTTGTCTCTCAATGATGTGAAATTACTATTCCGACCTCTTTATGAAATAAGAGCATTTTCCACTTAGTGGATTGTGTGTGGCGAAGCCATATCTAGATGGCGTAGTGTTTGGATTTTTTTTATGATTTGTTGGGGAATGTGAGGTCCCGACTTCGAGAATGGGATTCGATACCAAGATTAGAATAACTTTAGAATAACTTTGTGCAATTTTGTGTTCAAAGGATTTAAACAAATGGTTAAATTAAACCTAAAGTCAAGAATGTTCACATTTGAAAAGTGTGGAAGTCGCAGGGCTTGTCTACCAAATTCGAGGCAGAGGGTTTTGGTAAAAGATTTAGAGCCTGTCAGGAGCTTATATCTCTGAAGGACCAACATGGAGCTTATGACCTTGAAAAGATGGATTGGTAAAGGTTGTGTTTGTCATCAACCTCGGCAATATTCTTCAAGTATGGAGCCACAACAGATTTAGAAGTGCCATGTTCGATTGATTGTGGTGTATATGTAACAACATATGTTTACGTTTTTTTTTTTTTTTTTCTCTGGGTGAGTTGGGTTGTATTCATTCGACGAAACTGTCAATGGGCAAATCATTCCATACATATATTTTCTTCCACATTTCTCTTCTACTTGTGTTATAAAATTGTGATTTCATCAAATTAAACTTAAACTATGAAATTCAAGCGTCAGATGGGAATTTGACCAATTAATTGCAGTTTGTAAAGTCGAAATCATATATACATATTCTTTTGACCCATCAAACTTGCTTTCAGGAATTGGGCGGTCGAGGCTATGCATACGGCTAAGACATGGGGATTAATATATGCAACATAACGAATATGAGGACACTCCCGGGGGAAATTGATAGAGTTGTGATCGTTTGCTATGGGGAAAATATTTGTCAAGTGATAGAGTTGTGATGGTGTGCTACAGGGGAAAATATTTGTCAAATGAGCCTGAGTCAAAGATCCAATGAACCTAACCTGAGCCACAACTTGTACCAGTTAGATCCATAGTCGTAGTGAGAGAGACTTCAGTTTTTGTTGAATGAGTTGTTCGTGAACGAGCACTCACAGATTCGGAATTGTTCGAAGAACTACATTGATGGTTCCAGAGTTGACATTTTTTATTGATTTAAGAATTGGTATGAAGGTTCCAGACATGGATATCATTTGTGGTTTTCTCTTAAAAAACAGATTTTGAATTGTTCGAAGAACTACATTGATGGTTCCAGAGTTGACATTTTTTATTGATCTAAGAACTGGTATGAAGGTTCCAGACATGGGTATCGTTTGTGGTTTTCTCTTAAAAAACACCGTCCTTGCTCTGTGGTCATCCTTAAAAACCATTTTTGAGGGACATTCAACTCTTGGCTGAGATGAATTTATGCATTTTTAGCTCTCATTCTTGGACTTTGATACATCCCTTCGGATTAAGGGGGGAATGTTAAACACTTAATCCTCGAGTTATGTTTTGGGTTAGTGTGTGTTATGGTGATTAGTTGTTAGAGTCCAAAAAAACTCGGAAATGTTGGAAGTAATGCTTCCATGTCATGTGTAGTTGTCATTAGGAGTTAAGATGAGTCAGTCTAGAAGTTCTTGTTTCCAATGTGTGTGTTGTAATGATGATCTAGATGTGCCGAATTCGATAATTTGTGTCTTATATATTTGTACATGTGATGATCAATAAAAGTATCAAGTGAGATTTGTGTTGTGTGTAATCACTTTGTGCTCTCTCTTCTATTTTCTAATATGGTATCTAATTTCTAGTATGGTGCTATAGGATAAAATGCACTATGTATGGAGAATGGAGATACCCTCAAAGGTCTTCCCGAGACCTTTGGCAGACTGTAAGATTATCTGCAGCTGTCAAAAAGTTACATGCATGTCCATAAACAATAACTAACTATCAAATCAAAATAGATTGATTACCTCAAGCCTCCGTGTAGATTTGTTGGAGAGCGCAATGCAGCTAGGTCGAAGTCCTCTGAGCCGACTCCAGATCAAGTGCTGCACATAGAAGATACAAGCATAATTATATAATACAACCTTGATAACTAATACATGAATATATAAAAGACATCTAGTTACACATAACTAAGCTACTCATTTTAAAAGGTATTGGACAAACAACTAAATGAATGATAGTACCAACATCACAGAGTAGATAATACAACTGCAGTTCTATATTAATTTCGGAAGAGTGATTACAACCATCTATTGCATCAGCCTTCCCTTACCCCTCTAGCTTCTCTCTCTCTCTCTCTCCCTTCTTACCAACTTCTTATGCTTAGATTTGAGACTATGCTCGACAATCAAGTAAGCGATCCTTTCAAATGATCTAACCTCCATCACCATAACCCTAGCTTTGCTTATGTAGCAATTGAGTTAGGGTTTCCAAGTTCCTCCATGAGTCTCTTAAGGTAAAAGCAATGATGTTGCCATGCTTTTCAGCTCTTTCGCATTTGCCTCCTTCATTAGGATTTAGAAATCCCACAAATAGGTCAAACTTGAGATGTTTCCTTGCTTTTCTGAGTGGATTTAGGAGGGAACATAGAGATATTTATGAGTCAAATCACTCCTTTGACCTCTAGATGCTCATTAGGATCCACTAATGTTGTTCCCGAACTAACAACTAGAGTTATTAAGGTCACTAATGGTCCTTTAGGCTTACAGAGAAGCTTTATAAAGCATGTTTTCAATGTTAGCCAGCGTTAGTGTGGAAACAAGGCTTGTGATCTTCGTCTTTGCTTCAGCTATCATGTCTTTCCCCTCTTAGCTGATTAGGGGGTCATTTTGTTGTATAACAGCTGCCCCCTAAAGTATGAGATCAGAGGCTGCGGCGATAACCGAAATACTTTACTTAACTGTAATTTTCCTTCTTCGACAAAAAGAGAGAGAGGATCAGAGCTTCGGGCGATACAGGAAACTTGATACAACACATATGTATAAAACGACTAAAATCATGTCCTGAGTCGGGCATTCCCATACTCAGTAGCTATGTCAGAGAGATTTTCTCATAAAAGAGATATGACAATGTTGGCCGCTAATAAGCACAATGTGGATCTGGTGCATAATAGGATCATTCTGATGAGCTGTCTCCCAAAAACAATATACGCAACTTGGGAGAGGAAGCAAGGTTAAGTGATGCAAGCCTCTGCCCAAGGCCTTGATTTACACTTCACCAAACAACATAGATTGATACATGTGAATATATGCGTTGATGTCGAACATGCACGAAATCGTCTGATTACCAGCCAATAATGGAGATCGTTAACAAACGCGAGGAAGGCCACCAATAATGGTGATGGTCTCCAAGATGCACAGTAAAATCTAGTGAGGGTGAAAAATGTTCTTGTTGTCAAACACTCGTAGAATCGCTGAACCAGGAACCAATAATGAGAACCCCTGATCAAACACAAGGTGACCTACCACTAATGTCTGTAAGTACCAAGGCACTAAATGTGTTTCTGGGTTGTCTTCCTAGATATAGTGTTGAAGTCGATAGGAAGATACATGTTGAAAGGTAGGCAATAATGTGTTCTACATCAATCAACACGAAACGGGACAAGAATGATTTTTTTGTAGGAATCTTTGAGCATTGGGTCTAAACAACAGAGGGCATGATAAAAGGATATGCTTGATGGGTTGATGGAGGAAACAAACGGTTAACCCTTGAACAATAGAAAGCACGACAAAGTTTTGAACCATGCAGCACTAGACTCATGAACACCAAAGAGTGTTAGGATTCAGAGATGCAAGAACATCGGGGTATTTAGGCTAAACTCATAGGATTGTAGGATTCATATTGAGAGGCCATGACAAGGAAGCTTTATCTGAGGGGTTTCCATGTTCAAGGGAACAACTGCTACCAAACCACACTTTCTAATAATGAATGCACTTGTATTGTCTACTTTCCCCATCTGATTAGTTAAGTGAGTCCAGATGAGTAAACTCATCAATATTTTCATATTTTAAGACTCTGAAAAGGATCGCCAAAAGAGAGACTATGCCCTATCTAATTAGTTGAATGAGTCCAGATAGCAAAACTCGTTGATCTTTTCATGTTTTGAGAGTCTGAAAAGGATCGTAAAAAGATCGACTCTATATCTCATCTGTTTAATTTAATGAGCCCATAAGAGACAACTCGGTGGTTTTTTCATATTTAGAGAGTCTAAAAAGATCGTAAAGAACGACTCCAGTGTGGTCCCTTTGTCATAGTTGTTAACTGGGTGCGACAAAAGGTTAATAGTATACTCGGATAGGTTATTTTCTGTGAGTTAATCTATTGAATCAGGATAAAGAGAAACCTATGTTCAATAGATGTTGACCTCATTTTGTTACGAGTACGAGGAGACAGACTAAACTCGTTTTTTGTCGTGAATTTTTAATGAGTCGCCGATGATAAACTCAATACCTTCATCAAATTTTAACGAGTTAAATGAAGAAAACTCAAGGTATCTTTTTCAGTTTATTAAACGAGGAAAAAGAGGTAAAAGAACTTCTCATTCCTTCTTTGTAGATTTAAAGACCTCGAAGAAGGGGAAAAACTCGAGGTTTTTTTCGATTTTGAGAGCGAGAAATGGTCTCAAAAAAGCAAGTGCTCTAGTTGTTGTCATAGATGTTTAACAAGCCCGGTGACAAAAACTTGGGACTATCGTCGTATGTGTTTAACGAGCCCAACGATGACAAACTCGGGGATTTTTCAGTTTTTGAGAGTGAGAAAAATATCCCATAAAAGAAAAGTGCTCATATCTTCTTTGTAGTAGTTTAATGAGCCCAAAGAAGGAGACTCGAGGTTTTTCGGATTAACGAGCAAGAAAAATACCATAAAAAGAACGCTCACCCTTCTTCGTGGTAGTTTAATGAGCCCGAAGAAGGAGACTCGAGGTTTTTTCGGATTAAAAAGAAAGAAAAATACCATAAAAAGAATGCTCAATCTTCTTCATGGTAATTTAACGAGTCCGAAGAAGGAGACTCTAGGATTTTTCATATTAACGAGCAAGAAAAATACCATAAAAAGAATGCTCGATCTTTCTTGATCTCATGCTTGACAATAGAAGGGTCTATGCCATGCATTTCCTCATAAGACCAAGGAAAAACATTGTAGAATTCCTTAAACTGGGAGGTGAAGCTCGCAATTTCCTTAGGATTGCGCCTGGCGCCAATCTGTATGTTTTCCATGATGCCTGTCTTGACTAAAATATTGACGAGCAATGTCTTTGAAAGATTGCCCATGTTTTCCTCCGAGTCCAAATTTTGGATAGTTGTATATGGTGAAGAAACAATTTTAGGTGTGTCAGATGACAGGATTTGAAGAGGCATCATGTCCGAATCAGATATTGAAACACAATGGTGCGAGTCCTCCCAAGGTCACTCTTCTAAACTCGTGATCTCTTTGATAGCTTCATCCATAGGTAGGACTCGATTGAGGAGATCAAAAGAAGGAGTTTTTATGGGAGAGGCAACGGTATTGTTGGTCGTAACCAAAGTGATCGGAGACTCTGATGCGGATTGAATGGCCTGATAGGCCAATTCATCTGGTGACAGCGACATTTGTTCTTCGTAAGTGTCAATGCTTAAAGGGGCTGGTAGGATCCAAGGATCGATCTGTTCATGAGGAGTGGATGAAAGCATATTGATCATCTGTGAAACCTTGGGCGGCAGAATAGGGAAACAACCCATCAGGGAAGAGCCCTTCAATAGACCAGTACCAATATTGATGTAAGAGTCAGGTACACCACTCACTAAGGGTACATAGCTGCTAGGTAACGAAGATTAATCTGGGGTGCAAAATGATAGCTGGTCCACTGTGACTATCTTTCCATCTAAGGGAAATAGGATGATATGGAAGACCAAAGACACAATGGCATTCATGGCATAAGTCCAATTGTAGCCCAAAAGCAGATTATAGTTGAGTTTATGATCCACAAATTCAATATCCACCGTTACCGTTTTCCCACTAAAAGTGATGGGGTAGCTGGTAAGGTAACTTTTTGGGATGAAAGTGTGGTCGTCGAAAGCTTTAAGGGAATTCGACGGCGAGGATAGGGTTGGAGAACCCAAAGTAAGCCAACATGAAGTGGACATGATGCAGGTAGAAGCACCTTCATCGATGACAGCTCTATGTATACCTTTACCTTTCGAAAATATTTGCACCTGAAATACAAGCTAGTGGGAAAGGGGAGGTTTACACTTTCCATGTCAAAAATTGCAAGCATGGAATCCTGTGGGTCGATACCACCAATAGCTGAAAACCAAGCTTTCCTTTGTGCTGGACATGTTTGTAATACTTCGAGCCTTGACATAGCCGATGGCACTTGCACCAAGTCTTCCACAATGCTGTAGTTTTGGGTGGCACGTGCAGATGTATTGTGCGTTGTGTGTCGAAGTGCCCCTTTAGGGAGGCGAATCACAAGGTCAGCAACCGGCCTTTCGATATGCAAATCGTTGGGCGGCAGTGGGTTTTGACTTAAGGAAGGTTCCTCTGCATGAGCAAAAGGAGCTCCAAAGGATTTGGCTCTTGTTTGTAGATCTACCGTTTCAAAGCTGCAAATGGTAGATGGTCCTTCACCAGCTGAAGGATGTTGCGAACCACCATTACCCCCTTGTGGGGGTTGGGGTTGGTTTGCAATGAGGGGTTGCTACTGCTAAGCGGGGAAAGGATTATTTAGGACCGCAGGGGTCCTACTGGTGTCCTTTTTAGTGATGAAATTTGTGCAGTCCTAAAGATGTGGACACAAATATGTCATGTGGTCTTGCGCACAGATTTTGCAAGGGAATCGGGTAGGTTTTTCCTTTCCATCGTCGAAAGGCGTAGCAGCCTTCTGCTTTGGGTTGTACTACTTTGTGGACCGCTCCATATAAGGAGCGGTCTTTTTCTTTTTCTTCTTGTTCTTGTTCTTACCACTGGGTTTTTGTGTAGGATGCATAGAGTTTATCACAGTGGTAGGAAGAGAAGTCGATTTGGTAGAGGGATCCACTGACATTTAGGCAATGTGACCGCTAAGTTGTTTTACAGCAGTCCCGGAGGTTGCGCCGATAATCCCATCGGTGTGCGCTCTAGGGTGTTGAGTAGTAGAATCATTGCAGTTGCGAGGGGCATTAGGGATTACATTGTAAAGAGTGCCAAACTATGAATATATTAGATCTAAGTGTTGGGCACGATGTATGGATTGGCCTTCTGTGACCGCACCACCTAAGGCAACATCCTTAGCAATTTGGGGGAGTAGGGACTTGCAGAACCAGTCCGCTAAGAGATAGTCTGGGAGGGGAGCTTTAACTAACCTCCACCTATGTCTCCATTCATGTATATGATCAGAGATGTGGGTGGTGGTATCCTGATGTAATGAAGTGAGGAGTTTTGTCCCAATCTCATAGCGGATGGGTAGCTGGAAATGCTTTAAGAATTCCATCGCTAGAGCATCAAATTTATTTACAGATGCGTGTGGTAACTCGATGTACCACTTGGCTGCGTTGCCAGTAAGGGTGCGGGGAAAAAGACATAACCGTATACTATCATCCACCATGGAGTTAGAAACACACCAAAGATGATAGGTGGTGATATGGGTACCCGGATCCTCCCCTTGCTTCCCTTTGAACTTGGGGATGTATGTCAGTATTTTATGTGGGATTGGCGTCCAGAGTAAGTTATGATAGATGGGGTCATTTGTAAGTTTGTACAAGTCGGGGATATCCAACGTTTCTGAAAAAGGGAGAGTGTGGGATGCCCCCAACTCAGACCAAGGCGATGACATATCACTTGAGGATCCTTGCCATCTTCCCATCATTTGATCCCAATATTATACATAGGTTGCATGGTATAGTAGTTGCCTTGGAGTGTAATGTGGATTTCCATGGGGATTATGATGCTGGGGTATAGCATTGCCCCCGGGATAAGCAATTCCCCCTTGACTCAGTAGAGGTTATGAGTAGGGTGCCACCTGGATTAGTTGGGACCTCCTTGAGGATTCTCGCCTGCCACAGAACTAACCATATGTCCTTGACTGACATAAGGATTGCTCATGTCAATCAGTGACTCACCATGCATGCCTGAAAATGGTGGGGGAATTGTTACATTCCCAATCGATATATGCATATTGGGAGTGGCCATAGATACTTGAATCTAGGGTTAGAACTATACAATGGATGCCAACCATATTGTTGGTTGAAGGGACCTGCACTAACTGTGCTATATTGAGCGTTATAAGGAGCGCTATATGTAGCACTTGGCGAAGGTATAGAGTTTGACACTAAAGTGGTGGGAGTCATGTGAGGGTTTGTACCTGGGACAAATGGGATAGCAAGATTTGCCATCAATGGTGTTGTAGTGACTGTTGACTGGGGAAGTGGTGGAGGACCAAAAATGTCCAAAAAGTTCCACGACCCGTTAGTCGTCTGCTAGCACCTAAATCTGCCTTAGGATGAAGGAAGGAAAAAATTAGGGTAACCACAAACCACGCTCAGTCTGGTAGCTAGCCCTACCAGAACAGGAGAGGGCTCTCTCCGAGTCATGCTCAGTGAATAGGTAAGCAAAAAACGGTCTGAGATGACTTACAATGAAATATTGATCTTAGGCTAGTAAGTGAAAATGGGTACAAGAAACAAATTTTATGAATGACCGAGCTTCTAGGATGGTATGGGGTCAACTCTCAACAAAAAGCAAAGAATTTAATACAAAGGCACAGATTATTCCGTGAGGCAATGCAGGTGGAAAATGTAGCAATTTAGTTTGAGGTAACGCGGAATGAATAGATTGCTAAAGAAATTGAAAAGGGCATAGTTACATGAATCCTTTTCAACAGAAGAAAAACACTGAACATGAAATTTTCCCACATGTAGAGCAATAAAATTGAATTCTACCTAATCTCACTCAGAAAATTTCACTGGAAATGAACATGAATTGAATTATGAAACATAACGAAATACATATGAAAACATAAGAGACACATTTACTACACTCACAACCACAAGAATCTCATGAAATAGAGCCACTGCCTTTCATTAATTCTCTGTCAAAAATACACAGTGAAGAAACAGAGTTTCTTTCCCACAGTCTCCCAGAAGTTACAAACCAACCAAACCTTTGCAAATAGCTTGCATAAAATATATAGAATGTGTAAGAAAGAGATAGAACGCCCAATGGTTTGGGAATTACTCGAATCATTACAAAATGGAGATGAAGAGCCAACCATCAGCGACAGGTGCAGCGCTACAAACATGACATTTGGCTTGGGGTGACCGTTTTCATTCCTTCGCCACTTGGATAGAAGTCAATTTGGAGAAAAAATACTTTAAATTCCACCTTTTCTACCAAAAAACTGAAGTGTATATGAGCGGGCTCACTTGGAGAAGTCGTGAACGAAATTCGCGAAATGGAAGCAAATTTGGCAATTTTTCCTCTGTGCGCCGCGCTACTTTGGGGCATGTTTTGGGGCACTTGTAGGTGTCCAAAATGTGCCCAAGTGGGCTTGTTGGAAAGAATATCATGTCTACTTTCTAACCCCACTGGAATTTTTGAATTTGGTGCTCATTTGCCCCTCCAAATATCCATTCTCCCAAGACTGCTTCCTGTGTGTCAAAAAAGGGGCAGAGAGGCCATTTTTGGGTGTTTTTTGACCTTTTGGAGACTCATATCTCACCAAAATTTCTTGTTCGGGCACCAATAGTCGTGATTTTCCATGCTAAATCCAAAAATGCAAACCATTCCTCATTTGGAGCTTAGAATTTTAGCGTCGTGCCACTGGAGAAAAACCCTGTTTTTTGCCCAAAAATTTGTGAAGTGACCAAAAATTCCCCAAATTTCTTGAAATTTGGGCTGGAGGTTCCCTATAGGGTGTTATGATGGACCAAGGAAGCCTCAGCCAAGATTCAAAGCCGTCCTTGCTCTTTTGCCTCTTTTGCTTTTCTTGGTGCTTTCCTCAATTCGCCTTCAAGCTCCTTATCTGGGCCCTTGCACTCATGTTTTGTGTCCTGTAACGATAAGCCATGTGTCTCAGTAAGGCAAGGTCCTGATCGGCCTTATCCAGAAGCCTCTCCAAGTGCATGTTCACGCTCTTGAGATGGGCCTCCTGATCCTCACTGATCTCTTGCTCCAATGATGTGAGCTTAACTCTTCTCCTTTGAGCAGCTTGGCGATGCTCACGAATGTTTTGTAGCTCCATAATCGCCTGCTGATCCTCAAGCTGCTTGTTTCTTTGTTTCAGGTACTTCATGTTCCACTTGGCCCTCTCCAAGTCAAGGGATAAGGACTCAATCACTGATTGCTGCTCCTGGATGATCTTTGTAAGCTCTGCATTTGTTGGTTCTACATCTGTCTCATCATCATGGAGGAGAACGAATTTGGTCTCTCATTCACCTGATGGCCCTTCCTCTTGCACTGGCTCCTTACCTCTGCCCTGCTCATGTGATGCCGATGTCGGAAGCGAGGCCCCTTCCACCCCGGGTGGAGATAACACTCGCTTTGCTGCTACAAATAAGGGTCTACTGCCTCTCTGATAGGTGATGTATACTGGTATAGTAGCAGTCTCATGTCGCTCATACTGATGAGATGGGCCACCTATCTCATGCTCTGCCTCTGATACTACATGTGGAGTGCTGAAGAAGTCACGGGAGATGAAGTCCTCCCAAGCAATACCCTACAATCCCAACTGATGGTCCACCAAAATCTGGATAAGAGAAAACTGTTAAACACTATTGAGCTGTTGTCGAGGGGTCTTGTGCTGCATGAAAATTTTCATCCTCTCTATGTTCCCGCAAATGAAAAATGGGAGGTTCATCATCTGCATCCTGGTAAAGTGCATGAGCAACCTAATGTGATAGGAATAAAGGCGAGAAAACCTCCCCTCACAACTAAAGTACTTCATGATCAATTTCATGAGCGGAGCATACTCATCTCTCAAAAATCTGAATGGAAAAACTCTCATGAGCTGGCTCAAACAGCTGGCCTTAATGTAGGGCTCATAAATGATGCCTCTCCACCTTCTTCTTCTTATGCCGTTGTTCTCCAATGTTTGGTATGCCTGTTGCCACTGATGTGGTTTCAGGTGTCAATGTGAAAGTGACCCCAGCCAAGATAGACTGTCCTCCGTGTAGGTGAAGTGCAAAAATATGGGCCAACTCATGATGAACTCTGACATTTGCCACCCTCTGACAAAATTCAAAACATGCTAAGTGCTGGAAACATGACATAGCAAGAGGGCATGCCTGCAACTCGATGAGGGTGTTTGGCTCATCTCTAACATGTTTGCCACTCCGGTGATGTCTCCTGGGGGGCTGTTCTCCTGAAGCTGTATCATTGTGGGTCTCTTCCTCATATTCTGATGAAACCTCAGATGCCATGACTGCTGTTTGTAAACTGAATTTAGGCTGCCATTTGATTATAGTGAAGCTGGAGTTTGCTTTGAAAATCTGCCACCAAGGGGACAATTAAAAAAAAGGGAGTATTAGGATGGGGGATAATATAATGGGAATAGGGGTTTATAGGAAAATTTTATTTAGGGATATACAAGGGGTTTTGGGGTATTTTGATAGGGTAGTGTTTGTGTTGTTGGCAAGGTAGGGTTTGGGTTTTTTGAGCAATAGGAGGAGGGGGAAAGGGAGTATGATTTTAGTAGTGTTAGGGTAGTGATTATAGGGAAAATGGCATAGGGGAATGGGTAATAGGGGTAGGGTAGGAAAAACACCTTGGCAGCAATATCACTGTAGCAGAAACCCTAGCATCATGGTTTTCTTGATGTCTTCTTGTGTTTGTTTTATAAAACAATTTGCATTTGATTATAATCATAAAACCATCGTATCTCTTTCAAATTTTATGCACAAGTGGATGTAGGTTGCCTACCTTGCAATTGGATGAGCTCCACAAAAAATTTTGAGTGAAATTGGTAAGTTTTGGGCGCTTTGCCCCTGTGCGCCGCGCGCAAAGCCCAGTGCGCCACGTGCTCTGAGTGCACCGCACCAGTGGTGATTTTAAATGATGGGCAGGCTTTGTGTGCATTGCGCCCAGTGAGTGCGTCACGCCCCTATCTGTGTATGCCGCATGCCTTCAAACTACCTCCAACTCCCTCAAACACTCACGATGCACACTCACACCCTTTGCAATGTTTCTCCAAGGCTTGGATTAGCACAACGACCTTTGATTTTGATGAACACTTGTATATATAGCCTTGGTAGTGATGTTCTAAATTTACTTTTTTTAAAACCCACTTTTCTAATGTCCTGTTCAACACTTTTTCACTGATTTTAATATAACCCTGATTTTCACTTTTCCTCTGAAATTTTGCCTCAAACGATGAAATTTTCAACACTTTTTGCAGGGATTGCATGACAGAGCATCTGGTCATGGGAACCATGACTGCATGTGAAGAAATCAACTGTCGACTCTTTTTGAAAATTTTGTCATGAATGACACTATTTGACTTTTCTTCAAAACAGGGTTTTGAAGAATAGTCGAAGTCTATCAATATAATGATGAAACTCTGCAGATCATTACTTTGCAAGAACATCACTCTGGCCTGCATGGCTTTACTGGACACATTTAAAGACCAAATTGATCAATCCCTGGACCTAACGACCAAAAATGACCTTTGTCCGTTAAAGGACCAGACCTTGACTGTTATGGACTTTTTGATTATTTCACAAAAAGACATAAGCCAGCAGGAGCCAGACATGAGGGGAAATGACTAGCATGACTTTCTCCGTCAGATCATGGCATGCCCCTAGTGGAATGCAGCTGAGTGAATGGAGCGGGACACCTAAAAATGAAATGCATAAAGAGTTTTGATCTCTGACAGAGAGCTGACCAGATCGACTCTAACATTTACTATGTTAGCACCTAAATCTGCCTTAGGCTGAAGGAAGGAAAAAATTAGGGTAACCACAAAATACGCTCAGTCTGGTAGCTAGCCCTACAAGAGCAGGAGAGGGCTCTCCCCGAGTCACGCTCAGTGAATAGATAAGCAAAAATGGTCTGAGATGACTTACAATGGAATATTGATCTTAGGCTAGTAAGTGAATATGGATACAAGGAACAATTTTTATGAATGACTGAGCTTCTAGGATGTTATGGGACCAACGGACAGCAATGAACAGAGAATTTAATACAAAGGCACAGATTATTCCATGATGCAAGGGAGGCGGAAAATGTAGCAATTTAGTTTGAGGTAACACGGAATGAATAGATTGCTGAAGAAAGTGAAAAGGGAATAGTTACATGAATCCTTTTCAACAGAATAAAAACACTGAACATTAAATTTTCCCACAAGCAGAGCAATAAAATTGAATTCTATCTAATCTCACTCAGAAAATTTCACTGGAAATGAACATGAATTGAATTATGAAATATAACGAGATACATATGAAAACATAAGAGACACATTTGTTACACTCACAACCACAAGAATCTCATGAAACAGAGCTGCTACCTTTCATTAATTCTCTGTCAAAAATATACAGTGAAGAAACAGAGTTTCTTTCCCATAGTCTCCCAGAAGTTACAAGCCAACCATCAGCTACAGGTGCATCGCTACAAACATGACATTTGGCTTGGGTGACCGTTTGCCTTCCTTCGCCACTTGGATAGAAGCCAATATGGAGAAAAAACACTTTAAATGCCACCTTTGGTGCCAAAAAACCGAAGTGTAGATGAGCGGGCCCACTTGGAGAAGTCGCGAATAGAAATTTCGCGAAACGGAAGCAAATTGGGCAATTTTTCCTCTGTGCACCGCGCTACTTTGGGGCCTGTTTTGGGGCACTTTCAGGTGTCCAAAATCTGCCCAAGAGGGCTTGCTGGAAAGCCTATCCTATCTATTTTCTAACACCATTTTAATTTTTGAATTTGGTGCTCATTTTCCCCTCCAAATATTCATTCTCCCAAGACTACTTCATGTGTGTCAAGAAAGTGGCAGAGAGGCCATTTTTGGGTGTTTTTTGACCTTTTGGAGACTCATATCTTGCCAAAATTTCTTGTCCGGGCACCAGTAGTCATGATTTTCCATGCTGAATCCAAAAATGCAAACCATTCCTCATTTGGAGCTCTAGAATTTTAGCGCCGCACCACTGGGAGAAAAACCTTGTTTTTTGCCCAAAAATTTGTGAAGTGACCAAAAATTCCCCAAATTTCTTGAAATTTGGGCTGGAGGTTCCCTATGGGGTGTTATGATGGGCCAAGGAAGCCTCAGCCAAGATTCGAAGCCGATCTTTCTCTTTTGCCTCTTTTGCCTTTCTTGTTGCTTTCCTCAATTTCGCCTTCAAACTCCTTATTCGGGCCCTTGCACTCATGTTTTGTGTCCTGTAACGATAAGCCATGTGTCTCAGTAAGGCAAGGTCCTGATCGGCCTTGTCCAACAGCCTCTCCAAGTGCATGTTCACGCTCTCGAGATGGATGTAGAAATTTTGAATAATTTAACACATATTCAACAGAGATTATCCTGATCATGTACTATTGTAGAATACATACACAATACATAAGCTCCTCTACGTTGATCATCAATATAGCAGCATCAATAACAATAAAACATCAAGAGCATTCACACATTAACACAGTATGTAACCCGGGGAAAGCATCTCGCTAAAAACCCCAACTATCTGTATATTAATGATTGAGACCATGTAACATTACAAAGTACAATGCTTATCACAAGCAATCCAATACCAGCTCCACCTGTTACACACAATATAGCTAAGATCTGATCTCCAAATCTAGTCCACTGCTTGCCTGCCTCCACTGCTCAATACCTGCTCAAGAATGAATGAGAATGGTTTACCAAACTCGTATTTCACCTCCAAAGAATCACTCACACTGTGTTAGACATGAGCAGAGGCTATAATACTGGGAAAATACATGAGCAAACTCATTGGCATACTCAATCTCTTAATTGTGCAAGATCTGATGCACAACTATAGTCACAACTGATAGCAATCTGATTCTCTAACACCTGTCCCTGTTGAACTGAACATGCACTGACATGCAATTGAGTTAACTGTTGAGATTTTCTGTTTGGGATGAAATAGGAAAAATCTCAGCTGGTGACAACAATAGGAATTCAGGTCCTAGATTAACTCCAGGTTGTTGGGAGGGAGTTAATGCCTCCTATATTTGATGTGAGGGAATTAATGAGGCTGTTAGATTCTCTAGGCTATATAACAGGCAACCATTCGGATGTTTGCTAAGAGAGTGTGAGGATTTCTTGATGTAATCTCCTAATTTGAATAATAAATTCCTGATGCCTATGTTTGGTGGACGTAGCCCAGATTGGTTGGGTGAACCACGTTAAATACTGTGTCATATGTGCTTGATGCTCTGTTGTGTTAATTCTGTGTTTATTTAATTTTTGATGTGCACCTGATCCAACAATTGGTATCAGAGCATGTTGGAGGTGCTGGTGAGTGTCTGATTGCTGGAGGTGGAGCGCAGCTGAGCGCTGAGGGAGCGTGGTGCTGAAGGTTTTGTTGCTACGTGTGCTGGAGCCTGTAATATCTGCGCGGAGCCTGATATCTGGAGCCGTGGAGCTAGTATGTGTTGCTGGTAGCATAAAGGTATGCGCAGTCATATATATAAAAATAAAAAACGTTGATACATATATTTGAACCAGCATGTATATGTATTGAAAAAGCGTGGATATATATTTTTTTTGGAACACGGCATGGATCTATTACAAACGGTGTGAAAATTTTTTAACACAGTGTGGATATGGTTTTACGTTGATACCTGCGTGTCTATGTTAAGTTCTATTTTGTTGTGCGTGGATATGGGTTTTTTCAAACAGCATGTATATGTATTTTATAAACAACATGGAAATGTAACCGGACAGCGTAACCTGTGTGGGAATATTTTGCAAATAGCGTAAATATTTTTTGGCAACGGCGTTGATATAAACTGTGGTGTTGTTTAAATATATGCGCTATGTAAATATGTGAAGTTTTTTAATGGTTTGTTGTTCGTGCCATGTCTCACATAAAACCTGCGTGCAGTGTCACATAAAACCTGTGTGAAGTTTTTTTTTATGGTTTGCTGTGAGCACCGGTTTTCTGAGGAGCTATATATAAATTTTATACTAGGTATCAGAATACTGTCTTTGTAAGCCTGAACTTTGCTTACGGATATATGAAACTGACGGTGGCAAGAATCGTTTGCAAACTAAATTCTGGTTGGGTTCATAACGACGGTTTTTTATATATATTTGCTGGTTGTTTAAACAGTTAAAAATAAAGGCAAATAGAATAAAGACAGTTCTAATATAAGTGCAACGGGCAGTTTTTTTTAAGAAAAGGCACAGGTATAAAGGCATAGGCAATTTTGTTTTTTAATTGCTGGTATTTCAAATTGAAATTGGAGATTCTTTGACGAGATGGCCAAAACACAGAGTGCCCGTTTTGAAATTGTGAATAATTTTGAGATCTGGAAGGTGAAGATGCACGATCTGCTGGTTCAACAAGGTGTGGCAAAAGCACTGTTGGGGAAAAACAAAAGGCCTCCTTCCATGACGGAGGATGAATGGGATGAGATGGACGATAGAGCTCTGAGTGCAATTCGGTTATGTCTGGTGGACGATGTTCTGTTCAACATTATGTCAGAGAAAACCGCCGCAGGCTTGTGGTCGAAGCTTGAGAAGCTCTATATGACGAAATCTTTGACAAATCGGATTCTCCTGAAACGGCAACTTTATAGTTTGCGGATGAAAGAAGGTACCTCAATTGCTAATCACCTGAATGTTTTTAATACCTTGTTGGTGCAATTAAACAGTCTAGATGTGAAATTTGATTCAGAGGATAAGGCAATAACTCTATTATGTTCTTTGCCTGAATCCTGGGATCACTTTGTTACTTCCATAAGCTTTAGTACATCAGAAATCCTTGAGTTTGATGATGTTGTTGGAGCCTTGTTGGCTGAGGAGACGAGGAAGAGGTCGAATGCAGACACCTCTACATCAGAGGTAATGATGGCCAGAGGTCACTCACGAGAGAGACACTCCGGGGGAAAGCATAGCGACTCTCACTCAAAATCCAAAGGAAAGAAGCCCAAGGTGAAGTGCTGGCATTGTGGCAAGGCTGGACATCTGAAAAAGGATTGCTGGAAGTGAAAGCAGGCTGCTAAAGAAGGCTCTTTGACAGAAAAGAAGGAAGCCAACACCACAGATACAGGTTCAGTATCTGGTTCAGGTATGAGTGATGAAGTATTGTCAGTTAATGTTTCAAAACATGATCAACATTGGTTGTTAGATTCCGGGGCATCTAACCACATGTGTATACATAGAGATTGGTTTAAAACATATAGATCAGTTGATGATGGTGTTGTGTACATGGGTAATGATGTAACATGTAATATTGTGGGAATTGGGAGTATACAACTGCAAATGTTTGATGGGACAACAAAAATATTAACTGATGTGAGGCATGTACCAGATTTAAGGAAAAATTTGATTTCATTAGGAGCACTTGATTCAAATGGATATAAAACTGTAATTCAAGGTGGAGTTATGAAAATATATAAAGGTATCTTACTAGTGATGAAGGCTAAGAAAGTAGGAAATCTATTTCAGTTAGAAGGTAGAACTGGGTCAGATCATGTGTCTGTGTCTGAACATGACAGTAGTTCCATTCACTTATGGCATCAAAGATTGGGGCATATGAGTGAAAGAGGATTGAAAATTTTGGCTGACCGAAAGTTACTTCTTAATCTAAGATCTGGAAAATTGGATTTCTGTAAACATTGTCTGTTTGGTAAACAAAGTAAACAAAAGTTTAAAACAGGCAAACATACTAGTAAAGGCATACTTGATTATATCCATTCAGATGTGTGGGGTCCAGCTCCTACAACTTCATATGGTGGTTCGTCTTATTTTGTATCATTCATTGATGACTTTTCTCGGAAAGTTTGGGTCTACATGTTGAAAAAGAAGTCTGATGTTTTTACAGTTTTCAAGCAGTTTAGAGCATTGGTAGAAAACAGCACTGGTAGAACTATAAAATGTTTAAGAACTGACAATGGTGGTGAGTTTTCCTCCAAGGAGTTTGACAGCTATTGCAAGGATGCAGGGATCGAAAGACATAAGACCACGGTTTATACTCCTCAGAAGAATGGAGTTGCTGAACGCATGAACAAGACTCTTCTAGAGAGAGCAAGGTGTATGCTGAGTAATGCTGGGTTGCAAAAGGAGTTGTGGACGGAAGCAGTGGCAACAGCTTGCTATGTGATAAAACGATCTCCATCAACGGCAATAGGCTGCAAGGTTCCGCAAGAGGTATGGACAGGACACCCTTTGTGTTATCAGGAAGCTGTAGAAGGTTTAAATAGTGACAAATGGAAAGCAGCCATGAAGGAAGAAATGATGGCCTTAGGTAAGAATGGTACGTGGGATCTGGTTGAACTTCCCAAAGGCAGGAAAATTGTGGGATGCAAGTGGGTGTTCAAGCTGAAACGAGGTGTGAATGATATGGAAGACAGGTACAAAGCGAGACCGGTTGCAAAAGGGTTTTCTCAGAAAGCTGGCATAGACTTTCATGAGATTTTTTCACCAGTGGTTAAAATTGTTTCAATTAGAATTGTGTTAGCATTAGTGGCTTTGTTTGATTTGGAGTTGCAGCAATTAGATGTTAAGACTACATTTCTACATGGTGATTTAGATGAGGAAATATATATGGAACAACCGGAAGGTTTTGTTCAGCATCGCAATGCGAAATTTGTCTGCAGGCTCAAGAAGTCATTATATGGCCTGAAGCAGTCACCTTGGCAGTGGTATAAGAAGTTTGATTCTTTCATGTTGAGTCAGAAATATGTAAGAAGTGAATATGATCATTGTGTGTATTTTAAGCAGTTAAATAATGGCATGTTCATTATCTTAGCGTTATATGTTGATGATATGCTTTTAGCAAGCAAAAGCATTGAAGAAATCAACAGGTTGAAGACTCAGATGGCAAGGACGTTTGATATTAAAGATCTAGGAGCCGCAAGACAGATTTTGGGCATGGAGATTTTCAGAGACAGGAGTAATGGTAAGCTGTGGCTATCACAACAGAAGTATGTTGAGAAAATACTTTTGAGGTTTGGTATGAACAATGTGAAGCCTGTGTCGATCCCTTTAGCTTCCCATTTTAAGCTTTCTTCGAGTTTATGTCCTAATACAGATGAAGAAAAGGATTATATGTCTCGAATTCCTTATGCCGATGTAGTAGGATGTTTGATGTATGCGATGGTGTGTACGCGACCAGATATTTCTCATCTAGTTGGGGTTGTCAGCAGGTACATGGCAAATCCGGGTAAAGAACACTGGTCAGCAGTGAAATGGGTGCTTCGGTACTTGAGAGGCACAAGTAGTTATTGTATTTCTTACAATAAGAGTAGTGAATTTGTTGGCGGATATGTTGATTCCGATTTTGCAGGTGACTTGGATAAGAGAAGGTCAACTTCAGGGTACGTCTTTACTCTTGTAGGTGGAGCTATTAGCTGGATGTCAAAGCTACAAAACATTGTTGCTTTGTCTACTACTGAAGCAGAATACATTGCTGCTTCTCATGCTTGCAAAGAGGCGGTTTGGTTGAAAGGTTTGCTTGGTGAGTTTGGTAGGTTACAGGACAACATCAGGTTACTTTGTGATAGTCAAAGTGCAATACATTTGGCTAAGAATCCGGCCTATCATAGTAAGTCAAAGCATATTCCAATCAAATATCATTTTGTAAGACAGGTTATCACTGAAAGGGGAGTTTCTCTTGAAAAGGTGCATACAAAGGAGAACTGTGCAGACATGTTCACGAAACCAGTTTTGTTGGAGAAGCTACGCTGGTGTTTGGCTTCTCTTGGCTTGCAGAAAAGATAAAATAATAATAACAGGGCATCAGGCGAATTTTTGTCAAGGTGGAGATTGTTGATATTTTCTGTTTGGGATGAAATAGGAAAAATCTCAGCTGGTGACAACAATAGGAATTCAGGTCCTAGATTAACTCCAGGTTGTTGGGAGGGAGTTAATGCCTCCTATATTTGATGTGAGGGAATTAATGAGGCTGTTAGATTCTCTAGGCTATATAACATGCAACCATTTGGATGTTTGCTAAGAGAGTGTGAGGATTTCTTGATGTAATCTCCTAATTTGAATAATAAATTCCTGATGCCTATGTTTGGTGGACGTAGCCCAGATTGGTTGGGTGAACCACGTTAAATACTGTGTCATATGTGCTTGATGCTCTGCTGTGTTAATTCTGTGTTTATTTAATTTTTGCTGTGCACCTGATCCAACATTAACTAATGTATTCTATAGTTGTATTCTGAGTTAATAATTACTTTAACAACTCATCATTAGTCTATTTGCAGTTAGACTAACTACAACTAGTTTAACCAAGTCAAACTGAACACAACCCCATCAACTCCACAATCAACTCCACCAAACTCAACTGATTGAGTTCTAACTAAAGTCATGCATGCAACAACTCAACTGACTCATAAGAAAATCGTACTTCCTTCTGACAGCTGCATGGGCCACATCTGTAGCTCAAACTGAAGTGCTCCAAGAGAATAAGGTCAAGTTTATAGTCCAAATATTATTATGAGACAATAATATTTGACTTTTCTATTTTGGACATCCAGTCTAAAAATAGACTTTGATCACTCCTGTTGTGATCACTCCTGCTGTGGTCACTCCTACTGTGATTACTCCTGCTGTGGTCACTCCTGCTGTGATAATCCCTGTTGTGGTCACTCTTGCTGTGATCATCCCTGCTGGGATCCAAAAATAGAACTTGCGCCATAATTTGCCTGCGGGCCCACTTAGTGAAGGCGACTCTTTTCACTAAGCTCCATCATCTTGTTGCAATCTCAACACTCCCTCTCAACAAGATATGGATTATCAGCAACCCCTATCCTGCCTCGGTGGTACTCGAATTTGCTCCTAGTGAGAGCCTTCGTTAGAATATCAGCATCTTGATCCTCCGTTGGAATGTATGAAAGCAACATGATCCTCCGCTGCACACAATCTCTGATATGATGGTACCTGATGTCAATACTGCCATATACTTGGCCTCTTGAGCTCCCTGCCCAATCTGCATCCTCCTGTCTGTACCAAGATCCATATCCCGATGTGCCTCTCAACTAGCACAATACATGCTAGCCCGCCTTCCAGAAGAGCTTGGTAGGCTTAACCATAGCTTGTGAAAGTTGCTTAACTGCATAGCATATATCAGGTCGTGTATTGACCAAATACATCAGCGACCCCACCAACTGTCGATAAACAGTGGCATCCACTTCTTCTCCCGAAGTGGCATCCTCCTTCCTCCAACCTCCAGGAAGAGGAGTATCAACAGGCTTGCAGCCATGCATGTTGAACTTCTCCAGTATCTCTCGAGCATACTTGCCCTGAGAAACAAACAATCCACCACTGCGCTGTCATATTTCCAATCCTAGGAAATAGTGAAGGAGGCCCAAGTCCTTCATTTCAAACTCTGTAGCAAGATCCTTCTTGCATGACAGTATCAACAGCTCATCACCCGTTAGAATCAAATCATCAACATACAGTACAATGATAAGCAACTTACCCTCCACCACAATCTGGTATAAGTTAGGATCTGCCTCTCTCTTAGAGAATCCAAGTCCTGTGAAATAGTTGTCTATCCGTGTGTACCAAGCACGTGGTGCTTGCTTCAACCCATACAGCGCTCTCTTGAGCCTGCACACATGTGACTTGCTGCTGAAGAGCTCAAAGCCTTCGGGCTGCTCAATGTACACCTCCTCCTCAATGACTCCATTGAGGAACGCAGTCTTCACATCCATCTGATGAATGTGCCATCCCATCTGCGTTGAGAGAGCAAGAATCGTCTGTATGGAAGAATACCTTGCGACAGGTGCAAAGGTCTCCTCATAATCGATCCCCTCTATCTGTGAAAAGCCTCAGGTAAAAAATCTTGCCTTGTACTTCTCTACACTCCCGTCAGCTACCTGCTTAACTTTGTAGATCCATCTCAAACCCACCACGGATTTCCCTTCCGGTCTAGGAACAATCTCCCATGCACTGTTTCTAACAATAGAATCATACTCTTCCGCCTTGGCGTCTACCCATGCGGGATCCTCCACAGCTTCCTCGAAAGAGGATAGCTTAGTCACAACACACTTGCTCATAAGAGCCATGTATCCAGTGTACCGATCAGGCGACTGTCTCTACCTGCGTTGGGCTGTAGGTGGTCCTACAACTTTCTCTGCATCTTGAGTCAGTCGCTCAGCTTCTGTCAAGCGCTTTCGCCCTCTGATGGTTGGCGCTGAATGAGTGGTCTCTTCCACTCCATGAACCTCGTCCTATGGCTGATCCACGTCCTGAAGCTCATCCTTAGGAACTAATAGCTCCTCATCTGCATGCAAGTGTAGCTCCCTCTCAAGCGAACACTTCATGGCTTTCTCCTCCTGAAATTTTATATCTCGTCACACAACAGTTTTACCACTGTCTGGCAAATACACACGATAGTTGTGGGGCGTATCAGTGTACCCCACTGATCCAGGTGGATGTTGGTGGCCACCCACCTATCCCATTTGGACCCCCACAACTGTCTCTTTCGGTTTTTCAGTTTCCTTAATTATAGCATAGTTTACTATTTTTAGCAGTTTTTCGGGTCCTAAACTTCCAGAGCCGTTTTGAGGCCCTAAACGACGTTTTTTTGGAAATCCACCGCCGGCGATTTTTCTAATAAAAATCGCCTTTTTCGTCGTAGTCCTCGAAGAGATCTTTCCAACGGGCTATCATGCGCGTCAAACGGAGATAGTACGACCAATTCGCGACCCCGGGAAGTTGATGTACCAACTTACCCAAAAATGGGGCCCACAATTTGGCGTTTCATCTTCTAGGGTTAGGTTTTGGAATGTGAAGGGTTTTCCATTGTTTCTCAACAATAAATAGGCCCTCGAACCTCATTGTAACACAGTTCGAAACAGTGCAGAGGCATGTAGCCGACACATCTCTTCTCAGAGATAAGCTACCATCGCCCTAGCTGGTTTATTTCTATTTGTAAGCATATTTCAATATTCTCCATTAATGAAATGAAGTATTATGTCTGCTGCATCTCTATTTTTATGGTTATCGCATCTCTATATTTATGGTTATCTCTGTAATCTATTGCGTTCCTGCTTAAATCCGGATCACCCACAAATATCCCAACCTTTGCGGTCGGCTCCAACTTCTTCCTGGTATCCTTCGTCACATGCATGTAAACGTTAGCACCAAAAATCCTCAAATGAGAAAGATCAGGCTTCTTACCAGAATAAGCCTCCTCGGGTATACTCATGCCAAGTATCCTATGAGGACAATGGTTCTACACATAAACTGCTGTATTGCATGCTTCCGCCCACAAGTGAAGGGGTAGGCCCTGATCATGTAACATTGCCCGTGCAGCACCCAGAATCGTTTTGTTCTTCCGCTCAGCTACCCCTTTCTGCTGTGGGTTATGGGGAGCTATGAGCTCTCTACAAATCCCTTCTGCCTTGTAGAAATCCTTGAACTCGTCTGAGATGTATTCACCACCATTATCGCTCCTAAGAGCCTTCACCTTCTTCCCTGACTCCTTCTCGACCAGTGCTTTGAATTCACAGAACTTTGAATATGTCTCGCTCTTCTTCTGCATGAAGAAGATCCAACACTTACGAGAGAAATCATCAACAAAAATCACATAATACCTGTGTTTTGTTGTCGAAGCAACTGAGAAAGGTCCACACACGTCTGTGTGAATTCTCTCAAGGATCGTTGTGGCGCGACTATCCTTCTCGTGAAAGGTGGCTTTCACAAACTTCCCCAAAGTACACCCCTTGCACTAATCTGACTGTGCAAGAGTGCCTTTAGGAAGCCTTGTAGTGATCTGCTGCAGTATCTTCAAGGCTCCATGGTGAAGGTGACCCAATCTCCTGTGCCACAACTCACCATCATCCCGGCTCACCAATCCTTCTGCCTTCCCGGCTCACCAATCCTTCTGCCTTGCCTGCCATTGCTGTGCATTCATCTACATGCAACTAATAAAGGTTCCTCACTCGAACCCCTATCTTCCGGGTCTCACCAGTTGTCTTGATGCGCAGGAAAGCTTTTCCCTTGCTGAAAACAACATCATACCCCTTGTCTTCTAACATCGCCACTGAGATAAGATTCTACTTCAATCCTGTAACATGCATGACTTCCTTCAATACGAAGGGTTTACCAGACTCCCTCTCAAAGGAAATGGTACCGGTACCGGTCGCACTGTATCTACCATCATCGCCTATCTCGATGTGCACTCCAAGATCTTTGTCCTCCAGATCAGAGAACAAATCTCTATCTCCCGTCATGTGAAAAGATGCACCAGTGTCCAAGAACCACACCGATCCCATCACACTTGAAACCAAGCATGCGATCAATGAAAAATCAAGCTCAACCTGTGAGGCTAGAGCCTCTCCTGCTGAAGATCCAGTAGCCTTCTTGTTCTTCTTCTTCTGCAGACAATTAGTGGCATAGTGTCCGTGCTGGTGACAGTGAAAACACTTCACCTTGGACATGTCCTACTTCTTGCCTTTCACACCAGACTGAGAAGCTTTCTTGCTCTTCCCTTTCTTTGCTTTGGCAGCCAAAGCGCAATTCTCTTCACAGCTCCCTTTGACGAAGATCCATTCTCACCTTTATTGTTTCTGAGTTTATCCTTGAGTGCCAGGTCGCTCTTGCTTTGGAATAACATTTGCAATCCGTTGAAAGACATTTCAACAACACTGCTGCAAATTCGATTTCCACCATCTCAAACTCAACCGCTTCCGATCTAAGATTCGTGAGAACACAATATTTCTCGTACAGAGATTGACTGTATGGGCATTCACCGGATATCTCACCTTCCAAAGGAAGGATGAATCCAGAGGCTACCTGGCCCGATTACAGACTCTGCCTGAAGAAATAGAATGTAAACACTTCTTGAATAGTAGATCTGATTATCAACAGCTCTGATACCATGTAGAAACTTTTTCTACAAATCATCTAGCTTTGATACCATGTAGAAATTTTGAATAATTTAACACATATTCAATGGAGATTATCCCGATCATGTACTATTGCAGAATACATACACAATACATAAGCTCCTCTACGTTGATCATAAATATAGCAGCATCAATAAAAATAAAACATCAAGAGCATCCACACATTAACACAGTATGTAACCCGGGGAAAGCATCTCGCTAAAAACCCCAACTATCTGTATATTAATGATTGAGACCATGTAACATTACAAAGTACAATGCTTATCACAAGAAATCCAATACCAGCTCCACTTGTTACACACAATATAGCTAAGATCTGATCTCCAAATCTATTCCACTGCTTGCTTGCCTCCACTGCTCAATACTTGCTCAAGAATGAATGAGAATGGTTTACCAAACTCGTATTTCACCTCCACAGAATCACTCACACTGTGTTAGACGTGAGCAGAGGCTATAATACTGGGCAAATACATGAGCAAACTCATTGGCATACTCAATCCCTTGATTGTGCAAGATCTGATGCACAACTATAGTCACAACTGATAGCAATCTGATTCTCTAACACCTGTCCCTGTTGAACTGAACATGCACTGACATGCAATTGAGTTAACTGATGTATTCTATAGTTGTATTATGAGTTAATAACTAGTTTAACAACTCATCATTAGTCTATTTGCAGTTAGACTAACTACAACTAGTTTAACCAAGTCAAACTGAACACAACTCCATCAACTCCACAATCAGCTCCACCAAACTCAACTGGTTGAGTTCTAACTGAAGTCATGCATGCAAAAACTCAACTGATTCATAAGAAAAGCGTACTTCCTTCTGACAGCTGCATGGGCCACATCTGTAGCTCAAACTGAAGTGCTCCAAGAGAATAAGATCAAGTTTATAGTCCAAATATTATTATGAGACAATAATATTTGACTTTTCTATTTTGGACAGCCAGTCTAAAAATAGACTTTGATCACTCCCGCTGTGATCACTCCTGCTGTGTTCACTCCTACTGTGATCACTGTTGCTGTGGTCACTCCTGCTGTGATCATCCCTGCTGTGGTCACTCCTGCTGTGATCATCCCTGTTGGGATCCAAAAATAGAACTTGCACCATAATTTGTCTGTGGGCCCACTTAGTGAAGGCGACTCTTTTCACTAAGCTCCATCATCTTGTTGCAATCTCAACAATTGGCCTCCCGATCCTCATTGATCTCTTGCTCCAATGATGTGATCTCAACTCTTCTCCTTTGAGCAGCTTGGCGGTGCTCACGAATTTTTTTCAGCTCCATAATCGCCTCCTGATCCTCAAGCTACTTGTTTCTCTACTCCAGGTACCTCATCTTCCACTTGACCCTCTCCAAGTCAAAGGATAAGGACTCAATCACTGATTGCTGCTCCTGGACGATCTTTGTAAGCTCTGCATTTGTTGGTTCTGCATCTGTCTCATCATCATGGAGGAGAACGAATTCGGTCTCTCGTTCACCTGATGGCCCTTCCTCCTGCACTGGTTCCTTACCTCTGCCCTGCTCATGTGATGCTGATGTCGGAAGCGAGGCCCCTTCCACCCCGGGTGGAGATAACACTCGCTTTGCTGCTGCAAATAAGGGTCTACTGCCTCTCTGATAGGTGATGTATACTGGTATAGTAGCAGTCTCATGTCGCTCATACTGATGTGATGGGCCACCTATCTCATGCTCTGCGTCTGATACTACCTGTGGAGCGCTGAAGAAGTCACAGGAGATGAAGTCCTCCCAAGCAATACCCTGCAATCCCAACTGATGATCTACCAAAATCTGGATAAGAGAAAAGTGATAAACACTATTAAGCTGTTGTCGAGGGGTCTTGTGTAGGATAGCAAGATTTGCCATCAATGGTGTTGTAGTGACTATTGACTGGGGAAGTGGTGGAGGACCAAAAATGTCCAAAAATTTCCACGACTCGTTAGTCGTCAACGAGATGGATGGAAATATTCCAACTGAAGACACAAGGGGATACGCGAACCAAGAGTGGGTCCAACGTATTCGTGATCGGAGGGTTATAGGGAGGAAGAAATCCTCCGGTAAGCTTGAATCTTTGGTTGTCCAAATAGATTCTGTGTGAGATCTTGGAGACTGATTTCCCGAAGATGGGGAATCCAATTCACTGGAGCTCGACAGATCTTCCACAATGAGTGGAGGAAGTCCTAACAATCATCTAGATTGACGACGAGGTCTGAATGTAGCCACGGTGGCCGTTAATCTTTATCAATAAATTTTATCATGATATTTGTTAATGTCTCAATGATAACACTCAGGTGCCTAAAACATAAAAAATAAAGATAAAAAATACACTAAGTAAAACAATAAGCAAATAGAGGGAAATGAACCTATTTGATAATCACCTATCACTGGAGATGAAACCTAGTATCAAAATGATTAACAGAGAGGGTTGGCCAAATGTACAATTACCATTACTCTAGAGCTTCATCCGAACCTCAGATTAAGGGGCCAAGTACTCTTGTGAAGACGAGTACCCTCCCAAAAACCAAAGACAGAGTAGGTTCATCTGTGTTAGATACTAGGGCAGCCTGACCCAGTCACCTTGTGTAAGTCTCTAAAAGTATGGCCACTAAGGATACCTTAGATCACAGACACTACCGGGAGGGACATAGTCGCAGATAGTACGCTGTGTGGGCAGGATACCTGAGTCCCCGACTCAGCTCCGAAATCCCTGAAGGGATCCCAAATACACATAATACCCAAAGGTGTTGCAAGCAAAGGCGGACTACCTTCACTTACAATCCGATGGTGTCTCGTATTTAGCTCCACTTTGACTGGAGTGGTCCCGGTAATATGAGTGCAGAAGGAATTTTCTCTCTTTTAATGGCACTAGTTTTGGTTTCTGATCTTAGGCAGTTTACTCACATTGCCTATCCCAACATCTTAGCCTGAACTAATGTTTGTTTGCTCTATAAAGAGTTACTGATTGATTTTAGGTAAATTTTATGTGTACTTTTTTAATGTCTTTGGTAGAGGTGTTGACGTATGATGTGTGGTGGGTCTCTGACTCAAAAATCATGCAAAATACAATGCTTGAAAATATTGAATTCGATGAAATAAGCTATATTCTACGAGTGAGAGTCATTCATGCATTCATATTTGTTCCATGCATCCTAGTCATTAATACACAACCTAACCAACAAAAAACTTTCCAATGCTTTCTAAAAACTATTTGAAACCAAAATAAAGCAGATTTTAACCAGCTAAGAAAAAGAATGTATAAAAAATGTGGATTTTTCTTTTATAATTTTTTTTTTAAGAACGAAAAAAAACTTTTTTGCTAAAAAAAATTCTTTCAGGAAACAGATCTTGCTAACAAAATGCAGCTGCATATCCTCTTTTAGTCCATGAGCAAGTTTCCCATCCTTTTGAGTTTATAGACACCGATGCATGTCAAAATTTGCAGACACAGAACTTTATAAAGCTCTGTTTACTCTTCTAACCTGCGTTAGTGTGGGGAAAGAGTTCAAAACAGGGCTTTTAGGATCAGATCCAAGGCTGAATATGTGGGGGAAGAATGCAGCAAGGTCTTGATGGGCCAGAAAAGGAATGCAAAAGTATGGGTAGGTCTCAGAAGGACGAGGAAACTGAGAACTGTCCGAGTGAAACGGGAACTAAATGTATAGTTCCCAGCTGAGTAGCCAATTTTGCTATAGGATAAAATGCACGATGTATGGAAAATGGCGATACCCTCAAAGGTCTTTCCTAGACCTTTGGCATACTGTAAGATTATCTGCAACTGTCACAACGTTACATGCATGTCCATAAACAATAACTAACTATTAAAGCAAAACCGATTGATTACCTCAAGCCTCCATGTAGATTTGCTGGAGAGCACAATGCAGCTAGGTGGAAGTCCCCTAAGCCGGCTCCAGATCAAGTCCTGCACATAGAAGAGACAAGCATAATCACAACATACAACCTTGATAGCTAATACATGAATATATAAAAGACATCTAGTTACACATAACTAAGCTACTCATGCTAAAAGGTATTGGACAAACAACTAAATAAATGGTAGTATCAACACCATAGAGCAGACAGTACAACTACAGTTCTATATTAATGTCGGAAGAGTGATTACAACCATCTGTTGCATCAACCTTCCCTTACCCCTCCAGTTTCTCTCTCTCCCCCTTCTTACCAACTTCTTATGCTTAGATTTGAGACTATGCTTGACAATCAAGTAAGTTATCCTTTCAAATGATCTAACCTCCATCACCATAGCCCTAGCTTTGCTTATGTAGAAATTGAGTTAGGGTTGCCAAGTTCCTCCATGAGTCTCTTAAGGTAAAAGCAATGATGTTGCCATGCCTTTCAGCTCTTTCCCATTTGCCTCCTTCATAGGATTTAGAAATCCCACAAATAGGTCGAACTTGATATGTTTCCTTGCTTTTCTGAGTGGATTTAGGAGGGAATATAGAGATATTTATGAGTCAATTCGCTCCTTTGACCTCTAGATTCTCATTAGGATCCACTAACATTGTTCCCGAACTAACAACCAGAGTTTGTAGGGTCACTAACACTCCTTTAAGCTTACAGAGAAGCTTTATAAAGCATGTTGTCAGTGTTTAGCCAGCATTAGTGTGGAAACAAGGTTTGTGATCTTGGTATTTGCTTCAGCTATCTTGTCTTTCCCCTCTGAGCTGATGAGGGGGTCATTTTGTTATATAATATATGGTATCAGAGCCAAGCTACGGTTAGTGAAGCTTAAATAATTGTGCAAATTTGTTTGTCAATTAATGTCTCATTTCTATTACCATGAATGTCGACTAGTGTGGCATGGTGTATCTCCCATTTTGGTCATTGTGTATAATGCTCATTGTGTAATTTGAAATTTGAGCATGAGTGATATTTTTATATTCTCGAATTCAATTAGTTCTAATGCTCCATAAGTCGTCAAGTATGAGATACGAGCGCATGAATTATTTCCAACGTTGCACAAGTGATCGAGTGTGAGATCTGGGTGTATGAATTATCTCCAACGTTGCATAAGTCATCGTGTGTGAGATTCGGGTGAATGAAGTTGTTTGCTGGGTAGATCTATGCATCAGAGCGGCGCCATCCGTGTGAAAGAACATTGTTAAATTTCTCATTCTAATCTACAATCTATATGGCATGAAGTTCTGTAGTGTGGAATCTAGATCTCGGTTCAAGACTCTGGAGCAACAGATCTATGTTGTGAATTTTGTCTACAACAGATCTGTTGAAATTTGAGAAGAGGAGTATGAGTTGAGTTTTCCCATCTTTGCTCGGAAGCAATGCGATGAATGGTTATTAAGTGAGAAGTTATTCGCCAATGAAATTAGTTGGAAAAAGTGCTTTCTTTTGAGATACACAAAAGCAAGACAAAAATTTGATGTGAATGTACCTCATGAAGATCTATACCATCCAATGGGTATTTGACGAGTAACAGACAGCCTGAGGGTGTAAGAGACAGTGTGTGTCCTTGTGTTACAAGCTAAATTGTAATGCGATTCAAGTTGTTGTTGGTAACGTGGGAGAAGAATTAGATTCACATATCTCAGATTTGAAAGAAGAAAACAAGAGAAATTTGGATCAATAGCTCCTTCAAGCATCGTTGTCTTCCTGCATTAAATTATTCGGCAGTTCCTCTCCTCTAGCATGACAACCTCCAGTACACAACGAGTCTATAGTGTCGTTGCCACAACCAGATCTGGCCAACTTTCGGACTGCCACAACCAGATCCGACCGCCTAAGGAATATCTTCGAGCACAACTTCCTCCACATCAACGAGGCCCACAACCATTAGGAGTGAGACTGTTAATTATGAATCATAATTTAAAAAGTATTGTCATTGTCAGCTTGTTGAAGGCTAATTGGTATATTTGATTATTTGTTTATAATTTCTTTTTTTGGGTTTGGGTGTTGTGTAAAAAAAAAGAAAAAAATCATGAGAGATCATGTTGGTGTTTGTGTGTTTTTTTAATTATTGGTTATAAAAAGGATTGATGGTTCTTAAATGGGAAGCCTCGTTGTTCAACAGGTCAATTCTTGTGTGTTAATAGTTTAGGTGTATAAAAAGGGTTGGTGGTTCTTAAACTAGAAGCCACGGTGTTCGAAACTTCAATTATTGTGTGTTAGTAAGGTCAAGTTGTTTGATCAACTCTTGAGCACATTCAGTATCCAAACCCCCATCCTATCAACTGACGGATAGCCGAAAGAAAAATATCCGACAAATGGTGGTTGGTCCATAGGATGGTTCATTACTTGATGACTCTTATCGCAGAAGACCCGACGAGCCGAGGTGTCAATATTGTTGATCCTACAAAGTTCATCAACAATGGTTAGAGGCGGTTATGTTTTAAATGGAGGTGAAGTAATAGCTCGAAGATATGGTGGTGAAGAAAGAGTGGAGTTTGCGAGATTCCAGAGTGGATGTGAGTGTTGATGAAGACATATTGTTGTTGTAATATGTATTTTCAATGCTGTCCATGTAAGCATTAAGGGAGGGTGTTGAAAGTAACGCTTCCATGTCATGTGTAGTTGTCATTAGGAGTTACGATGAGCTAGTGTGGAAATTCTTGTTTCCAATGTGTGAGTTGTAATAATAATCTAGTTGTTTAGAAGTTAGTAATTTGTCTCTTATATATTTTTACGTGTGATGATGAATAAAAGTATCAAGTGAGATTTGTGTTGTGTAATCAATCTTTGTTCTGTCTTCTATTTTCTAATATGTTTTCTAATTTCTAATAGGAAACTGAATAAATATGTACATTATGTATATCATTCATTAAAATTAAATTTTAATATACTGGGAAATTCGGTTTCCAATTTTATTATATAACATCTTGTTATTAATTTTTAATATACAGTTAAATTTGGTTTCCAATTTTGTTGTGTAACACCTTGCTCCGGACACACGCATCTTCGCCCACACAGTAGATATTTAGAAGATTCCGAGAACCGAGAGTAGAATTTTTCTATCGGGAGAGTTGTTAGAGTAGCAATCCCTTGAACGATTCCGAAGATGGTTACTTTATCGAGTCAGATGCTTTAAAACTATATTGAGGCGGCAAAAGTCTCCACGCCATCGACAGGCATGACTGCCCGATTATTACTCATGGAGTTATTTTATTTATTTTGTTGTCTGCTGCAAAATAAGTTCTAACAGAATTTTCAACGCCACCAATCTGCATGACAGGAGCGGCAAAAGTCTTGAGGACATCAACACGCATGACTGGCCGATTATCTACTCATACAGTTATTTTGTTGTCTGTTCCAAAATTAGATTGAGCAGGCTCATGTAGTTATTATTTCGTTTTGTTGTCGGCTCCAAAATTAGTTCCAGGAGAAGTTTCAAGGCCACAGATCAGCATGACATGCCGAGCGGTGCTGGACTTTGGAAACCACTTTCTCTTATGCCGTTTGAACTGCACAATAAAATATATTTAGCTACACTTGATATGTTTAATGAAGAGGATTAAATTGTTTAAATCAGACCATTAAATTTCATCAGTGCAACCTCCAACTAAAAACTTATGAAAATTTGTGTCTCCCTGAATTCAGAAACCTCTTACGCAAACATATGGGTTGTTAACCAAAGACCAAACCGGGTCGTTTGGCAAAATAAGTAGTATTACTAGTTTTGTAATTCCGATAGGTTGATTGAAGTAGACAGCTCCAGTCAGCTTGCAACTCTTTTTTCACAGGCTTTCTCGAGTACAAAGACACTCTTTTCAGCTGAGTGAATCAAATAACAGCAACGAAGACTATTTCTGGAAATATATAGACACTCCATTATCTTGAATTTCAATAGAAACCTCAATGTATAGCAAAAAAACATAGTCATACAGAAAATCTCTAGTCTCCCTATTTGAATCAAACAATTACCATACTACATCTTCGCCAATTCAGGCCTCCGGTGCCCAAAGCAGAAAGTCCCCTAACTAAAAATAGTTAAACGCCATTTTATTTCTTAGCCAATAGCAGAGCAATGGAAAGAAAAACATTTCCAATAAACATTGCTATAAAAAAATTTAACAAAAAAACCCATAATCTTAGAAATTTTGAACCTCGCTCAAGCTCAAAGGGTGTTGGTTTTCAAAATTGACAGAATGGGCCTTCCTTTTTATCCGTTATTGCTTTATCTTTTTTTGTGTCCATTTTGTCCTAAAATCTTATAATTTTGAGCCTAGGTGCCCCTAACCATTATAATGAAGTAATGATCGCTTATTTTGTTGAATTCTTAAGTTTGTATTAGGTTTAATGGGTTTTTAGGCAATATTATTAACAATGGAGTTTCAGTTTATTTCCATTTTCCGGTACCTCAATAGGGATTCCGATTCCAAGGATCATTGTTCAACATACGTACGGCCACTTCAATAGAAATCCATCACATGGGTTTTAAAGGACGGTGTACCTCCCACCCAAACCTCGCCAAGCAAGCGCGGTATCAAGTCAAACCATGGTCAGTGACCTTGTGTGCAAACCAGTGGCAAGGATCACTATTTAGACTGTACTCTTCTTTTGTTTTTTTGTCTTTCAAAAAGTTATAGAAATTTTGGATCTCACTAAAAATTTTGTAAATCCAAATTATAGTTGTCAAAATTCAGAATTTTAGATGGTCCAGAAAATTTTGATGATGCTGAATTCATTTCCACCATCAAAATTATGATTCAAACATTATCTCTACAAAAAATTTTGAATTTTTTTATTCAGATTCCAACCACTTTTAACCATCCAAACAATTCCTCAACCTAAATAAACTACTCCATTTCAATAACCAAACCTTATTAAAATCACAAGAACCATGCATACAGCTGCATATGGCTGATTCACGCATCCTTCTGTTTGTCCCCCTATCACGGTCATGAGAACAATGCATACAGCTACATATGGCTGATTCACGCATCCTTCAGTCTGTCCTGGAGAAAGTTTCAGAACCCAAGAATATTTATTTTCTGATATCTTGGTTATGTCCAGTGGTATTGTTTCTTGAAAAAAAGTAGACACTCTTATCTATTTAATTGGTCTCTCTAAAGTTGAAACTTATTCTACCATGTATATAAATTAACACAATTACATTTACCAATGTGATTGTATCTATTTATCTAGTCTTTTTAAAGTTGAAACTTATTACATTTTATATAAATTAAGTTAATATAAGCTTATAAGTTTACATCCACTACTCATTATATCAAAGACTAAGGTTAAAACTTATTACACCATGTATATAAACTAAGTTAATATAAGCTTATAAATTTATATCCACTACCCCATCACCATACTCATCATATCAAAGACTAAGGTTGAAACCTATTACACCATGTATATAAACTAAGTTAATATAGGCTTATAAATTTATATCCACTACCCCATCACCATATTAATTGTTAGATGTATTTTATTAAAATTTTATTATTAATAACTATATAAATAATAATAGTCATAATATTTTTTATTTATATAATTATATTCATTATATTAACATATTTTAAATTAATATAATATTAGTTATTATATAAAGTATTACTAATATATTTATAGTTATATTTAAAACTATAATATAATTCACATATAAGTGTTCTCTTCATATATTTATTTTATTGTTCAGATTTTGTTCTTCATCTTGTTCTGAAAATGAACTACAATTGTTGGTTCGAAAAGCGTAGAAGAGATTATCTCCTATGTAATTTTTACCAAAAAAATATTGTCATAAATAATAATAACATTTAATTATTATTAATAATATATTTTTATTTCTCACCATTATATTATGTCAATAATTATCATATATTTATCAATATATTTTATATATTTATTTGGAATATTTTAATAATACTAAATATATATAAACTATATATTAAACTAAAATATATTATACTATTATTTGGAATATTTTAATAATACTAAATATATATAAACTATATATTAAACTAAAATATATTATACTATTATTTGGAAATAAAATATAAAATATATAATAAATATATAATTATTTAATATAATATAATAATATATTATTTAATAACATAATATGTAATAATAATATATTATAAAATTTAAAATTTAAACTTTAGGGTTTATTGATTCTCTCTATTTTAAATATTGATTCTAAGATATTGATAATCTCTAGGAATTAATATTTTAAACCCAACTGATTAATAAAATTAATGAATTAAATTATAAACCCAAGGAATTATTAATATTATAAATCGAAGTGACTAATAAACCTAAGGGTTTAATATTATAAACCCAATGAATTAGTAAACCTAAGAGATAAATATTATAAACCTAAAAGATCAACAAACCCAAGGAATCAATATTAAAAACACATGGGATTAATAAACCCTAACAATTAACATTTTAAACTCAAGGGATAAATATTATAACGCTAAAGGATCAACAAATCCAATGGGTAAATATTAAAAGCCCAAAGAATTAATAAACCCTAGGAATTAATATTTTAAACTCAAGAGATGAATAAACCCAAGGGATTACTAATATTATAAACCCAATGGATTAAATTATAAACCCAAAGAATTATTAATATTATATATCTAAGGGTTTAATATTGTAAACCCAAGGGATAAATATTATAAACCTAAGCGATCAAGAAACCCAAGGAATTATTAATATGATAAACCCAAGGGACTAACACACTCAAGAGTTTAATATTATAAAACCAAGGGATTAATATACCTAAGGGATAAATATTATAACCTTAAGCGATGAACAAACCCAACCCATCAATATTAACAACACAAGGGATATATAAACCCACAAATTAATATTTTAAACCCAAGGGATTAATAAATGAGTTGTCTTTAGTGCGACTTTTTGGAAGCATTTGCGATGGGTTTTTCCGGTCAAATTTCACTAAAATTCTGGGCAATTTATTGAAATCACAAGCTTGATGGGTAATCGCTGCACAATCAAAGTGTTTTAAGGGTTTTTCAGGTGCTGAATCCAAATATGCAGTTAAAAGTTTAAATAACACAAATCAAGATTTCACCTCAAATTTTTCCGCCGCCTAAAAGTCCAAAAAGTCGCACCCAAGACAACTCCATTAATAAGCACCATATATTGTTAATATTAGAAATTACTAAATATAGTTGAAAAAATTCTATAATTACTAATAGTATAAATTTAATATTAATCATAAAATCAATATTCAGATTCATAAATATATAATAATAATAATAATAAAATAACTATTATAATATTATTATTATTATTTTGTATTAATAATTATATATAATATTAACCCATTATTATCATAATCATTTTAAAATAATTATTGTTATTACTAATTATTTATTATTATTTTTATTGATGATGATGGTGGTGGTGGTTAACGCCCATTGAGACCAAACTTTGATCTATTGGACCTAAAGAAACGAATTATTTAGTTTGATTTAAGATTTTATTCATATGCTAAAAAAGCTTGGAGAGATGCCTCCCAAGCTCACTCTAACTTTGATAACGTAAAAGGCAAGCTCACTCTAACTTTGATAACGTAAAAGGCTAGGAAGGTCAGTATTGCAACAAAGTTTTTGAAACTGAGAGCTAATGTGGTTGTATGTGGGGCACTCTAAGAGGAAGTGATTTTCATCATCGATGTTTGTATTCTCACAGAGATGGCAGAACCTTTCCATCCATGGTGTTTTAGGAATTGCCCAACCACCCGTTTCACTATCGAGTTCATGAGAGTTCGTTCTAATCTTGGTTATATTAATTTTCTTCTTTGAGCTAGTTAAAACAGAGAGATACCTTTGATCTTCTAGGGTGGGGTTGATGACCTCATAATATCTTAATTTTCTTTTGGCTGCTAAATCTTTCTCACACCACATTTTTCCTTTGAACCTAGAAGTAACAATATTTTTAATGTTATTAATGTTTTGTATTGCAACATTTTCATTGATCTCCCAATGTTATTAACTAATATTACTATTATTAGTTAATATTATTATTCTTAAGAGATCTTTTGGTAAAATCACATAAAGAAATTATGAAGAACCACATCATGGCATTAGATTAAAGAGATGAAGAAAGAGGTTTTTGGCCATTAGAATATAAGACAAATATAAGACTAAAGAATTATCATTAATTAAAAAGTAAATTTTTAATTAAAATAAAGTCAAATTTAATTATTCTAAACAATAAAACGTAAATTATTAATTAAAATAAAGTCAAATTTAATTATTCTAAACAATAAAACTGGAAAATAGTAATAAGAAAATGGAAAAAATAAACTAAATAAATAAATAAAATAAAAATAATAAGGCCAAATTTAACTATTATAAACAATAAAACTAAAAATAATAATAAGAAAATGAAAAAATAAATAAATAAAATCTAAATCAAAATAATGAATTATTATTTAAATTCAAAAAATAATAATAACTCAGATATTATTATTTTTATTGTTAATTAAATTTAATAAATATTAATAATAATTAATTATAATATTGTTAATTTAATAATAACTTGTCATTAATTAATTAATATTAAATAATAATAATAATTCATTCATTTATTTTTAATTTATTATTATTATTATTTATTAAAAAATACAAAATGTGTTTTTTTGATGATGATGATAGTTAATGTCCACTGAGACCAAACTTTGGTCTATCAAACCTAAAGAAATGATTATTTAGTTTGATTTAAGATTTTATTCCTATACTCAAGAAGCTTGGAGAGAAGCCTCCCCAGCGCAGTGTAATTTTGACAACATAAAAGGCTAGGAAGGTCAGTATTGCAACAAAGATTTTGAAACTGAGACCTAATGTGGTTGTATGCGGGGCACTCTAAGAGGAAGTGATTTTCATCCTCGATGTTCGTATTCTCACAGAGATGGCAGAACCTTTCCATCCATGGTGTTTTAGGAACTGCCCAATGACCCGTTTCACTATGGGTCTCATGAGAGTTCATTCTATTCTTGGCTATATTAATTTTCTTCTTTAAGCTAGTTAAAACAGAGAGATACTTTTTATCTTCTAGGGTGGGGTTAATGACCTCCTTATAATATCTTAATTTTCTTTTAGCTGCTAAATCTTTCTCACACCACATTTTTTCTTTGAACTTAGAAGTAACAATATTTTTAATGTTATTAATGTTTTGCAATGCAACATTCTCGTCGATCTCCAAATGGTTTAACCAGGCCATGGTGTCTTTATACCAACCTCGTTTGAGTCTTAGGTGGTTTTGGCTAGAATTTAAAGCTAGCTTAGGAAGTCTATGGTCTCCTATGTTATTGAGTTTGTTCTTGTACAACAGAAGCCTAGTCATAGCTACGCTCTCGATAGGGGAAAGACCCACTTCTATAAGGAGAATAGGATAGGGTGTGTTGCTTTTAATTTTGAGGTTATATGTTATAAAACACTTTTGGATTTGCTCAATCTTTTAATTTAAATTTATATTAATTATTGTTAATTAATTAGACCCAAGAGATTTATGTTATACCTAAGGATTAATATTATAACCTTATGAATAATATTACAACCTAGGAATATGAACTCTTGGATTTATAAACTCAATGAATTGATATTATAAAGCCACGAGAATAATAAACCTATTGTAACTTTGTAGACAGTTCTAGGCTGTTAATTGTGCCAAAGAATCTAAGTAAGTTTTTACTTGAATTTGATGACCAATATACTAAACCTTTAACACTTATAAAATCCAGATATTTCTGAGAATCTCAAAGGGTGGATTTTCATTCATAACAAGAATAAATCTTTAAGTTAAGTTTGAAAGAAGAATTAAAGAAAATATGTGATAATAAAACATCCATATTAAATATTTAACCAATAAAATATAGTTGATGCATGTAGAAAAATTCTACAGCCAAACAAAATACGTTCAAGACATGACATAAGGCAACAATTAAAATATATAGAGGAACTAATTAAAACAGTGGTTTAGTTAATTAATCTCTTTAATTATTATAATTTTGCAGTGGGTTGTCAAGGAGATTGATACTCAATATATCCTTACCCTAACTCCTATGTTACCTTGAACCTATGCAAAATTAAATTATGAAAAACATAAATGAATAATGCGAAAAACTTACATGGACAAAAAGTTGTTAAGAATGAAGCCATAATCCTTTGATTATCTTCAGAAATATTTGAGTATTATAATGGTGTCAATGGATCATCACAAGGGTTCATCCTTTCCTTCTTCGAAATACAAAATACTTATAGAGTCTAATTCAAAAATATCTAGATCTGAAATAAATTTATTACAAAATGAAATACTATCCAAAGTTGATTTGGATATTGCAAAAATAAAACACAAAAATACCTATTCTAAACTGATTTGAACAATCAGCACACAATTCAAGGCTATTGTTTGATGACTGTTGCTGGAAACTAAATTTTATGTTTTCTTCTCTTTCTTTCTTGCTTTCTACTCCTTTTTTTTTATCATATGGGATAGAATTTTTTGTTACTTTCTTGTATGCCTCATCGATTTTTGTGTATTTCTCAAAGGTTGGCCTAGTAATAAATAAGTTTTGAATTTCATGTTGAATGAAAAGATCAAATTCAAGGCCTTCGAGGAATGCTTTAACACTAATCATGCCTTTAACTTTTGCAAACTTGGTTCTATCTGCTGCTATCTCATGAAACCTATGTTGGTAATTTTCTAGTGGAATCAATTGGTCACTAGAATCTTACAGAGTTGGAAGCCCTTTCTGGCGTAAAACATTGAAATTTTTATGAAATGTTTTAACCCACACTTCTAAATTTTGACATTTTTTTCGAATTATAATATTAAGTTTCTTTTTTTCAAAACCATTCTTACTTCTAGGACTATATCAGTCCTATATTCAATCCCAAACTCCTCTAGCTATTCTCTTGTTTTAGAATTTATCACTTTGATTATTCTAGTAGCTTCCCCTGGCTTGTGATCTAAATCTTCTTTGATCTTTGTAATGGTTTCCTTTGACTTCTGCACTAATCCCTCCTATTCAAAAATGATTGTAATGGATGTCCAAAGTTCAGTTATGGTTGAATTTATATCAATCCATATATTTTCTTTGGCTTCTGATAAGGTTTGTGCAATGCTTGATTCATTTTCATATTTCTCCAGTTGTTTGATTAACCTGTAGTTTTTCTATACTTCAGCCAAATATATGAGTATCATATTTTATCTTATTGTCTTGAGACTTCTCCAACTCGACTATGAATTTTTCAATCTCCATATCCTTTAATGACAAGTCCCCCATAGATTTAGATAATTGTTCTGTTGGAATTTGACTAGTAGACTCTGTTTCTATTGTGGACACTAATGTTGTAGATGTTGTTGTTGCAGATGTTCTTACTCCAACGTTGATTTGGAGCTCTCTTTCCTTAATCAATTTTTCCATCTCTACCTCCATCTTCTATATTTGAATAATTTTCTCTACAATCATCTAGAGCATGTTTTATTTTTCCTTCTCCAGCTGACTTACTTCTTGTGCTTGAGGATCTTCAGTAGTTAGTAATTTCAAGTGCTTCCTTAGTGACTATATATCTGCATTTCTTATTTTAATTATTTCTTCGGCTACCTTTACATATTTAGGATTCAATCCCAATTTCAAAACTAGATCCTCCAATCCCTTAATTTTTGTATTCTTTTCTAGAGAAGGAATCTTTGCAAGCTTCAATTGAGAATGAATACTATTGAGAGATGCTTGTAGCTTAGAATTTTCCATGACTGAACTTGTCAAACATATATATATCATTTATCTTGCTTTATTTTGAAGATAAATTTGATCAATAGGATGTATACGTTTGGTGTCAAATGATAACACATAGGTTTTGTAATCATCAACGCTCTTGGGCACATGGACCTTTGGTTTAAAAAATGCTAATTGGAACTGTCTCTTTCACTGTCTAAGATAGAATGTAACCTAGTTTGAGTTGTGGAAGGTTGTTTCCAGAACTTTGCATATGTAGATTTTTTTAGTGCTTCATTTTTCTTCTTCATCTCTAAGAACCTTGTAAAAATACTCTTCTTCCTTGAAGAAGAAGGAGAAGAAGGATAATATATTGTCGTTTCTTCAATCTGTTGAAATGAAAATTCATATTCTCCTTAAAATATAACTATAGTAGGTTCCTTAGAAGTTTGAGATTTTGAGGATTCTTCTTCAACATTTATGGTTTTCCTCCTCTTAAACACCTTAAATAATGCCTTATGTAACTCAGATGTTGTTGGAGATGGAATGTCTCTTGGTCTCTTCAATTATTTTTCTATCACCATTGGAGTTTCCAGTGTTGTCTGACTGGAAAATAGCTCTTAAACTTCTTGTAGTGTATTCTCTTCTCATTCTTCTTTGTTGGCGTATTGTTCAATCTTAGGTTTTGCAATGTGCACATATGGTGCAGACTTTTGACCAACTCTCATTGATGATATAAGTCCTAATGGATCATATGGTCAACAAAAAATTAATCTAAACTTCATCTTCTTCAATAACTCATTGACTTATTTCTTTGTAGCTCTCGTGTTGACTATGAATGGACCAACTTGGGCTTTTAGTTTGAATTTAGCCTTTTGTTTTCTGGAAAAAAAAATGGACATCATCGATGTTCATCATTTGCGTGATATATTCAAGTGCAAAAATCCTCATGGGGAGGAACACTGAAAAATTGTAAGGTGGAAGCTCACAGCCATAAATCCCGATTTCAGTGAAATTATGGTATAAATACCAGTCTACAACTTTAGACTACTCACTCAAATGAAAAATCCTCTTGATTTGTGTTGAAACTTTGGGAACTACATCACTATTTAACAAACATATATCCATACACAAAAATTGATTGACAAAATCAATGAAATAAATTTCTTCAGAGATTTATCTCACTAATGAGGTCCAATGGATCATTGACTATGGTTTTCCTTTAGCATCCAATTTATGCAAGGGAAACTTGAACCTTTTTTTACTGATGATATAAGAATAGGTAAATCAAATCTAATTGATTCTTGAATGAACCTTCAACGTTGAACTTTAAAAACTTATCATGAATTGTATAAGGAAAAACTAACTGTTATTGAGCATAATAGATGGTTTTTCACCACAAGAAAAGACTAACAAAAACCCAAAAATGACCTCATCTACACATTGATCATTAGGATATAATAATAGATAAGAAAATAGGGAAATGACCTACCTAGACATCTCATGGAAAATAGGGAAATGACCTACCTAGCAAATGAAGCAGCGGTGGAGTTGCTATAATCAGTCTCCAAGTGGGAGATTGTTGGGAGTGGAGCCTGATTATATTTTGTATTCAAAGGCATCGCTGCATTGGACCCCAGTTCGTAATGGGGTGGCAATGACACCCGTAAAATATTCGCTACAGGGGGGGTCCAGGGGGGGTGGCTGCGACCTTTGGGAGCCCCCCTAGTGGGGGAATTGAGGGCAGCGCTCATGAAGCTAAAAATGGATGTAAAATTACCTTATAAAATGTTGTAATTTCGTAGTCAATATAGGCCATTCATTAGGTGGAGATCTAACGGTAGAAATTATGTTTAATTATGGGTTTTTTTTCCCTAGAACGCAACCCCTCGCCATATATGATGGAATTGTATTGCGTCTATGTAGATCTGTATTCTGAGGGAGAAGAGAGAGGAGATTGAGCGAGAGAGAAGAGGGAATTATAGTGGATCTGTTGTAGGTTGTATCTCTTCAGTTTACTGGATAATATAAAAGGAAGGAATGACTATTTCTTCGTGGACGTAGCACAAATTGGGTGAACCACGTATATCTGTGTCTCTCTTATTTTATGCATTTTCTGTGTTTATATTTCTGCAATATTTTATGTGTTCCATTGCTCCTTAATATATAATTTTCTAACACCTCTTTGATAAATACTTATTTCTAAAAAGTCTCTTGAATTCATGCCAACTCAACTCATCTGTCTTGATGCCTTTGACACGGTTCACATCTTCCCACCAAATGTCTACTTTTCCTTTAAGACTGAAAATATCTATCATGGCTTTGATGTTCTCTATATAATCATGTAGCTCGAAGAACTTCTTCATCCCAGGCAACCATGCTTCCACATCTTTCGGTATCTTTAACTCTCCATTGAATGTAGGAGGTTTATCCTTCTTGAACTCATCTAGAAAGTATCCCCTCCCACTCCTCCTATAAGGATCATAACTATGATGACCATGATGTCTATCTACACCATAAATAGAATAGAACCCATAAACACTACCTCTTTTGTAAGGTGTATCCATCCTTCTACCACCTCTGGCCATATCATCCTTATCCAACATGTGCCCTGATCGAGATCTACTGCCATATGTCCCACTAGTCCTATCCTCCTATCCATAACTGATCCGTGGATGTCTCTGTCTCTACAAATCTAATAAAAGCTGAAGGATCACTACATTGACCTTTGTCTATTTTTCCTATGCCCTGGAAAGTCTTTCCTGTGATTGAATTATTCAGTCACTATCCATCTTGAAACTTTTGATATCTTCCTTTAAATTTCTCAAGGATTCGCTATGTTAAGAGAGTACTCATCTCTTGGTTGCTCATCTGATCTATAAGGAGATTCATGTGAATTGTAATCCACCATTCTATTTGTTATCTTTGATCCTCTATCTCTTGCAAACATACCATGTTAGATGACCAAATATAAACATAATAAAACGTACCTTAGTGAAGTTCAAGGGAGGCTATCTCATCTGCACATATTAGTCCAAATTAGGTGTATGTATATATATATATATATATATATATATATATATATATATATATATATATATAGATATATATTGACACCAACATATCAACCCATCAATAGCATGCACTGTAACATCGACTCGATACATGAAAACCATAGCCACCACAATGCATGCATAACAAACACATTGACCACTGACATGCATGCATAATAATTACATCTCACCCATCCAATACAAGTGTTTGAACCTGGAATATCTGATACCAATTTCTAACCACCCCCTCCCACATTTACCCAATTTCACAGGCCTGCTAGGGTAAACATGAAACACAGAGTTACTATGACATGACCCGACCTCCAAGCTATAGTTATGGAAGTGGAGCTAACAAACTGGAAACTCACAATGCCCTTTAGGGATACACGACACTCAGGGGCCAAAGAACCACCCTAGTTGACCAAACCCTGAGCTTGCACTCTTTTCCACTACCCTAAGCCCACAACCGCATGGATGACAAGGCATGGGTTAAGTTATAGGCCTCCAACCACTTGCAAAACACTGCCTCCATGTGATTATAGCCAAAAATCTCCAGTTTAGAGGGTGGGGTCCCAAGATTTGAGCAACTTTTAGGCCAACCTCTAGACCACTGCCTAGAACTGCATGTAACTTCTCATAATGATAAATTACATAATGACAAATATTTGCATACAAAACTTGAACAAGAACTGACCCACGACATGCCTAGTCCATAAAAGACATTTAGTCAAACACATGGAAAACATGCTAGTTACAAGTCATGAATGCATATCTGATCATATTAGTTTGAGATTCATATGAGAATACCCAAGAAGGCTCTATACCCTCTCCACATAACTACAACAACACTTATTATTCTATGCATTCATCAACCAATCACTAACTAAACAATTATTGACAAGAGCCATATATGGTACACATCATAAATCATGCTTATAACCAACATATAAAGAGAATAGTAACCATGCTAGAACAAACATCAAAGCAACATAATAAGAAGTACAAATTCTCATAGAGTACAATAGAAAACTAACTCTTATTAACTTATGAAAAAGCCAACCAAGTAGAGACTTCCACGTACCACTCAACTATAAATTGAGTTGAACCGAATCTTTATTTCATCTAATCACCCCTATGCAATATTCAAAGCATGAATGTGGGATCTTATGAGATAATCTAAGACATAAACAACCAAGGGAATCCAGAGGTTAAACTAGTTGCACCCTTAAACTATCACGACACTCGCCAAAACCAATCAAGAGATCACAAAACCAATATAAGCTTAGATGCCTCAAAATTCCTTTACTGTCTCTGCCCACCTACTGAGGGCTTCCTAGAGAAAAAAAATCTCCACCCCCAACTCTTGGGAATTTTCCTCAGACCACCTCACTTGAATCCAAAAACTTCTAAAAATCCAAAGCTCAACTAGAAAATGAATCTCATCAAACTATTGTTATCCAGGAAATGGCAAGGAAAGGCTGAAACCATTGTCAAACCCGACAAAATCCATGCCAATGACAAAAAATGAACCTAATAAACAAATGCATGTACCATGCATCACACCTTTGCTAGGAAATCATACATGCAACCTATTACTTGGAAAATCCCCCTGTTGAAGTTGTTGATCCAACTGTTATGAAACCAGCTCAAGAAAAGATAGAAAAGAAAGATCAACGCCTTAGAATTCAGCCTCTTCGAGGGGGCAACCTCCTTTACATTACATAAATGAACAATTCTTGGATGATACAAATGAAAAGACCTCCTTTCTATATATAGGAGTCTAAGGGGTCATAACATAATCAGAGCCGACATAACAATAATAATGTAAGGGCACAATAATAACAATAGTGGGCTTCTATGGAGCACAATAGTAACAATATGGGCACTACATGGGTACATCAATATAATAAGTGGGTTATACTAATAACAATAAGGGGTTACACTAGTAGTATAGGGGCCTAACATGCCCCTCTCCTTCAAAAAGCGTTGTCCTCAACGCTTGAGTAGTTATTGATGCTTCTGTATAAAATTCTTGTCCTCCCATGTGGAATCTTCAGCGGGTAAGTTCTTCCACTTGATGAGATACTCTGAAATTGATCGATTTCGTAGCTGTCGGGTTCTTGTTTCTGTGACTGCTCCAGGTTCCAACATGATTTTTCCTTCCTCTTCAATTTTTGGCAATATTGTTTGAATTGGGATCTTTTGCAACTTTTGAATAAGTGGCCATACTTCTTCGTCCTTCTTCCATTCATCCCTTGCTTCGTTTATCCAATCTAGTTGGATAATATAAATAGCACAAAACAATGCTTCCACATCCTCACCCTTGAAGAGTCTTCCCATTCGGTAAGGTCGTCATTTTTTAAGTGCATGTAGTATTGCTAACATTTCCTTCTCATAAATAGCTTGCTTGATATGTAGTAGTAAAAATACCCAATCACCTACATCAAAACATTTTTCACTACGATGTTTATCTACCTGTTGTTTCGTTTGATTTTGCACCGAAGTGGCGTTATCCTTTAAAAGTTGGAGAACTTGTTGTTGATGCTCGATGTGATCTTTCACTGCTTGAACCTTTTTCTTCTTGATATGTCCTTCTATCTCTAGAGTTTGAGGAGTGGTAATTTCTTCCAATCCTTTACAAGATATGGTCGGATTCATTTCTTGATGCTCGATGTGATCTTTCACTTCTTGAACATTTTTCTTCTTGATATGTCCTTCTATCTTGATAGTTTGAGGAGTGGTAATTTCAAACAATGAGTTATAAGATATGGTAATTTCAAAAAATATATTGACCACTCAAATCAATGCCCCATTAACTGGAACCACTTAGTAGACATAGCTATCAACATTAGGATTATACACAATGATCAAGAAATTTCCCATATACAAACAACACCTTCCACAACAACCTTTTGTCACGTCCACATTTTAAAAAATGCCTTGGAACATGATTGGAATCTCCCATATTGTCTTTTTCATTATGCAGATAAATCTTCCCTATTGCTATTTTCATCATGAATATTGTTAGTTCATTGTTGTAAAGTGTTAGTGTGTTAAAATATACAAACAGCACGTTCCACAACAACCTTGTGTCACATCCACATTTTAAAAAATGCCTTGGAACGTGATTGGAATCTCCCATATTGCCTTTTTCATTACGCAGAAAATCCTTCGATCAAGTCTTGTGTAATGTGCAAGACTAATCTTTGTGGGGAAGTCACCGTTGTACACTATGATCCTTTAGAGCCTTTCAGGATTTTAGACTCTCTTTCAAAATGTTGGTATTTATATCGGGGCCTACCTTCTAAAGAGTGGTTGTTACCGACGGAGTCACAGATGAGGCTTTATTTAATGAGCAAGGAATATTTTCCCTCATACTCCAAATTTAGAGTACAAGACACTAAAAAAATTATGCAGCTGAAAGTGATCCATCTTCAAGATATTTTTCCTGTCAGTTACGAACAAAATGTTTAAAACCTCAGTTCTGCGAAGAACTCTGTTAAGCTGGAATGTAAGAGTTTGCCTTGTATTTGACAAGAGCTTGAGAAAAACTTCGCAGAGGAAATCGTTCAATAGGAGGGTTTCCTTTTCCCTTTTTCAGTTATATCTGTGATCATGAGTTTCCATTAACCCACAAGTTTCTTCGGATCAAGGTCTGATCCATGAGTATTGAAAATTGTTTTCAGCACAAATTCACCTTAACATAAGCAGGTTTCAGTCTTTTAACATACATCTCATAAGTCCTGACTAATGAGACAACCGACTAGGCTAAACTGTTGAAACCTATGTGATTCCATTCTAACTAACTTGAATGCATGCTGAGACGAATTGATTCAAGGTAAAATATTTGCAAAAACAATAGTTCCCAGAAGAAAAGGTTTCAAACATGTTGAAGAAAATAAATATGAAGAGATTGAAAAAACATAACTAATTCATATTGAAACGCCTGTCTGCTTAAAGTATTGCTTGCAAAGAAAAACCGAAGATGATTCGTCCTTTTAACTAAAAAGGAAAAATTCCTCCATTTGCTCATACAATGCAAATGTACCTATACTGTTTGTTGGGAAATTGCTGCCATCCATGCTCTAAATGCCTTTAAAGAAGATAATCTTGGGGAGAAAATAAACAATAGCAGGGATATATGCCTTCAAGATTAAAATTGATGAACAGGAAGATTGCACCGAGAGTCTTATTCTTTCTGGTGAAACACATCAGAGTGAATCTATTCCATTCACTCAAGTCGACTGGAGGAGGCCATGCCCTTGGTTCGATTCTCACAACAGAGGAATCCACTTTAGGGCATGGCGTAAAATGCCTCTTGCTCACATCCATAAGGAGCTTGGTACTGGCCAAAAGATCCACATTGACAGCCAGGGGATTGAAAAGGGAATCACCAGGCTTTGCCACGAGGCGGTGGCCAAATTCCTTCTGAAGCATGAGGGTGGCACTTCGAAACTTGGGCATGGTGGACAAAAGCTTGAAGATGAGCGGAGATGATATCTGGTAAGGTATATTGGCTACACATATGTCAAAAGTTGGCAATTCTGTTCGTAGTATGTCCCCTCGCACCAACTGTCCATAACAGAAAAGAAAAAGGAGATAGTCATATTAGAGAAGAGCAACTTTGATTTATCGTAATCCCAAAAATTAATAAGGTATCACCAAAGATAGCAATCACAAGGAAAAAAAAAGGAATTGCAAGAGACAATTACGAAGACATCACAAGGGAACCTGCAAAGCACATAGCTTAGGCTAACCTTGCAGTAAACAGAATCTCTTTCCAGTGCATTTTCCTTGTAAATCTGGCAGAAATTTTGCTAGAATCTTGGAATTACAGGTTTGAATTGCATAAATTTAATACTGAGGTGCCCAATTGGACATATGGGGGTAGGGAATCCATCTGCAACATCAAATTTGCAAATAAAGAAGTGTTTTATTGCCAAAATTGGCATTTTTCATGGCCAGACATAAAGTGCAGTACGTTACAAGATTATGGCTTCCCAAAGCACACAGGTACTTCTAAGCATCATTAGATTGGAGAAAGGTAGTAACTGAAGAAAAGAAGGCTGCTATCACATAAGCATGAGGACTTCACCCCATAGCTAGTTTTCATCGCATAGGCATGAGAAATTCACCCTAAACCCAGTTTTCAGATTGGCAAAGATTTGAAAAAGTTTTAATGTATGTGGTATTTCACAAATAAACCTTCTTCAGTATTGTTGTCAATGTAGGATTTTTATTTGGTTGATGTTTCCAGTTTACAAATGCAGCAAGCGCACCCTTCTCCATTATGGGATTATCACGATGAACTGAAGTCAGGTCATGTAGAAAGCATGCCCATTTCCATTATGTGAATATCACAACGAACTATAGCAGGCTGACAACAGATATTCGAAAACATATGTCTCATTGATTGTGGCAGAAGACCTACACCTTGCCCCATCCACATGGAGCCGGAGCCTGAGCCGCTGCTTACATAGGTGCATAGAAGCAACAGCTCATGAAGGGAAAACATGTCTCAGAGGATTTGAAACTTGGGGTGGGCATGAAGAGTCACAATCCATGTGGAATTGGCATATTGTTAATGAGGTAAATAAGGTGAATGAATGTAAAAACAAGATGCAAAGGAAATTGGAACTCACCTCCAATCTCTGAGCCATTTCGGTCCCCTTTATGCGTTTGTGAACTACTTCGATCATCCGGGGATCGATCTCGACTGCGATGACTCTGTGGGCGGCCTGCAGCAACTCTAGGATTAGATTTCCAGTACCCGGGCCGATTTCCAGGACGGTATCGCTTTCTCTCATGTCCGCTTTCTCAACGATGGAATTGAGAACACCGGGATTTGTGAGAATGTGGGATTTGTGAGAATGTGCTGCCTGCTCAATACAACCTTGGGATCAATCAACTCCACCCACAGACAGTACAAGAAAAACCCGCCAACAGGGTTAGTGGGACGCATGTAGCACTAGAGAGCCCGGTTCAGCTGCCCTGATGAAACTATTCGATCCGCCAAATGAAACGCCCAAACCGTTTGGGCAACCCTTTTGAATCAACGATCAATGGCTGAAATTGTTGCAATCGTCTAACATATAATCGTGTGGCTTACACGATGACAGGTAAGCAGAGAGGGGAGTTGATTTGAGGGAAACGCCTTACGGCGTAATAAGAACTTGCATCATATGCACAATTAGAAAAAACAACTCAAAAGGAAACTGTTGTTTTTCAAATGGGAGTTTCTAAAATGGGACTTAAGTTTTAACATGAAAAGAAATTTACAAATTCAACATTCCTAAAATTTTAATTTTTTCATTCCTAAAATTCTAATTTCAGGAAAAATGAAATTTAAAAAAAAATTGACAATTTGACAGCACTTCTTAAAAAATTTTAAGATATTATTCCAATTTTTTTTTTAAATGACAAAAATCAATTTTTAAATTTTTTTTGACTGGTAAAATTTTCTTCTTACTTCTCTGACTTGCCAGAGATGTGAGAATAATGCAGAAATAGAATTAGTTATGAAGCAGTTGAACAGAATTAGTTATGAGCAGTTGAACTAGAATTAGTTGTGAGTGGTTAGGAATTGGTTGCATAAGTTTTCCTATATAAGTGTGATGTAATTAAGCAATTGAATTAATGAAGTTGTGTGTCTTTGTGTTGTATTTGTTTTTAAGTTGGTATCAGAGCCTGACGGGCTGTTGAGTTGAGGAGGAGAGACTTTGCCTCACTAAGGAGACGCTGCCTCTTTGCGTGGACTGGTGTGCTGTTGGCCCTGTCCAGAACCCACTCTGCTCTCTGCGTGGATCGTGAGCAGTCGTTGGTGTGCTGTCGAGCACCGTTGCTGGTGCTGTGTGCTGTCGAGAACCAAGAACCGTCGCCCTATCCCCAGAACTCTGCGTGGATCGTGCTGCTTGCTGGTGCTGTGTGCTGTCGAGAACCAAGAACCGTTGCCCTGTCCCCAGAACTCTGTCTGGATCGTGACCAGAACTTTGCTGGTGCGGTGAGAAGGCGACAGTGAGGCCGAACCAGTGTGTGCGTATACCGTCGAGGAGCAAGGGAGACTTATTAAATTGGTGAGTGAAATTGTCGTGGCATTTTGTTTTGTTTGTGGACTGTCCACAAGGCCGTAAGCTTAGTTGGAAACGCCTTAAGCTTAATTGGAGGCTCCTCCTACCGTTGTTTTTTTTTTTTTTAAATTGTGAGTTGAACAAATTCAGAAGTGAACGGGGCTGTGCAGTTTTATGTGAGTTGAACAAATTTATATTTGTTCTGGGTATTTTAAAACGTCATTGGTGGCGAAATGGCTAATACCCTTGCAGATTCATATTTAAATGAGTCTTCAAAACTTGATGGAGACAACTATGTAAATTGGAAATTTAAGATCATAACAGTACTGGAGGCATACAATCTCTGGCCGATTGTCAAAGGTGACGAGACCAAGCCTCAACCTCCTACTAACACTCAAGATTGGGAGAAGCGTGAAGTGAAAGCAAGGGTGCTGCTGCGCATGTCAGTGAAGGACAATATTATTCCTCACATTCGGGACTGTGAAACTTCAAAGGCAACATGGGACACTCTCAAAGGTTTGTATGAAACTACTAATGCAAACCGTATTTTATTTTTAAAAACAAAGCTGCTATCTATCAAAATGGATGCCAATGAAAGCATTAGTAACTTTGTTTCCCAAATTAAATACTTTAGTGATAAGCTTGGTGATATTGGTGAAAAGGTTTCTAGTACAGACTTGGTAATTGTTACGTTAAAGGGGTTAGTCCCAGACTATAAAGTCTTTATTTCAGCCCTCTCAGCTAGACTGACACCCCCTACATTTGAAGAATTGGCTGGAATTCTTCTTCAAGAAGAAGAGCGCATGAAAACTTTTGAACTGGAGTCAAATAGTTCTGATTTGGCTTTGACTGCAAGAGGCCAAAAACCATTCCGAGGGAGACCATGGGATAGAAACAGAGGCCGTTTTCAAGCAAAGCAGAAAGGTATGGCACCTCCTGATTCTTATGTTAAAAGGAACATTGTATGTCATTATTGTGGAAAACCTGGACATCTGGCAAAAGATTGCTATAGGAGAAAGAATAATGAATCAAATCAAAGACATAGCAAGCATAATGGAAATTACATAAACAGAGACACCTCAGTGAATGATGGATTTAAAAATCTTAAGTTATTTCTTTCTGATGCTGCATTGTCTGCTGAAACTGATGATGAGAACACTTGGTTTATAGATTCTGGTGCATCGGCACACATGACTTGTAATAAAGAATGGTATGATAAATATTATGAGAAATCTGATGGTACACACATTTACCTAGGAGATGATAGGTCACTTAAAGTTCAAGGCTATGGCATAATAAATGTGTACTTACCTAATGGACAAATGCGACAGATTCATAATGTGATGTATGTACCTGCTCTTAAAAAGAATTTGCTATCTGTTTCCGCTATCACTGATAATCATTTAAAAGTAGAATTTGGTAAATTGGGGTGTATAGTGAAAGATGTTCAGGACCACTACAAGGTTGTTTCTACAGGTACCAGGGTTGGAGGATTATACAGATTGGATGTGATAGTCAAGCGCCATGTTGCATTGACATCTCAAGAGACATCGACAGCAGAATTATGGCATCACAGGTATGGGCACCTAAATTACAATGATTTATCGTTGTTACAAAGGAAATCAATGGTTGAAGGTCTTCCTGTTATGAAGTGTGAACATTTACCATGTGAAGCTTGTGCACTTGGTAAGCAGCATAGAGAAGAGTTTCCTGTTCATACTGAGAAACGAAAGTATGATATACTTGAATTAATTCACACTGATGTATGTGGACCTATGCAAACTAGGTCTCTTGGTGGTGCTTCATACTTTGTTATTTTTATTGATGATAGATCTAGATATACCTGGGTCTATTTCGTTAGAAGGAAAAGTGACATATTTGAGTATTTTAAAGAGTTTCGAAATATGGTTGAAAAACAAACAGGAAAGTGCATTAAAATACTCAGATCTGATCAAGGGGGTGAATATAAATCAAAAGCATTTAACACCTATTGTAAATCTAATGGAATTCAACAACAGTTCACAGTGCCACATACCCCTCAGCAAAATGGTGTTGCTAAGCGATGGAATAGAACCTTGGTGGAATCTGCTCGTAGTATGCTGCAAGGTAAGAACATCTCTAATGGTTTCTGGGCAGAAGCCATTAACACAGCTATTTATCTGAAGAATCGATGTCCCACTAAGAAATTAGTTTTTCAAACTCCTTTTGAGGTTCTTTATGGTTATAAACCTGATGTGAGTCATTTCAAAGTCTTTGGATGTACTCCTTTTGCTCATATTCCTGAAGCTAACAGAAGAAAACTTGATGCCAAGTCCATCAAGTGTATTTTCATTGGATATTGTACGGATCAGAAAGCCTATAAATTGTTTGATCCAAGTTCCCATAAACTATTTGCAAGTCGTGATGTATTGTTTCATGAGCAAACTCATAAAAGTAATACAAAGAATGATACATGGCATATTTCTAATGATGCACATATCAAGCTTGATACTTTGATTAAGCAGGAATAGGAACAGGTCCCGGTACAGGTACAGGATCAGGATGATAGCAGCAGTACGAGCACATCTAGCAGCAGTGAGTCATCACATGGGGGTGATACACCTCAAAGCCGACGAATCATGGATGGAACACCCACACCAAGAAGGTCGTCCCGACAGACTCGGCCACCTGCAAGGTATAGAGACTATGCCTTAATGTCTAATATAATGAATGTTGAAGAACCAATTGATTATGAGCAGGCTAAACAACATGAACCATGGATTAATGCTATGAATGATGAGTATGCTTCTATTATGAAAAATCAAACATGGGAATTAGTGGAACTTCCTGAAAATAAAGTTCCAATTGGAAGCAAATGGTTGTATAAAACAAAATTTAAAGCAGATGGTACAATTGATAAATTTAAGGCAAGATTAGTAGCAAAAGGATATGCTCAACAGGAGGGCATTGATTATGAAGACACTTTTGCACCAGTAGCTAAGTTGAATACAATTAGATTACTGATTGCCTTAGCCACAAAACATAATTGGAATATACATCAAATGGATGTCAAATCTGCTTTTCTAAATGGTGATTTACAGGAAGAAGTTTATTTGGTTCAACCTGAAGGGTTTGTCAAACAGGGACAGGAGCATCTGGTTTGCAGGTTAAGAAAGGCATTGTATGGTTTGAAATAGGCACCAAGATCATGGTATGTAAATATTGATACTTTCTTTCTTCAGAATGGGTTTGTGAAAAGCAAAAATGATCCTAACTTGTATGTTAAGAAAGATGAAAAAGGACATGTTGCTTTAATATCTTTATATGTGGATGATCTCATTATAACAGGCAGTGCTCACAAGTTAATTGAAGAAATTAAAGTTCAGTTGTCACAGGTTTTTGAAATGAAAGATTTGGGTGAAATGCATTACTGTTTAGGCATTGAGGTATGGAGAGAAACTGGTAAAACATTGATCACTCAAAGCAAATATACAAAGGAGATTCTTAAAAAGTTCAATATGACAGATTGTAAAGCTATGTCAACTCCCTTAGAACAGAATGCAAAGTTGTACAAAGAAGATGGTTCGAAAGAGGCAAATGGAACATTATATCGTCAGTTAGTGGGAAGTTTGAACTATCTCACCACTACCAGGCCAGACATTGCATACTCAGTCAGTATCCTTAGTCAATTCATGGCTAAGCCTTCAGGAAATCACTGGAATGCTGCAAAGAAAGTTCTCCGATACTTAAAGGGAACAGTGAATCTTGGTATTATGTATACTGATGTATCTGATGTTGTATTGACAGGTTTTTCTGATTCAGATTGGGCAGGAAATCCAGATGACAGACGATCTACCTCTGGCTATGCATTTCATATTGGATCAGGGGTCGTATCTTGGAGTAGTAAGAAACAGCCAACTGTTTCTTTATCATCAACAGAATCAGAGTACAAAGCTTTGACCAATGCCACCTGTGAAGCCATTTGGTTGCGAAGAATTCTTGCAGATCTTGAAGAAGCGCAAAGTGGTGCAACATGTATCAATTGTGATAATCAGAGTGCTATCAAATTAGCACATAATCCAGTTTACCATGCTAGAACAAAACACGTTGAGTTACAGTACCACTTTGTCCGTGAGAAAATTGAGTCAAATGAAATTGGATTGATATTTTGTAACACCAAGGATAATGTGGCTGATATATTTACTAAGCCCCTTGGTAAAATCAAATTTGAAGTTTTTAGAAGTCAGTTAGGTATTGTAGAAAATCCATTTCTCCATTAAGGGAGGATGTGAGAATAATGCAGAAATAGAATTAGTTATGAAGCATTTGAACAGAATTAGTTATGAGCAGTTGAACTAGAATTAGTTGTGAGTGGTTAGGAATTGGTTGCATAAGTTTTCCTATATAAGTGTGATGTAATTAAGCAATTGAATTAATGAAGTTGTGTGTCTTTGTGTTGTATTTATTTTTAAGTAGAGACCCTTTGAAGGGCTATGACGTGTTCAATTTTGATCCCTGATCGGGAGAGTTGTTAGATTAGCAATCCCTTGAACGATTCCAAATATGGTTACTTTATCGAGTCAGATGCTTTAAAACTATATTGAGGCGGAAGTCTCGACGCCATCGACAGGCATGAGTGCCCGATTATTACTCATGGAGTTATTTTATTTATTTTGTTGTCTGCTACAAAATAAGTTCTAAGAGAATTTTCAACGCCACCGATCTGCATGACAGGAGCGGCAAAAGTCTTGAGGACATCAACACGCATGACTGGCCGATTATCTACTCAATACAGTTATTTTGTTTTATTCTGTTGTCTGTTCCAAAATTAGATTGAGGAGGCTCATGTAGTTATTATTTCGTTTTGTTGTCGGCTCCAAAATTAGTTCCAGGAGAAGTTTCAAGGCCACAGATCAGCATGACATGCCGAGCGGTGCTGGACTTTGGAAACCACTTTCTCTTATGCCGTTTGAACTGCACAATAAAATATATTTAGCTACACTTGATATGTTTAATGAAGAGGATTAAATTGTTTAAATCAGACCATTAAATTTATCAATGCAACCTCCAACTAAAAACTTTAATGAAAATTTGTGTCTCCATGAATTCAGAAACCTCTTACGCAAACATATGGGTTGTTAACCAAAGACCAAACCGGGTCGTTTGGCAAAATAAGTAGTATTACTAGTTTTGTAATTCCGATAGGTTGATTGAAGTAGACAGCTCCAGTCAGCTTGCAACTCTTTTTTCACAGGCTTTCTCGAGTACAAAGACACTCTTTTCAGCTGAGTGAATCAAATAACAGCAACGAAGACTATTTCTGGAAATATATAGACACTCCATTATCTTGAATTCCAATAGATACCTCAATGTATAGCAAAAAAAACATAGTCATACAGAAAATCTCTAGTCTCCCTATTGGAATCAAACAATTACCATACTACATCTTTGCCAATTCAGGCCTCCGGTGCCCAAAGCAGAAAGTCCACTGACTAAAAATAGTTAAACGCCATTTTATTTCTTAGCCAATAGAGCAATGGAAAGAAAAACATTTCCAATAAAACATTGCTATAAAAAAATTTAACAAAAAAACCCATAATCTTAGAAATTTTGAACCTCGCTCAAGCTCTAAGGGTGTTGGTCTTCAAAATTGACCGAAGGGGCCATCCTTTTTTATCCGCTATTGCTTTATCTTTTTTTTTTTGTGTCCATTTTGTCCTAAAATCTTATAATTTTGAGCCTGGGTGCCCCTAACAATTATAATAAAGTAATGATCGCTTATTTTGTTGAATTCTTAAGTTTGTATTAGGTTTAATGGGTTTTTAGGCAATATTATTAACAATGGAGTTTCAGTTTATTTCCATTTTCCGGTACCTCAATAGGGATTCCGATTCCAAGGATCATTGTTCAACATACGTACGGCCACTTCAATAGAAATCCATCACATGGGTTTTAAAGGACGGTGTACCTCCCACCCAAACCTCGCCAAGCAAGCGCGGTATCAAGTCAAACCATGGTCAGTGACCTTGTGTGCAAACCAGTGGCAAGGATCACTATTTAAACTGTACTTTTCTTTAGTTTTTTTTTGTCTTAATTTGGGTCATATTTTGAAAAATCTTATTAAAATTTTTGTAAATCTAAATTATAGTTGTCAAAATTCAAAATTTTAGATGGCCTAAAAAATTTTGATGGTGATGAATCCATTTCCACCATCAAAATTATGATTCAAACATTATCTCTACAAAAAATTTTAAATTTTTTTATTCATTTTCCAACCACTTTTAACCATCCAAACAATTCTTCAACCTAAATAAACTACTTCATTTCAACAAACCAAACCCTATTACGGTCACAGGAACCATGCATACAGCTACATACATATGGCTGATTCACGCATCCTTCTGTTTGTCCCCCTATTACGGTCATGAGAACAATGCATACAGCTCCATATGGCTGATTCACGCATCCTTCTGTCTGTCCTAGAGAAAGTTTCACAACCCAAGTAGATTTATTTTCTGATATCTTGGTTAGTCCAGTGGTATTGTTTCTTGAAAAGGTAGACACTTTTATCTATTTAATTGGTCTCTCTAAAGTTGAAACTTATTCTACCATGTATATAAATTAACACAATCACATTTACCAATGTGATTATATTTATTTAATTAGTCTTTTTAAAATTAAAACTTATTACATTTTATATAAATTAGGTTGATATAGGCTTATAAGTTTACATCCACTACTGAAACCTATTACACCATGTATATAAACCAAGTTAATATAAGCTTATAAATTTATATCCACTACCCCATCACCATATTAATTGTTAGATGTATTTTATTAAAAATTTATTATTAATAACTATATAAATAATAATAGTCATAATATTTTTTATTTATATAATTATATTCATTATATTAACATATTTTAAGTTAATATAATATTAGTTATTACATAAAGTATTACTAATATATTTATAGTTATATTTAAAACTATAATATAATTCACATATAAGTGCTCTCTTTATATATTTATTTTATTGTTCAGATCTTGTTCTTCATTTTGTTCTGAAAATGAACTACAATTGTTGGTTCGAAAAGCGTAGAAGAGATCATCTCCTATGTAATTTTTACCAAAAAAATATTGTCATAAATAATAATAACATTTAATTATTATTAATAATATATATTTATTTCTCACCATTATATTATGTCAATAATTATTATATATTTATCAATATATTTTATATATTTATTTGGAATATTTTAATAATATTAAATATATATAAACTATATATTAAACGAAAATATATTATACTATTATTTGGAAATAAAATATAAAATATATAATAAATATATAATTATTTAATATAATATAATATAATAGTAATATAATAATATATTATTTAATAATATAATATGTAATAATAATATATTATAAAATCTAAACTTTAGGGTTTATTGATTCTCTCTATTTTAAATATTGATTCCAAAATATTGATAATCTCTAGGAATTAATATTTTAAACCTAGCTGATTAATAAAATTAATGAATTAAATTATAAACCCAAGGAATTATTAATATTATAAATCGAAGTGACTAATAAACATAAGGGTTTAATATTATAAACCCAATGAATTAGTAAACCTAAGAGATAAATATTATAAACCTAAAGTATCAACAAACCCAAGGAATCAATATTAAAAACACATGGGATTAATAAACCCTAACAATTAACATTTCAAACTCAAGGGATAAATATTATAACGCTAAAGGATCAACAAATCCAATGGATAAATATTAAAAACCCAAAGAATTAATAAACCCTAGGAATTAATATTTTAAACTCAAGAGATGAATAAACCCAAGGGATTACTAATATTATAAACCCAATGGATTAAATTATAAACCCAAAGAATTATTAATATTATAAATCTAAGGGTTTAATATTGTAAACCCAAGGGATAAATATTATAAACCTAAGCGATCAAGAAAACCAAGGAATTATTAATATGATAAACTCAAGGGACTAACACACTCAAGAGTTTAATATTATAAAACCAAGGGATTAATATACCTAAGGGATAAATATTATAACCCTAAGCGATGAACAAACCCAACCCATCAATATTAACAACACAAGGGATATATAAACCCACAAATTAATATTTTATACCCAAGGGATTAATAAATGAGTTGTCTTTAGTGTGAAGTTTTGGAAGCATTTGCGATGGGTTTTTCCAGTCAAATTTCACTAAAATTCTGCCGCAATTTATTGAAATCACAAGCTTGATGGGTAATCCCTGCACAATCAAAGTGTTTTAAGGGTTTTTCAGGGTGCTGAATCCAAATATGCAGTTAAAAGTTTAAATAACACAAATCAAGATTTCACCCCAAATTTTTCTGCCGCCTAAGACAACTCCATTAATAAGCACCATAGATTGTTAATATTAGAAATTACTAAATATAGTTGAAAAAATTCTATAATTACTAAGAGTATAAATTTAATATTAATCATAAAATCAATATTCATATTCATAAATATATAATAATAATAATAATAATAAAATAACTATTATAATAATAATAATATTATTATTATTATTATTATTATTATTAATTATATATAATATTAACCCATTATTATCATAATTATTTTAAAATAATTATTGTTATTACTAATTATTTATTATTATTTTTATTGATGATGATGGTGGTTAACGTCCATTGAGACCAAACTTTGGTCTATTGGACCTAAAGAAACGAATTATTTAGTTTGATTTAAGCTTTTATTCCTATGCTAAAAAAGCTTGGAGAGATGCCTCCCAAGCTCACTGTAACTTTGATAACGTAAAAGGCTAGGAAGGTCAGTATTGCAACAAAGATTTTGAAACTGAGATCTAATGTGGTTGTACGTGGGGCACTCTAAGAGGAAATTATTTTCATCATCGATGTTTGTATTCTCACAGAGATGGCAGAACCTTTCCATCCATGGTGTTTTAGGAACTGCCCAACCACCCGTTTCACTATGAGTTCATGAGAGTTCGTTCTAATCTTGGCTATATTAATTTTCTTCTTTGAGCTAGTTAAAACAGAGAGATACCTTTGATCTTCTAGGGTGGGGTTGATGACCTCCTTATAATATCTTAATTTTCTTTTGGTTGCTAAATCTTTCTCACACCACATTTTTACTTTGAACCTAGAAGTAACAATATTTTTAATGTTATTAATGTTTTGTATTGCAACATTCTCATTGATCTCCCAATGTTATTAACTAATATTACTATTATTAGTTAATATTATTATTCTTAAGAGATCTTTTGGTAAAATCACATAATGAAATTATGAAGAACCACATCATGGCATTAGATTAAAGAGATGAAGAAAGAGGTTTTTGGCCATTAGAATATAAGACAAATATAAGATTAAAGAATTATCATTAATTAATAAGCAAATTTTTAATTAAAATAAAGTCAAATTTAATTATTCTAAACAATTTGGTTAGTAATAATAATGTCAAATTTAATTATTCTAAACAATAAAATTGGAAAATAGTAATAAGAAAATGGAAAAAATAAACTAAATAAATAAATAAAATAAAAATAATAAGGCCAAATTTAACTATTATAAACAATAAAACTAAAAATAATAACAAGAAAATGAAAAAATAAATAAATAAAATCTAAATCAAAATAATGAATTATTATTTAAATTCAAAAAATAATAATAACTCAGATATTATTATTTTTATTGTTAATTAAATTTAATAAATGTTAATAATAATTAATTATAATATTGTTAATTTAATAATAACTTGTAATTAATTAATTAATTAATATTAAATAATAATAATAATTCATTCATTTATTTTTAATTTATTATTATTATTTATTAAAAAATACAAAATGTGTTTTTTTGATGATGATGATGATGATAGTTAATGTCCACTGAGACCAAACTTTGGTCTATCAAACCTAAAGAAATGAATTATTTAGTTTGATTTAAGATTTTATTCCTATACTCAAGAAGTTTGGAGAGAAGCCTCCCCAACGCAGTGTAATTTTGACAACATAAAAGGCTAGGAAGGTCAGTATTGCAACAAAGATTTTGACACTGAGATCTAATGTGGTTTTATGCGGGGCACTCTAAGAGGAAGTGATTTTCATCCTCGATGTTTGTATTCTCATAGAGATGGTAGAACCTTTCCATCCATGGTGTTTTAGGAACTGCCCAATGACCCGTTTCACTATGGGGCTCATGAGAGTTCATTCTATTCTTGGCTATATTAATTTTCTTCTTTGAGCTAGTTAAAATAGAGAGATGCATTTTATCTTCTAGGGTGGGGTTGATGACCTCCTTATAATATCTTAATTTTCTTTTAGCTGCTAAATCTTTCTCACACCACATTTTTTCTTTGAACTTAGAAGTAACAATATTTTTAATGTTATTAATGTTTTGCAATGCAACATTCTCGTCGATCTCCCAATGGTTTAACCAGGCCCTGGTGTCTTTATACCAACCTCGTTTGAGTCTTAGGTGGTTTTGGCTAGAATTTAAAGCTAGCTTAGGAAGTCTATGGTCTCCTATGTTATTGAGTTTGTTCTTGTACAACAGAAGCCTAGTCATAGCTAGGATCTTGATAGGGGAAAGACCCACTTCTATAAGGAGAATAGGATAGGGTGTGTTGCTTTTAATTTTGAGGTTATATGTTATAAAACACTTTTGGATTTGCTCAATCTTTTAATTTATATTTAGATTAATTATTGTTAATTAATTAGACCCAAGAGATTTATGTTAAACCTAAGGATTAATATTATAACCTTATGAATAATATTACAACCTAGGAATATGAACTCTTGGATTTATAAACTCAACGAATTGATATTATAAACCCACGAGAATATAAACCTATTGTATCTTTGTAAACAGTTCTAGGCTGTTAATTGTGCCAAAGAATCTAAGTAAGTTTTTACTTGAATTGGATGACCAATATACTAAACCTTTAACACTTATAAAATCCAGATATTTCTGAGAATCTCAAAGGGCGGATTTTCATTCATAACAAGAATAAATCTTTAAGTTAAGTTTGAAAGAAGAATTAAAGAAAATATGTGATAATCAAACATCCATATTAAATATTTAACCAATAAAATATAGTTGATGCATGCAGAAAAATTCTACAGCCAAACAAAATACGTTCAAGACATGACAGAAGGCAACAATTAAAATATATAGAGGAACTAATTAAAACAGTGGTTTAGTTAATTAATCTCTTTAATTATTATAATTTTGCAGTGGGTTGTCAAGGAGATTGATACTCAATATATCCTTACCCTAACTCCTATGTTACCTTGAACCTATGCAAAATTAAATTATGAAAAACATAAATGAATAATGTGAAAAACTTACATGGACAAAAAGTTGTTAAGAATGAAGCCATAATCCTTTGATTATCTTCAGAAATATTTGAGTATTATAATGGTGTCACTGGATCGTCACAAGGGTTCATCCTTTCCTTCTTCGAAATACAAAATACTTATAGAGTCTAATTCAAAAATATCTAGATCTGAAATAAATTTATTACAAAATGAAATACTATCCAAAGCTGATTTGGATATTACAAAAATAAAACACAAAAATACCTATTCTAAACTGATTTGAACAATTAGCACACAATTCAAGGTTATTGTTTGATGACTATTGCTGGAAACTAAATTTTCTGTTTTCTTCTCTTTCTTTCTTGCTTTCTACTCCTTTTTTTTATCATATGGGATAGAATTTTTTGTTACTTTCTTGTATGCATCATCGATTTTTGTGTATCTCTCAAAGGTTGGCCTAGTAATAAATAAGTTTTGAATTTCATGTTGAATGAAAAGATCAAATTCAAGGCCTTTGAGGAATGCTTTAACACTAATCATGCCTTTAACTTTTGCAAACTTGGTTCTATCTGCTACTATCTCATGAAACCTATGTTGGTAATTTTCTAGTGGAATCAATTGGTCACTAGAATCTCACAGAGTTGGAAGCCCTTTCTGGCGTAAAACATTGAAATTTTTATGAAATGTTTAACCCACACTTCTAAATTTTGACATTTTTTTCGAATTATAACATTAAGTTTCTTTTTTTCAAAACCATTCTTACTTCTAGGACTGTATCAGTCCTATATTCAATCCCAAACTCCTCTAGCTATTCTCTTGTTTTAGAATTTATCACTTTGATTATTCTAGTAGCTTCCCCTGGCTTGTGATCTAAATCTTCTTTGATCTTTGTAATGGTTTCTTTTGACTTCTGCACTAATCCCTCCTGTTCAAAAATGATTTTAATGGATGTCCAAAGTTTAGTTATGGTTGAATTTATATCAATCCATATATTTTTTTTGGCTTCTGATAAGGTTTGTGCAATGCTTGATTCATTTTCATATTTCTCCAGTTGTTTGATTAACCTGTAGTTTTTCTATACTTCAGCCAAATATATGAGTATCATATTTTATCTTATTGTCTTGAGACTTCTCCAACTCGACTATGAGTTTTTCAATCTCCATATCCTTTAGTGACAAGTCCCCCATAGATTTAGATAATTGTTCTGTTGGAATTTGACTAGTAGACTTTGTTTCTATTGTGGACACTAATGTTGTAGATGTTGTTGTTGCAGATGTTCTTACTCCAACGTTGATTTGGAGCTCTCTTTCCTTAATCAATTTTTCCATCTCTACCTCCATCTTCTATATTTGAATAATTTTCTCTACAATCATCTAGAGCATGTTTTCCTTTTCCTTCTCCAGCTGACTTACTTCTTGTGCTTGAGGATGTTTGGTAGTTAGTAATTTCAGGTGCTTCCTTAGTGACTATATATCTGCATTTCTTATTTAATTATTTCTTCGGCTACCTTTACATATTTAGGATTCAATCCCAATTTTAAAACTAGATCCTCCAATCCCTTAATTTTTGTATTCTTTTCTAGAGAAGGAATCTTTGCAAGCTTCAATTGAGAATGAATATTATTGAGAGATGCTTGTAGCTTAGAATTTTCCATGACTGAACTTGTCAAACATATATATATCATTTATCTTGCTTTATTTTGAAGATAAATTTGATCAATAGGATGTATATGTTTGGTGTCAAATGATAACACATAGGTTTTGTAATCATCAACGCTCTTGGGCACATGGACCTTTGGTTTAAAAAATGCTAATTGGAACTGTCCTCTTTCACTGTCTAAGATAGAATGTAACCTAGTTTGAGTTGTGGAATATTGTTTTCGGAACTTTGCATATGTAGATTTTTTTAGTGCTTCATTTTTCTTCTTCATCTCTAAGAACCTTGTAAAAATACTCTTCTTCCTTGAAGAAGAAGGAGAAGAAGGATAATATATTGTCGTTTCTTCAATCTGTTGAAATGAAAATTCATATTCTCCTTAAAATATAACTATAGTAGGTTCCTTAGAAGTTTGAGATTCTGAGGATTCTTCTTCAACATTTATGGTTTTCCTCCTCTTAAACACCTTAAATAATGCCTTATGTAACTCAGATGTTGTTGGAGATGGAATGTCTCTTGGTCTCTTCAATTATTTTTCTATCACCATTGGAGTTTCCAGGGTTGTCTGACTGGAAAATAGCTCTTAAACTTCCTGTAGTGTATTCTCTTCTCATTCTTCTTTGTTGGCGTATTGTTCAATCTTAGGTTTTGCAATGTGCACATATGGTGCAGACTTTTGACCAACTCTCATTGATGATATAAGTCCTAATGGATCATATGGTCAACAAAAAATTAATCTAAACTTCATCTTCTTCAATAACTCATTGACTTATTTCTTTGTAGCTCATGTGTTGACTATGAATGGACCAACTTGGGCTTTTAGTTTGAATTTAGCCTTTTGTTTGCGTGATATATTCAAGTGCAAAAATCCTCATGGGGAGGAACACTAAAAAATTGTAAGGTGGAAGCTCACAGCCATAAATCCCGATTTCAGTGAAATTCTGGTATAAATACCAGTCTACAACTTTAGACTACTCACTCAAATGAAAAATCCTCTTGATTTGTGTTGAAACTTTGGGAACTACATCACTATTTAACAAACATATATCCATACATAAAAATTGATTGACAAAATCAATGAAATAAATTTCTTCAAAGATTTATCTCACTAATGAGGTCCAATGGATCATTGACTATGGTTTTCCTTTAGCATCCAATTTATGCAAGGGAAACTTGAACCTTTTTTTACTGATGATATAAGAATACGTAAATCAAATCTAATTGATTCTTGAATGAACCTTCAACGTTGAACTTTAAAAACTTATCATGAATTGTATAAGGAAAAACTAACTGTTATTGAGCATAATAGATGGTTTTTCACCACAAGAAAAGACTAACAAAAACCCAAAAATGACCTCATCTACCCATTGATCATTAGGATATAATAATAGATAAGAAAATAGGGAAATGACCTACCTAGACATCTCATGGAAAATAGGGAAATGACCTACCTAGCAAATGAAGCAGCGGTGGAGTTGCTATAATCGGTCTCCAAGTGGGAGATTGTTGGGAGTGGAGCCTGATTATATTCTGTATTCAAAGGCATCGTTGCATTGGACCCCAGTTCGTAATGGGGCAGCAATGCCGCCCGTAAAATATTCGTTACAGGGGGGGTCCAGGGGGGGGTGGCTGCGACCTTTGGGATCCCCCCTTAGTGGGGGGATTGAGGGCAGCGCCCATGAAGCTAAAAATGGATGTAAAATTACCTTGTAAAATGTTGTAATTTCGTAGTCAATCTAGGCCATTCATTAGGTGGAGATCTAACGGTAGAAATTATGTTTAATTATGGTTTTTTTTTTCCTAGAATGCAACCCCTCGCCATATATGATGGAATTGTATTGCGTCTATGTAGATCTGTATTCTGAGGGAGAAGAGAGAGGAGATTGAGCGAGAGGGAAGAGGGAATTATAGTGGATCTGTTGTAGGTTGTATCTCTTCAGTTTACTGGATAATATAAAAGGAAGGAATTGTTATTTCTTCGTGGACGTAGCCCAAATTGGGTGAACCACGTATATCTGTGTCTCTCTTATTTTATGCATTTTCTGTGTTTATATTTCTGCAATATTTTATGTGTTCCATTGCTCTTTAATATATAATTTTCTAACACCTCTTTGATAAATACTTATTTCTAAAAAGTCTCTTGAATTCATGCCAACTCAACTCATCTGTCTTGATGCCTTTGACATGGTTCACATCTTCCCACCAAATGTCTACTTTTTTTTTAAGACTGAAAATATCTATCATGGCTTTGATGTTCTCTATATAATCATGTAGCTCGAAGAACTTCTTCATCCCAGGCAACCATGCTTCCACATATTTCGGTATCTTTAACTCTCCATTGAATGTAGGAGGTTTAGCCTTCTTGAACTCATCTAGCAAGTATCCCCTCTCACTCCTCCTATAAGGATCATAACTATGATGACCATGATGTCTATCTACACCATAAATAGAATAGAACCCATAAACACTACCTCTTTTGTAAGGTGTATCCATCCTTCTACCACCTCTGGCCATATCATCCTTATCCAACCTGTGCCCTAATCGAGATCTACTACCATATGTCCCATTAGTCCTACCCTCCTATCCATAACTGATCCGTGGATGTCTCTGTCTCTACAAATCTGATAAAAGCTGAAGGATCACTACATTGACCTTTGTCTATTTTTCCTATGCCCTGGAAAGTCTTTCCTGTGATTGAATTATTCAGTCACTATCCATCTTGAAACTTTTGATCTCTTCCTTTAAATTTCTCAAGGATTCGCTATGTTAAGAGAGTACTCATCTCTTGATTGCTCATCTGATCTATAAGGAGATTCATGTGAATTGTAATCCACCATTCTATTTGTTATCTTTGATCCTCTATCTCTTGCAAACATACCATGTTAGATGACGAAATATAAACATAATAAAATGTACTTTAGTGAAGTTCAGGGGAGGCTATCTCGTCTGCACATATTAGTCCAAATTAGGTGTGTATATATATATCTATATATATATATATAGATATAGATATATATATATATATATATATATATATATATATATATATATATATATATATATATATATATATATATATATATATATATATATATATATATATATATATATATATATATATATATATATAGATATATATATATATTTTGACACCAACATATCAACCCATCAATAGCATGCACTGTAACATCGACTCGATACATGAAAACCATAGCCACCACAATGCATGCATAACAAACACATTGACCACTGACATGCATGCATAATAATTACATCTCACTCATCCAATACAAGTGTTTGAACCTGGAATATCTAATACCAATTTCTAACCACCCCCTCCCACATTTACCCAATTTCACAGGCCTACTAGGGTAAACATGAAACACAAAGTTACTATGACATGACCCGACCTCCAAGCTATAGTTATGGAAGTGGAGGTAACAAACTGGAAACTCACAATGCCCTTTAGGGATACACGACACTCAGGGGACAAAGAACCACCCCAGTTGACCAAACCCTGAGCTAGCACTCTTTTCCACTACCCTAAGCCCACAACCGCATGCATGACAAGGCATGGGTTAAGTTATAGGCCTCCAACCACTTGCAAAACACTACCTCCATGTGATTATAGCCCAAAATCTACGGTTTAGAGGGTGGGGTCCCAAGATTTGAGCAACTTTTTAGGCCAACCTCTAGACCACTGCCTAGAACTGTATGTAACTTCTCATAATGATAAATTACCTAATGAAAAATATTTTCATACAAAACTTGAACAAGAACTGACCCAGGACATGCCTAGTCCATAAAATACATTTAGTCAAACACATGGAAAACATGCTAGTTACAAGTCATGAATGCATATCTGATCATATTAGTTTGAGATTCATATGAGAATACCCAAGAAGGTTCTATACCCTCTCCACATAACTAAAACAACACTTATTATTCTATGCATTCATCAACCAATCACTAACTAAACAATTATTGACAAGAGCCATAGATGGTACACATCATAAATCATGCTTATAACCAACATATAAAGAGAATAGTAACCATGATAGAACAAACATCAAAGCAACATAATAAGAAGTACAAATTCTCATAGAGTACAATAGAAAACTAACTCTTATTAACTTATGAAAAAGCCAACCAAGTAGAGACTTCCACGTACCACTCAACCATAAATTGAGTTGAATCAAATCTTTATTTCATCTAATCACCCCTATGCAATATTCAAAGCATGAATTTGGGATCTTATGAGATAATCTAAGACATAAACAACCAAGGGAATCCAGAGGTTAAACTAGCTGCACCCTTAAACTATCACGACACTCGCCAAAACCAATCAAGAGATCACAAAACCAATATAAGCTTAGATGCCTCAGAATTCCTTTACTGTCTCTTCCCACCTATTGAGGGCTTCCTAGAGAAAAAAAATCTCCACCGCCAACCCTTGGGAATTTTCCTCAGACCACCTCACTTGAATCCAAAACCTTCTGAAAATCCAAAGCTCAACTAGAAAATGAATCTCATAAAACTATTGTTATTCAGGAAATGGCAAGGAAAGGCTGAAACCATTGTCAAACCCGACAAAATCCATGCCAATGACAACAAATGAACCTAATAAACAAATGCATGTACCATGCATCACACCTTTGCTAGGAAATCATACATGCAACCTATTACTTGGAAAATCCCCCTGTTGAAGTTGTTGATCCAACCTTCTCCTTGCTTTCCTTGCTTGTCATTTTCCTTCCTTTGCTTGCTTTCTTGCTTTCTCCTCTTGGTGCTCTTCTCTCTTTGAAACTAATTCCAAAGCCAAACTGACAAAAAGCTAACCGACAAAATCTCAAGTAGAAATTGATTCTTAAAAGCCTTTTTATCATTGAGGTCTCTATTTTCTTCATTTTCCTTAATTTTCCTTCTAATTTCCCTCTCATACAAATATGTGTCTCTTCACCTTCTTTCTCTCTTATTTTCCTTTATTTTCATAAATAAATTCCAATTAATGCCTCTTTGCTTTTGCCAATTTCCTTAGCCATAAATAAACCAAAAGTGATACCCACTATAGTGCTTTTCTTAGCATTCAGCTTGGAATATGTGTCCCATGACCTCAGGCTTATTTTTCTCTTATTAACCTTTATTACATGGGCTTTAACCCAAGGTTGTTACATATGTTTATTGATTTGAGTAGTATTAACTACATCAAATGAAATATGCAAACAACTTCATTGCAAGTGGTTCGATGACTAATTTTAAAGAAAAATTAAGCTAAGAAAGTTCATCCAAAAATAAGGGAAAGGGGAATATATGGTTTGAATATCATCATTGTACAACAAAAACAAAGAGTGTTAGACACATGATGTCAAATTTTAAAAGTCTTGAAATGAGAGGTTGTTTCCCAAATGGTAAGATATTCAAAGTTCAAAAGAATTTATAGTCTCTTCATATGTTAGAACTCTCTCTCTCCCCCTCCTCCCACACAAAAAAATATATGTGTGTGTGCACGAGCGCGCGTGCCAAAAAAGTTGATGTAATACTCTAGAAGTGAGCATGTTTAGAGTATTTTGTAAGAGAAAGGTTGTGAAATTATTGAAATCAAGGGTCAAGTTAAATTTAAGTTAATAAACCATGGGCAATAGTACATCAATTATTTTTTTAAAAGAAACTTCTAAATTGTCTCGGTGAACCTTCAAATCACTAAACAAACAACATTTCATATGACTAAAGCAAGCCAAAAAGAACAAACAAGATTTAAGAAAGAAAGAACGTAAACCATTGAGAACAAAAAAACGAAAGAAAAAGTGGCAACTTCATATGATGAAGAGCTTTGAATTAGGCATGAATTGGTATTACATAGAGAGAGTCAACATAATCATAACAAAGGAAGTAAAAGAAGAATGAATGAGACATGCAGTGAAAGTGAAAATCGTACAACAAAGAAAAAAAATAAAGAAAATGGAAAAAAATAAAATTAAGGTAAAGACAAGAACAACACTAGGCATACTATGTCTTAGTATTATATTTAAGGGATAGATTAGTTTCAAAGCATGATGTATCATGAAAATATTGTATGATGTTTTGAAAATTTAATGAGAAATGTAATTAAGCATATGGTAATAAGACATTTTCAAGCAATTATACCCCATTTTTGGTTTTATTAAAAGAGATATAAAAACAAGAAAAGGTAAGGTATGATGTGTCTTGTATTTTAATAATATTTATTACCGAACCATTTCTAAACTTTCATATTCCATGATAATTAAAATTATAAATCATAAATATACCATTAATTTATATAATAAAACTCTTTAATACTTTTTACTAAGATGATTCAAATAATTAAATAATAAATTAAATTAGTTAATAAAACATTCCCACTTTCCAACTATAATTAAGAGATATTGATATATTTGTTATCCAAGAATTGTTGGTTAAGATTAACCATATAAATGAAAAATGTTCCATATAAAATAGGTATTTGGATAAAGCCTCTTTACCTATACATTCATGCGGATAATTTTTTTTTTTTTTTTAACTTTCAATAAAATTAAGATTTATATGTTACAAGTATAAATTATAATCCGAAGACATTTCAAAGAAAAAATTATAAATATTGGGAAAAATCAGACATTATTTTTTTTTAAATTCCAAAGAGAGGGTTGAATAGGATATGAGAAAGAGTTAAAATGAGATCCAATGAAAGGATTGAATAGGATATGAGAAAGAGTTAAAATGCAAAGATTATAGATTATAATACAAGCAAAAAAAATTTAATAAACATAAATAGCACAAAACAATGCTTCCACATCCTCATCCTTGAAGAGTCTTCCCATTCGGTAAGGTCGTCATTTTTTAAGTGCATGTAGTATTGCTAACATTTCCTTCTCATAAATAGCTTGCTTGATATGTAGTAGTAAAAATACCCAATCACCTACATCAAAACATTTTTCACTACAATGTTTATCTACCTGTTGTTTCGTTTGATTTTGCACCGAAGTGGCGTTATCCTTTAAAAGTTGGAGAACTTGTTGTTGATGCTCGATGTGATCTTTCACTGCTTGAACCTTTTTCTTCTTGATATGTCCTTCTATCTCTAGAGTTTGAGGAGTGGTAATTTCTTCCAATCCTTTACAAGATATGGTCGGATTCATTTCTTGATGCTCGATGTGATCTTTCACTTCTTGAACATTTTTCTTCTTGATATGTCCTTCTATCTTGATAGTTTGAGGAGTGGTAATTTCAAACAATGAGTTATAAGATATGGTTGGATTCATTTCTTCTTTCTCGATGTGATCTTTCACTTCTTGCACATTTTTCTTCTTGATATGTCCTTCTATCTTAAGAGTTTGAGGAGTGGTAATTCTTGCCAATGCTTTTACAAGATATGGTCTTATTCATTTCTTTTTTCTCTGGGGTGGGGTCCTTGCGTATATCTTCTTCTTTTGATGTTTCTTGATCCTTTTCTTCCTCCTCTTCATATTCTATGTAAAATAATTTCTTCTCAACACACTTATGACCTTTAGTGCATTTGCTATCACAATTGTAACAAAGCCCTTTTTCTATTTTTTCTTCCAATTGTTGTGGTGTAACCCTTGTAGGTTGTGGAAGGCTAGGAGAAACAACACGTCCATCTTTAAAGTTGTGAGGGGTAGACTTCCTTGTTTCCATTTTACTTTCAAATATGTCACAAAGCCTTTTTACTCTTTTGAATTTTTGTGGTGTTGCTCTAAAGAAGGTGTTGCTCTTTGTATCCTCATAATGTGATATCATTTCCTCCGTGAGAATTGACCATGTAACAAGTTTTTTACGAGAACAAAGCCCTTTATACCATAAAAATTGATCCGGTTCTAAATATGAAGATGCAATACATACCTTTTGTAACAGTGGTACACCATGTAGATCAAAATATTGCTCCATCTGAAGTATCCAATTTACTGGATCCTTGCCATCAAACTTTCTCATCTTGCTTTTTCTTGATTTTAGTACCTTGATCTTGAAACGACTGTAACTCTATACTTGCGGATATTTGAGTTCTGAAATTGCTAACTGTAGTAGCCCTCTGTGTCCTCTTTCCAATGCCACTAGTCTGATCCAAATTGGATTCTTCAAAAAAGAGTTATGCACAATCTCCCAAGATGAACTGATTATAGACCTTTCCAGAAGAGCGAACTTGTATGAAGTGCCACGTGTCAATTTTTCGACCTTTGACTCTAAAAAATATATACAAGAAAACTACAGTCCGTCCTCTTTCTGTACCTTCTTATGAAATTTCAATCTGATGCTCAGAGCGAAAGTTATGACGATTTTCCCCAGGTCACCTGTTTTGAATGTAATTCAGGAGTCTGCAAAAATACCAACTTCCTTAGATCATATCTTCGCAAATATCGTATGAAAAGCTCTGACATTTGAACCCAAGGTTCAGCGCGATTTCTTCTCAAATGGGTTTTTTTTGCGACTTCTGAAACGTCACAGAAAAAAGTTATAGCGAAAATGCCACGATGACCTGTTTGGAGCAGCGAAACCCTAGAATCCAAAGCTCTGATACCAAATGTTATGAAACCAGCTCAAGAAAAGATAGAAAAGAAAGATCAACGCCTTAGAATTCAGCCTCTTCGAGGGGGAAACCTCCTTTACATTACATAAATGAACAATTCTTGGATGATACAAATGAAAAGACCTCCTTTCTATATATAGGAGTCTAAGGGGTCATAACATAATCAGAGCCGACATAACAATAATAATGTAAGGTCACAATAATAACAATAGTGGGCTTCTATGGGGCACAATAGTAACAATATGGGCACTACATGGGTACATCAATATAATAAGTGGGTTATACTAATAACAATAAGGGGTTACACTAGTAGTATAGGGGCCTAACACCAACCTTCTCCTTGCTTTCCTTGCTTGTCATTTTCCTTCCTTTGCTTGCTTTCTCCTCTTGGTGCTCTTCTCTCTTTGAAACTAATTCCAAAGCCAAACTGACAAAAAGCTAACCGACAAAATCTCAAGTAGAAATTGATTCTTAAAAGCCTTTTTATCATTGAGGTCTCTATTTTCTTCATTTTCCTTAATTTTCCTTCTAATTTCCCTCTCATACAAATATGTGTCTCTTCACCTTCTTTCTCTCCTATTTTCCTTTATTTTCATAAATAAATGCCAATTAATGCCTCTTTGCTTTTGCCAATTTCCTTAGCCATAAATAAACCAAAAGTGATACCCACTATAGTGCTTTTCTTAGCATTCAGCTTGGAATATGTGTCCCATGACCTCAGGCTTATTTTTCCCTTATTAACCTTTATTACATGGGCTTTAACCCAAGGTTGTTACATATGTTTATTGATTTGAGTAGTATTAACTACATCAAATGAAATATACAAACAACTTCATTGCAAGTGGTTCGATGACTAATTTCAAAGAAAAATTAAGCTAAGAAAGTTCATCCAAAAATAAGGGAAAGGGGAATATATGGTTTGAATATCATCATTGTACAACAAAAACAAAGAGTGTTAGACACATGATGTCAAATTTTAAAAGTCTTGAAATGAGAGGTTGTTTCCTAAATGGTAAGATATTCAAAGTTCAAAAGAATTTATAGTCTCTTCATATATTAGAACTCTATCTCTCCCCCTCCTCCCACACAAAAAAATATATGTGTGTGTGCACGCGCTTGCCAAAAAAGTTGATGTTAGAGTATTTTGTAAGAGAAAGTTTGTGAAATTATTAAAATCAAGGGTCAAGTTAAATTTAAGTTAGTAAACCATTGGCAATAATACATCAATTATTTTTTTTAAAGAAACTTCTAAATTGTCTCGGTGAACCTTCAAATCACTAAACAAACAACATTTTATATGACTAAAGTAAGCTAGAAAGAACAAACCAGATTTAAAAAAGAAAGAAAGTAAACCATGGAGAACAAAAAACGAAAGAAAAAGTGGCAACTTCATATGATGAAGAGCTTTGAATTAGGCATGAATTGGTATTACATAGAGAGAGTCAACATAATCATAACAAAGGAAGAAAAAGAAGAATGAATGAGACATGCAGTGAAAGTGAAAATCGTACAACAAAGAAAAAAATAAAGGAAATGGAAAAAAAATAAAATTAAGGTAAAGACAAGAACAACACTAGGCATACTATGTCTTAGTATTATATTTAAGGGATAGATTAGTTTCGAAGCATGATGTATCATGAAAATGTTGTATGATGTTTTGAAAATTTAATGAGAAATGTAATTAAGCATATGGTAATAAGACATTTTCAAGCAATTATACCCCATTTTTGGTTTTATTAAAAGAGATATAAAAACAAGAAAAGGTAAGGTATGATGTGTCTTGTATTTTAATAATATTTATTACCGAACCATTTCTAAACTTTCATATTCCGTGATAATTAAAATTATAAATCATAAATATACCATTAATTTATATAATAAAACTCTTTAATACTTTTTACTAAGATGATTCAAATAATAAATCATAAATTAAATTAGTTAATAAAACATTCCCACTTTCCTAACTATAATTAAGAGATATTGATATATTTGTTATCCAAGAATTGTTGGTTAAGATTAACCATATAAATGAAAAAATGTTCCATATAAAATAGGTATTTGGATAAAGCCTCTTTACCTATACATTCATGCCGATATTTATTTTTTTATTTATTTTTTTTAACTTTCAATAAAATTAATATTTATTTGTTACAAGTATAAATTATAATCCGAAGACATTTCAAAGAAAAAATTATAAATATTGGAAAAAATCAAACATTATTTTTTTTTAAAATTCCAAAGAGAGGGTTGAATAGGATATGAGAAAGAGTTAAAATGAGATCCAAAGAGAGGATTGAATAGGGTATGAGAAAGAGTTAAAATGCAGAGATTATAGATTATAATACAAGCAAAAAAAATCAATAAAAAACAATATCAAAGATTGATTTTGTGATAAAGAATTAATAAAGAACAACATTAAAGATTGGTTATTTCTAATCTCTTCTTATACAACGAAATAGTAAATTTTGACATTCTAAATGATCAAAAGTCTGACTTTGATCATAGGCTTTTACTTATATCTTTCAATTTTGTCATGCATAGAGATCCTGTAGAAGGTAATCCTTATAGCCAAAAGAACTTAATCTTTGATAGAAATAAAAATGATCTCTTTCTAAATGAATTAAAAACTAATATGCTTCCTTTATCTAGTATAGACAACATAGAAGACCTCTATCTTAATTTTACTACAACCCTCTCATATTCTATTAACAAGTTCTCAATTGAAGTTTCAAGTAATAAAGGAAATAGCAAAACCAACCCATGTTATGACAAATATTGTAAAAGTGCGAGGAAAGCAATTAAGGAAGTTGTTAATGAAGCTCTTAAAATTGGCAAGATAAAAACATACAAAGCCCTAACTAAAAGGGAAAAAAGGTAGTATATTCGTAAAAGACAAGAGAATCTCTTACACCTCTCTAAGGTAGCTCCTAAGAAATTCTGGAAGCATATTCTAACTAGAAAAACTAAAGATAATAATAAAATTGCTTTACGGGAATTCCTATCTTAAAAAGCTTTATGAATCTTCAAATGTCATGGATAGCTTTGAAACCCTGCTCACAATGAAAGAAGTTTTCTCATTAGAAGACATGGATTTTGGGGTTAAATGCATGGCAAATGGGAAAGTTAAGGATATTCAAGGTTACCAGGCGGAAATCTTAAAAAATGGAGGTCTTGTCCTCATCCCCCACATCCACAAGCTTTTCAATCAAGAAGTCAAGCAAGGGTTCCCTAAACCATGGACTCAGAGTCTCATTATCCCTATTTTTAATAGTGGGGATACAAATAACCCCTCTAATTATCAGACAATTATGATCAACCCTCTCTTAGCCAAGTTATATGGTATTATTTTGGAAAAGAAGTTGAGCATATGGCTTGAAAGTAAAGGTAAGCAGGCTAAAGGTCAAGCAAGTTTTAGAAGGCAGCACTCAACAATGGACCACCTTGTTATTCCTAGGATCATTGTGGAGGAATTCTGCAATGATAAATCCAATCTCTTTTGTTGCTTTGTGGAATTTAGAGAGGTTTTAGATACGGTTCCTAGAAACAACCTATGGAAAAGATTAGAAGAGCTAAAGGTTCCCTTCGAGTTGAGAGTCGTCGCTATAAGGTTATACGAGAATGTAATTTCCAAGTTAAAGAGCAATGAGAGGTGGTCGAAAGATATTAACTGTAATATCGGAGTTAAACAAGGTTGCCCCTCTCCCCTACCCTATTTGGCATTTACATCGACAAGCTAGAAGATTGTTTAGAGGAAGCAGACTGCATTGGCACGATCTTAGCTGGGATAGTCATCATCCTTCTTCTCTATGTTGATGATATTGTTCTTCTCACAAGGTGCCCATCTTATCTTGATAAGAAGCTTAGACTCCTTAAGGATTTTTGCTCTACCATGGGTATGACTGTTAACACTAACAAAACAAAAGTTATGATTATCAAATCCAAGAAGGACACTTATGCTAATTTTATGTATGACAATAGTAACTTGGAGGAAGTGTCTTCTTACAAGTACCTAGGAATTGATATTCATCACAAGCTCAACTCGAACTATAGCATTGAGAAAATAATTGTAAAACGACAAACCTCGTAATGTGGGATAGAAAGAAGTTCCTCTTTGAAACTTTAGTCACTCCTGTTATCTTATATGGATGTGAGGTTTGGGTTGCAACATCTCTAGAGAATCCTGGAGAAAGATTGAGCAAATCCATAAGCGTTATATAACGTATAACCTCAAAATTAAACCAATACACCCTATCCTATTCTCCTTATAGAAGTGGGTCTTTTCCCTATCAAGAGCCTAGTTATGACTAGGCTCTGTTGTACACACACAAACTCAATAACATAGGAGACCATAGACTTCCTACGCTAGCTTTAAATTCCAGCCAAAACCACCTAAGGCTCAAATGAGGTTGGTGTAAAGACACCCGGGCCTAGTTAAACCATTGGGAGATCGACGAGAATGTTGCATTGCAAAACATCAATAACATTAAAAATATTGTTACTTCTAAGTTCAAAGAAAAAATGTGGTGTGAGAACGATTTAGCATTTAAAAGAAAACTAAGATATTATAAGGACGTCATCAACCCCACCCTAGAAGATCAAAGTATCTCTCTGTTTTAACTAGCTTAGAGAAGAAAATTAATGTAGCCAATATTAGAATGAACTCTCATGAGCTCCATAGTGAAATGGGTCGTTGGGCAGTTCTTAAAACACCATGGATGGAAAGGATCTTCCATCTCTGTGAGAATATGAACATCGAGGATGAAAATCACTTCCTCTTAGAGTGCCCCACGTACAACCACATCAGATCTAAGTTTCAAAATCTTTGTTTCAATACTGACCTTCCTAGTCTTTTACAATGTCAAAATTATAGTGAGCTCATGAGGCTTCTCTCCAAGCTTTTTGAGCATAGGAATAAAATCTTAAATCAAACTAAATAATTCATTTCTTTAAGTCTGACAGACTAAAGTTTGGTCTCTCCTCCTCAAATTAAAGTATTAGTTTAGATTTTAGTTTGGTTAAAGACATTAAATTAAAGTAATTTAAATTTTATAAAATAATTTATTAAAATAAATAAACAAAATTTTACTTAAAAATAACATTTTAAAAAACAAAATATATCTGATTTAAACTTACATAAAATTTTATAAATGTATTTTTTTTTAAATTTTAATTTATAATTTTTAAAAATATATATATGATTTTTAAAATTCATGAATTATTTCTTTAAAATCTCTCACTCAATTAAAAAAAAATACTGAACCAAATTCTCCAATTTAATATAAATTTAACTAAATTAATATTCTTTTGCTCAATTAAATAACAATCAAATACCTATACTATTTAAACAATAGAGTGAAGCACACAAAAATGAATTCATATTAAGTGAAGGGCACGAAAATGAAAGTTTAGATGATAGAAGCACACAAAAATGGACCCATCCTTACAAGTCCAAATTGACCAAGTTTTAAAACCTTCAATTACAATATAATCTCTAGATAAATATATATTTCCAAAATTAATAATAAGAAAAAACTATTAATAAGAGAATTAATATAATTGAGAGATACCATTTTTATAAAATTTATTTAATTATTATAAATATTTTTATTTTATAAAAAAAATATAAAATATTATTAGATAAATAAATTTATTAGAAATTTGAAAGCACGCACCAATTATATTAAAAATGATGAAAATATTCCCCTTTCTACGCTGCAAACTCAGGTCTTCCCTGCTTATCTGTGTGACAGAACCTATATATTGTTAAGAATCCACGTATTTTATTTTTCGGGAATACTGCAGGATTGCCATGGTAGGGAATATGTAAATGTGATTTCAAAGTACATTAAAAATTAAGCCATCCAATAAATTATTTCTTGAACAACATGGTGATTACAAGTCCCCGGCAATAAACTTTATTTCAAATATTGAAAAAAATCAAACATTATTTTCTTAATAAAAAGGATCTAAAGAGAGGATTGAATAAGATCTGAGAAAAAGTTAAAATGCAAAGATTATAGATTGTAGTGACAAATAACTAATAAAGAACAATATTAAAGATTGGTCTTGTGGTTGTATCAATGTTTTAAAATTTGACTTCGATTTGAAATTAATAAAATGTTAATTTGGATTTTTATTTAAAGTTGACGAGTAATTTAAATTTTATAAAATAATTTATTAAAAATAAATAAAATATTAAAATTCAATTAAAAAAACAACATTTTAAAAAACAAAATATAACTAAATGTAAACTTATTTATCTATTTGATTTTTATTTAAATTTACAATTTTTAACTTATATAATTTTTAAAATTAATTAATTATTACTTAAAATCCTCCTACCCAATTATATAACTTATATATATATATATATAACTTTTATATAACTTGATCAATTTTCTGCGATTTAATATAAAACATAAAACTAACCAGATTAATATTATTTTGTCAAATTAAATAGCAATCAAATACGTATACTATTTAAAACATAAAGGGAAGCACAAAATAAATTCATTTTTATTAATATGATGTCGTGAAGTACACGAAAAAAATAAATTCATTTTTATTAATATGATGGAGTGAAGTACACGAAAAATGGAAGTTTGAGATGATAGGAGTGAAGCCCACAAAAACAGATTCATTCTTCTTAATAGAATAGAGTGAAGTACACGAAAAATGGAAGTTTAGATGATAAGAGTGAAGCACACAAAATATCTATTTTTACAAGTTTAAATGCACTAAGTTTTAAAACTTTTAATAATAAGAGAGATTTGTTTAACTTATATTTTATTAACATATATGCGGGGCTGTTATGGGCTTTCCCTGTGTCCAGTTGTTGCTAATCTTTTTATGAAAGACTTTGAATTCAAGGCTTTGGCATAAGCCCGTCTCTTGCTCAAGCTATAGAAAAGATTTATGGATGACACTGGTGTCATTTGGCCTCATGGCCAAGATGAGTTAGATTAGGTTTTCCAGCATCTCAACAATTAATCTTCCTCCATAAAGTTTACTATGGAGCAGGAAGTTGATCAGTGCCTGCCTTTCGTTGATGTTCTCATTTTGAAGAAGGATGACGATTCTTTCTCCCACAAGGTGTTTCGGAAGAAAAGTCATACTGAACAATATCTTCATGCCAAACCTCATCATTTCCTGGCATAGAAGTTGGGTGTTCTCAACACGCTTGCTACTCGTGTGCTGAGAATCTCAGATGAAAGTAATTTGGATAAAGAGAAAGCCCGTCTCCTTAATGTTTTTGTTAACAATGGGTATAGTAGGCACCAAATTCTGAAAGCTTTCCTTAAAGCTAGCAGAGGTCTCGAGGTTAAGAAAGACCCTAAAGATCGAATCTCGAGGGTGCATCTCCCTTTCATCCAGGGGACTATTGACAAGATTGTGAGAATCCTTAGGAGGCATAATGTTCCCTCAACCTTTAGACCCATTAACACCATTCGTAGCTCCCTAAGATTTGTAAAAGACCCTGTTGACCCCAAGGACATGAAAGGTGTTTATGTTATTTCATGTTCTTGTGGGACCCCATATGTTGGTGAAACTAGGTGCTTTATTAATCAGAGGATTCATGAGCACACAATCGACATCAATCATGGGAGGACCCGGTCTTCAGCCTTGCGGAGAAGACTAAACATCATATATGTATTGAGGAGGCCAAGGTTATTGCTAAGATTGATCATTTTCATCACCATAAGTTTAGGGAGGCCATAGAAATTGAAAGGAGGTTGAGCAATCTCAATAGGGATGATGACATTAGCAGTGCCCTTTCCTCTTAGCCCTCCCCTTTTTTACCCCTCTTCGTCCTTTTTTGTTTTCTTTTCTGGTTTTATTTCCTCGATTGTTTTTCCCCTTTCTAGTGATTTATTCATTAATTTATCAACACTTTATTCATATAAGTTTACTTATATTTCATTTAATAAAAATTACCTTATTATTCATTTATTTTCTTAGTTTAAGTTCAAATAATTTTACTTTTTACTTAGTTTTTATTAATATAGATATATAAATAAATAAGTTTAGGATTATAAGCATTTATATTTAGAAAACAAATCAAATAATTATTTGATTAACTAACATTTAATTTTAATCCTTATTTATCCCATAATATATTTCTTTCATTTAAATGAGAATTGTTAAACACACATGGGCATCAAAGGAATCTGAAAGATAAAACATGAGAATATATTTTTATTAACAAGAGATATACATTTATAGTACATGGTTTGACCATTGGGTTTCACATCCCAATTTCTCCTGGACTTCCTTTTGTCTATTCCGCTTCCACACTAACCCATTTAGGATTAGGTGTCCAACATTTCCCCCCTTAATCCGAAGGGTTATGTACGAGTCCAAGAAGAGAACTGTAATACAAAATGTGCAAAAATGCATGGCAGCACTAGGCTGAATGTGCTCTCTGAAATGTTGGTATAAAGGGTGGTGGTTTAAGGATGACCACCAACACTGGAATGCTTAGTGCAATTCCCGGAACTCTTCTAAAACTGGCAAGACGCTGAAGTCTTCTGCTAGAGGAAGTGCTCCTATTGTTTTGAAGAGGGAAACCTTCAACCATAAAAGGGAGGTCTCACCCCGCATAAAAGGGAGAACTTCAACCTGAAAAGGGAAGTCTCAATCTGTGATGGTTTAAGGATGAACAACAACTCTGGAATGCTTAATGCAATTCCTGGAACTCTTCCAAAACTGGCAAGAAGATGAGGTCTTCTGCTAGAGGAAGTGTTCTCAATTTTGTTCCTGGAATTCTTCCAAAACTGGCAAGAATCTAAAGTCTTCTACTAGAGGAAGTGTCCCAAATTACCAACTGAAGGCATGTTTAGGGGCATATTTGTCTCTAGCTACAACTCTGAATATGGTGTGACAGGTTGTGGCTCAGGCTTGCTTGATGTGGCTTTGAAGCTTGTAGATGAACATCATTTCCCCCCCTATCAGATACAAGGTGAGATGATGGAGAAAACTCAACTGCAAGATTGTTCCATATTCTAGAACAAGTTCTGACATGTGATTGGAATATCTTCTTGGATGTCGATGCCCATTTCCAAGAAGCGGTCCATCCAAGATGAGTCTTTGTTCTTGCAGGACGTTTGTTTCTGAAGCATCTGTGTGAAGAATGGGTGGTTTTATGACAGTGCTGACATGGATGAAGATCAAAACAATGATCTTTTAAATAGCCAAATCGGTCACAGTGTTGGCATTTCACAATCTGTTGTTGTTGCTGTTGCTGTGGAAGAGGAGCATTGTATTTAAAACTCACTATAATTTTTTTCTACATATATATGCATTGATTCCTTGATTCGACTGCTGCATAAGAGTTTGGTGGGCTGCATAAAGACTGTGATTGTTTTGACAAATAAAAATAATCTTTTGTGGAGAAAAGTTTAGTCGGTTGTATTGTCAGAACATAGTGCTAATCATGAGTAAACTCTTATTTTTATGTAATAGATTGTAATTGGTGCTTGCTAGTTGCACACTAATCATTTGTTGCACATTTATAAAGGATATTGCTGTGTACTGTGAGTGGGTATTACTTTTCTGCATTGAGTAGTAGTTGTGATCAGTTTTTAAGGTGTAAATATGATATTGAAAAAAAAATGGCCAGAATCAATGAAGTATTAGAGTTCCTCAAAACTCCGACATTGTCTACCAATCATGATACATTAAAAGTCAGCAAAGTTTCTCTCACAGACATTCAGGCCTATCTACAAAATGCACAAGAGAAAATTGATTTTTTGCAGCTCGAATCTCAGCTACAGCAAGAAGAACTAAAACAAAGGAGTCATTCTAAACATGTTTCTGTTCAGAACATTGAGATTGCAACCCATCAGAAGCAAGTCAATAATGTTACAATTGGTTTAGATTTAGTACCCAATAAAGCAACAGTTGTACATGCAAATAATTATATATAAACATTTATATATAATTTTATCCTAATTTATCTCATGATACCTCATATATCAATATTAATAAGAATTTATATATTTTTATTTAATTTTAAAAGGAAATAATACATATTTAGTTATATATAAATTAGACTTAGTAATTAAATTAACTAATTAAGTAACCAATTAATTATTTAATTAATAAAAAATTATGCTATAATATTCTCTAGTTTATTTAGTTTTAAATTATAAATATAAAAAAGAGGATATTAAATTATTTATTAGGTTTAATAGTTCTTAGTTCATAAAATTTAGTTACATATAGATTTAAATGAAATTAAATAGATCTAACAAATTAACTAAAATTTCCCTAACTCTTGGTCCAGTCAAATATAGTTGTTGCCCAATCAATTGTAGTTGTTTCATGTGGTCAATAGTAGTTGTTTTTGATAGGTCTCTCTATCATCTTGTCCACTCGCTGTTCCAGAGAAATGAATTTTGATGTGATTATCAGTCTCAAAAACTTGATATGGATAATCTTTATATAAATATATCTTTTAAAATATAGCTTAATTAAACTAAAAAATAATAAATCCAAAGATTTCATCCCAAAAATAAAACAACTAATAAAATATTATATTGTTAAATACCATCACAAAAATTAAGAAATATGATTAACTAATATTATATAAATATATATTTTATTTTTTATTAATATATATGATTTTTTATAATTTAATTTATTAAAATATATTTTTAATATAATATGTTAAATGTAAAATGTGGAGGAAAAACTATAATTCACTAAAATGTATATAATAAAAAAAAGGAAAAATAAAATCTAAATAACAAAGTTAAATAAAAAGGAAATAAAACTAAAAACAAAAAATTAGTAATTAATAGAAATGAAAGTTACTAAACAACCCATAATAAGATTTCAACTAATCACTTTACAAATAAATAAAATTAACTAATAATAACAAATAACAATACTTAAATTCCTAATATTAAACTATGAATAAGTAGCATAAATTTTTAGTCAAAACCAAACTAATACACAATCAAATCAAAATTGAATACTACCATAAAAAACTAATATAATGAATGGATACAAATTTTGTAAATTGTTTATAATTATTATAAATATTTTTATTTTATAAAAAAATATAATAATAAAGGAATTAATATAACAGAGAGATACAAATTTTGTAAAACTTATTTAATTATTATAAATATTTTTATTTTATAAAAAATATAAAATATTATTATAGAAATAAATTTATTAGAAATTTGAAAGCACGCACCAATTATATTGAAAATGATGAAAATATTCCCCTTTTGTACGCTGCAAACCCAGGTGCCATGACAGGGAATATGTAACTGTGATTTCAAAGTACATAAAAAATCAAGCCATCCAATACTTTATTTCTGGAACAAGGGTCACAGGCAACAAACTTTACACAGCAATAAACTTTATTCGCTGTCCCAGAGGAAGAAATATAAAAAAAATATCAAGGTACACAATGTAACGTGATTCCGTGTATTATAATTGGTCTTCAATAAAATAAAAAACAGTCATACGGTCGACTGTATTAATGACGCACTACTTTCAGTAGTAAATGTGCTGCTGGGCCACTTTTGATGAACAGAATTTGGGGAATGAAAATGAAGTGCAGAGTGTTTACATGCTTTTCCATTCTGTTTGATTTGCTCCAGTTCAGCCACAACTTCCTTCATATCTGGTCGGTCTTCCTTCTCAGGTGCAAGGCATCTGTAACCCAATTTGGCAACTGCAGTAGCTGTAACTTCTATATCAGGGTTTGAGTCAATTTCCAGATTTGGATCTATGAGTTCATGCAAAGCTCCGGCTTGAATCTTAGCTACAGCCATATTAGCCAGCAAAATGTCCCTTCTAGTCCGATTTATGTCCATGGCTAACTTCGCCGAGATGATTTCCATCAAAACAACGCCAAAACTGTAGACATCGGATTTGTCTGTGAGCTGAAAGCACTGGTAGTATTCTGGGTCAACATAGCCCGGCGTGCCTTGTGGAGCAGTAGAAACATGGGTTACATCGAATGGCACAAATCTGGAAAGCCCAAAATCAGCTACTTTGACATGCAAGTCGTCGTCCAGTAAAATGTTCGGAGATTTTACATCTCTGTGTATTATAGGTGGCTCAAGGCAATGAAGAAATGCCAGAGCCTGGGCAGTTTCTATGCAAATTTTCAGACGGGTATCCCAATTTAGACCTTTGTCCTTCTTCCTTTCCCCGTGAAGATGATCCTCCAAAGTACCATTTGGGACATACTCATAAACAAGAAGCAGGTCTCGGCTCTCCGGAGAAGTACAACCATAGAGACGAACCAGGTTGGGATGATAAGAGATCGAAAGAATCTGTACCTCATTGATGAACTGTTGAACTCTTCTAGAATTATCCTCGTACAGTCTCTTTACTGCCACAGCACGACCATCGGGGAGTTTGCCTAGATACACTGAACTGAACCCCCCATCTCCCAGTCGATTCTTGTGGTCGAAGTCATTCGTGGCCTGTTTCAGAACTTCATAGGAGAAAATGGGCAAAGCCCCTATTCTATCTTGCACAACTGCTTCAATATCCCTGTCCTTATCCTCTGTAACGCCTCTAACAACAAAACCCTCTCGAAAACAATCAGTTTTCCTCCTCCGATACCAAATTAGACCCACTAATAATCCTGCCGCTATCAACACAACCACTCCAACACCAGCACCTGGAGTTGTTAAATTGAATTAGTAATCAATAGATTCACCAATATCCATTAACAGATCAACGAAAATACCTGCGAGAAAATATTTACCTATAGCAGCGCCATTCATAAGCTCCTTTCCTGGTTCAAAAATATAAATGGCAATTAGTTTGAGGACATTTCTATCTAATTACTCAATCAAAAGAGGCACTTTCACAAAAAATTAAACGGAGTACCATGGCTGCAGCTGTCGTTACGTGGTCCACCCTTGCAATAACAAACAAAGGGAGCAGCCGCAGCTGAATCTGAAATATTGTAACCACAAATCCCTCCACTTGCTACACATGATCTGCAATTATCATTTTTGATTGAATAATTGGAATTCCATTCGATTTTTGCCACCTCGACAGGTACAGATCGCATAGTACATCCCGGAATCGTATTCCCATCAGCTGGTTTATCAAAAGATGAAGAGTAATAGACACTAGCATTACATTTACTAATCTCCCCCTCTAGTGGTATTTCCGGTAGAGATTTATTACACACATACACGTTTAAAGTCCAATTGGTTTTACTTATAAGTTTGTAGACGGGGTCTGCATAGTTGTATTCTATGTTAATGGGATCATCCAAAAACTGGCAGCTCTGGTTCCTGAAAATAACAAACTGGTTGGTATCATAGTAAAACTTTTTTATTGTGTGCCAGCCATGAATCGCAATTACTGGACTTGAGTTCTCCACGCAGTTGATCTGAAAGCCAGGGAGACCGCACCCACGGTTCCCTACACCAAAAGGATACGTGATATTCATCCCGCCACATCTTCTGCCTGCATTTTGGCAATATTCATAGCTTGCATCCGAGCAAAAAGAACAGGGGAGGAGAGAGGCAAAGCACGCAGTAAAGATAAGGAAGCAGAGGCGTAAGGGCATGCAGGGAAGGAGGCCATGAACATGTAATTCCATTGGGAAAATATGAGATTGGAAGAGGATGAGATAAGATTGTAGGTATAGACATGCTTTGGCCTTTGGAAAGACGAAAGGATGCTCTGGAAGAAGCAGAGTTAGTCTTAGAATGGTGAAGCTGGCATTGAATATAAGGTCAACAAATGATGGCGGCCTGAGAGTCAAATGGGGCCTTGGGTCGTGGCCAGAGCATTGACTCTAAAATTTGGGAATCTTCATTACGTATTTTCAAGGGTGCACAACATGTTTTCACTTATTTGGGACGTCAGTGGTGTAACGATAATGATCTTGTGGAAGAAAATAAATTACAAGAGGCCGTCCAAAAGATTTGTTTGATGAAAATGGGAGGAGTTGTTGGAATAGTATCTGGCCACGGATTCTTAGGAATTTGTATCCATCATTAATAGTTACAATATTAATAGATACTGTTTTTCAAAAAGAAGATTAGGAGAGGCCTTCGAGGCCACCGACAGCCATGACTGTCAAAGGGAGAACCCACACAGTGCAGTTAAATACAAAGGAATAAAGTGGCCCTGTGTGAATTCAGAAACCTGTTGGGGATGCATATGGGTACCTGGAATTCAAACAAAAATGGGGTTTATCTATATTAGAATCTGGTGAAATAAGAAAACAGAGTTCAAATCAATTTAGAACATCCATCCATTTTTTTTGACATTCTTGTTGATTGAGGCCAAAAACTTTGTAGTCATAGTTTCACCACATATGGAATTTTGATGTACTGTAGCTATCCTCATGGGAAAATAATTTTTTAAAACTAAAGTTTTGTTTAATTATTTAATTAAAAATAGTGGTTATAAATAGTTTTATATTTTATTTGTAAGGTGTAGATGAATTAATTTATATAAGGTTTAATTTCATCAATTTATATAATCGAATTTTATGAAACAAGTTGATGGTGGAGCCAAGGGGACACAATTTGTCTCGTCACAATCTTTATGATAGCATTTTAAAGAAGGAACAAGTCATTTCATGTATTCTGAATAGACCATTTTATAGTATGTAGAGTACAAAATATTATTAGCTATTTATTTTTGTTTTATGTTATTAATATATATTATACTTAAGTTTAAGTCTGTCTAATATTTAAGAGTATGTGCTTTATTGTAATAGGTGAAAAATTCAAATTTACAGTGGGGTGAAATATTAGATTTATATAGTTTTAAAAGTTGATGATCTTAAAATTAAATTATTAAGATGAACTTAAAATTAAATTATTATTATTATTAGTAGTATTTATTTGATTATGATTGATTATAGTTAACTAAAATTTATTATGGTTGGTTGTAGTTTCCTATAATTTATATTAGTTTATCAAAGTTCATTTGGTTAAGTGTTGTTAATCATGGTTTACCATAATTTATTATAATTGACCATAATTTAGCATACTTGATTATGGTAGAGAAATAGTAAATGATGGTTATGTTTGAATAAATTCAAGTTTGACTTATAATTGATTCACATACATTAATTAGACAAAGGAAAGTATAGTTATCCATAGTTAATGATGATTGAGTATGGTTAATTGTCACCAACAATGATTGATTATAGTTTAGTATGGTTGACCATTTTTTACAATGGTTGATCTTATAGTTGACTATGGATGATTATATTGATTATGGTTAGTTTGGTTTACCATGCCAAACCATGCTTGAGCTAGTTCACTTGATCAACTATCATTGACCATGGTTGATTGAGTTTGGTGGCTATACTAGACTATAGTGGTCCATGTTGGCTATTAATTATAATGATTATAGTTCATGATAATTGGCCATGTTAATTATGTTTGTCTTTGGTTGGTCATGGATAATCATAGTTGATAATGGTTAGCTATAGTTGACCATGTCGACCTAGTTGAAAGTGGTTAATATTGGTTGACCCTATTGACTATGGGTCACCATGAATGACCATAGTTGATTATGGTTAGATATTGTGTTGGATATGTTAACCATAGTGGAGTGTGGTTGAACATAGATGACAATGAATGAATATTAAATTATTTATTATTGTTACAGGGTAAAGTATTTTAGAGAGAGTGAAATTGGTTTCATATTTACATTGCTTGACATTTAGGTATTTTAGAGAGAGTGAAATTGGTTTCATATTTACATTGCTTGACATTTAGGTATTTTAGAGAGAGTGAAATTGGTTTCATATTTACATTGCTTGACATTTAGATTGATTGTGATTTGTAGTTATTAATCATGCTTAATTGAGATTGATTATTGTTGACAAAGACTTACTATATTTGATCATAGCTAATTAAGGTTAACCAAATTAACTTTGCTTGACTATAATTAATTATGATTGATGAAGGATGACCATATTGAGTATGATTCATAACCACTTATCACTTTCATTATAGTATACCATGTTAGCCATAGTTTAGTAAGTTAAATTGTGATTGACAATAGTTGACCATGTTAATCAATGACTTGCTAAAATTAGCCATGCTAATAATGGTTGATTATGGTAGATTGTTGATGCAAGAGCATCCAACCAGGGGTGGACAAGTAGGGGTGTTTGTTTCGCAAGCTAAACAGGTTCACAGGTCATTGTACCTGAGTTGTTTTTTTATTTTTTATTTTATTTTATTTCCTTAGTTATCAGCGGTTGGGACACAAAAACAAATTTTGTTTCATTTTTCTGTTAAGATGTTTTTTTTAAACAGGAAAAAAAAACAAAAACTCTTTTTCTTTTAAATTAATCCTAGAATTTAGACAAATAGGAAATTAACAGTTCCTGATGGTAACTGCATGTAACTGTTGATAGTTTTCAAAACTGTTCAACAAATCATATAAAATCCAGAAGAACAAAACATTGTAAGGTTGATTTCCATCATAGTAGAAGAGCAATAGTGAATATACAAATAATTTTCGCAGTCATCTGAATTCCATTTGCAATTAGTTAATTTCTTTCCTACTCCAAAATATATTGAGCGCATTTCCAAACAGAAGCAAGCATTGGCCATTGAAATCTTTTAGCAGACATCAAGACAAACAAAGACAGTGAGACCGAGAGCGTGGAAGTGTTGTTGCAAGCATATGGAGAGGAAACCATCGAGAAGCCCACAAACCTCACAAACAACCACCTACAGTTCTGAGCAGTAACGAGTGTACAACAAAGCAAACAAGCAGAGGGTTTCACATTTAACATCACCAAAAATTACCAATACGAAGACAGCATCAAAGACCAGGTACTAAAAGACTCATTACATTAATCTTTTCATTGCAAATACAGTTTGGAAAATAAGTTACAGGAGTCTTTGCAAATTAATTCACAAGCTAAGTTAAAACAGTTCATATTACAAGTAGACTGAAGACCTGGGTTCAAAACCCTGAAATTACACACACATAAGTTAAACCAGTTTGTGTTACAAGTAGACCAAAGACCTGGGTTCGAAACCCTGAAAATACGCTCACACTAAAACCCCAAATTACAAGCAAGACAAGCAACCTATCCATATTCTACAGAAGGACTAATTAAACGAAAGATAGGCCGAATCCTGAGACCAAGACACAGCAACATCAACAAGTTACAAGCATGAGTATCATGGAAAGACCCTACCCAGTCTAGAGAAGCGCAAGAGGAGCTGAAGCCACAGTTGCTCGCTCGCCTTTCACTTGCAACCACCGCATACAGAGAATCAATAACGAAACACAAAAAAACTCAGGCGAATAAAGAAATAGGGTAAGGGTTCCCACTTACCAAAGAAAGGATCGACAAACCGCAGCAAGAGAGACCACAACAGGCCGCGAACCGACAAGGGACCCTGCTCACAAGGAGCATTCACTGTCAGAACTGGAAGGAGGAGCATAACATACACTAAAACAACGAAAGAAAGCTTACCTAAAACAGATGCGTTCCAAGGACGAGAACGAAGTCACCTCGTGGCTGCAACTTGAATGCACATGTAACCAAAGACAAGTTAAACAATAGCGCCATCGAACCAGTAACCAAGCGAAATGTAAACACAATAATGCCAGACACATTCAGGAGGAAGTAAATGGTCATCATGCCATAGAAACCTTCGGACATAGTCGCAGAATTCCAAAAGGCAAGCCCAAAACCCTTAGGCAGACCGACAAGCAAACATAGGCAGCCATCAGTACAGACAGAACACTGGCAGAACCCTACTACTGGAGAAGTTGTGGCCGAGAAACCAAACTGAGCGCCACCAGAGTAGCATCAACAAAACCCTCAAGAGAAAACCAGAGAGCAGACCCTCTCGGCGCAAATGAAACAACAGTCAAAATGATGGACTAAGTGAGGAGCTAAGGTTACAAACACAACAAAGGCAGGAGAACAGAGCCCGAGGTAGAGACAGGTGTCTCCCTCACAATAGCACCGTAGCAATCACATTAATCACAACCAAAATATCCAAGTACCATCAAACCTTACAAATCATTTATTTAATAATTCGAATTAACCAAATCTTGTGTCCAAACAAAGGACGAGGGTTGGTCCCATTAATTTTGGTATCAGAGCAGGTTCAGTTGACTGAAACGGAAGCTGGGAGAAGAGGTCGTGGCAGAGCTATTCGAAGAGTAGTAGATGAGGGGTTGTGAGAGGAGATTAGGATCCTAAATGCCCATTTGGTGGCAATAGAAGTAGGAAGGAGAAGGGATTCGAAAGTAGGAGATGACAGTGAGGAAGAGGCTGTAGTTACAACAGATGGATCAGATGAAGAAGGACCTGAGATTAAATTATTAAGGTCAGTTTTGTTGGCTAGTAGTAAGCCAAAACCTGAAATTTCGAACTATGATGGAAGTTTGTCCACAGAGGTGTTGTTGGACTGGATTAGTGAGTTGGATAAGTATTTTGAATGTGAGGAGGTCAGCGAAGATAGGAGAGTTAAATTCACTGCTACCAAGCTGAAAGGACACACAGCCTTATGGTGGGACAGTGTCCAGGTAGAAAGGAGAAGATTGAACAAGTTGCCAATTAAAAAGTGGACTAGAATGGTCGTTAAGATGAAGGGCAGGTTTCTGCCCAAAGATTACCAGATTGCTCTACATCGACAGGTACAGAACTTAAAGTAGAGAGGAATAACGGTGAAAGAATATACTAAAGAATTCTATCGGGTGAATTTGAGATCTGGTTACACAGAAGACACCCTGGAAAAGACAACAAGGTTTGTGAATGGCCTAAGGCTGGAAATATTGGACGAAATAAGTATTCTTTCTCCGAGGAACATAGAAGAAGCATATCAGAGTGCCTTAAAGGCAGAAGAGAAGCTCACCATAAAGCAAAATGCTAGGAGGGGACGAGGAATAGGCAGAGGAAAAGGAAAATCCTTTGGTAGAGGAAGGACTGCCAATAACAGTGAAGAGGATAGCAGTTCTAAAACTTCAGGGACAACAGAAAATGAGGGTAGAACTAGAGGAGGAAGGCCATACTAGAGAGGCAAGGGAAATGGAAGAGGTAGAGGAGCTTCCTACCAGTGCTACAAGTGCCACAAGTGGGGGCACAGATCCTTTGAATGTCCTAAAGGAGAACAGGTTGGTCAAAGAGGAGCATATGTTGCTCAGACAGAAGAAGCAGAGGCACCACCTCAGGAGGTAGAAAATGCACCAGAGACAGGAGAGGCCTTAGTTTTGAATAAGGTATTGCTAAAACCAGCGAAGGAAACAGCTGAACAAACCCAAAGGAAGGCATTGTTTTGGACTGTGTGCAAGTCACATGGAAAATGCTGCAAGTTGATTATAGACAGTGGAAGCACTGATAATCTGGTTGCAACAGAGATGGTGGAAAAATTGGGTCTGAAATGACTAAAGCATCCAACCCCCTATAAGGTGTCGTGGTTACAGAAGGGTCACCAACTGCTGGTTGATGAGCAGTGTGAGGTGGAATTCCATATTGGCAGATATAAGGACAAAGTTATTTGTGACATCATGCCCATGGATGTGTGTCATATTCTGCTAGGAAGACCATGGCAGTATGACCAGAAAGTCGTTCATGATGGGAAGACAAACTATTACAAGTTTGTTAAGGATGGAATTAAGCATACGTTAGTGCCCATCAAGGAGGAGGAAACAACAGAAACTAGTAGAACAAAAGTGTTATTGATGGGTGGAAATTTTTTTTTAAAGCAGATTGAAGATGACGAAGTGAAATATGTTGTTGTGAGAAGACCAAGAATAGTGCTGTTGCACACAGAAATTTCTGATTTACCTGCAGAAATTCAAGAAATGTTGCAGGAATTCAGCGACATTGTGGTGGATGATTTACCAGATAAATTGCCACCAAAGCGGAGTATCAGTCATCACATAGATTTCATCCTAGGAGCTAGTCTATTGAATAAAGTTGCTTATCAGATGAGCCCTAAAGACAACAAGGAGATTAGAAAAAAGGTACAAGAGTTGCTGGATAAGGGACTGATTCAGGAGAGCTTGAGCCCATGTGCAGTTCTGACAGTGCTTGCTCCCAAGAAAGGAGGCGAATGGTGGATGTGCACAGATTCGCGAGCAATAAACAAGATTATGATCAGGTACAGGTTTCCATTGCCACGAATGGACGATATGATGGACTGTTTGAGTGGGGCAGCATATTTTTCGAAGATAGATTTGAAGAGTGGATACCACCAGATTAGAATTCGGGAAGGGGATGAATGGAAAACAACTTTCAAGACTAATGAAGGGCTGTATGAATGGCTGGTGATGCCATTTGGGTTAAGTAATGCACCTAGTACTTTTATGCGCCTGATGAACAAAATGTTGAAGGAGTTCATTGGGAAATTTGTGATTGTGTATCTTGACGATATACTAATTTTTAGCAAAACCAGGGAGGAGCATTTTTGACATGTTCGATCTGTTTTGGAGAAATTGCAGCAAAACAAGTTGCTGATAAATCTGAAGAAATGCACTTTCTTTCAGAAGGAGTTGGTCTATTTGGGTTTCGTGATTGCAGAGAATGAGCTGAAAATGGACCTAGAAAAAGTTGCAGCTATACTTAGCTGGCCATCCCCTAAGAGTCTGTTCGAAGTTCGAAGTTTTCACGAGTTGGAAAGTTTTTATCGTAAGTTTATAAGGGACTTTAGTGGAATCTGTGCACCTATGTTGGATACAATCAAGAAGGCAAGTCAACCTTTTCAGTGGACTGAAGCTGCGGAAAAGAGCTTCCAGATGTTGAAAAAGAAGATCACTGAGAGGCCAATTTTGAGGCTACCTGACTTCAACAAACTTTTTCAAGTTTGTTGTGATGCTAGTGGTATAGCCATTGGGGCCGTACTCAGCTAAGAAGACAAACTTGTTGCTTATTTTAGTGAAAAGTTGAATGAAAGCAGGCAGAAGTACTCATCTTATGACAAGGAGTTCTATGCTATCGTCCAAGCATTGAAGCATTGGAGACACTATTTGCTGGGTAATGAGTTTGTTTTGTTTTTTGATAATTCTGCATTGTAGTATGTTATGCAGTAGCACAAACTGAACCACAAGCATGCAAAGTGGGTTGAATACTTGTAGAGTTATACGTTTGTGTTGAAACATATTAGTGGACAGGCCAACAAGGTAGCAGATGCATTGAGCAGAAGGGTTTTGCTTTTGCAGGAGAGCATGATACAAGTGCTGGGTTTTGAACACCTGAAAGACTTGTATCAAACAGATGTAGATTTTAAGGAGGCTTATGAAGCCTGCCAAAACCCTTTGATGAGGAATAATAGTCCATGGCTAGACTATAACCTATAGGAGAAGTTGTTGTTTAAGGGAGGACAATTGTGTATTCCCGACTGTTCGATGAGGGAGAACATCATCTGGGAGAAACACAGTGGAGGTCTTGTCGGACATTTCGGCATTGATAAGACCTTAGATCAGCTCAGTCACTTTTATTATTGGCCGAGGATGCGAAGGGATGTGCAACGATTTGTAACCAGGTGTAAAGTGTGTCAATTGGCAAAAGGACACAGTCAGAATACGGGACTCTACACACCACTGCCTATTCCAGGTAGACCGTGGGACTCAGTCAGCTTGGACTTTGTCTTGGGTTTGCCAAGAACACAACATGGTCATGACTCTGTGATGGTGGTAGTGGACCAGTTCTAAAAAATGGCACATTTTATTCCTTGCAGGAAAACCAGTGATGCCACTCACGTAGCACACTTGTTTTTCACAGAGATTGTCAGGTTACACGGCTTGCCTAAGTCCATTGTCTCTGACAGAGATGTGAAATTTACAGGACATTTTTGGCGCACCCTGTGGAAGAAGCTGGACACACAGTTGAACTTCAGCTCCGCTTATCACCCACAGACAGATGGACAAATGGAGGTGGTGAACAGAAGTCTAGGAAACCTGCTAAGGAGTCTAGTGGGAGAAAATTCACGTATGTGGGATCGTGTGCTTGCTCAAGAAGAATTTGCTTACAATGATTCACCAAACCGAAGCACAGGAAGTAGTCCTTTTCATATTGTGTACGGAATGCATCCCCGAGGAGTGCATGAATTGCGAGATTTGGGATAGCTAGAGAAAATAAGTGTTGACAGGGAAGATTTTGCAAGAGCAATTAATGACCTACATGAGCAGGTGAAGATGAAATTACAGGACAACAGTCAAAGGTACAAACAAAAAGCTGATTTGAAACGACGTGAGGTACAATTTAATGTGGGGGATCAGGTCTTGGCGCATCTGCGCAAGGAACGATTTCCTAGGGGCGAATACAATAAGCTGAAATTCAAAAAAATTGGACCTTGTAAGATTCTGCGCAAGTTTTTTGCAAATTCCTATGAACTGCAATTGCCTCCAGGTATAGGAATATCGCCCATTTTTAATGTGGCAGATTTATTCCCATACACTGCCAATTTGGAAGAGGACAGTTCGGCACAACCAAAATGGGACACCCAGGAGGAGAGTAGTTCGTGGATGAGACAAATGCCTTCAGCTCAGCTGCTCGAAATCGAGGGAATCCTCGACACACAAGTGGCCAGGCGAACACGGAAGGAGTACCTACAGTACCTCATCAAGTGGAGGAACCACCCTATAGAGGACAGTTCGTGGCTTGATGCGGGGCAGATACAATGTGCAGGGTATTCTATCGAGGAGCTCATGGACCAGAGCCATGACTTTTTGTTACCTTGGGAGCCTGATGCAGGAGCATCCAACCAGGGGTGGACAAGTGGGGGTGTTTGTCTCGCAAGCTAAACAGGTTCACAGGTCATTGTACCTGAGTTGTTTTTTTATTTTTTATTTTATTTTATTTCCTTAGTTATCAACAGTTGGGACACGACAACAGATTCTGTTTCATTTTTCTGTTAAGATGTTTTTTTTAAAACAGGAAAAAAAAAACAAAAACTCTGTTTCTTTTAAATTAATCCTAGAATTTAGACAAATAGGAAATTAACAGTTCCTGATGGTAACTGCATGTAACTGTTGACAGTTTTCAAAACTGTTCAACAAATCATATAAAAGCCAGAAGAACAAAACATTGGGGGGTTGATTTCCATCATAGCAGAAGAGAAATAGTGAATATACAAATAATTTTCGCAGTCATCTGAATTCCATTTGCAATTAGTTAATTTCTTTCCTACTCCAAAACATATTGAGCGCATTTCCAAACAGAAGCAAGCATTGGCCATTGAAATCTTGTAGCAGACATCAAGAAAAATAAAGACAGCGAGACCAAGAGCGTGGAAGTGCTGTTGCAAGCATACGGAAAGGAAAGCATCAAGAAGCCCACAAACCTCACAAACAACCACCTACAGTTCTGCGCAGTAACGAGCGTACAACAAAGCAAACAAGCAGAGGGTTTCACATTTAACATCACTAGAAATTACCAATACGAAGACAACATCAAAGACCATGTACTAAAAGACTCATTACATTAATCTTTTCATTGCAAATATAGTTTGGGAAATAAGTTACAAGAGTCTTTGCAAATTAATTCACAAGCTAAGTTAAAACAATTCATATTACAAGTAGACCAAAGACCTGGGTTCAAAACCCTAAAATTACACACACATAAGTTAAACCATTTCATGTTACAAGTAGACCGAAGACGTGGGTTCGAAACCCTGAAAATACGCTCACACTAAAACCCCAAATTACAAGCAAGACAAGAAACCTATCCATATTCTACAGAGGGACTAATTAAACGAAAGAGAGGCCAAAGCCTGAGACCAAGACATAGTAGCATCAACAGGTTACAAGCATGAGTATCATGGAAAGACCCTACCTGGTCTAGCGAAGCGCAAGAGGAGTTGAAGCCACAGTTGCTCGCTCGCCTTCCACCTGCAACCACCGCATATAGAGAATCAATAACGAAACACAACAAAACTCAGGCGAATAAAGAAACAGGGTAAGGGTTCCCACTTAACAGAGAAAGGGTCGACAAACCGCAGCAAGAGAGACCACAACAGGCCACAAACTAGCAAGGGACCCTGCTCACAAGGAGCATTCGTTATCAGAACCGGAAGGAGGAGCATAGCATACACTAAAACAACAAAAGAAAGCTTACCTGAAATAGCTGCGTGCCGAGGACGAGAACGGGGTCACCTCGTGGTCGCAACCTGAATGCACAGGTAACCAAAGACAAGTTAAAAAATAGCGCCATCAAACCATTAACCAAGCGAATTGTAAACACAGTAATGCCAGACACATTAAGGAGGAAGTAAACGGTCACCGTGCAATAGAAACCTTTGGACATAGTCACAGAATGCCACAAGGCAAGCCCAGAACCCTTAGGTAGACCGACAAGAAAACACAGGCAGCCATCAGTACAAATAGAACACTAGCAGAGCCCTACTACTAGAGAAGCCGTGGCCGAGAAACCAAGCTGAGCACCACCAGAGCAGCATCAACGAAACCCTCAAGAGAAAACCAGAGAGCAGACCCTCTCGACGCAAATGAAACAACAGTCGAAATGACAAACCAAGTGAGGAGCTAGGGTTACAAGAACAACAAAGGCGGGAGAACAGAGCCCAAGGTAGCGACATGTATCTCCCTCACAATAGCACCATAGCAATCACATTAATCACAACCAAAATATCCAAGTACCATCAAACCTTACAAATCATTTATTTAATAATTCGAATTAACCAAATCTTGTGTCCAGACAAAGGACGAGGGCTGGTCCCATCAATTGTGGTTAACCATATTAATTATTCACATCCATCCTTGACCATGGTTGAGCATATCTATAATAAATTTACCTTGGTTTATGGTGATTGTTCATGGTTACTTTTGTTGATTATGATTATCTACAATTAAAATTGCTCATCGTGGTTGACCCCATTGACTATGGTTAATGATGGTTGATCATAACTAACCATATTTAATGTTGGTTAACCATGGGTAGCTATAATTGCCTATGCTAGACTAACATTACCATGATTGATCATAATTGACTATCACTGAAATTAGTTAACCAAAGGTCATTACTATTTGATCTGGGTGACCATGATGACTATGGTTAATCACAATTAACTATGATTGACCATAGTTTACTAGGGTTGACAATTGTTGGCCATGTTAGCCATGGTCATTAATGATTGATTATTATTAATTATAATAGACCATGTTTTTCATGTTTGATCATTATTATGTATTGTTATGGTTCACCATGTTAGATAATGGTTAAAATAATAATTAACCATTGTTCACCATATTTTACTATGGTTGACCATGTTGATTATGGTTGACTATAATTCACTTTGGTTGGCTATGTTTCACTATTGTTTAATCATGGTTGGTTGTTGTTGACCATGGTTTACTAAATTTGACAAAAAAATTAACATATTGACTATGTTTGACTATGGTTAATTACCCTTCACTAAGGTTTAACATGGTCCATAATTCTTGGCCATAATGATTATGTAGGATATGGAATTCACACTTGGGTATTCAGTGTTCACATATGCATACCCTCAAGGCAGTGCCTTGCGTAGTCCACTCATGCCAAACTCATTCATGACCCACCCAATGATGATATGATACCTCTCAATTACTACTTATGTGATGGATCACCTTCTTGAAATTTCCCTTATCCTAGCCTAGATGTGGGACCCCACTGGGATGTCTAGAAATAGGGTGGTTTCCCCTTTTGGTATCCTACCCTTAATGACCACTTTGACCAATATTGACTCCTTGGAACACCCATTTAAGACATTCCTTAACTTTCTAGGTTCAATGGGGAATGGAAGCCCTCTAATTTGTGTCCATCGTCACTAATGATGCTTTAAACTATGTCCATTGTTTCCTAATCATGTTTGGATATGATATATGCATAGTTAACTTAGATCAAAACTCATCAACCCTATTGACCCCTTAATGTTGATTATATCATGGAATCCCTTTTAGTACTGAATTTGCAACTTTAATAATAGAGGATTGTCGTGGAGCTAAAAACCCACAATATTTTTATGATCAAACCCTTAACCCAAAGGTATAGTTTAATAGTTTCATATGAATAGAGAGGTCAAGTATTGCATTTATAAGGTATATTAAATCTCAAGTAATCACACTTAAATTAACAATCAAGTGATTTACAAATAATATGCTTATATACTATCCATTTCTGTAACATCCCTGGTAAAAAATTCCATGTAATAAAGTTAATAAAGGAAAAATAATAACCAAGGTCATGGGACATGTATTCCAAGATGAGTGTTGGGAAAAAAAATCCTAATGTGGGTGTTCATTTGGTTCATTATGGCTAAGGAAATTGCCAAAGGCAATGGAAAAGGCTTTGAAAGGCATGAGGCATTAATTGGCATTTTATTTATGAAAATAATGGAAATTAGGAGAAAACGAAGGTGAAAATTCACAGGTTGCATGTGAGGAGGAAAATGAAGGAAAATAATGGAAAATTGAAGAAAATAGAGGCCTCATTAATTAAAAGGCTTTTGAGGATCAGTTGGTACCCTTTTTTCAGTTCAATTTTGGAGCTCTCCCTTTATTCTCTCTCTCTCTCTCTCTTACTCTTGGACACAGATTTTTCTTGGAGCACTCTACGTTGGATCAAGGAAAGAATAGGAAGGATCAAGAAGGAGAATATCAAGCAAGGAAGAGCAACATCTAGTAGCTACAACATGATTATTGGCAGGTATTGATTTGCATGTATGATTTCCTTGCTAGTTTTGGCATGCATGGTACATGCATGTGTGTATTTGGTTCTCTTGTTGTCATTGGAATGGGTTTTACCAGGTATGACAGTGTTCTTCATCCTTGTCGTACCATTTCTAGATAGCCATGGTGTGATGGGCTCTCTTTTATTTGGTTAAGTTGGATTTATGAATGGTTTCGAAACTGAGTGAGGTGGTATCTGAAAGAAAGAACACAAGGACTAGGAATCCCTCGATCGGACTGGGATTATAGTAAAGCTAGATTTTGTGTGCCTCGATGGGCCAAGGAATCCTCGACCGCTGAATGGTAGGATATACGGTAAATCCTAGAGGTTTGTGCCCTTGATGAGGCCTAGGAATCCTTGATTGGTGAATGGTGGGATATATGGTAAATCCTGAAGGGTGGAGTCTTGATTAGCACTAGGAATCCTTGACCATTGGGGAGGGATATACGGTAAATCCTAGAGACTAGGATATAGGAAAATATCTCACGGTGTAGGTGGAGAAATATGGTGGCATCCATGCTTATTTAGGGCCTAGTGATCCTATGGGGATTGTGGTAAAGCCTGAGGAAACTTGGTTTGGTTTGGTTTTGATCCCACATTCATGCTTGGAATATGGCACAAGCGTGATTGGTTGAAAGAAATATTTGATTCAACCAATCTATGGTCAGGTGGTTCATGGAAGTTCCATACGTGGTTGGATTTTACATTCATTAATAAGAGATCTTTCTCCTTAGTATTTCATGTGTAAATGTATTGGATTATATGTGGATTTTATGGTTGTTATATCCTTGTTATTTTTGTTGTTTATATGATGGTTAAGGGTATGTTTTATGAAAGACTTGATGGATGACTCTCATCATGTTTTTATTTGCAAATGAATGCACAATTTACACATGACCTAATAGATGATAATGCAACTATTATGATATGGTAACAATGCTTCTTTATGAATCTCAGATAAGTATGAGATCCCTATGCTCAGATATGTTGTTATGACCTGTAGATTTCATACTTGTCACATGTTTCACGAAATGCCTATCATGGCTAGTAGGGGTCCAATCAATTCATTGATCAAGTGTTTGCATGATCACCTTTGTTCCATTGTTATTAATCATTTCTGAAAGTTTCATGAATTTATGGGGAGTGGCCTGAGTCCCGGCCTTGACAAAGTGGCATAGAATATGGGGTCACTAACTCAGACCTAGCTGAAACTGTCCACAGTCACTAGCATGCTCTTACTGTGGGAGTGACTGGAAGGCCTCAGTCGAATGCATGGCTTGTCATGGGAGCGATTGGGGGTCCATATTACTGAAATGCTAAATTGTCTCAGGGGTTGGTCACCTAGAAAGGTTGGTTGGCCCCTAAAGGTTCTGTAGCATGTGTGCAAGATCAGAATGGTTTCGTTTTTCCGGTTCCACTTCCTTAACTCTACATGGGGATTTTAATCACATAACAGTATCCTCTTGTCACATGTTTACCCCAGCGGACCAATTAACTTGGGTTAATGTGGGAGGAGGGTGTTACAATTTCAACAACATTGGTTCCCAAGAAAATTTGCAATTGACCCACGGTTATTATATATAATTTCAACACTAAGATGTAATATACAATCATAAAATTTCTCTAGTTGTTTGTTCTTACATAGTTTTGGTATGTGGTGCTTGAATTTCAAATTAAGTCAACTCAATGGTCACTTATTAGCTTGGATATGTATTTTCTTCTAATTTATCTCTATTCATAACCAATTTATAATTTATTCCAACCACCACTCAACAACATACAAAACAATAAATTTAGTCTCAAACACACTTCAAAATGATGATAGGAAAGGGAAATAAGACAAGAATTTAAAAGGGATTGTTGAGCAAGAATGTTTTGATTCATTCAAACGATCAATGACCACTCTCTAAGAAAGAGACACCGCCCACATTGACATGCAAGTCATATGACCTCATACAAATTGTCAACTAGAGAAAATCGTAGTCGTATAGTTGATCTGAAATGTTCATAAGTTAAAACTGATGTAGAATTGATTAGTCATTATTGAATTGATTGTTAACTGAAAGTGCGAAAATCGAGGAAACTGCTTGAGAAGAAAGACTTTATGACAGCTAATTAAACATAAGTAATATGCATAATAGAAGTGAAAATAGTAAAAACACAGCGATACCAGATAGAAAAGTTGATTACAAAGTTCTCCCTTGATGGACTACGTCTCCGGGTCCGCTTTCAAGATGGACGATTGCTTTATTAGGAATGAAACAGTATAGGTTGATTACACAGAGATTTGACCAAAGTGAATGTGCATGCAGGCACTTCTGATCATTGTCAAAAGGAATATCTCCAAACCATATTTCCAACACCTATCACGGTTCCCAATTCTGACTCGGGATGCTCCTGTTACACTGAAAACAAAACTGCCTATGGCCCCCAGAATCTGCATACAAAAACCAAAAACACTCTACCATCTTCCATGGACAAAAACCACCTCTTATAGGCCTGCAGGTACATTAAAACCTTTTGTGGCCTAAACTTGGCATGAATGTGCTGCATTAAAGTGTTCATTAGCCTTGGTCTGGTCATACCATGACACCTAATGAGGAGGTTACATGGTGGTTTCATTTAATTTAGAACTAAAACCATACAAAAACCCAAAATAACATTGTATAAGCACAAAAATGTTGGTGGTTAGTTGACCGGGTGGAGGGGTTAATTGTTTCCATGTGAACAACTGGTTCACTCGGCAGCCGATTACTTGACTGCCACTTGGTGGCTTATCCACCTGACGGTTACGGCTACCGTTACTTCGACGGTTTGACATGTGTCCACCTCCACCATTATGGTTACACTAACTTCTGCGGTGAATTTACTTTGCTCACATGCCCGATTTATACCCCGCGCAGTCAGGCCTGATGGTTACATAAACCTCGAAGGTTTTCACACCTGATCACATGTAATCATGTCTGCGGTTTTCCTTTGATGCAGTTACGGTAAGCTCTGCGGTTCCGAAGACCTCGACGATCAATCAATGTAGTTTTCACATGTCTCATTACCTCCACGTGGCTTAACATCTAGCGGTTAAGACCTGTTATGTTTTGTTTGTAATGTTTTAATATGAATAACATATGCCGAGAGTGGATTTTAGAATTAGGAAAATAGGTTTAACACTTAGTTTTGTATTGCGATAGGTTTGATAGGTTTAGGTGTTAGGTATTAGGATTTAATACATAGAAATGTAATGTAGTTTGGTTAGGGTTTTGAACTTAGGTTTAGGTTTAAGGATTACATTACTTTGTTGTTAAAAAAAGGCCCATGTATAGCACATTGTCACAATGTGACATAAAACTCAAATACATATCGTCGGCAAAACTTCTTTTGCGACGACGAACCATATCGAACCCCTGCAACGGATGACACACCCATGTCGATGATAAACCTGCGAGTGGACGATAAAACCCAAATCCTGAGAAGGCGAATGAAAAATACATGTCGACGACCATATCCTGTAAAGTGGATTACAGTCCAAATCCTGTGAAGGTGGAAGACAACCACATGTTGATGACCAATCCTGGCAGAACTGTCGATGAACACTTTTCGACAACTGGATACAAACCCATTACCATGGAAACCATAAACATTACCTGGATAACCTGAACCATAATCAACACTGTCGAACTTGACAACACCGAACTGAATTGCTGACAACGACACTGAACACTGACAACGACACTAAACACTGACGATGAACCTGTGAAACTGATCTGACAAGATCCTCTTGGATCAATAGTAGATGCTAATAAATGCGATTATCAACTACAGGATGGCTAATTATAGGGTGAAATCACTTAGACAGAGATTGAAATTTGGGATTTGTACCCTTGAGACTCTATTTCCTCAAATTTCTAGGATTTTCCCCCTATTTCACATGGGATTCTTTGTTTGTCAAATTATTTTTAGGCATCCTATTAAACTTTTTCCTTTAAAAATTTATGTTTTATCATGTTGAATCTATCCCATGTAGGCTCAAAGTTGTAGCTATCAATCATACCACTTTGTGACATACCTAACCAACCTTATCCTTACTAGGAGGCGAGGCACTAGAAAATTTCACAGTTTCCTTCCAAATTATATTTATTAACCTTCTTTGATATAATATAATAAATTATTTGATGTCTCATGACACACATATTCAAACACATGAATTGAAATTTATGCATCACTTATAATAACATGCATAATTATAAATTTAAGCCATTTGTGAAATATAATAACAAATTAAGCATATAAATATAAATAATTTACAGCATATCCTCATATACTTAGAATACTTCTTTTAAAGGAAGATTACAAAATGGTCGTTGACATGGGACATTTCTCCTAGCCATAAACACTATAGTACCAAGTGTTTCTACAATAAGCCACCATTGTGTTGGGGCTACGAGTACGCAAGGATGAACAAGACTCTCTTAGCACAATTTTCCCACTAGTTACATAGCTTTTCCACTCATAAAACCATCCCAAATCACCATTTTTATTCCCCCATCCATTTTACCTAACACAGGAGGGGATCCCCTTCTCTATAATGCAGTCCCTCGGGAAATAGCACCTCTTTCCAAGACCTAGAATATATTAAATAGGAAAATCTGAATGTTGGGATATATAGGGATTCTCAATGCCACTTTTCACAATAGAATTACATTCACATTTTATCCTTCATTACAAGATTCATTTCCCCTCTTTCAACTTGTACCAAGATAGAATCATGGTAGAATTATGGTGAGAATTATGATTTAATTCCCCTCAACTTCCCAAAGACAATACTATGTATGCATTTTTTAAATTGGTCACTTGGAACTTAAATAATTCCACCTAACTACTTTTTAACATTTCCCAAGGTTGATTTGTCCCTTTTACATAAGCTAAGCTAAGGTACTTTGGGTTACATTAAGATATATTATTTCCAGTCTTTGCACCACTTTTGGGTTCCCTTAGCCCCCTCTCATTCCTCAGTTGTGGAGTCATATCCCCCCATCATTTTAGTTCCCCTCATTTCAAAACAAGCAATATATTTTTATTAATAAATTAAATGTACATCATTTACACTACTTGACCCTTGGCCATATGTTCATATCATATCCTAATTCACATATACATATCCCATTACATTTTAGGGATCACGACTAGGGTAGTTTAAGGACAAATCCTTCTTGTGGAGAACTGTTATCTTCCTAGATATGGTACCCAGATTTAGAAGAAAACAGACAAGAACATGTATCTTTCCCTAAGTCCAATACAATCAAATCATTAATGAAAGCGGGAGTGGCATGAATTCATACCTTTTACCAGAGGTTTTCCTCAGTAATTGTTTGAAATGTTGTAGCTTCCATCTTTTCCCTCAATTCTCCTGAAGCAAAGACCTAGATGCAACACAAACAAACAAAACATCACAACACATATAATATAAAAATTATTTGATGAAACTTATACATGATCAAGGAATTATTTATCAAAAATTGCCAAATAGACATACAACAATTGTGGTAAAGGAACATATAGTTGTATCAATGAGAAAAAGAGGATACAACCTCATGTTGCATTGATGTTGTAGGTCCCCTTCAAGTTGTCCATCCTCTCGACAACTTTCCATCAAAATTCTCAAGACCATAAGTTGGATACTTCTGCAAAATTTCATCAAAGTACAAGCCTTTCTAATATTAACTAACTAGCTCTCTCAATGAGGGATGATTATACTCGTAGGCTTGGAAGAGGATAAGAGGAGGATGAGAGAAGAAGGTTAAGATACAACATATTAGGGATGTGATCTAAATCCAAGCCAATCTGGAGAGATGCCATCCATGAGGCTTATCTTCTAGAATCTTCCCATTCTTTTTTATTTTTACCTTCGTTAAAATAGTGTTGTGCCCTGAGAATGAGCAACATGCGAAAATATCACAGTTTGTTAGGTATGCAACATGTGATAAACAATAGTGTCACAGGTTGTCAATGTGAAACCTACAACATCCTTTGAATTTGGGATTTTGTAGGGATTTGAACAAGTTTTTTTATCTTTCAGGGAGTGCATTTTCTTCCATATTCTTTAGGGATTAATGACAATATGCTTCAGATGGCGAAAGATATGGGTATGATAAAATTTGTCATGAATGTGACAAAATAATGTGTAGCATAATTCCCCATAAAGTATGAAGTTAGAAAGACAATGATAACTGAAATACTTTATTATGAAAAGGCATTGAGATAACGAATAGACCGGTCATAAACCTACTAACAACAATCAAGGAGCTATAGTATAATAATATAATCTTTGAGGTAGGAATTCCCATAATTAGAATACAAGTAAATCAAATAATAGATATGAACATGCAAATATCCATGTTAAATGAGGAAGGTCATGGCCACCAAACATACATCTTGGATCCATGTCCACATGACTCAATATGAAGATAACCTCCAAACACATTGTGGATCTACGAAAAAATCATAAATAGTCCAAAGAATCCATCGTAATCTAGATGTAATGGATAAGGATATAAGGTCTTCATCTCTATATTGTCATAGTATGAATCTAGCCATGCAAATAAATGTGTTGAATTTAAAAATGGTAGAAATCGTCTGATTATCGGTCAATGATGAAAATCATTAAAAGACACGAAAAAACCACCAATAATGACAATAAAACTTAAGTTACTTGAGTACATTCTATTAAGTGTGAATAGATGATCTAAAGTAGAACACTCATAGAATAATCTGATCAATGGACATTGATGTAAACCTATTGTCGAAGGTGAGTAAAATTTCCATTGAGGCGTGCAAGCTCCAAGGTATTGAATGGTTTCTAAATCAACTTCCTAGATAATGTGTTGAAGTTGATAGGAAGTGATTCTTCATAGGAGGGCCTTGATGTATTCTCCATCAATTACATGAAACACAATTAAATACGTGAAGTAAAATAAAGCGAAAAGTGATTTAGGATTGAATCAGGGATGGCCAATGCAATAGAAGGCATAAGAGCTATAAAAATTGGCTAACTTAGGTTCAAAATTCTCGGGAACATATTGATGCCACGCAAATTTTATTTGCAGAACTGGCTCAAAATGTGGATCAAGGACCAAAGTGTAAGAACTTTCAAATGAGTATGTTAAACAAGAGATAAGAATATTTCCAAACCTTGACACAAGGAGTGAAAGGGTGTCATGTTCAAGAGCGACTTGTTGCTATAATATATATACATACATACATACATATATACATATATACATATATACATATACATACATATATATATATATATATATATATATATATATATATATATATATATATATATATATATATATAGATGTTCTATATATATCTATCTAGATATATATATATATATATAGATATATATATATATATATATATATATATATATATATATATATATATATATATATATATATATATATTTCCCCCACCATTTCTATCGAGTACCTCTTTATGTTTAAGCGAACTTAAGGAGGAAACCATATGCTCGAAGTATAAGCTCATCCTTCAGAGTTTTCGTAACAAACCCTAGGAAGGAGTGGTTCGATCCTTATTTACAAATGGGTCCTTCATTTTTTAAGTTTTTCGAGTCCAATGAAGCCATAACTTGATGTCTTTTTCATGTTTAGGAAGTTTGAAAAAGAAATGAAAAGAAAAATTCAAGGAGACCTTTTTTCATTTAGTTTTAATGAGTCTGAAAAAAAGGATAAAAAATAACTCATCAGATTCTTTCAACGTAAAATTTTAGCGATCTTGGAGAAAGTAAAGCTCAGTGAATTTTCATATTTAGAGAGTTTGAAAAATCGAAAAAAAAAAACTCGAGTGAGGACCTTTTTAGTGAATTTACTGTGTCCAAAAAGGTTAAAAGTATTCTCACACCAAAAATTTGTGTTTCACGGTTTAACCCCAACTCTACACACACTTAAATGACCAAAAATATATTAAAAAATAAAATAAAAATTAAGTGCACTATGGAAAATTAGACAAAATGGTAAAATAAAATAATAAAAATTGTTTTCATTCCTTTAAAAAGGAGAAAAGCCATTTTATTTTACCATTTGGATTTTACTAACTTCCAAGGTGAAAAAACCCTCATCTTTAGCTTGATCTTTATGGAACGATTTTGAGCATTCCAGTGGACGATTTTCAGTCTCGTTTCTTATAGGTAATAGCTCTCTATCCCCTCTCCATTTCTATGTCTTTATTTTAAGTGTTATTGATGATTTTAGTTAATTTTAACCTTTCAATTTGGGGGGAATTATCCCTACAAGTGTCACACCCTTCCCATATTAGGATCCGTGACAGTCAAAAGTTATCACATGTCTCGAATGGGAAAAGTGTGACATTGTCATACTATCTCTAACTGTACATGCGTGACACTCGTAAGAAAAAATGTTTTTTAGTTTTTGAGTATGAAGAATGATTTTTTTTTCATGATACTTGGCTCATAAGTTTTCCCTTTATTATTTTTAGGTTGTTTGATCATCAAGATGTTGGAGTGGACAGAAAGAGATCACGAAGAAGAAGATTTAATTGCAACCAATTATTCAAACACATTGTTGGCACTTCGTGAATGTGGGTTAATGAATTTTTTCTTGATTCTTGGCATGAGAGGTTAGTTATAGTTAATGTAACACTTGGTGAGGATGTGTGATGCAAATAATAAAATATTTCAAGTTGGTATCCATACCCTCACCATTGATGTGGAAGACAGATATTTTTGTACTAGGCTCTTAAGAATAAGAGCTCGAGTTTCACTAGTCGGTTCCAAGGGGGCAGTGAAAATATTGATGAGTATATCATCCAATAGCATTTTGTAGGAACAAGAAAAATCACTGAAATATTTTGATCAAGAATGTAACAAATCTTCCACTAAGAATTGTTTTATTCACTATCACTCATATAATAGAAAATGCAGCTCCATAATTGGTTACCAAAGAATGAATTCAATTTTCTCTAGAGTGCATAGAGCCCACCATTTTCAACTAGTGTGAAGGGCTAGCAATCAACATGAAAGATCAGTTGGCTAAGTGTAAGACAATCCAACTGAAAAGATTTGGCTGTGGGTCCATTTTGGCATCTTTTTTCCTAGAAAGGGTGACTCTAATGCATCCACAAGCAATGTGTGTGGATGATATCATAATGAGAATTAATCATATGATGATATGGGTTGAGTTGATGACACACCATGGATATTATCACCAATATTCATGTGTCCCCACATTTTTCATATGGTTGCAGAACCAATTGATCATGATCAAGGACTATCCATTATTAGAAATATATTCACTACTGAGAGGGGAGGGGTGAATCAGTAGTGATGGCCTTTATATTTGATTTCACCAATTTAAATTTTTTCCTCAATGTCTATTATCCATGCACATTCACAAGATTAGCTCATCAAATCATATAAGTAACAATAAACTAAAATCATAACAATCATGAGAAATTACCATGAGAAACACACACATGCACACTCAAGAACACAAGTATCTATGGTGGAAACCCTTTCTAGAGAAAACCACCATGTTTTTGTTGCGCTCCTCAAAAATTATATTAATATGCTGAACAAATTTACATGGATTAGCTTACAACCATAAGATGAAATACTTGGATTTCTGTACATCATGTTGACATCTATCAATTTTGAACTCTGTTTCTTTGGTAGATCTACAGACTACCATCTGCTGGAAGCTCCCATGACCAATTATCCTCACCCAACCAACATTGGATTGTCCAACTCCTATTGGATCGAGAAAACTCTTCCTACTATGAATCAGCCAAATCACTATCTATACTAAAGCCTCCACGCCTTCGCTTCCTCCATGCGAACTGTTAGCCTCCTATTGCAACAGGGTTTCATCTTTCATGATTGACAATTTTACATGCCAAATATGTCATACTTTGCAGGCTGCAGTGTTCCATATTTCCAGAAGATGCCATGAACTGTGCTAGTCCAAATGGCACTGCTGTATTCCAATTTTGATGAGTTGTTCCAGTTTTGAAGAGTTTTCATTTAAGGGAGGTCCAAACAGTGTAATCTTGGTCTCCCTAGGTCTCAATTTCCTGTTTAAAATATAGAGAATGTATCTGTCCAAACAGTTTAATCTTGGCAGATTTGTAGATAGGTAGAGAATCAAAGGGACCCAACTGCTTAATCTGGGCCCTTGTCAGAAATAAGTGTAGATTTAGATAGAAAAGCATTCAAAAGAAAAATTGTAAATCAGGGTCTACAAGTCTAAGTGCACCCACCCAAAAAGAAGAAAAAATGTTAGTAAGGTAGGCTGGGTAGGTAGCTGTGAGGTTGCAGAACGATGATTCATGATCAATCTTGTGTTTTAAAGTCTTATATCTTTTCAGATCACAGTTATCAGGCAGTTTTTCATCTGGAGGAGCTCGAGCTAGACATAACTAACTTCCCCTTCTTCTCATTTCCCAAGTCATTTACTAACTTACCCAAAGAGGTCAAGATCTGCTTGATTCCTCTTAGTTCCATCATTCTCCATATCAGTTGCCTTGGTGAAGATCTGCTTCGCTCAAGGATTTCATTTCTTTACAAGTTCTTTTCCCCAAAATTAGCCTAAGGACCCTTAACTTAGTGCTTTTTGGTCATCTCCATATTAACTACTGACTGTATTATCTAAATCCCTAATCTGCATCCCCTTCCCCTACTAAGACTATGTATATAAATCTCAAAAATATTAAATATCCCCTCCCTGGCACTATAGCCATATTTCCCCTAAAGTCCAGGGAAAGGCAGTCCATATGGGGCTATTTTTAGCCCATCTGAGTCTTACAGGAATTAGTCTGGCACCGGGTCAAGCTAATAACCGTTGTTGCCTAGTCCTAACCCTCAAAAACCCTCTTTCCCGCCCCTAACCTAAAGTTTTGTGCACAAATCATTAAACCCCCGCTCATAAACCCTCAAAAAATGACGTTTTACCCCGTATGCCAAAGTTCCGAGTGTAAATATATTAACCCACCCATTTATAACCCCCATAACCCACGTAAACCATAGTTGTGACCCCCCCACCACGCTTTATTAAATTTGGAATATTCCATGTATATTCCCGCCCCTTATCCCTCTGCCGCCTAACCTTCGCCGCCGACCATCCGATCACCCGCCCCACAGATCAACGGTGGGCGGGCCTTCCCCTCTCCCAAGCCGCCCGAAGGTTAGCGTCCAGGAGATGGGCGGTATTCCCGCCGTACTCCCGCCACGCGTCACCTCTTGGGCTATGGCGGAGCCCCCCCTGACAAAACCACCCTTCCTTAAAGGCGGTGCGCCCAGAAACCATTTACCGCCCTCCTCCATCCTACGTCAGCACCACGTCGACGCTGACGTCATCTGCCTGCGTGGCCTCCTGCCACCATACTGCCGAGTCACCCTGCCACGTCCCTGCCACGTGTCCTGCCACATCATCAGACCCCGTACTGCCACGTCACCTCCGTACATGCTGACATCATCATGTTGACATCATCCTGCCACGTCATCCGCCGTACGAGGTCCGTCATGCTGATGTCATCAACAATTTTGGCGCGAAGGGCGAAAATCGCACTCTGGAGCCCCGGAATCAGTTTCTGAGGCAGTTTTTGATGCGTGATTTGCACATCGCTGGATAAAATGAGCCAAAATGGGGAATCTTCTCATCGCGCAGCCCCCAGCAAGTCCGAAAGGCACCGAATGACCCGTTTTTCTTCGCGAAGCATGCAGAAAGGAGCAGAAGATAGTTCTAGAGGAAACAAAGGCCGAACAGCGGCCATTAAATTCTAATTTAACAACAGCACGTTAGAGCAGCAGCCCGGTTTATTGCCAAAGAGTATCAGAGGAAGAAAAGGACGTCAAAGAGTACCAGTCAAGATTTTTAGGGGCTCGAAACAGCTAAACATTGATGAGCCCCTCAGCAAAGTCAAATCAATAAGTGTGAGCCCATCCCTGCCTTCAAATCACAGCTAAAACATTTAAGGTGGCCGAACAGCAAAGAACAGAAACCCATGCACAGTTATTGCAGAGGCAACTGCACCAAGCCACTGAGGACAAGCACATTCACTTCATTTTGATACGACAGCCCTCAGCGCAGCCAAAGATATTTTCATGCATTTATTTCAGATAGGAATAGGTCAAATTAATTATTCTTTAGGACCTGTTTAGGTCAAATAAACAAATTGTAGAGAGTTTTCCCTATATATACTGCCCTCAGCATTGTTTCAAGGGTTGGTAAATTGGTATTTTTCACTAGAGACTCGCACTGTATACCTGAAGTTGTTTCTGTAATCAAAGATTGCCGAAAGTTCTGAGAAGAGACTGTTTGATGTGTTGTTAATGTTTTATGGAGACTAAAGATGGAATTCTTGTGCTGCAACTTGATACAATAAGTGCTTCTTACCTCTGTTTACTATTTACCATTATCTAAATAGCAGAAAGAAAGATTAGCTTAGAATTTGTTTGAATACACTCTATGCTCAATTTCTGCTGTTTCTTTATGTTTTCTTCTGAATGAATTGGTAATGAATATGAATTCCTTCTGGCTCATATTTACCCCGATTCACCTGTGTGTGCCGATTATCTAGGGATTCTTTACTGCCCCTAGGTAGAGCTCTGTTATCTTCCCCTGTTAAGCTGATTGAGGGATTCTTAACTGCCCCTCATTACTTAGCATTCATCCCATCCTTTAAACCTGAAACATTGTTTCACTTGCAGCTACCTTGCTCCATTTTCTCTCTTGGGACCAAGAAAATGCACCAGCAGTCCTCCTTTTCAACTCCATGCCCAATGGTTTGAAACTTCAGACTATGCTCTGCCTCTCTACCTGAGAACATCAATTTTCCCACCAAAATCAGAACAAAAACCCCTGAACTCAATAACTAGCCTAAGATCCTTTTCAACAAAGCTAAATCTGAAAGAGAGAGCCCTCTCTGATTGCAGGTGGGCTAGAACCTGCAGTCCAAAGTTGGTCTGTGGTTACCTCGGCCGTATCCTTTTCTGGAGCTTAAGGACAACCTGAGTGATAACATAATGGCAACTCCACTGGGGACTTTCCTCAGATAGTTTCACGAAGAAGGTAAGAAAGCTCCACTGAGACCATAAATCAATCTTTTCAATTGCTGTTTACCTCTTAAAACTACAGATGAAGCCTGAATGTCAGCCAGGAAGCCTTTGAAACTGTTCTTTGCTTTGCATTAACAGGGGTAAATAAATGTTGCTTCAGTCAATCTTCATGCTAGTTTTAAGTTACAAATAGCTGTCCCAAATTTTGATTAGTTCTTTGCTATTTCTAAAAACATTCCCAGAAAAATACCAAAAACAAATTCGGAAGCTGGCTCCCAAAAGAAAAACTCGACATACAAGGTCAAACCCAGATCCGAATCCCCCAGCTGCTTTTGAGAACCTGAACTTAATCCCAAAGATTCTCAGGAAGCAAGAAAGATAGGAAGATTTTGCTGATTTGAGTCCTGAAACAGCTCACCCAAGCTGTGTTCCAACTCCTGTCAAAGTTTTACTTCGTTCAACCCTTGTTTCCCTTAGTTCATCATCCACATCTCATAGCACTCCTTCCACACCTCCATTCGCTGCACATATTCCCATTACCACTACTGTTGTTTCCAGCGTTCCAGTTACTCCTGTGATCCCCGTTACCCCAGTTGTTCCATTTATCCCCGTTGTTCCACTTATCCCTGCCAATATGGCTAATAGATATGCACCCTTGCAATTACCTACTAATGCTGGGGCTTTACCTCAAGATTACCAATCGAAAATCACGTATTTTGATTCCACTGGTCCTTTCACAGCCATTCAGCATACCAAAAAGATGCAAGACTATTTTGAAAACTATGAAATATATGATGATAGCGTGAGAATGAGAATTTTTGTTCAAAGTCTAACAGGTGATGTAAGAACTTGGTTCAGATCACTTGCTGCAAATTCCATAACCACTCTAGATGAGCTGTACCAATCTTTTACCAACAGATGGGAGAAAAAGAAAGACCCCTTGCACATACTAGCTGAATACGATACAATTAAAAGAGGTCCTCAAGAAACTGTTTTGGAGTACTGTGCAAGATTCAATAATGTTTACAATGCAATACCACAGAATCTGAGGCCTCCCCTTGATCTTGCCTTGTACAAATTTCCGGATGGTTTTGACCCGGATATGGCATACCAGTTAAAAGAAAGAGCTCCTCAGACCCTTGCAAACATGCAAAATGTTGCTGTCAGCGTTGAGGCCAACTTAATTGCCAAAAGAAACAGAGCTAGGATGGAAAGAAGAACCGCCTTTAAGGAAGAACCCTCAGCCTTTGACCAGAAGCTTGATGCTATTATCAATGGCCTGCAAAGATTGGGAGAAAGAGTAGAAAACGTTGAAAGAAAAGCATCATGGGAAGGACAACAGTCTAATACCATGAGGAACCCAAATTTCAGGAAAACACAGAACACAAATGCTGGTAGGTCTAGCCAAGACCATGACATAAGACCTCCTTTTCAAGATAACTATGTTGAAGGATCCACTTCTAGTCAACCCACAGAAGACACTCACATGAATTTGATGGATCTAAAGGGTGAACATCAGACTTTCCTGAGCCAAGAAGACCAAAATGAACTTGATTACAATTAGTTTCAGACTAAGTCTGGTGAGTCTTTTGATTTTAAACAAGGATATGATACTGCTGTGTATGAAGTACACAAAAAATATAAGCTGAGAACTAGGACCATTGACATCTCTGAACCTGGTAAAACAAAGGAAGGCAAACAGCCCAACAAGATTAAAAACAAAGCTGTCATGACAGAACCAGCTGATACAACTGTCCCAAACCCGCAACAAGTGACTGTAGAAGACATAACAGACACGCAGCCTTCTGTTGAGCAGCCTCTATCACCTCCTTCCTCAAAAGAAAATTCGAATAGCGTTCCAAAAAGCCCTCCTGAAACTGTAAAACTGCAAGTAGTCAATCCCCACAACACTGATAAACAAGAGCGAATCACTGATAATTCAAATGAAACAGAAAAACTGCCATTATCAACACCAAGACTCCATTGGAAAAACCATTTAATTTAGAGGCAGAAATAGGTAAATTGAAAATACCTGTTCCTCTTTCAGAACTTGCCAAACACGATGTATATAGGCAACAAATTCAAAGGTCACTTCAGATTCCAGAAAACAAAGACGATGTAAATGTTTTGGATGATTCTCCTGAACTGCTATTCGGTCCAGAAGTCAATGGAAAATCAACACATGGACCTATTCCACCCTTTTATGTCAGTTTTCATATACATGACAAAGTTTTGCACAACGCTATGTTTGATTTAGGGGCATCGCACAACCTTATGCCCAAGGCAGTCATGGATAAACTGAACCTCGATATCACAAGACCTTACAAAGATTTATACTCATTTGACTCAAGTCAAGTCAAATGTTTAGGCCTCATCAAAGACTTGTGTGTCTCCTTAGTCCAATATCCCAACAAGACCATCCTCATGGATGTGGTGGTGGCTGACATCCCACCAAAGTACGGTATGCTCCTATCAAGATCATGGGGAGCAAAGCTGCAAGGATCCCTTCAACTGGACCTCTCCTATGCCACCATTTCTGTCTTTGGGCAACCAAAGAGACTGTACAGAGAAACGCTGATGAAATATGTGGTGAGTAGTGAGAGCAAGCCTGCAAATTTTCCCATTTACTTAATACATTTTGACATGGATTCCTTTATTTTGTTTAATGATGACACAAATTCTCCAACTGAGGATGAGCCTTTGGCTCTAGAACAACAAACGCACATTAATGAAGAATCGATTACACGCACCCATGAGACTGTCACAACAGATAATGCAACCAACATACAAGAAGAACCTCCTCAAACAAAAATTTCAATTCTGCCCGCTGCAAGAATGGCTGAAACTCTTAGCACTAACCACAAGCAAGAAATCACATGGTACTTAGAGTTTGACGGCTCTGTCAACAAGTTAGGGGTAGGGGCAGGTGTTTGGATTCACAATACATATAACAACCATGCACAAGGCCATGCCTACAGACTGAATTTCAAATGCACCAATAACATGGCAGAGTATGAGGCTCTGCTGTTAGGCCTTAAACTCCTCAAAGCTCTAGGAGCTAAAAAAGTGTCTATCCTAGATGACTCTAATTTAATCATACAACAGATGAAAGGTAATTTTGTTACAAATGATAATAGAATGAGAGCCTATAGGACTGCTGCCACTAATTTACTCAATGCATTCACTGAATTCAAGCTTGACAAGATTTCAAGAAATCACAACATTCACGCTCATAGCCTAGCCACTTTTGCAAGTACATGTAAGCTTCCCTTTGACCCAAACCACCACTTCACAGCTGAAATAAAACATAGGCCTGCTGTCCCAAATAACATCAGAGATTGGCAAGTGTTCGAAAACGATGCCCAAATTAATAATTTTCTCACCCTTGAACATGAATTCTCAAATATTAACATAGATATGGATGCTATGACAGATTCAGAATGACAAGCAACTGAAAACCAGCAGGATGTAACTGCTGCAACAGCCAAACAAATCCTAAACCCGACTGTTTTCGACAAAACAAACATAAAACAGCTGAAACAAATGCACTTGGAAGAAATAGACAAAACAGAGGCAGAAATCATTGAGCTAAAAGATAACTTTTTACCTGCTGGCCTGACCCCACTAGAAGACATGTTTGACACTAATGATGTTCCCAGAAAGCCAAAATTGCAGCCAATAAACACTGATATAGAAGAACACAACATTGGGACAGCAGAAAATCCAAAAATGATCAAACTGTCCAAAAATTTGCCTCTTGATCAAAAGCCCAAGTACATTGATTTATTCAATGAGTTCCAAGATGTATTCGCTTGGAGCTATGAGGACTTGAAATCCTATGATACCTCAGTGATCCAACACACCATTCCTTTAAAACCAAACCAGAAACCCTTCAAGTAGAAACTTAGAAGAATTAACCCTATGCTTCTTCCCCCGATTGAGAAGGAAGTAAAGAGGATGTTTGAAGCAGGCATAATAGCACCCATCAGATTTTCTGAGTGGGTGTCCAATCTTGTTCCTACAAGAAAAAAGACAGGTGAAATCAGACTTTGTGTAGATCTCAAAAATTTAAATCAAGTCTCCTTAAAAGACCACTATCCTTTGCCCAAAATGGATCACATCCTACAAAGAGTAGTGGGGTCATCTAGAATCTCTTTGCTAGATGGCTTTTCAGGTTTCAACCAAATAGTTGTTCACCCGGATGACCAAGACAAGACGGCCTTTACCACACTGTGGGGAACGTTTAAGTATGTAAAGATGCCATTCAGTCTTAAAAACGCTGGTGCTACCTTTCAACGAGCAATGGATATTGCATTCGCCAAAGAAATACATGATTTCCTAGTTGTCTACCTTGATGACTTAACCCCATTTTCCAAATCTGATGAAGAACACCTCAAGCATCTTAGGCAAATTTTCATGACATGTAGGAGATATGGCATTTCCTTGAATCCAAAGAAATCTCTGTTTGGCCTTGAAGAAGGCAAGTTACTTGGCCACATTATATCAAAAGATGGGATTAGAATTGATCCTGAAAGAATCCAAGCCATCCTCCAGATTCCATTTCCAAGAAACATTAAAGAGCTACAAGCATTCCTTGGGAAAATCAACTTCCTAAGAAGATTTATTCCAAATCTAGCTGAACTAATACGACTGTTAAGCAACATGTTAAAGAAGGATGCCAAGGTAAGATGGTCCCTGGAAACCAAGCAAGCATTTGAAAGTATCAAAACTGCATTAACCCAAACCCCTGTCCTCACTAGCCCACAGTTTGACAGAGATTTTATCATATTTTCCTTTGCATCTGATCACACAATAGCCGCTGTCCTTTTGCAAAAGGATGAACAAGGAGCTGAAAAGCCAATCGCCTTTTTCAGCCGAGCCTTAAGAGACGCCCCTTTGAAGTACCCAATAATGGAAAAGCAGGCCTATGCACTTGTTAAGGCCATCAAGGATTTTAGAGTGTACATACTGTATTCACACGTGATTGCCTATGTTCCACACACTGCTGTAAAAGACATATTGAAACAAGAAGGATTAGAAGGCAAAAGAGGCAAGTGGATTGCAAGCATCCTTGAGTATGACATAGAAATAAAACCAACCAAGCTGATAAAGGGACAAGTTTTAGCTAAACCGATGTCTGAAACAAACTTTCAAGTCTTAGACATTAACCAACTAGACAATGAACAAGAGCTGGCGACTCCACAGATCAGTGAAATCTTTTTGTAATCCCCATGGTACGCTGATATATGTCATGTATTGTTAAACCTGTGTGCTCCCTCAGGATTGTCCAGGACTAAGAAAAGATTTTTGAAAATGAAGGATTTAAAGTTTTGTGTTATAGATGGTGCGTTGTTTTGGAGAAATCATGAAGGTATATTGCTTACCTGTTTAACCATGAATGAAACTAACAATGTCATGAAAGAATTCCATGCAGGTGATTGTGGAGGACATCTATATTGGAACTCCACTGCTGATAAAATCTTAAGGGCTGGTTTCTATTGGCCCACTCTTTTCGCAGATGTAAAGAAGTTTGCCATGTCATGTCACAAATGCCAAATTTTTGAGGGCAAGAGAAAGCTGTTACCCCTGCCCCTTAAACCCATCTCAACCGAACAACCTTTTCAACAATGGGGTCTTGACTTCATTGGAGAAATCCATCCCTTTTCCTCAGGCCAACACAAATGGATCCTGACAGCCACCGACTATTTCACTAAGTGGGTTGAAGCCATTCCCTGTAGACAAGCCAATGACACTATCATTATCCAATTCCTTGAGTGCAATATCCTTTCTAGATTTTGTTAGAAAATTATATATTACGGAGCAATGGAACACATAAAATATTGCAGAAATATAAACACAGAAAACACATAAAACAAGAGAGACACAGATATACGTGGTTCACCCAGTTTGGGCTACGTCCACCTCGAACAGCCAGTCCTTCCTTTCTATTATCCAGCAAAATGAAGAGACACAACCTACAGCAAATCCGCTGTAATATCCTCTGTTTTCTCTCACAGTCTCACCTCTCTATTTCTCGCTCACACAGAATACACATCTATCACACAGCCTCAAATACAATGCCCTCATACAAAGAGAGGGGTTTCCTTCTAGGGCAAAAAACCCTAAACAAACATAAGTTCTACCGTCAGATCATCCACCTAATGAACGGCCCAGATTGACTAGAAATTATTATACTTTTACAAGGCAATTTTACATTTATTTTTGGCTTCGGGGGCGCTGCTCCCGAGCCCCCGCTGGGGGACCGCTGGCCCTCGGACCCCCCAGCCGGGGGGGATGGGCCCCCCGGAGCCTTGCGGGGGGGACAAGTCCCCCCCGCACCCCCCCGCGTGGAGGGGTGTACAAAACTTCCTGGGGTATACATCCGGCTGAAACAAAGACCTCTGAACAATCATGCTCCACACACAACAATCTCCCACTTAGAGAATGATTGTAGAAACTCCACCGCTGCTTCATTTGCTGGACAATGGCTCCTCTTTGGACCTGGCTATTTCTCATCTTCATCGTCATCCTTGAAGACCAATTGAAACTGAGCATGTTCTCAATTTCTCCCTGGTTACAACTTTTGTTAGCATATCTGCAGGATTCTGGCTAGTGTGTATCTTTTCCAGCTTCAACTCTCCATCTTCCAACACTGATCGTATGAAATGATACTTGAGCTGTATGTGTTTAGTCCTGGAATGAAATGCTGAGTTCTTTGCAAGATGAATGGCACTTTGGCTATCACTGTATAACGCGCCCATATCATGCTTCTTACCCAACTTACCCATAAACCTTTGTAACCAAATCATTTCTTTACTAGCCTCTGTAGCAGCAACATACTCTGCTTCTGTTGTTGAAAGTGCAACAACACTTTGGATTTTTGAAACCCAACTGACAGCTGTTCCTCCAACAGTAAATACATATCCTGTAGTGCTCCTCCTGTTATCTCTGTCACCTGCCATATCTGCATCAACATATCCTTGTAGGGAGATGTTTGAACCACCAAAGCATAATGCTTGATTTGTGGTACCTTTCAAATATCTGAGAATCCATTTCACTGCCATCCAATGTTCCTTTCCTGGATTGTTCATGTACCTGCTTACAACTCCCACTGCATGTGCAATATCAGGCCTTGTGCAGACCATTGCATACATTAAGCTTCCAACTGCTGATGCATATGGAACTTTAAACATATAATCCATGTCTTCTTGGATCTTTGGGCACATTTCCTTGCTAAGTTTGAAATGGCTAGCAAAAGGTGTACTAACTGGTTTTGCATTGTGCATGTTAAATCTTTTCAACACCTTTTGTATGTACTCATTCTGAGACAATGTTAATTTACGATTTTTCCTATCTCTAGTTATTCTCATACCAAGGATTTGTTTTGCAGCTCCCAAATCCTTCATTGCAAATGAATTTGCCAATTTTCTTTTGAGCACATTTATTTCCTGCATGTTAGATCCTGCAACAAGCATGTCATCTACATACAATAACAATATAATATAGCTGCCATCATTTTTCTTTTTCAAATAAACACAATGATCAGAGTGACATCTAGTATAACCTTGTTCAGACATAAACTTGTCAAATTTTAGATACCACTACCTTGGAGCCTGTTTTAAGCCATACAAGCTCTTCTTCAACCTGCACACTAGTTTCACCTTCCCTTTCACCTCATATCCTTGTGGCTGCTGCATATATATCTCTTCCTCCAAATCCCCATGGAGAAAGGCTGTGTTTACATCTAACTGCTCAAGATGCAAATCTTCAGCTGCTACAAGACTTAAAATAGTTCTGATTGGAGTCATTTTAACAACAGGAGAAAATATTTCATCAAAATCAATACCTTTCTTCTGTGCAAACCCCTTCACCACAAGTCTAGCTTTATACCTCTGTTTTCCTCCATCTTCTTCCTTCAGCCTGTAAACCCATTTATTCTGCAATGCTATTTTACCTGCAGGCAACCTGACTAAGTCCCAAGTCTGGTTATGTGCTAAGGAGTCCATCTCTTCTTTCATGGCTTGCTCCCACTTCTTCTTGGTTTCTACCTGCACTGCCTCTTCATAACATTCGGGTTCACTAGAATCAGTCAACAATAAATAATATAATGAAGGAGAGTATCGTTCAGGGGGTCTACTTATCCTGGTAGATCTTCTAACACCACTTTCAGGTGTTTGGGGTGCCTGTTGCTGTTGTGGTGGTTGCTGTTGTTGATTATTATTATTTTCAGGCACCTTTACCTTTTCAGTGATGTCATCAAGAACTGCGTATTCCTTGTTTTCGTTTTCTTTCTTCTTTTCCTGCAACTGATTCTTATACAATACCTTTTCATTGAATATTACATCTTTGCTCCTAATGATTTTGTGATTTTCATAATCATATAAGCGATAACCAAAATCATTAACACCATATCCAATAAAGGTACATTTCTTTGACTTTGCCTCAAGATTTCTTCTATTTTCTTTATCAATATGGACAAAGGCCTCACAACCAAAAGGCTTTAAAAAAGAGTAGTTTACCTTTTTACCTGTCCATGCTTCCTCCGGAACACCACCATCCAAGGAACTTGAAGGCCCTCTGTTTATTAGATAAACAACAGTATCTACAGCATCTGCCCAAAACTGTAAGGGCAACCCTGCATGCAATCTCATGCACCTTGCACGCTCCATGATTGTTCTGTTCATCCTTTCTGACACACCATTTTCTTGTGGTGTTCTTGGAACTGTCTTCTCTCTGCGAATTCCATGCTCTGAACAGTACCTATCAAACTCTTTGCTGCAATATTCACCTCCATTGTCTGATTTAAGACACTTCAATTTCTTTCCTGTCTCAATCTCAACCAAAGCTTTCCATTTCTTGAAAGTATCAAATACATCAGATTTATTCTTAATACAATAAATCCAAGTTTTTCTAGTTGCATCATCAATAAAGGTAACATAATAACGAGAGCCACCAAGAGATGATACCTGAGCAAGTCCCCATACGTCTGTATTCACAAGCTCTAATTTTTCGTTCTTCTTTTCTTTCCCAACTCTGAGAAATCTGACTCTCTTCTGTTTTCCATAAATGCAGTTCTCACAGAAGTCCAAATCAACATTCTTCAAACCCGGCAACAAATTCCTTGAGTGAAGAATCTTCATCCCCTTTTCACTCATGTGTCCGAGCCTATGATGCCATAATGCTGCATCTGCTCCTTTTGAAGTTAAAGCATTAACAGAGTTAGAAATACCATTGCATAAATACAATGTACCAACCTTTTCGCCTTTTGCTATTACCAGGGCTCCTTTGGTGACCTTCCAAGCTTTATCTGTGAAAGTTGTCACACAACCTTCACCGCCTAACTGCCTTGTTGAAATCAGATTTTTCTTTAGATCTGGAACATGCCTTACCTCCTTTAATAGCCATTGGTTTCCATTCTGCTGTTTTACAAGAACCTTACCTATTCCAACGATTTTACAGGGTTTATCATCACCCAGACGAACTTGTCCAAAATCTCCTTGAACATAGTCATGAAAGTATTTCTTATCAGGTGTGGCATGGAATGAAGCCCCTGAATCTACCACCCAGGAATTAGTAATATTTTCGAAAGAAAGAATCAAAGCATCTTGTAACACCTCATCTGTCACATTTGCTTCATGATTGTTTTCTTTCTGTGCATCTCCTTCTTTTCCCTTCCGAGATCTACAGTCTTTCTTTAGGTGTCCTTTCTTTCCACATTTCTAGCACACTATTCCCGACCTGGACTTGGATCTGCCTTTCCTTGATTTACTGCGATATCCTGAGCTCTTTCCTCTTTCCATTTTTCTTCCTCTAGACTCTGCACTCAAAGCATTTCCCGATGTCTCACCGGAGCTTTTCCGTCGCATTTCCTCGCTAAGGATAGCACCGACAACATCATCAAACTTTAAAGTACTAGATCCAGAAACGGAGTTACTAATGGCCATTACCAAACCATTCCAACTTTCTGGTAATGAGCACAAGAATAACAGAGCTCTAACTTCATCATCAAAGTTTACCCCTACAGAACTTAACTGACTTGTAACTGTATTAAAATCATTTAAATGGTTTGCAACAGATCCACCTTCTGACATATTCATATTAAATAACCGTTTCATAAGAAATACCTTGTTTGAGGCCGAGGGTTTTTCATATAGTTTCGACAACGCCTGCATCAAACCCTCTGTCGTGGTTTCCTTCGAAATGTGAAGGCGACTGACACAGCAAGGCACAACCGTATTGTTCTGATTGCCTTTCTATTGAGAAGGTTCCATTCTTCGTCTTTCATACCCGTCGGCATCTTTGTTTTTCTGCCCAATGGTAGGTATAGATCTTTCTGATACAGATAATCTTCCATTTGCATCTTCCACAGCGAGAAGTTTTGGCCATTAAATTTCTCGACCCTAAACTTACCATCTTCCGCCATTGCTCCCACTTGAACCAGGAACCCTTCTTTCCTGCGAGTTTATCAGCCAAATAGACCTTCAGCTCTAATACCAGTTGTTAGAAAATTATATATTACGGAGCAATGGAACACATAAAATATTGCAGAAATATAAACACAGAAAACACACAAAACAAGAGAGACACAGATATACGTGGTTCACCCAGTTTGGGCTACGTCCACCCCGAACAACCATTCCTTCCTTTCTATTATCCAGCAAAATGAAGAGACACAACCTACAACAAATCCGATGTAATATCCTCTGTTTTCTCTCACAGTCTCACCTCTCTGTTTCTCGCTCACACAGAATACACATCTATCACACAGCCTCAAATACAATACCCTGATACAAAGAGAGGGGTTGCCTTCTAGGGCAAAAAACCCTAAACAAACATAAGTTCTACCGTCAGATCATCCGCCTAATGAACGGCCCAGATTGACTAGAAATTACTATACTTTTACAAGGCAATTTTACATTTATTTTTGGCTTCGGGGGCGCTGCCCCCGAGCCCCCGCCGGGGGATTGCTGGCCCCCGCACCCCCACGCGTGGAGTGTTATAGACATTTTTGTGCCTTACAGCATTGAGCATGAAATGTCCATAATATTATGGATCCAAAGTCCCTAAACATGTTGTTCCTACCCCTAGAGGAACAAGGCTAACTAACCACAACAATTCACAAAAGTTCTCCACCTGAAACTGCTCAAAAACAAGTCAATTCAGGATCATGTCAACTGCTCCACTGACCATCTACGCTGAATGTCAGTGGCTCCACTGTCTACTTGCATTGAATGTCAACTCCAACACTAGCTACCTGCGCTGAGCGAGTTTGGACATGTGGCAGACTCATTCCTCAAGGTGTCAGAACCCAGGAAGCTTCCAAAATGACACTTGCCTCAGGGAATTCGACTGGTGATGAGTAAGAGGTTCCAAATCTCCAAGTGGAAGCAAGAACCTCCAAGTGGACTCAAGAACTGACAGAGGGAGAGGACACTAGTCAGATCTCAAGCTGACTCATCCTCTCTCCAAAACATCTATATATGGATCTCTCCTCCATGAGATCTAGAGGCTGGAATTTTGTTATTGCAAAGAATTGCTGTTGGTTTGAGACTGGAATCATTGGGTGCTTAATTCTTTGAAGGGAGGTGAAGATAGGAATTCCATTCTGCTGGGAAGGAGATGCTGGATTGGAGCCCTCTGGGTTGTATCTCTTCCTGAACCTTGTTATTTATCAATAAAGCTATCTTGGTTTTCTCCTATATACTGATGTATCTTTGATGTATGATTGCATTAGTGTATTTGATTTATTTCTAATCCTGAATCATTTATGAATATGAATATCTGCCTTTGTGTTGTGTTCTTCTCTTGTCTCAAGTAGCTGTTCTCTTGTCGCAAGTAGCTATTCTCTTGTGATCTTGCAGGAAGGCAAGTAGCTGTTCTCTTGTGGTTTTGCGAGGAGGCAAGTAGCTGTGAACACCCAAAGAGAAGAGGATCTAGATCGAGGGACAAACGGAAGACACCGGTAAGTCTATTGATCTATCTTCTTTCGCAATTCATAAAGGAAGAAACCAGAATAGCTGTATCTGTTTGTTGCTAAGGCACTGTCACACCTTAGGTGGATAGGATCGTCCTGCATAGGCATTTTTCCCCACAACATGGAGGGGTGTACAAAACTTCCTGGGGTGTCATGCGGAAAGAGTCAATTTTGCGGACAAAACCAACCTCCCTAGAAGCTTAAGGCTTTCTAGTGACAAACAAGACAATTAAGAACAATCCTTCTCTAAATATGCATTTACCATATAAGAAATCAAGTGTTTAGATCCTACCTGTAGTCCAACGCTGTTGTAGCAGTCCAGCCTCGTCGATCTGGATGAGCTCCCCCTTCTCTTCGAAACCTGCATTCGCTAACAATCAAACGATTAAATAGCACCTGAATATCTCATAAAATAAAACATATTTAACATACAGACCAAGGAGTATATGAAACAATTCATAAATAACAAATTGTTGAGAAGAATGGACTTATTTGTATTAATAGGAAACAAAAGAAACCATTACAACCTGAGCCTTGGTGTTGTGCAAGTTCCTCCCAGGGTCCAGCAAGAGTTTTCCTTTACTTTGATCAGCTCACCCACTTCCAAATGAAACAAGAAGGATGAGAATCTCTCCTCACAAGCTTCTACAAGGAAGTCCTAATCTCAGCAGCATCTACCCTTAGGAATGTTCAGCTTTCAACCTCTCCTCCCTCTGGCCCAATGCCTGTATTTATAGTGCTCTAGAGGAAGTTAATCAGGTCCACCATCAATGGGATAAGCCCCTCTTTGGATGGGTTAGCTCCCCTCTTGATGTGATAAGTTCCTCTTTCATAGGGATACATGAACCATCTGGAGGCGCTCCATACACGTCAAACAAGCTTCTAGAATGCTCTAGAAATGACCACAAGTAACTTTTTTGGAGTGAAACTTGCGCCTTTTGACCTTTATAGGAGTATGCACCCATTGCTTTACAGACAGAGCATACAAGTACGCAGGTATTGTGAACTTGGGTTGCATACACGCAGGTAAGGCTGAGAGAAACTGCGTACCTAGAGATAATTGACTTTAAATGACTTTTCTCTCTTTCTTGGAGTTTGACATGAAAAGCAGAGGCATGAGACTTGCCAAGGAGGATAGTATGACAGTTGATGGAGCCATACTAACTGCAAATCGTCATGGTGACATTTTTTAGTGTAACAGATTGCCCCCTAAAGTGCGAAGCCTATAGTAGATTAGGGTTTTAAATCATCTAGGAAGGGTGAAGTACTTTATCATTTCAAGGATTATCTTGTGGAGAGCCCGGTCAGAACCTGCAAATATTCAACACAAAATACATATATAAGATCATATCATCGCTGAGGTCGGCATTCCCATACTCAGATTGAAAACTTTAACTTAACAATCTAATTACTGCTCTGATACAGGAATGATTTTGCAGTACATCACAATCATAGACACATGTAGACACAGTATGGATGCAGCCATCTGTTTATGATTAGTCTACTATATAATGAATACAAAACTCCTCACAGCCTGGATGGTGGAAACTAGATCCAGGGTCTTGATTTCTACTTCCCGAATTGGTACGATTCTATCCATGCGAATAAATGAGTTGATGTCGAACATGGTAGAAACCACTTGATTACCAGTCAATGATGTAAACTGTTAACAAGTGTGAGAGAGACCACCAGTGATGTCAATGGTTCTCAAAGTACCCAGTACAATCCATGAGATGTGAATGAATGGGTTGATGTCGAACATGTCACGGAATCCTTCGATCGAAAGTCAATGATGTAAACTGTCGTCAAAGGCGAGAAACCTGCCATTGATGCATGCAGACTTCAAGGTACTGACGATTTCTAAGTCATCTCTCTAGATAATGTGCTGATGTCGATAGAAAGCGACCCGTTGCAGGCAAGCCCACAACACGAAATCATAGTTCAAGTTGAAGAAATGTTGCTGTAAGGACTGACTCAGGGATGGTCAAAAATGGATGACAAGTATTTTGCATATGAATGGTTTATTTGCAGAGACCTCTTGAACACATAACGACACGACAGATGGCTTGGCGACGATTGACCCAAAGTTAATACCCAGAAACGGTTCAAAGTGGTTTAATCAACTTTAAGACAAAGGATTTCCCAACCCAGGTGAATGAAAAGTGTCGTGTTCAAGAGTGGTAATAAGGTTTTTCTGTGACAAAGGATAACAAATAGGCTCATTCTTCTCTCTTTTCCCCCACCATTTCTGGCAAGTACCTCTTTATTTTTTACAAGCTTGAGGAGGATAACATATGCTTGATTATAAGCTCATCCTTCGGATGAGTCCAACTTAGTTTAGATTCGAACCCTAAGAAGGAGTGGTCCGTTCCTATTTGTAATCGAACAGGTCCTCTACTGTGAAATTTTAATGAGTCCAGTATAGGAGAAACTCGGTGTTTTTCAATTTTAGAGAGTCTGAAAAAACTAAAGAAGACTCCAGGGTTGAACTTTTTCGTAAATTTGTGTCTCCCAAGCCCGAAAAAGTATAAAATAATACTTGAGAGAACCGCTTGATCTTGCGACCAAGGAGTACTTTCATGATTAGTGCCTCTGACCTGAAAAGTAAAAAGCGATCAAGGGTACGTCGTTTGAAACGACAAAAATCTGGCAATCTTTTCGTGTTTTTACGGTCAGAAAAGGGCTATAAGAGGACCGTCTTTTAATTCCATTTTAACGAGTGTAAAAGAAACGCTCGGCAATCTTTTCATATTTTAGGAGTCAGAAAAGGGCTTAAAAGATGACTTTGATGTCTTGGTTCGTGAAAAATGATAATTTTCCCTGAAAGTCCTTTTGTCTTGCACAAAAACAACACATTACTCATACCTGTTTAAGATAGGCAAAAATACATTGAAAAATATCCTTCCATGGTGAAAAATAAACAAACTTAGCATTCATTTATCCAAAAAGCTATAAAAAGACCTTTTACCATGTCATTTTTACCATTTTACTGTTGAGGGAGAGAAAAGGGCTTTTGGCAAGAAACTTCCCGTGGACTTTGCGGAGAATCCGACCATCGGAATCGAGCGCCGTCTCTTTCAGGTATTCCACAACATCCTCCTCTTTGTTTTCATCCGTTTAGAATTTCATTTTAGGCCCTAGTTTGATTTTTTGGGGGCTTTGGGGTTTCAAGATCCGCTTTTCGGGGTACGCAGGTGCCCCATGGGTGACATGCGTACCCCGACATTTTCTCCATTGGGAAAATGGCAGGTGTACGCAACCTACCTTTAGAGTAGTTGCATACCGATGCTCTGTTTCTGAATGCGGGGTGCGTACTCCGCACAAAGCATTTTTAAACCCCCAAATCTCAAATTTGAACCATTAATTTTTGATTTAGTGAATTCTAATGGATGTTTTCTGGTGTGTAGATTGCCCACCATGCTTGATTGGCGCGAAAGAGAACACAAAGATGTTGATTTGGCCGCAATAGATCATCAACCTTCCATTGATGCTTTGAAGGCATGCGGTCTCTACAAATGCTGGGCCATACCTGGCATGAGGGCCCAGGTGCCATTCTTAGAGTGGCTGGTTGAAAGGTGGAACGTTCAGGATCAATGTTTTTACATCGGAGGGCACCAGCTCGAGATAGAGCCCTCAGATATATATTTTCTCACTGGTTTGCCTAATAGGGGCGAGCAACTGTCTCTGTTTGGGACTAGGCCGGGTGGCCAATCCCTTGCTAGTCTTCGGCTAGAGTGGTGCAATAATCAAAACCAGGAGAAGGGGATAGAAATCAAATACATATCCCGACCTGAACTTATGGTAATTGCCTTTACAGTTACCAGACTCTGCGGCGCAGCCGCTTTGCACATTGTCACCGGGTCCCAAATGCGGATGGCGATTGATTGCTTCCGAGGCACCATTTTCAACTGGTGCGACGCTGTGTTGGCCAATATGAAGGGCCAACTGACTAGGGCAAAGAACGAGAAATTAAAGACCTTTGGGTATGGGCCTTTGGTTGTGAGCTTTGCCCTAGAGAGAGTTCCGATGCTGATCCCGCAGCATCTCACTGTTGCGGTTGGGCCTCCTCGGGAGCCAAAGTTGATGCGATGGGTTGCGGTGATGGCCCAGCATCCTGATGAGGGAGCGGGAGTTGTCCGATTTCCTGCGGGTTACTTTCACTGGTTGGAGGACCAGGTCTTTGCGATCCAGGATTTTCCTTATGCTAGAGTGGATTTTCGCGGTGATCCGGACATGGTTCTTCCACAGGGATAACAATGGGATGACAGAGGTACTTCATTTTTCACAAGTTTTTAAATTATCTATATTTTTTTGTTTTTATATATCGTCTCAAAACTGACAGTAAAAATTTTCAAAATGCAGATGTGGGTCCACGGCGTCTAGCCAATCTCCGGCCTTTCGAGAGGAGACAACCAGTTGCACCAGCACCGGTCCCACAGGACGCGACTGCAGAGACCTTAGCTGAGTTGGAGCAGGATCTAGAGCGTCTGACGGTGGATATACCAGAGACTACTATAGATGATATTCCTATCAGACTTCAGCGCTATGTAGTCGCAGTCCCAGGACCTTTTAGGAGGTTCTTGTGTAGGGTAGCCCGTGCAGTGGTGTCGTATAGGGAGCACCACCAGTGATTGGATGGTCACTTTTGTAGACACATGTGACATTTTGATTTTTTGTACTTATCATTTTTGCCGATCATAAGGTGTTTTTCAACCTATGATCGAAGACGATGTATTTTTGACACACTCCTATCTATATATATCATTATTACCGGCTTATCTTGTTAAACATGTGTGATTAAATGTTAATGTTTTTAAATTTACATGTATGATTATCGCAAATGTCTGTCTAACATTCGAGAAGCAATTGCATCCGCTAATGTATTAAAAGACCTTGGAATATGTTGATATTCAATGTAATCAAACTCACGTTCCAAGAGACGCACTCTCAAAAATAACCTTAATAACACTGGATTTCTAATGGCATAAACTCTATTAAGCTGTAATACAACGAGTTCAGAATCTAACCTCACTATCAAACTCCGAATCCCAAATGACATAGATTCAGACAATAATTCAATCACTGCACTATATTCTGCAATGTTGTTTGTTGTTTGACCGAGGCTCACCCCATGCATAGAAACTAACTCGTCAGAGGGCGAATAGATAACCCAAGCTGCGGAAGAGATATTCCGTGTACTACGACAAGCACCATCAGCAAATCCAATATACGTTTGGAGAGGCATCGACATCTGCAAACATCAAGGGTAAAACCAAGATAAGCAGAATAACGACGAAAAACACACTTTCTAAGCTAAGCACATTGTCTATACTAACAAACACACTAGCTAGAAAGAAAAATTAACCTAACTAACTTAACTAAAATCTTCACACCCATCATTTAAGCATAGTACCTCTTTAGGTAAAGTCCATTTCTGGGTTTACCCAAAGAGTCCCCGTCAAAGTCAACCAGCTCATAGGCCCCTTTTGCTAGCTTTCGCTTAACAATGTAGGGCCCATGCCACATAGGAACGAATTTTCCAGCACCTAATTTATCGTTAGCTTGATCATACAATAGCACTAGGTCTCCTTCCGAAAAATTTCGAGGGGTCACATTTCGATCATACTGAGCTTTCATTCGTTTTGCATGAGTCTCGATTGCCAGTGCAGCATCGCGTCGAGTCTCATCTAATTGAGCTAAGTATAATAAATGCTTCTCCTCTTCGGAAGTAGCTGGAAGTAATTCGACAACCATTTGAAGTGATGGGATTTCACATTCAATGGGGAGCACGGCTTCCAAACCATAAACTAGTTGGAAAGGAGTGAACCCTGTTGATGTTTTCACTGAAGTTCGATATGCCCAAAGTGCGGAAAATAACATGTTGTGCCAATTCGACCGATGAATCCCAATGATTCGTCGGATCATGATAACCAAAACTTTGTTGATGGACTCAACCAGACCGTTGGCTTGTGGATAATAAGGAGTTGAGCTATCGTGACGCAAACCAAGCTGGCCTGTAAGTTCTGTCATCATAATGTTTCGAAAATGGCGCCCATGGTCAGTGATTATCGCTTGTGGGACACCAAACCTAGCAATAATGTGATTGAATACGAAAATTGCAGCTGTTTTGCCGTCTGCCTTGAATGTAGGCATCGCCTCGTCCCACTTAGTAAAATAATCAACCGCAAAGATGATATACGCATGCCCCCCGGCTGAGTGAGGGTTACATGTAATAAAGTCGATACCCCATTTGGAAAAAGGACCAACGGCAATTATAGGGTGGAGAGGAGCTGGTGGTGCGCGCATCTTGCGATCAAACACTTGACAGTTGTGGCATTTTCGGACCGCAATGATACAATCTTTAAACATGGATAGCCAGAAATAGCCAGCACGCAACACCTTCTGAGCTGTGGCATACCCAGACATATGACCACCACACGCCCCAGAGTGACAGTCATTCAAAACCCTTTCTGCCTCTTCGTGAGTTAAGCAACGTCAAAAAACCAAGTCTGCCCCACGGCGATAAAGAGTATCTCCAATAATTTTGTACTGTTGGGACTGGAATCGAATTTTTCGACGTTCTGACTTTGAAGCTTCGGGTCGAAAGGATTGGGTTTGGAGATAGACGATTATATCCCCATACCACGGATCTAAAGTGCTGATGAGAAACAAAGATTCGTACGCAATGGGTTCCTCTGCCACAGTTTCCGTGTCAACACGCGGGAAGTCACACATCAACTCTGCAAAGACTAAAGATTTCTTAGACTTAGATTTTTCAAACTCTAAGTCGAACTCTTGCAGGATAACGATCCATTTAGAGTACTTGCCCCCTAGCAATTGTTTAGTCAAAATGTAGATCATAGGGTTGCAATTCGAAATGACTGTAGTTTTACGGAGAAGAATGTAATGACGAAAACGTTGGACAGCCTGAACGGCTGCCAGGGCCAATTTCTCCACATGCGAATATTTTAGCTCAGTGGGATTTAACGTCCTACTAAGATAATATATCACATGTTCCGTTGCGAATTCGTCTTCCTGAACTAACACCATTCCAATAGTGGAATGAGAGGCAGCGAGGTACAAAAAGTAGTCTTGGTTGTAGTTGGGAGGATGCAACAACAGGGCATGGTTCAACGCGTGTTTAAGTGCATCAAAAGATTGCTGAGCTATCTCATCCCAAGAGAATTGAGCGTTCTGTTTCAACAACCATGTAAAACCTTCTGTAACCTCGGCGTAGTTAGGAATGAATCGGCGTAGAAAGTTTGCTTTCCCCTGCAAACTTTGGAGTTGGCAAAGACTCGAAGGGGGAGGCAATTTGATGATAGCTTCTACCTTCGAGGGATCGACGCGAATGCCGGCTTTTGAAACTACAAATCCCAGCAATCGTCCCACTTCTATACAGAAGACACATTTGTGTGGGTTCAAACGTATACGATAATGCCTACACCTCATGAAAATTTCTCGTAAATGGACAAGGTGATCAGCTCGATGTAATGAATGAGCAGGCAAATCATCGAGGTACAGTTGCACAATGTGTTTGATGTCATGAAACGCATAAGACATCGCCCTTTGAAAAGTGGCTCCGACATTCTTAAGCCCAAAAGGTAATTTGCAATGAGCAAACGTCCCCCATGGACAAATGAAAGCCGTTTTTGGTTGATCGGTAGGTAGAATATTGATTTGATTGTAACCGGAAAAACCGCCCATAAAGGAAAATATTTCACTGCCGGCACAATCATCAATTATTTGATCGATATAGGGTGTTGGATAGTTGTATTTGGGACAAGCATGACTGATATCCCTATAGTCGATACAGATTCTTATTGTTCCTTGTTTTTTGTTAACCGGAACAATATTCGATACCCAATCCGTTAAGGGGATCAGATAAATGAAACCTGCTTTCAACAGCTTCTCGACTTCTGCTTTAATTGCAGCCGCTTTTCGAGGGTGAATCTGACACAAACGTTGCCGAACGGGTTTAGCGTCCGGGTAAGTCTTAATCTCATGGAAAACAATTGCGGGATCAATTCCTGGCATTTCCTCATAGGACCAGGCAAACACGTCGCAGAATTCTTGAAATAGGGCCTTGTATGTTTGAATCTCGTCATCTGAACACGAGGCACCTATATGAATGTTTTCAATGATTCCGGGCTTGACTAAAATGTCAATGGGAACAGTGCGAGAGATGTTTCCCAAATTCAGCTCTGAATCAGGATGTTTCATTGGACTCTGAGCTTCTTTGACATATTCAGCTGTAAAAACTGATGAGAAATCGTTTTCAAAGCGATCATCCTCAGGTAAAAACGAAGATCTATGATGGAGATCTTCCCATGGTAAATCGTCTACACACAGGACTTCACAAAGTTGTTCGTCAGATGACACAACTTCGAGAAACGCTATTACCTCCGAGGTTGAAGTGAAAAGTGATTCCTCACGGACCACATTCATTTGGTCGATTTTGGTTGAACGCGAGTCGGTAAAAGACTGCACGGCTTCATAAGAAATTTCATATGGACTCAAAGGCATAGCATCACCAAATGAGTCTATTTCAGATTCGGAAGGAACGATCCAAGGATCGTCGTAAACAATGGTATCTGATGTGATCATATGAATGGATGCGAACGAAGACACGGCGTTGATTGGAGGAAAAGGAAAAGTTCCCAGTAAACCGGCATCTTTAACTAATCCTACACCAACATCCTTATAAGGGATAGTCGTTTTACCGACATGCTGGATACTCTCTGAAGAGGCTGGGTCGGATGAAAAGTAAGCCAGCTGGTCTATGGTCACGATCTTGCCATTATGTGGAAATTTTATTACTCTGAAGACCGATGAGACGACCACTGTCATAGCGTAAGACCAACTTCGACCCAAGAGAAGGTTGTAGTCTAGAGGGGCATCAACCACCTCCACATCCAGACTAACAGTTTTTCCTTCAACCCCTATAGGCAAATCCTATAGAATGCCAAACGGATGGAACCCACGGCCATCAAAGGCCTTAAGAATTGTTGGGGATTGATTAAGTGAAGGAGAACCAAGCGATCTCCAACACTGTATCGACATAATACACGTGGAAGCTCCCTCATCAATTACAGTCCGATGAATAGGCCTGTTTTTGACTATCACTGGAATCTGGAAAGCCATCTGATGAGGTAAACGCGGTGTACTATTTTCTAGATCAAAGATTATCAAGTTCGGGTCCTGAACGTCAACAGCTCCTATAGCCGACAAAAGTAATTTTCGTTGTGCTGGGCATGATTGCAGCACTTCTAAAGCCGACATTGCTGAGGGTGAAATAGCTAAACCTCAACAATGTTGTAATTCTGGGTCGCTCTCGCATGTGGATTGAAAGCAGACCTTCGAAGTACACCCTTGGCGGGCAGTTTAATTACTAAGTCAGGGTTAGGTTTCTCGATCTGTAGTGGATCAGAACCGGGAGCTGAGGTTGATGGATTTGACTGAGAAGATTCTGCTTCTTTCGATCCATCAATAGGACTTTTACTACCGTAATCGTGTGACCAAGTCGCAATCCTTACATGAGACATCATCAATATGGGTTCTTCAACGGCACTCGAGGAAGAACCTATCATTTTGCTATCTTTCGGAAATGGATCCTTCAAGACAGCAGGAATTTGGGAACCTTTGACGAGTTTCGCAACCTCGGCCCGATGAGGGCAATCTCTTGTAAAATGATCTTCTTCACAAATAAGACAAGGATAACGGGGCTTGCGCTTTTCGTCATTGGTTTCCGACTTTTCTATTTTCTCCTTTGGAGCTTTGTCTGCTTTATTCTTCTTCTTGCCTTTCTTCTTCCCACCATTTTTTGATTTAGCCGTAGATGACTCTACAGCGTGAATATCAGCGGAAACTTCAGCAGAAGACTCTCCTGTCGGGGAGTCTGGTAAGGTGATAATGGGCGAAGAATTCTTTGAAGACTTCTTCTTGCTTTTAGTATTTACCGTACCAATCATGCCATCAGCAGCATGAGATCCAGAAGGAGCAGCAACAATTTGATTCGACTTTGGAAGATCTGGGATCTTTTCGTGTAACGTACCCGACTGAGTATAAACTAAGTCAAGGTACTGTGCTTGAGCAATCACTTGCTCTTCAGTAACTACTCTGGCCTTAGCTACGTCTTCAGTAATCTTCGGTAATAATGATTTAACAAACCATTCAGCTAAGATTTGGTCCGGGATAAAAACTTTCACTAAACGCCTTCGACGTCGCCATTCATGAATATGGTCGGAAATATAAGTGGACGTCGACTGTTTTAATGAAGTTAATAACTCGGTGCCATTATCATATCTGACCGGCAACTGAAAATGTGTTAAGAACGAGGTAGCTAACTGACTAAAATTATAAAAAGAGGCCCGTGGTAACTCAATGTACCACTTGGCCGCGAGACCAATGAGCGTACGCTGAAAAAGACGTAAACGGATCGAATCATCCGAGATGGAATTTGAAGCACACCAGAGGTGGTAAGTCATCACGTGATTTGATGGATCCTCTCCAGACTTACCTTCGAACTTGGGTATATCACTGGGCAACTTATTTGGCATTGGCGGCCAGAACGGAAGATAATTTATTGGATCATTCGTTAGGCGCGTCAAGTCTGGTAAATCCAAAGTTGCGATAAACGGCAATTGCCGATTAGGATCCCTAAAACTCTGATTCACAAGACCAGTCCCAGGAGGAGGATATCCAGGATAACTTGGAACAGGAATCGCATTCGGGATATTGTATCCTCCCGGAAAACCAGGATTAACCGGACCGTACTGGGGTTGCTGTGGTTGTTGATAAGTGTACCCAGGATACGGTTGATACTGGTAAACCGGTTGTTGGATAGCAGGCCCGTATTGGTACTGTCCCTGGTACGGTTGATAAACAATCTGTGGTTGAGTAGTAACAACCGTACTTAAACCTGGCTGCCCCACAGGCATCTAAACCGTAGTTTGAATCGTGGATCCAGACAATGGTAAAGATGTCTATGGAGTAGTGGCAGAGACAGTAGAAACCAGAGCTGTCGATACTCCAGAAGTAGGTGTGGTGGAAGGAACAGATGTTGCGGTAGTTGCAGCAGTCGTTTGAGATGGAGTACTAGGTGCAATTGGCGACTGAGTAACTACCGAAGGTACAGAAGTTTGAACATTAGACTGGACTGGTTGTTGGGGTTGACCAGAAACCACAGGTTGTCCAGTTTGGGATGACAACTGTACGCTTGGCTGCAACACTTGTTGAACTTGCGATGGATCCCACACTACGTTCATTCCGGGGTATTGACCCATGACAGGTTGAGGATATTGAGATCCATAACTGGATTGAGGGTAGGATTGATAATTGAAAGGTACATTTCCCGTACCTTGAACATAAGATTGACCTTGGGGTGGTTGATAACCTTGACTCGAGTACTGACCTTGGGGTAGATACCCTTGAGGTAAGTACTGATACTGGGGTTGACCTTGAGGCATATATTGATACTGAGGTTGACCCTGGGGTACATATTGAGGCTGGGGTTGACCTTGAGGAATGTATTGTACCATGGGTACATACTGTCCTTGAGGTTGCCCCCCAGACGCAAGTTGTGTACCTTGAGGTTGCCCCCCAGGCGTTAATTGAGGCTGCCCCCCAGGCGGTAATTGACCACCTTGAGGTTGAGAACCGGGAATCGAACCTGACATCATATAAATGTCTCCTATACCCAACGGTTTATTACCATTGTTTCCAGCTATTGACCCATGTCCAATGGGTTGAGGAGATGCTCCTGCAAAAGTACCAGAAAGTGACTGATACCCAGCAGGAACAGAAGGACCACCATACAAGAAAGATTCAGGGGGTTGAGTAAACACGGACGACTGACTAGACATATTTACAGGAGTATAAATACCTCTGGGTGGATAAGGAGTACGAGGTGGAGAAAAACTTATTCTTGAGTTGTCTAAGTAATTAGTTAACGAAAGATACCAAGTAGTACTTCTAGGTGGACTGTAAAAAATAGATTCACGCTCCCTCAGATCAATGGTAGGTTGATCTTCAGGGATAGGGACGCCTACTTCTTCTTCTGGAGCAAGTTCTTCAATAGCTATCAAACCAGAAGGAAGATTTTCGGTGATGACTCGTTCTACCCTAGGTGAATCAGGAACACTAGAAGTTGGAGTAACAGGTTCAGATATTTCAGGTTCTTCGCCTATATCACTAGTAGATGAAAAACTACCAGCAAGCTCGGAAACTGTAACAGCTTCAGGATTATAACCTGTTTCTAGACTTTGGTAATCTGGATGGACTACCAACGAAGATTCTCCTTCTTCAGGTGAACCTACTTTACTGCCACTAGGAGGAGTTACAAGGACTTTCAAACCTTCGTAATGACCCGGGACGTCTTCAGGAGGGTCACCCCGAAGTCTACAGGACTTCCTCAACAAATCGGCCATGGTAACAATCTCAGGAGACTGGCCCCGAAGTCTACGGGACTGTCTCGGTAATTCTGCTACAGTTAAAAACTTTTAACTACTGCACACGCAAACAAAGTAAAATCTCAAAGCAAACCACCTAAAGTCTCTAAAGAACCAAACAAATTTGAATCACACGCCTAAAGAATCTAGGGCGTCAAACCATACACAAACAGTAGCCTTCCGGACCGAAAACACTAGTTGGTGATGAAGCCCAACATCGCTGAATTCAGTACAGAAGTGGTGGGTGGAACAGTTACCCCGGCAACTTGCTTAATGAATAGACCGGCACAAGTTCCTCCACTTTAACCGTCTCGAGTGAAGTGAACCCCCCGGAAAATCCAAGTGAGTCTAGCCGACGTCTGCTCCAGGTACAGTGGGATCTTCCCTCCACCGTCACCTCGGGTAGAATCCTAAAGATAATGGTCACTAAGGTTACCAACAACAACAAATATACCTGGGGGAACAGTCTACGACCCGATAGCATGCAAGGGCAGAGTAACAAGCTCAATCCCCTTGCCGGCTCCTTGACAATAATCCAAGGTTTACCGACAAGTGACCCTAGGCTCCTCGAAAATAATCCGAGGTTTACCGTTTGTAATACGTGCGTATCTAGCGTCTTTCCCAATGAAGGAGGATTGATCCCCTCACTGGTTCGGACACGGTCTCGTGCTTCTCCTTTAAGAGGAGCTTTCTCAGAGTACAAATGAAACAGTTGGATTTATCCTACCACAAGATAAGCTACTTGTTTGGTTTTGCTGTCTTGGAGAGTTAATTACTCTCCTACTCCAAGACACTAGCCTGATCTATATTGGTGTTTCAGAGCCCTAGTAAATAAAAAGTTACTAAGTTGATTTTACTTTAAGCGTTAATTTTTATGGCTTTTCTTTAAGATAAAAGGTAGCGGAGATGAAACTGATGGTGTGTAGACTCGACTCAAACCACTAAAAAGATGCACTTAGGATGATTTATGCTAATTCTCTTTTTCAATGAATTCCTTAGCTAAGAGAGTTGGAGAATGCAAAATTTATATAAAGACAACTTTCTTGGCAATGAAAATCAAAGAAACAATCTCTTTATCTTTTCCAAAACATGCAACACATGACCACTAATTATTTTGCGAAAATTCCCTTTCCTTTCAAAGACTCAAATGCCACTAAGCAAACTTTTCTTTCAAAAGAGAGTTTTTGGAGTTTTTTTTTTTTTTTTTCTACTTAACAAGGCATTTAAAAATAAAAAAGCAAACCTTTACAAATCTATCAAATCAAAGCTACTTAAAAGCAAATCAAAAGAAATTCACCTAATAAGCAAATCTAATGAGGCCAAAACCTACAAAGTATGATCCCAGGATGTTTTACTCAGTCATGATTTAACTAAGGACTAGTCAATGCAGAATAAAAAACTAGCCAAAAACAAACATAAAATCTTTTGTTCTTTTTCGTAAAATGAAATTCACAGTTCAATCAACAAACTTTTCCGAGATTCAGCAAAGAGACAAAACAAAGGTAGATGTCTCACAAGGGTAGATTCTATGAAAGGTCTGACTCCTAAGAAGACTGCAAATACCAGGGAGATCCAAGGTTTTACGACTTCTAAAGCCAAAATCACTACAGGACCAATGCAAAAATCAAACCCTAAGGCTAGAACCTCTACAAATTCCACTAAAACACTTGACACTGACGAAACAAGTTCAGATGAAGATCTTTGGTAGGTAACCAGTGGATCTGGGTGGAAAAAACAAATTAAAAGCAAAATCTAAGAGGCAAAAAGGAGAAAATTGAAATTTTCTCAATTTTGATAGGGTACGCAGGCAACCTGTTTACACAGGTGCGTGTACGCTCTGTGCACAAAGCCGCAGTGCGTACAGGTACGCACTGTGCTCAACTCAGAGGCTGCGTACTTCTAGCAAAACTAAGAAAAAGTAAAATCTAATTTAACCCTAAGCTAAGCCACCCAAACACACAGTCAGACAACCAAAAACCAGAAAGAAAAAGACTTTTCTTAGATCAAAGTTTCAGACAAAGGAAAAATCATTCAAATCAATGGAGTCCCCAGCGGAGTCGCCATTTTGTCATGCGGAAAGAGTCAATTTTGCGGACAAAACCAACCTCCCTAGAAGCTTAAGGCTTTCTAGTGACAAACAAGACAATTAAGAACAATCCTTCTCTAAATATGCATTTACCATATAAGAAATCAAGTGTTTAGATCCTACCTGTAGTCCAACGCTGTTGTAGCAGTCCAGCCTCGTCGATCCGGATGAGCTCCCCCTTCTCTTCGAAACTTGCATTCGCTAACAATCAAACGATTAAATAGCACCTGAATATCTCATAAAATAAAACATATTTAACATACAGACCAAGGAGTATATGAAACAATTCATAAATAACAAATTGTTGAGAAGAATGGACTTATTTGTATTAATAGGAAACAAAAGAAACCATTACAACCTGAGCCTTGGTGTTGTGCAAGTTCCTCCCAGGGTCCAGCAAGAGTTTTCCTTTACTTTGATCAGCTCACCCACTTCCAAATGAAACAAGAAGGATGAGAATCTCTCCTCACAAGCTTCTACAAGGAAGTCCTAATCTCAGCAGCATCTACCCTTAGGAATGTTCAGCTTTCAACCTCTCCTCCCTCTGGCCCAATGCCTGTATTTATAGTGCTCTAGAGGAAGTTAATCAGGTCCACCATCAATGGGATAAGCCCCTCTTTGGATGGGTTAGCTCCCCTCTTGATGTGATAAGTTCCTCTTTCATAGGGATACATGAACCATCTAGAGGCGCTCCATACACGTCAAACAAGCTTCTAGAATGCTCTAGAAATGACCACAAGTAACTTTTTTGGAGTGAAACTTGCGCCTTTTGACCTTTATGGGAGTACGCACCCATTGCTTTACAGACAGAGCGTACAAGTACGCAGGTATTGTGAACTTGGGTTGCATACACGCAGGTAAGGCTGAGAGAAACTGCGTACCCAGAGATAATTGACTTTAAATGACTTTTCTCTCTTTCTTGGAGTTTGACATGAAAAGCAGAGGCATGAGACTTGCCAAGAAGGATAGTATGACAGTTGATGGAGCCATACTAACTGCAAATGGTCATGGTGACATTTTTTAGTGTAACATGGGGTATACATCCGGCTGAAACAAAGACCTCTGAACAATCATGCTCCACACACAACAGATTTGGCTGCCCTGAGAAAATCATCACTAATAATGCCGCTGCCTTTAAGTCCAAAAAGATGATCAGTTTCTGCCATAAGTTTCATATCACCCTGGGCCACTCTATAGCTTATTACCCTCAAGGTAATGGCCTGGCAGAATCTTCAAACAAAAGTCTCATCAACATCATAAAGAAGGTGCTAGAAGAAAACAAGAAGAACTGGCACAAAAAATTGATAAATGCCCTATGGGCAGATAGACTTTCAAGCAAAAGATCAATTGGGATGAGCCCTTATGAGCTGGTATACGGCATGGAGGCTAGATTTCCTTCATCCCTAGGCATTCCTACTATCAAGCTGTTACAAGAGATTCAGGCTGAACCAAATGACATTCAAAGAAGAATCAATCAGACTATTCATCTTCAGCAAACCAGAGAACAAGTTTTACAACAGAGCTCAAATTTTGCAAGAAAAGCTTAAAAGGATGTTTGATAAGAGAGTTAAGGCTGAGGATTTCAGTATTGGTGACAAAGTTCTAAGGTGGGATTCAAGAAGAGAAGACAAGGGCAAACATGCTAAATTTAATTTTTTATGGAAAGGGCCATTTGTTGTCTCTGCTGTTCAGGGAAATAACACTTATTTTCTCAGGTCTATAGAGGATAGCACTGTTGAAGAAGGCCCTGTTAATGGCCGTATGCTGAAACATTACCATGATCCCTTTTAAGGGACACAACGCAAGCCTTGTATATATCTTTGTGCATTAATATTCGTATATATTAGCATTCTGTTTTTATTTTGTGTAAGCAGGCCGATTATTTAAGGAACAACAGTAAATTTTATGAAGACACAGCCAATGCGAGTATTCCAGTTTTAAAGGCTCTGTCTCTACACCAATTTCAACAAAACAGCAAGAGGAAAACTGTCACATTACAAGCAATTCATGGTAGAAAAGAACTATTTGCAGTCAAAGGCATGTTCCAACAGCATTGTACATAGTTATCAAGCACGTAGAAGAAAGCAGGCGATGCTATATAGTTCACAGTAACTCAGTTGAGGAGAGAATGTTTCAGATTTCAAAGTTTCACATTTTTAGCAGCCAGAACAAAGAAGTGTTTCCAGTCTACAGCAGCAAATTGAAAAACAAGGCAGTCTGACCTGCTATTCTTGGCTTTTCATAAGGAAAATCCATCCCCAAGTGGAGCCACTGTTAGCCTCCTGTTGCAACAGGGTTTCATCTTTCATGATTGACAATTTTACATGCCAAATATGTCATACTTTGCAGGCTGCAGTGTTCCATATTTCCACAAGATGCCATGAACTGTGCTAGTCCAAATGGCACTGTTGTATTCCAATTTTGATGAGTTGTTCCAGTTTTGAAGAGTTTTCATTTAAGGGAGGTCCAAACAGTGTAATATTGGTCTCCCTAGGTTTCAATTTCCTGTTTAGAATATAGAGAATGTATCTGTCCAAACAGTTTAATCTTGGCAGATTTGTAGATAGGTAGAGAATCAAAGGGACCCAACTGCTTAATCTGGGCCCTTGGTAGAAACAAGTGTAGATTTAGATAGGAAAGCATTCAAAAGAAAAATTGTAAATCAGGGTCTACAAGTCTAAGTGCACCCACCCAAAAAGAAGAAAAAATGTTAGGAAGGTAGGTTGGGTAGGTAGCTGTGAGGTTGCAGAATGATGATTCATGATCAATCTTGTGTTTTAAAGTCTTATATCTTTTCAGATCACAGTTATCAGGCAGTTTTTCATCTGGAGGAGCTCGAGCTAGACATAACTAACTTCCCCTTCTTCTCATTTCCCAAGTCATTTACTAACTTCCCCAAAGAGGTCAAGATCTGCTTGATTCCTCTTAGTTCCATCATTCTCCATATCAGCTGCCTTGGTGAAGATCTGCTTCGCTCAAGGATTTCATTTCTTTACAAGTTCTTTTCCCCAAAATTAGCCTAAGGACCCTTAACTTAGCGCTTTTTGGTCATCTCCATATTAACTACTGACTGTATTATCTAAATCCCTAATCTGCATCCCCTTCCCCTACTAAGACTATGTATGTAAATCCCAAAAATATTAAATATCCCCTCCCTGGCACTATAGCCATATTTCAACTAAAGTCCGGGGAAAGGCAGTCCATCTTGGGCTGTTTTTAGCCCATCCGAGTCTTACAGGAATTAGTCTGGCACCTGGTCAGGCTAATAATCGTTGTTGCCTAGTCCTAACCCTCAAAAACCCTCTTTCCCGCCCCTAACCTAAAGTTTTGTGCACAAATCATTAAACCCCCACTCATAAACCCTGAAAAAACCACGTTTTACCCCGTATGCCAAAGTTCCGAGTGTAAATATATTAACTCGCCCGTTTATAACCCCCATAACCCACGTAAACCATAGTTGTGACCCCCCCCCGCCGCGCTTTATTAAATTTGGAATATTCCGTGTATATTCCTGCCCCTTATCCCTCCGCCGCCTAACCTTCATCACCGACCGTCCGATCACCTGCCCCACAGATCAACGGTGGGCGGGCCTTCCCCTCTCCCAAGCCACCCAAAGGTTAGCGTTCGAGAGATGGGTGGTATTCCCACCGTACTCCCGCCACGCGTCACCTCCTGGGCTGTGGCGGAGCCCCCCCTGACAAAACCACCCTTCCTTAAAGGCGGTGCACCCAGAAACCATTTACCACCCTCCTCCATCCTACGTCAGCACCACATTGACGCTGATGTCATCTGCCTGCATGGCCTCCTGCCACCGTACCGCCGAGTCACCCTGCCACGTCCCTGCCACATCATCAGACCTGCCGTACTGCCACGTCACCTCCATACATGCTGACGTCATCATGCTAACATCATCCTGCCATGTCATCCGCCGTACAAGGTCCTTCATGCTGACGTCATTAGCAATTTTGGCGCGAAGGGCGAAAATCGCACTCTGGAGCCCCGGAATTAGTTTTTGAGGTAGTTTTTGATGCGCTATTTGCGCATCGCTGGATAAAATGAGCCAAAATGGGGAATCTTCTCATCACGCAGCCCCCAGCAAGCCCGAAAGGCTCCGAATGACCCGTTTTTCTTCGCGAAGCATGCAGAAAGGAGCAGAAGACAGTTCTAGAGGAAACAAAGGCCGAACAGCGGCCATTAAATTCTGATTTAACAACAGCACATCAGAGCAGTAGCCCGGTTTATTGACAAAGAGTATCAGAGGAAGAAAAGGACGTCAAAGAGTACTAGTCAAGATTTTTAGGGGCTCGAAACAGCTAAGCATTGATGAGCCCCTCAGCAAAGTCAAATCAATAAGTGTGAGCGCATCCCTGCCTTCAAATCACAGCTAAAACATTTAAGGCGGCCGAACAGCAAAGAACAGAAACCCATGCACAGTTATTGCAGAGGCAACTGCACCAAGCCACCGAGGACAAGCACATTCACTTAATTTTCATACGGCAGCCCTCAGCGCAACCAAAGATATTTTCATGCATTTATTTAAGATAGGATTAGGTCAAATTAATTATTCTTTAGGACCTGTTTAGGTCAAAGAAACAAATTGTAGAGAGGTTTCCCTATATATACCTCCCTCAGCATTGTTTCAAGGGTTGGTAAATTGGTATTTTTCACTAGAGACTTGCACTGTATACCTGAAGTTGTTTCTATAATCAAAGATTGCCGAAAGTTCTGAGAAGAGACTGTTTGATGTGTTGTTAATGTTTTCTAGAGACTGAAGATGGAATTCTTGTGCTGCAACCTGATACAATAAGTGCTTCTTTCCTCTGTTTACTGTTTACCATTATCTAAATAGCAGAAAGAAAGATTAGCTTAGAATTTGTTTGAATACACTCTATGCTCAATTTCTGCTGTTTCTTTATGTTTTCTTCTGAATGAATTGGTAATGAATATGAATTCCTTTTGGCTCATATTTACCCCGATTCACCTGTGTGTGCCGATTATCTAGGGATTCTTTACTGCCCCTAGGTAGAGCTCTGTTATCTTCCCCTGTTAAGCTGATTGAGGGATTCTTGACTGCCCCTCATTACTTAGCATTCATCCCATCCTTTAAACCTGAAACATTGTTTCACTTGCAGCTACCTTGCTCCATTTTCTCTCTTGGGACCAAGAAAACACACCAGCAGTCCTCCTTTTCGACTCCACGCCAAATGGTTTGAAACTTCATACTATGCTCTGCCTCTCTACCTGAGAACATCAATTTTCCCACCAAAATCAGAACAAAAACCCCTGAACTCAATAACTAGCCTAAGATCCTTTTCAACAAAGCTAAATCTGAAAGAGAGAGCCCTCTCTGATTGTAGGTGGGCTAGAACCTGCAGTCCAAAGTTGGTCTGTGGTTACCTCGGTCGTATCCTTTTCCGGAGCTTAAGGACAACCTGAGTGATAACACGAACCACATTTCATATATTTTCAAACTGGGTTCTCAATTCGCTCAACATGAGCAACCCAATAACTCTAACATTCTTCTCATCAAATCTGAATCATAATCTGACCTAGAGAAAGGAATTTCTTCACTACTTCACACAACAAAACACTCTTCGAAACATACAACAAGCTACCAATTTTATGCCACAAACTACACACAAATTCTGAATCTTCTTCCCAACTCAAACTCTGATTTCTGCTCACAAATATTTGATATATCTATGCATAAACAATGTGACAAGTTGTTGCATAATCTACTCACTCGCAATTCTTTCACAATAGCACCCTCAATACAGTCTCCAAGCAAACAACCAAATAGTCTCACAACTTTCTTATATTTATCATTATTATGTGTTGAGTATTGTAGTAAATGCTACAGGTTATGAAAAACTCAAAAAATATTTTAATGTGCTTCGAATTTGGTTGAGGAAGGCTTCTTAATCAAATCAATTACTAACTCCACTAGCCCTTTGATATCTTCAACCTTGATTAGTTTCTAGAGGGCCCACAAACTTTTTCTGACCATATGCTGGAAAATATCAATCAATAACATCTCCACAACACCAAAATAGGTTGAGCAGCACAAGGAATGTAGAGAAAAACTTGTAAAATTCCTTAGTTTCTCCCTTATAACTTCTATCCATGCAATTGGATCTATAACCACTCCCTTGAGCCTGTCTAGATAGCGATTGGAGCCTAAAATCACTCCCTCGAACCATCATGCATGAGACTATGGAAGAGGAGCTTCAAAAACATGTTTCCTCAGCTCAACACTTGCCCAAACTTCTTCCATGGCTTGAACAACCTCTATAGGACCTCTGGAAGTCTTTGAGACCTCTCTAACGCTTCACCAATTCACTGCAGCAACTCCATCAACATCCCAAGTGAAACTAGCTTGACCAAGATGTCGACCATCAACCATATTAAGCAACTGAGTCATCAAACTTCTTTGCAACATCCTTGCCATCAATATACATCTCCATACCTTTGAAACATCCTCTATGATCCACATAACCATCTAAATCATCCACATTCAAATGTAGATCCTCTCCAAGCCTAATGTATAACATGTCAACTTCGGAGACCTCATTTGGGATATAGAGACCATGGAGACCTAACCAACAAGGCTCTTGAACTCTAACTCATGAAGCAACCATCATCAACTATATGCAGGAACATGATCATGAAGATCATCATCATGGGAAGACATCCAAGCTAGTGCAACATACTAATATACCATCACCATCATGATAAGGCCTCCAAGCTAGTCAGCTTCCAACCAAGGACCATCTCCAAGGTAGTCCCAGCTAGTAGACATGCTAGGGACTATCTACACCTCAACCATACACAAGCCACCTATACACATGCATAACCATCTCACCTACAACCCAAATACTAGGTTGACATCAATGATAACCAACCACACATTTGCAGCTCTGTAACACTACAACACACATCAATGCCAACAATCTCCCCCTTTGGCATTGATGTCAACCCCCCAGGTGAAAGGATCCTCTTATCAACATCCTTACATTCTCCCCCTTTGGAAACATTGGAAAATGGATAAACATGTCAAGGATTAATGTTATATACTCCTATACATGCAATGGGATCCATCAAAAATAACATAAACTCCACTCGAAATCATATTCAGGTGATGAACAATGGAGTGAAAGAATGAAAGGTAGAAACAACAACCCCCCTTGAAAGTATGTGCACTAAAATCCCCCTGTACACAAATGATGTCCAATCATCATCACAATAGAGAAGAAAAATACATATCCTACCAGTAGAAAAAATAAACACTCACTAAACATTAACAAACACGAAGACACATGCTCTCTCCCCTGAAGCGACAATAGCATAATCCATGACATAGCAGTAGTAGCAGATAAAAAACACCAATATATAGCAGCAACAACAACTCTGATTAATTCCATAGTAGCAACAACAAAACTCCAACCAACTCTGAAAAAATTAGTAGCAACAATAAATTCTCACTCAACAAAAACAAATGCTGAAACACATTCTCTCTCCTGTGAAGCAACAACAACATAATCCATGTCATAGTAAAAGTAGCAATTCATATCACCAACACATAGAAACAACAAAATAAAGTGATCTACTAACATCAACAACACTAATCAAATCCATAACATCAGTAACAAATATCCAACCAACTCTGAAGCGACAACAAAAAATACATCCTCTCCACAATATTTTATCTAGCAGCAGAAAACTCATACATCATTGTCAACAATGCAACATCTCTCTAGAATAGACATGGAAGAATAAAATCGATGATAACAGGTCACAATAGTATGACCAACCATACTCCATTGAATACAAACATCTTTGTTGGGATGAGGTCCCCTGCGGTAGAGTTGGATTAAGTTAGTCATTTTTTGTAAAGAATTTTGTAAAGAATGTAAAGTCTTCGCGAAATGTGGATGCAGAGCACGTAGATAGATAGGAGTCAAAGGGGTCTTAGCCCCTTGTTTTGGTCAATTTTGAAGACTCACCTATGAGCCGGGGCCCATGGTATTGTATTATGAAAGCTATAAATAGTTGAGTCATAACGAGTTTTAGAGATAACTTTTGATAAAAAAAGAATAGAGAGATGAATGAATAAATGATGTTGTAAAGGTTTGCTAGACATGAAGGACTGTTCCTGCCAGTAGCGAAGGAAAGGCTCTGTAGATGAGTGCATGGAGGCCTGGAAGAGTCCACAACTAAGTGCATGGACCCGTACAACTGAGTGCGCAGGGTAGCAGAAGCTTATACTATGAAGGATCTATTTAATAAACACTGATTTGGGTTGGAAATATTTTCATCTGTGTTTTATCTGTTTATCTTGCTTTAAATATTGTTTCCATGAGTTAATGTGTTTCCTCTACGCGAATAGGGTTAACTGAATATGTTTATGCTTAGTAAAGATACTGAATGATATTCACAAAGTTATAGATATAAACTAAGATAGTTATCAGAAGAGAAGATAGGTCTACGCAACGACAGACCTAGATCATAGAAACCCTAGAAAGCATGCTTATGTGCGCGAAAGTAGTGAGGACATATTCTTAGAGTTTGAATAACACAATTGAAGGGTTTCATGAGGAATTGAAGTCCTATAAGGCCTGTTTCAGGGTTTAAGATCTATCATAGGGTTAGATCTGTGCGAGGTAAGTGTCTAGTCAATTTAACGTCTTAAATTGCTCTACATAAATTATCAATCTGGGTATCGTAAAGTGATGAAGTGTGGTGCACCATATGTGCTTAGTTAACCTTTTTCTTACTTCGTTGTTTTATAGTTTATTTTGTTTATAGTAATGGTTTTATAAACAAATGAGTGATTTGTGTGTGTATGGTGGTTTCTAAATGAGTGAGTGTGTGTAACTGGTGGTTTCTAACTACCTTCTAAACTTGCAAAGAAAGAGCTTGAAAGAAATAACTTGAAATGAAACTGAAAGCAAAGCATAAAAACCACTTTCTAATGGCACTAGTCACTACTCATGCTGCTGCAAAAAAAAGTAAGAAAAACCACTTTAAAGACCAATTATAATGATCATCTCTTCCTAACTCTCTGCTTCCAACATATAGTACTATGTGAAACACGATTAAGAAGTAGTTAGAAATAAGTCTAAAAAGTAATCAAGCTCTAAGATGACAAATTATAACACCACTTTGCCTTTCTCCAACATTCTGCTTCCAACATACATTGTAATGTGTAACAAGTGAAGAAAGAGTTAGTGATATAAGTCAAAAACTACTCAAAGCAAGCTGTGATTTATTAGTATTCTGATCTCTTAAAGATGAACAACTTATGATAAGGAGACCATCAATATGTTAGCATACAACTTGAGAAACTAAACTTAGAAATCAAGCTAGAAAAATAAAATAAAGGCAACAACTTATGAATATGACAACTGAAAATACCATTAGAGATAAAGCAAATACAACAAAGACATCTGTACAAGGCAGGGGCCCCCTACCACCTATGAAATCAAAGCAAAATTAAACACACTTGCATAAATTAAAATTGCATGAATGAAAATCTAATCTACCTTACATTCTACAAAGCAATATTTACAAAATGAAATCTACTCTACTTACATCCTAATATTCTCCATGACATCTACTTCACATCTCCTTCCATGTTGAGAACATCAAAGCTTTATTCAATTTCTTCAAAAGTACAAAGTACAAAAGCTTTCAAAAGCCATGGGACTAACAAGCTAAAAGGACTAAGAAAAGACTAAAGGAAAGACTAGCAAATGAAGGAGAGAGATCTCCTATTTATACAAAAAGATGAGAGCCATCTCATTAATGATAGTCCATGAATATCTCCCTCTACCTCTAGAGTCCTAATCAAAATAGGAACTGATAAGACACATGTCTTTTTAGAGTTACAATACAATTAGGAGATGTGACACATATCCTCATGATCCCATGATTCTTTCCAACCAAATTCGAATTTGGCCTTAGAGTGCCACATAAGGGTCTTCTAGAAGCCTCCTTTCAACCTACACATGTCAACAAACTCAACCCATTTGTTAGGTATAAGCATATGCACATTATTTTCCAATGTTTAACCACAAATTCACTTAAAAGGCTTAGAAATAATAAAGATTGGAAAAACATAAAGGTGGCCCAATGATAATGAAAGTGGGATGAATGTGGTGACATAGTAGTGAAATGGAGGTGAAATGGAAGTGATATAATGGACATAATAGTGAAAGTGTAATGCAAATGAATGACATTTTCAAGACTCAACATACCCCCCAACTGAAGCTATTGCATGTCCTCATGCAATATATATTACATTAACTCTTTTGATCCTTGAGCTTTGGCTTAACTTTGCATGATATCATTTGATAACTTCATATTTCTGCAAAGTGTTTCACTTGAATTGCAACATGGTTGGTTCTTGTGTTACAACCATTTTTTTTCTTTTGTTGCCTTCTATTTTGATCTTTGAACTTTGCATAATGATATTTTGATTATTGTTGCAAAGTATATCTTTATTGGATTGCATGATGGTTGGTTCTTGTGTGACAACCATGATTTTGTTTGTATCCAATTTATCCTTTAAGCACTTTTTCAAAAGCCATTGTATGCTCATAATAGCAATGTAATATTTAATATATGTTGGAAGTATGTGAGCTCTTGAATATGATATGGACATGGCAAGATATGAATATGAATGTATTCCCCCCCCCCAACTGATGGTATTGGCAATTTTATGAAATGAGGAAGAGAAATGTTTTTCCAACAATTATCATTCTAGCTTTTTATGGAATTCTATGGTTAAAAGTTAGAAAATGTCGTACCTTCACTTACCCTTTGGAATGGATGAGTTGTATGTGTAGTGGCTGAAAACTTCTGATCATTTTCTTCTTCAAGTGGCTGATCAAGAGGAGTCATGGATAGAGAGATAAGATGACTTTTTATTGCTTCTACTAAAACTTGCTGAATCTGCTCCAAAATGCTGAAAATAATAGTCTTCATGTCTTCAAAACTCATTGGCACAATTCCTACTATGTGAAAAGATGCTCTGATGTCGAACATAGTAGGAAATTGTTGGCTTAGTGGCCATTAATGGATGCCACTAGTCAACACGAGCACTCTCACCATTGATGTCAATGAGAGTCAAGATGCCCAAACACATCTTGCTAGGTACGAATGAATTTGCTGATGTCGAGTCACCTAGAAGATCTAACGAACAAGGGACATTAATGTATTCCCATTGTTTGTCAGCATGAGGACTTGCCATTAAGGCATGCAAGCCTCAAGGTGTTTTTACAAAGAAATTAGACTCAAAGGACTATGGACTCAATAATTTGCATTGAAGCAGGGCTTATTTGCGGAATGAAAATGACAAGGAATGGAAAATGAAAATGGAAAATGGTAATGGAGAATAGAAATGACAATGGCAATAAGCATGTGAATGAGCCTCTTGCTTTTATTTGTGGGTTATGAATGGACAAAAAGAGATGGAAAGTGTATGTGAATGAAAATGGAAGATATGGAAGAAAGTGAGATGAATGGTTTATTATGAAGTATGGATGTGATGGAGACAATAGTATCTGGAAGTTTTTCAAGTATTTGGATCTGATTTTACATCAGCATATTTCCTCTTTGTTGCTGATCATCCTCTTATGAAACAAATTGGTCTCTTAGAGAGACACCATTCCCTTGTAGTCATTTGTCCTTCCTCCTGGAACCTGCAAAAAAACTAATACTTATTCTGCAATGGAATGTAAAATTATCAAAGGAGAGAGGTGGCCAATCTCTCTAGTTATGATATTTACACACAAAACTAAGAATTTGTATTAATGAAACAAGTTCTCAAAGGAAAAATCAAAGGAATTTATACCTGCTTTGGAATTAGTGCCTCAAGTTGATGTTGCTTCTTTTCAGCAATTTATTTCATTATTTTCCATTTCAAACTCTAATGATATATTTCTCATTGTATAGATCTTGTTGAGATCTTTCCAATGGTACTTAAATCATCAAAATCTGATTTTGTATGAGAAAGATAGGCTGATTTGAACAATGAGGTTTTTCTGGCTGCGGAATTGGGGAACAGCTCTGTAGCTAAAAATCTTGAATAAAAAGTTAGCCATTCATCTTTCATTATCAGTCCAAAATTAATCAATACCTTCAGAAAAGTGAGAAAATAACTTGTTCATTTCATTGATTCAAAATTATTATTTTTTCTTGACATGCAGCGACTTAGTGTGGCGACTTTGTGATAACACACAATTTGACTTCCCTTTGACCGGGGTCTTTTTCATCAAATTTGACCAAATGAATAGGACACCATCCATGTACTGACATTTCCCTAGCTACCCATATGACTTGTTTTGCCTGATGACACCTGCAACCTAGAGTTTAACAAAACAGCTGCGGAATCTGGGATTGGCTGCGGAAACGTTGTATTGGCTGCGGAAAGTGCAGAGTGTAGAAAGTACTGTGAAATGGAGTGGCTGTGTGTGTGGAAAAGAAAAAAAATGTATCCCTTAACTAGTGCAATTCACGGTTCAAAATACTCAGGGGCACGTATTCTTCTCCAGAAATCCTCGTAGTCATTGTTTACTTCTGAAGCCAATAACAGTTCACAAACTTTTTCTTTGGTTGCAACATTCCGGCCTGCCCCACAGCCCATTGTTGTAGCACCACCAACAACATTTGCCAATACTAGAGTGGTTATTATAGGCATCAAATTTATATAACCAACAACAATAGCAGCTGCAAAGCTATCTCCACATCCTACAGTATCTGCAACATCAACCTTCAATGCAGGTGCATAGAACAATCCTTTTGATGTCACCATCATTGATCTGAAACAGTTGTGCAAGCGGCTCACTTTGTTTTGACTGATTGTCAACTACACAGAAATAAGAATACGAGCCCATGCCAACTATAGCAATTAGGGGTTTAAAACAGAGCTGCGGAGTTTACAGCAAAAACGAGAGCTGAAATGGTGTGAAGGTGAAAGAGTGGAAGACAAGCACGGGAGTGAGTTCGAATGCATGCAAAATGGAGTGATAAGGGAATGAAATACATGTTTCAGTTTTTGGCTGCGGAGATCTTGGTGAAGAAGAGCCGTATAGGTTTTAAACAGTGCCGTGTTCAAAACAAACAGTGCCGTGTTTAAAACAAACAGTGCCGTGTTCAAAACAAACAGTGCCATGTTAAACAGGTGTTGGATGAATGTTTAAAACAAGAGATATGTAATTTGATTGATGTCCAGCACATATTTGACTCCTAATTTGATTTATCTTCTTCAGGCACGCTGCATTAAATTACTGCTGTTCATTTAATTAAAACTCTGTTTTTTCTCACGCGGCACTCAAAAATACACTCCGAAGAACCGCAGATTTCTCCCAGACCGCTACGAATTTCCTCAAACGGTTTCTGGGTTATCTAATTGACCCACCTAGCAAAAAAACCCATGTTTTAGTTTTTTGAAATTCGTCTCTGTTTGGGAGAATCGAAGGTGTGAAGTTTGACGTTTTTCAGGTTTTGCGTTTTTCTGAGTTAACTGTTCTGCACTTTATGAATTTGTTGCGTTTGGCTTTTTGGCTTGATTTTGCTGTGTTATTCAGTGTTCCAGTCTCATTTTTAAGGGCTTCTCCAGGCGTATGTCTTGTCAAGAGAGACTCCATTAACCTCAATGTAATTGAAGAATTACCATCACTACATTGACATTTGCTGTTCTGTCTCTTGAAAGGTCGATAATTGAAGCACAAATTTTTGAGATATATGGGCCTGTAATGCCATTACCTTAATGTTCAGAGCTACGCAAAGTGGTAGATTCTTTAGAAATAACAGATAAGGTCTAGAGTATAGTCCATTAATTAAGCCTCCTTCAAGTGAAGATGAAGGGGCGGTGCTGATTAAAACACGAAGCGCTTTTCAACCTCCATCGTATACACCTTCACCTACACCTTTGCCTCCACCTCCACCATTCATCATGGAAAACACAATGAAGATGCCGATATTTAAAGGAATAGGAAGTGAAGATCTGGAGAAATTCTACTTTGTTGCGAATGATATATGGACAGTGAAACAAATCACCGCTGATAATACAGAGAAGGCACAGTTAGTTACCGCCTTACAGGATCGCGCGCTAACCTGGTACATTAAGTATTGCGGTGATAATCCTCAGACATTGTTAGCAGAGACTCAAACAACTTTGAACAAAGAATTTAGTAATCCTAAATCTGAGGCGCAGTTGGTAATCGAATTTAAGGAAATCTGAATGAGAATTGATGAGACAACTCGGGACTTTTATTAGAGGTTGAAGTGCGAGATCAGGCAGACTAACATGAAAATCTCCGATACCCAACATCACGAATGGTTTATAGAATCACCTTTTCCACACTTAAGAATACCTCTGTCACAAAAAAATATAGCAATGCAAGTAGAAGCCTTAGAGATCGCGATGAGGCTGCATGCATATCCTATTCAAGATACAAAAATGGGGGTATAATAGATCCACTCGCAGTTAGAGAGCCCACACCTAGAATTACAGAGTCTAAAGAAAGAGAAGGAGACTAAGCCAGAAGTGCATGTAGAGGTTTGGTGCTTGAAGTTCAAGGGCCACGAGCATGATAAAGATCATTGTCTAGTATATGTGAATTATCTCATAGTGTGAGGGCTAGCCCCCCAAAAGCTAGAAGCCTCAGCCGGGTTGAGCACATGAGCTATGCTATGGTGCGCCATTTGTCAAGTTACTGGGAAACATGCGACGGATAATTACCACTTACTTCAGAAGTTCATTTAGACACCCCAGCAGTTGTTTTGCAATTTCTGTAAATTTGTGGACCATGATGAGCACCATTGTCGAAGTTATGGGCTAATGATGGAAAAAACCCCTAATTACCGTATGCAAGTAGAAACTTGGTACCCAGATCAAGGCGTAGGAGGAGCATGCGGAGGCTTTCAAGGTTGAGGAGGAGGAGGAGGAGGACCTGGTAGAGGTCATGAGCAGATTATCTGCTGCAACTGGTGACAGTCGGGGAACTTTGTGCGAGATTGCCCGAATCCTACACACTCTTCGTGTCAATACTGTAGACAATTCGTCCATGCCATAGAATATTGTTCGGTTGATGAGCCTCATAATTGGGTAATTATATGGGCCTTAATTCACCTCCTAGCTTAGTCAAACCAACTATTCTCATAATTTATTGCATACTTTTTATTATATTTTGTTTATGAGACGAGTTAGAGTTGAATATTTTTCTTTGTGGTCTAATGTGAATTTAATGTAGGATTAAAGGATAAAAGCAAAGAATTTTGGCAAAGAACATTGTTAAAACTTGAATGGGACAAGGGAGAGGGATTATAGGAGGTAAATCCACCTCATTTACTACCCCTCCATTCGAATATTCCTCCATCATCTCGGAGTGCAAATAGCCAAATCATGAGGACTAGAAGGCAATCGAGCAAGTGAAATACAAAGCACCAGTTTATCTCGAGTTTGGGAGCTGAGCCTCCCTAATTTTAAGGAAGTCGTTGGAGACTTCAGATGTATAAGTAGAGAGGCCTAGGACCTCGGTAGTATTCAGATTTTTTGATTGTAAAACTCTTCTCTATTTCCGAGCTCCAAGACTTGTGACAGTTTTGGATGTAATCCATTGTTTTGGTAATAAGAATGAGTTTTATTTTGAGCCATCACTGAGTTAACTCAGAGGGTTGAAGCTCTTGGGTTAGGTCCCAACCCTAGCAGCCAATGATCCTCCTTATTGTATATGTATCCTAGTATAAATTCATAGTTTAATTGTTCATTTGCTTAGTAGATGCATTTCCATTACAACAGTGTAGATTAGATTGGTTGTGTGATAGTTTGCTTCCATTTATGCCTTCTTTCAAGTAGCAGGTTATCAAGGAGAAAAAGGATCACCATAAGGTTGTCAGCATGTGTCTCGACTTCACTTCCTCCCTCTGGGACCATGACTTGAGGAAGGGACCCTTCAGCAACCCCAAAAGCACATATTTCTAGTTCTTGCATGAGCTTTGGAGTTTGTCGTTGTTGATTCAGTATTTGGTTCATGTTGCAAGGCATATTTCATTGTCATCTTTTTCCATCTCCATTTATACAATAATATCTCACTCATGCTTTCATTCCCTTCAGTAACTTTTTTCATGCATAATATAGGCAATTGATTCATGCTTTTCTAGTTTATGAAAATGTATCTTGTTGCATGGTTCTTAGAAGACACTCATGTTTTAAGAAAAGCAGGTACTTCAGGAGGAGACCCAGACTTCATCACCAGTAGCCACCTTCCACTTCATCCACCTTAGCCATCTCTTGTTCCACCATCACCCTCACTAGTTTTTTTTATCATTTTTCATTGAAATTCGCCTAGTTACATTGAGAAAATCTAGTCATCTCTTATCTTGGATATTGACTCCTGAGTTCTCCTAGACCTTATAACACCCCATTCCACTCATAATACACCTTTCCCAAGCTTCTCAACACCTCCAACACCTCACAATTACCTCTTGGTTGTATCCTGTAGGTTTCCTGTAATTCCTACAGGATCATCCTGTAGGTTTCTAGTACATTCTGTAGGTTTTCCTGAAACGGCCTGTTTTGAGGCTGAATTGATGGGAAACCTCTAGGAAGTCACATAGAGCCTCCTAAGACCCTTCCACGCCATCCAACTACTCCATAAACCTTCTAGCCATCCTCCATAACTTTTCATTCACCTGTCACATCCACAAGAGCAATTAATTTGCATACTTAATTTTGCCTAACAAAACAAAAAAGTGAAAATAGATTTAGTTTATATTTTTGCTTACACACTAGTATGGTTTGATGCTCTTTACTTCTGCAGCTTAGATAGTAGCAACTTTTTAGTGTTAATTTAGCAATTTTGCTTAGAATAGCTATTTAAATGGTTAATTAAGATATGGTGTGATTTAGCATTACATGTTGATTTACTCTAAGACTAGCTCTCTTAGAGTAGATTTGCTCTTCTTCCATCAAAGAATCAAGCTTCTTCTGACTCCATAGAAGTCTGGCTTGGAACCCCTAGGGTCTATTGCTGGACGAACAGTGACAACAAGTAGGACCTTCACTTTTACTTGTGCATATAACACTGTCACCTTCAAGTTTGTACGGACCCTGGGTTGATAAGTAAAGTTGGTAGCCCAGGATTTACAGCATCGTTGTTGCAATATTGCCGCTCATCACTTTTTGGTGCCGTTGTCGAGCAGGTGTCTGAGTAGAATGTGATTGTTGGGCATGGAATCCCCCCACGACATGTTTTGGGGCTCAAAGCCCAAGTTTTGAGTAATATTGTTGTAAATACTCCACGAATTGTGGGCACGGAGCGCAAATTGTATGTTAGAGTCATAGCGATATCCGCCCTAAGTTTTGAATGTAGTTTCGGCCTACCCATGGTCTGCGAACCATGGGATTGTATAAATAGAGCAAGGCTCTGAGTTGTAAAAGAATAGAATGAATGGATTGATGGAATCTGATGATAGAATGAGATAGCGAGCATAGAGAAAAGGTCTAAGTGTCTAGGGTCGTAGTAGTAGGAAGAGGCTCTACAGCTGAGTGTGCAGAGGCCTAGTAGAGTCTGCAGCTGAGTGTGTGGACCCCTGTAGCTGAGTGCGCGGGGTAGGGTTGAGTCTGTAAAAGAAGGAAGAAAATAATAAAGAGAAGTTTTATCTAAATCCTATGTAATTGTTCTGAATTATTACATGTTTGATATTACTTTAAATTATATCATTTATTTACTGTGCGCACTTATATGAATTGTGAATATTATTAAGTATAACTAAAAGTGTATAAATAAGTTCAGTTAATCACCTAATATTGGGATGTGAGTAAGGACTTGGGTAATAATATTGTTCGAGCCCCAACCAGGTTGCACAAAGGCAACCTCTCATGCTCCGAGGTACAAGTAAGTGCATGTAGCGACGTGCACACAGGGTCGAACCACAGACCACTTGAAACCATCAGACATCTCCAGGGTGTGGAAACTTGGTTCTGGCACCCTCCCATACTACTTCGGGTGAGACCTCAGTCTGCGCTCCGCGGACTATTGTCGAAAGGGCCAGTACTACCGGGATTTGTTTGGCTAAATTACCTCTGAACCTGGGTCAGGGCCCAACAAGCCAACAAATGGTTCCATTGCTGAGATCGGGATCTACATAAGCGATGTCTAATGTCGTGTCACTGTAATCCAAAAAAGAAAGAAATTGAAGGGTGGTTGGACAGAAAAATTCATGAGTTCACAGCGCAGGAAAACAAGAATCCATGAGTATCAAAGGAACAATGGTTAGAGCACTACTTATATATGGAAATCCACGAAATTTTCTTTGCATCCTTCCCCTTTGAGTTGTATGAGTGGATCACAAAGCTAGCAGAAAGTCAGGGAAGGTGTAGGCTTGACAAACCGATTGTGTGGACTCTGAATTGGTGTGCAGACTAGAAGCGTGTGAAGATAAGATCATGCGCGCTGTGGACCATTGTCTCGATCGAATTATAGGGGGATTAATCACCGAGTTTGTGGTAGATACAACCGTCAACTACAGCGAGGCGAAACGTCGCTTCCTCAAGGGACCGCGAGGTAAGTACTTAAATCATTGAGCACTTGGATCAAAATGCTATTGTGTGAAAAGAGGGTTATGTGAATGAATTGATGTTTGGGACTACGCGAAGTGGAAGGATCTACAGAAATGAAGGTAGCACAGAGATAGAAAATAACCCCTTTATTTCGCCACGACAGGAAAGTGAGGAAGAGCTCGCGAAAGTTTCTCTGAGAAGTACGATCAGTCTGATAAGGCAGCGAATCCCACGCATACCACCCCCACCTACACCAACACCAGTTTCACCATCTTCACCCTCATCCCCACCCACACCACCTCCGCTACCACCACAGTTCAATATGGCGAGCATGATCAAACTGCTCATATTCAGAGGAGTAGGGAACGAAGATCTGGACCAATTTTGGTTCATAGTAAACGTTGTATGGGAAGCACAAGGAGTCGTGGATGACAATATAAAGAAGGAAACGCTTGTAAGCACGTTGCAGGATCACGCACTAACATGGTACATTAAGCACTCTAATGACCATCCAAATCCAGGGATCACAGAAATCTAGGCCGCGCTGAATAGGGAATTTAGGAAGCCAAATCAGAGACACAATCGATTATCGTGTTTAAGGAAATCACGATTCTTCCAGGTAAGACCCCATGGGATCTGGACTAGAGACTGAAGAGTATGATTCGCGAAGCCAAAATGACCTTGACGAATGGATAGCACCGCGCATGGTTTGTAGTGTCATTAACACTGCATTTAAGGATGGTGTTGTCACAGCAAATGCTATCCACCCAGGCCGAAGATTTGGAGATTGCAATGATATTGCATGAGACGCTAATACAAGATCCTAGTCTGGGGGTCCAAAGGCATAAGCAAGACCAAGCACAACACTTGCATTATGGTGTGTGATTTTTCAGATAGGAGGAAAACACACTACAGATAATTGTCACCTATTACAGAAGTATACGCAGGCGTCCCAAAAATTGTTCTGTAATTTTTGTAGGTCGGTAGGCCATGATGAGAGCACCTGCAGAAGTTATGAGCTAATGATGGATCAAAATCCTGCTTATAGAGTGCAGACCGGAACGCAAGTCCTTGATCCAAATGCAAGGATGGCGCTTGTTGGATTTCACGGGCGCAGACGAGGTTGAGGTGGAATGGGACTAGGAAGGGGTTGTGGACAACTAATTTGCTACAATTGCAGAGGGCCAGGGCACTATGCCCACGATTGTATGAATCTGACTAGAGCATCATGTTTATACTATACCCAATTTGATCATGAGACAGAGGACTGCCCTACATTGATAGCAAGGTTACGCGATAAAGGAGTACTCCAACCTCCCCCGACTCAGATACTACAAATTATGAGGTCTGAGCCATGCGAAGAGGACCCAAATGTAAACATAGTGTTTCGAAGTGGTATCACAACAAGAGATGACAAAGGTAAGTAGTTAGAAGAAAGTGCGTGGGTTCGCAAGGCTCCTACAAAGGAACCTGAATTTGGTCTGGCGCGCATGAAGGAGACATTCATGGAAGCTAAGAAGAGCTTCATAGAGGTCTCCACTTCAGGTAGTAAGGATCAACTAGAACCAGAGATGGATCCTTCAATGCTCACTACCTTTCTAGAGACATGTATGAAGTTGTTGCACGACAGCAAGGCAGTGAAAGGACTGCAGGAACTTATCACTAGGTGCGTTGGGTCAGGAGAGCCATGCATAGTACAAAAGCACGGGAAACATACATCGTGAACAGGAACGGAAATGAGATTGACTGCGGAAATCGGTGAGTATGAAATGGATCAAGTAATTCTAGATCTAGGATTGAACGCGAATGTACTGCCAAAGTAGACATGGGAGTGCATGGGCAGGCCCACATTACAATGGTCTCCTATTCAATTGTGAATGGCGAACCAACAAAAGATTCTACCCATGGGAAGATTGCAGGGGGTAACGGTGGATATTGAAGGTGCGAGAGCGCTTGTGGATTTCGAAGTGATAGAGATTGTCAACGATAACAATCCTTATCCCGCGCTACTGGGCATAGACTGGGCCACTGATATGAACGGAGTCATAAACCTGAAAAAGTGCAAAATGATTTTTGAGAAAAAGTCACTACACGTAGTAGTACCGTTAGATCCCACCGAAGGAGTACGATACACAGATTCGGTGTGTGACGATGATAGTGATGATGATCTCGATTGTATCTACAAGATAACCATGCGAGAGCAGGATTGGGTGAATCCAACAACAGATGGTAGAATTTCGTGGGAGTGCGACAGCTCCTGCACTTCAGATTCGGACGAATAAGTAGAACAATGGCAGAATCGGTTACACGAGGTAACCACACTAAATTGTAACATGATGATAAGGCCATTATGCTACGTAGCAACAAAGGCAAGGGATCTGCCCATGTATGACAGATTGACATCGGTGGATGAATTCCTGAATGAATTTGAAAGCAAAGTGCCAGAACAATAATGGTTTGAGGCTCTGAAATGGGCACTGCATGCTACTCCCACAAGGTGGTTGGGTACGCACTAGCAGAGTTTCGGGGATTGGCACGAATGTAGAAGGGGGATGCTTATATGATTTGGAAAACCTTAGCTATAGATGAGAGCCGGTTATGAGGGGTGACACAGCTTGCATGCCCACCTTTCCAGATGGGTACAGATGTATGGGACGTAGCCTGTACAAACGCACACTGCTCCCACGATAAAATATAGGAACAAAATGCAGCAACAGGAAAGACGAAGCGTGCCAAAGATTATCTGTGGGGAAGCATTTGACAAGATGTGTGAAGTGCTAAACAGAGTCCACCATGTGAAATGCACTAACTGGGACCTGTGCATACTAGTGATTCGATGGGCCTATAGGACCATGTGAAAAACCCTAAGCATGAGAGAAATTCCAAAGTTGCGGGATGAAGCAGGGACTGTAATCTCTGAGGAGCATGCAAAGCTGTATCCACATGTAACAACACCTATAGATTTGACAGTGTGTGAAGCCTGGAATGAAGAAATCACGCAGCCACGAGAAACAGAACATATAAGACTTTAGGAAGAAATTCAATGAGGAAGCTCTAGACCTCGTGAACTTGAAAAGGACCAAGTACGGCTAAGGGAGAAAAGCACTTTAATGAACGCAGAGGTCAAGCAGTTGGAAAATGAAATAAAGGAAGCGTTTCTTGTCGATAAAACAAGGATGGAAAGGCAAGGAGTGGACGATCATACTGACGAATTGGAGGACTATCGTCGAAGATTGGTTAGTCTGTTGCTATGGTTGGGAATGCATATCACCAAATGCAGTAACCAGGGTAGTGCATTGCAAATAATAGAGCGCGAAGTGCCGATCACCACAATGGCAGATGAGGATCCTCCATGAACCTTGAAAAAGGATGGGATGGAGCACCACATAGGTGGTGCGACCACCTGACTAGCTGTAGAAAGGACAATCTTAGCGCTCCATGCAGTTGAAAGGGAGCGCGAGACTATAAATCATTATGCCTGGGAGTTGTGCGCTCTGGGGGATGTGCGCAGAATCAAAATGTCACAGGGTTCGTGACCGCACATGGAGGGCTGCGCTGCCACGCGAGTTGGCTGGGAAGTGACCGTTGGTGTCACTATTCATGATGGGATGTCTGATTTCAGGCCAAATGGAGTGGGTGGCGGACATTTAAGACATGATTTATGGGTAAGATTTGGGAAAATTTGCCGCCAATAATGCGTTGATGGCTCAGAATTGGGGGGAACGGTCGAATTAAAATTCAAAAGGGGCTATAAAACTCAAAGGGTTATCCAGCGAACAACACTTGGTCATTTGAGAACTAAGAATTTGAGAAGAGCACAGAGTATTGAGACCTGAGCGATAAGTAAGCCCCTAAGCTCGCAAGAAACAAAAAACGGTATAAAGATGATGACGACCACTAAGGATGGGTTGGGAACTGAAGAGGGAACTACCGATGAGGCCGTGTAGACCCCCATCGTACAGGATGTTCCCGAGGGTACTGGGGTGGTTACAAAAATCCTCAAATCACCACAGACACCACGACCAAAGAAGGATAAACAAGCAGTGGGTCCAGTACACATGTCCCTGAGGAATCCGCGACACAACAAATTATCAATGGAAGAAAAGGGGAAGGCAGTCACAATTGAAGCAGATGAGGAAGAAGAAGACTTGCAAGCCTTGATTACCACCGAAGAAGAAGAAGAAGACGTGGAGGAGGATATCCAACCAGTGTGCTCTGTAGCAAAACTGCCCGCGTATGTCCCTATGCAGAAAGGGAAGACCAAAGTACCAAAGGATCTGGATGCAACGAAGAGTTCACTCCAGACCCAGCTCCTCCCCGACAGTATCATATTTGAGGGAACACACCTAGGCCACGTGCCCACCATGAAATTTGAAGATTGGGACCTCGCTGACAGTGAGAAGTTCTCACACCTAGAGAAAACGAATCTAATAAAGAAGAATACTGAGGGGTCGGTGATCACGTTAGAGCCACAAAAATGGCCGCGTGAGGTGGAAAAGGGCGGGTTGCTGCACTTGTTATGGATACCACATTTCCACCGCGCGCCCATCACCATTTTCGTCATCAGGAAGATGCTCTACCTAGTGCATGATGGGTACCTATGGCTGGAGGAGCATATTCCCATCACAGCAGACCTCATCCACTGTATTTCTTAGCTTCCCTGTAAGGGAAAGGACCCTGCAGCTATAGCCAGAAAAAGTAGTGATTTGGCTCTTGCAAAAGACATGAAAGCAAAATATAAGCTGGAGAAAAAGAAGAGGGGCTACACCATCTCTAGCATCAAGGACAAGGGGGTGCGCATAGAAAATCAAATCTTAACCAGTAAAGTGATGAGAAAATGCCACGCTAATGAGGTACCAGCGCCGGTGGTCGCGTTGGCCGAGTAGTGGGCGGAGGGGGTCTAGTTCAACTGGGTCGAATTCCTCTATGTGAAATTTTTGTTAAACTTTCATGAAGCCCAGTAGTAGGGTAAGACCTTCCACTACGCATGATTGCTCTTATCCATATTGCTGGTAGCGAGAGAACTACCGAAGGATAGTTAGTTTCCCAACATTGACCGAGACTTACTAGAGGCTGTGAAGTACACTTCACTCTGGGCCACCAAGGATGCGAAACAGATTCACGATACAAAATTTTTTTGGGTGCTCATGGAGGCGAGCATCCAAATGTGGATCAAGAGGAGGCCGCGCCTGTCACCTACAGTGCACAATAGTCTACAGAGTTTTGCAAACTTCAAGGCGGATATACACAACATTTATATCAGGGCGCAGAAGGATTCAACAAAGCAGTGGATGAAGCTACCATTTGTAGCCATTAACGATGCAATCTTCACTGTATTGGAGACATGGCCTCCCGAATGGCACACCCCAGATTTGGTGGAACTGGAGAAAGTGGTAGCACAGAAAATGAAGGATGATGCCAAGCTGTGCGTCACCCAACTGACCGAGAGAAGGCGGGATGAAAAAGTGGCAGCTGAGGTAAGGGCAGTACGCGAAGCAGCACATGAATTCACGGAGCAAAAGAAGGCCGCAGAAGCAACAGCAGCAGTGCAGACAACAGAGGCAGCAATGGTATAGGCAGAGGAGGGCCAAGCAACGTCCTCAGGGTAGGAGGCAGAGGACACAGAAATAGTAGAAGGGAGCGCGGACCCAGGGACCGCATCCACACAACTCAAATGGTTGTGCATCGCAGAGAGATTGGGTCCAAGGAATAAGGTTAAGGATTCAAAGTTGGCCATTGACCCAATCACCTTAACAGAAGGTGATCTCCATGACATCGGTGAGATGGTCCATGATGTCACCAGTGAAGCGCTTCAAGAGTTTATGATGGAGCACCAAACTGTGTTGGGGGCCCTCATGGCGCAGCTGTAAGAGTTACAGGTGCAGCCGCCTTAGGAAGGTACCTTGTCTACCCATGTCGCAGTAGGCACTTTAGCAGCAGAGAAAATGCTGCGCACACGGATGGCCAACACGATGGTGTTGCCAAAGGGAGCGTTAGTCTAGCCAAATGCGATGGATCGGATGTCACTTAGCATGATGAAATACCTTGGCCTTAACATGGCTACCCTTCCCCAGGAAATGCTATATTAGTTGCAGGATGGGATCACAACAGAGCTGCGTGCAAAAGAGAACCACGCAATCCAAGTTATTAGTGAACAGAAGATCAACATGGAGCAGCTTAGCTTGCAGTGCGACGAGTTGGTGTCATAGAACCAACGGTTGGTACAGACAGTAGATGATGCTTGCTGATGCGTCTCAGAGTTGGCTATCATAGCAGATATACTGGTAGAAGTACAGATCCACAGTTTGGCCAGTGGAGTCTGTGACATGAGAGAAGAGACGACAAGGGTGCAGTTGGAGCTGAATCTCCAGATTGCCAAGCTGCGATTGAAGGCGCAGCCTTTCCTCACAAATCAAAGAACAGTGTGCCAGCGCTATTGTAGCAGGGATGGAAGAGATTGGAGGTGCAGTGTGCGACTGTACCAACATGTTGGAATAGGCACTTGAGGTCCTCACGACGTTGCAGGAGGACCCCAATATCCAGTGGCTGGAGACAGAGGTACATGAACTCTTACTGCAGTACAATAGCATTAGAGGGACTACGTAGATAGTAGTCCTTACTTAGCGGCTTGCGAGGATGCAAAAAGCCAAGGCGTTAAAGGAGCAGGTGGACGCAGCGCGCCATAAGGAAGCAGTTCTCAAAGCATGCATCCAGCCATGGATTGACGAAGCCTTCAAAATCACTGCAAATATTGAAGGAAATCTTGCATATATTTAGGGGATGCATGCACAGATGCAGGGCAACACACTAGAAACAAAGGTCTCCAAGGAATGGATGCAACAGGTTCAACAAGCAGCAACTCAGTGCGTTGCAGACAACAAGACCGTTCGGGACCAGATGGAGGGACTTCGCGCCAAGATCACCGCACTAATAGAGTGACTCGAGGGCGAGTCACGATGTTTGTATTGGGGGCCTATTGGGCATGGAATGCCCCCACGACATTTTTTGAGGCTCAAAGCCCAATTTTTGAGTAATATTATTGTAAACACTCTGCGAATTATGGGCGCAGAGCACGAATTATATGTTAGAGTCATAGGGTTGTCCGCCGTAAGTTTTGAATGTAGTGTTGGCCTACCCATGGTCTGCGGACCATGGGATTGTATAAATAGTTAGGCTCTAAGTTGTAAAAGAATAGAACGAATGGTTCAATGGAATCTAATGATAGAATGAGATAGCGAGCACAGAGAAAAGGTCTAAGTGTCTGGGGTCATAGTAGTAGGAAGAGGCTCTACAACTGAGTGCACAGAGGCCTAGTAGAGTTTGCAACTGAGAGCACGGACCCCTTCAGCTGAGCGCGTAGGGTAGGGTTGAGTCTGTAACACAAGGAAGAAAATAATAAATAGAAGTTTTATCTGAATCCTGTGTAACTGTTCTGAATTATTACATGTTTGATATTACTTGAAATTATACCATTTATTTACTGCACACACTTATATGAATTGTGAATATTGTTAAGTATAATTAAAAGTGTATAAATAAGTTTAGTGAATCACCTAATATTGGGCTGCGAGTAAGGACTTGGGTAATAACATTGTTTGAACCCTGAACAGGGTTGCGCAAAGGTAGCCTCTCAGGCTGCGAGGTATGGGTAAGTGCGCGTAGGGTCGAACCACAAACCACTTGAAACCATCAGACATCTCTAGGGTGCAGAAACCTGGTTCTAGCACCCTCCCATACTACTCTGGGTGAGACCTCAGTCTGCGCTCCATGGACTATTGCCGAAAGAGCCAGTAGTACCAGTATTTGTTTGGCTAAATCACCTCTGAACCTGGGTCAGGCCCCAACAAGCCAACAATGATTACTGCTTTCTTTTCTTCTATTTCTTGTCTTCAATATTCTACTGTTAGTTTATTTCTGCAAAAGTAATCTAGTTGCTTCCTTTCTTTTATTTTTCATTATCTACTTTCCTTTCCATTCTGAAAGTAGGATTGAAATTTAGCAAGTAGCTTTTTCATTCTGTCAGTGTTTTTCATTCAATCAACAATTTCTTTTCTGCAAAGTACTTTCCAGTTTAAAAAAAATTACAAAACCAACCCAAAAGCATTTACTTTCATGCCTCGTAGGAATAGGGACAAATTAGGGAAATTTTTGCCAAATACCCCCAGTGCATCTAACATCCAACCTTCTCTCTTTTTTGGTGGCTGAGAACTGGAGGAACCTTTAGGTGAGAAACCTGACATATTTGAAGAACCTATAGGGGAAGAAGAAGAAGAAGAGGAACCCATTCCTATTGAACCAATGGCTGAAAACCGAAATGACAGAGAGAATAGAGAGAGAGTTGAGGGTGCCTTCCCCATCAGGGAAACCAACGGGGACATTAAGATGAAAAATATAAGCCCCTCTAACCTACCTCATTTCCATGGCTTGACCATAGAGGACCCCGACATTTTCCTATTTTCTTTTGTTGTTATGTGTCGAACCTATGACTATACAGATGATGAGAAAAAGTTAAAACTATTTCCATCTACCCTCAAGGATGCATCATTGCGCTGGTTCATGGGCTTACCTAGAGATAACATCACAACTTGGGCTCAGATGCAGCAGGCCTTTAACAACAAATATCGGGACTATTGTAGGTCAAAGGATACTAAAGAAGAAATTTTCAGGATGACCATAGACCAGGATGAATCCTTAGAAGACTATGAAGAAATATTCCAGCTCAGTTACAAAAGGGCCAGGTGCACACTTGACCCTGAGTCACTAAAGCTGGTCCTGCTCAGGGGAGTAAGAGAAGACCTTCTGGATACCTTACACTTATTAGCAGGAGGAGATATCTACCAATTACCCTATGAGGATATCAAGACTATCTTTAGAAACCATTCTAGGGCAGCCAGGAAAAAAGGTAGGGGTAGTCAACCTATGGCCAGTACATCATCTTCCAACTCATCCATCAAGGGTGAAATTGGAAATATGCTGGAAGATTTAAAAAGTGAGATGTTGCAAACCCTTGCCTTGCAAATGGACACCATGAACATTGAAAGGAAGCAAGAGTAATTAGAGAGAGCCTTGGCCATCTTTTGTCCTAGATGCACCAGGAGGTATCCTAAGAATGAATGTCCATTGAATTGTATTGAAATTTGCTCGGTCTGTGAAGAAAACCACTCCACAGACAAGTGCCCTTCTTTACCCGGACTCAAAGTTGTATATCAAGGAGTTGAAGGGATGACTGAGAAACTTTCCTATATTAACCAAAGGAGACCTCTTGGGCCTAGACCATCCTAGCAGGGCATGCAAGGGTCATCCAATGCATATTGCAACCCCAACCAAACCATAGGTATACCTTCTTGGGGACCCCCTACTCATCCTTCCTGGTCTACACCCCCTCCTTGGTCTTATGCATCTCAATATCATTCCCAGCCAGCCAACCAATCATTTCAACCTTACGCTCCGCCACAACCTCAGTGGAATACACCACTCCAAGGGTGGAGGCCCCAATACAACAATCCTCCATCTCTATTGCCTCCACCACCTGCCCAACCACAACTCCTACACTCTACTCCACCCAGGCAACCCCAGATATCTGCCTAGCCAAATCTGAACATGAACAATAGGCAGGCTCAACAAGTATATAGTGGAGAGACATCATATCTAGTTTATGTTGTGGAAATATAGGAGATTAACCTGAGATTTGGGAGAGTTCTACTGGATAACCAACCTCCCCCTCTACCTAGGGAGGTTAAGGAAGAAAGAGAGGAAAGCAACCTTAAAGTAAATCCACCCTTTCCTGAGAGATTAGCCCAACCACTCTAGCCTACCTCAGAAGAAATTGAACTCGTGGGAGAATTGAAAAATGTGTAAATATCTCCCTTCTCCAAGCAATAAAATATGTTCCCATTTACAATAAGTTGATTAAGGATAAATACTTAAAGCATCTAGGGAGGTGAAAAAGGGATGACCCTACCTTTATGTCATTGGGAAGTTGTTTGACTTAATGCTGGGGAAAGTAATATGTCCAAAATATTTGGACCCTGGAAGCCCTGTAGTAGATGTGCACATCAATGGCACCATTGTCCCACACACTCTGATCGATCTTGGGGTGCCATTAATTTGATGGCTAAGGACACCATGCTCAAGCCCAACCTCCTAGAGTCATTGAGGAAGACCACAACAGTTTTGCAACTTGCAAATCATTCCACAGTAACCCATGAGGGAATTGTGGAGGATGTGATGGTCTCCATTGACTCCTGGGAGTACCCGACATATTTTATAGTTCTCCAACCTAAGGCTAAGCTTACTGGTTATCCTCTTATCCTTGGGAGGCCATGATTGGCCACAACCGATGCTTACATCAGCTGCAGAGCTAGGAATATGACCATCAAGAATGGGCATATGTCCAAGCAGTTAGTTCTATACCCTCCTGATCAACCATCTCTAGAGAATGATTTACCTTTATGGTTGGAGGAGGAGGAAGAAGATGAGGATTATTTCGCCCAACTTTATGCTTTGGAAGCGACCATGGGAGGAGGACAGCAAGATGAGGATCAGTTGATTGAACACCTGTTCCAAAGTCCAAATCCTAGTTCATTACCATTAGAAGAAGAAGTAAGGGAAACCTAGAACAATCATCCAATTGACTTATGCTTGGCTGATTCCAACCCACTCCATGTCAAAAACATAGAATTCAGCCCATAGAAAACCTTGAAAATTAATCCATCTCTTTCTGCTCTTGAAGAGGAGAAGCTATGCAACATGTTAAAGGAAAACCTAGAAGCCTTCCCTTGGAGTTACAAGGAAATGAAGGGAGTACACCCCTTAGCGTGTACTCACCACATATACATCAAATAAGGTTGCAATCTCGTCGACAACCACAAAGGAGGATGATTCCATCTCTTAAAGATATAGTCAATTTAGAAGAACTGCAAAAACTGTTAGATGTGGGATTCATTTACTCTATCTTCGACAGTGAGTGGGTCTCCCCTTTAGCATTAGTTACCAAGAAAAATGGTAAGTGGAGGATTTGTGTTGATTACAGGGAGTGGAACAAAGCCACAAAGTAGGATCATTTTCCTCTGCCCTTCATTGACTAAGTGCTAGACAACCTGGCAGGGAAAAAGTTTTTTTCTTTCCTAGATGGATTTAGTGGGTACAACCAAATCCAAATATACCTAGAAAACTAGGATAAGACCACATTCACCTATCCTTGGGGTATTTTTTCCTATAGGGTCCTTCCTTTTTGCCTATGCAATGCTCCTCCCACTTTCCAGAGAGCAGTCTTGAGTATTTTCACTGAATTAGTCCATGATGTGGTGGAAATTTATACGGATGATTTTACACCTTATGGCTGTGATTTTTGGTGGGCTCCAGTATTGCAGCAATGATGCTACAACTCCTGGGACTCCCTTCTTTAATTTTATCAACCCGGTTGTTCGTAACAAACTTGGAAGCCACGATGCTATATGCAAAAGTACTAGCTCTTGCCGCAGGCTGTCACTTGATCAATTGGCACAAGTTCGCTAGGAGCTTACGCCAACTTCTATGAGCCCTTAGAAGAAGATTTTAACTGTGATGGACGAAAGCTAACTCAAAAGAGGCTAGTCTACTTGCAGAAAGAAGATGAAATCTGAAAGGAAACGCAAACCCTAGCAAAACCTAGTTTTACTAACTAATCCTACTGGTGCAAGAAAAGAGATGAAAGCTGCGAAAATGGATGCCATTAACTCTTGGAAAGGTAAAATGCATGTGACTAAGCTACTTATGAAGTAAAATCTGGAAAGAAACATCTTTTTGTATTTTTGAGTAATCTGGCAGAATTATTATGCATGTGCTTTAATTGTTTTTGACTGTGCAGAGGTTGATTGGCGAAAGGAAATGGAGTGGGCGCTTGCAGGAGGTTGGGAAGGTGAGAAGAGGACCTAAGGGGTCCCCTAGCATCCTTCCAAAGAGTTGCACAGTGATCAGATCTCGAAAAAACTACTCACATGAATTTATACAGGAAGTCTGTAGGGGTTCACAGGATGTTCTACAAGAAGTTCTAAAGGAACAGGCTGAAAGTTATTTTTAGAGGATTGATGGAGGAAAAATGGTGGGAAAGTGGAAATGGAGGATGGATAAGGATGTGAAGAGGTGTGGGACCTGGTAAATGAAGCTCAGGAGTGATGAAGATGGTTCGATTTGTTTAGGGATGGAGAAAGTAATGTTGCACAAAATATAGAAATTAGGGCAAATTGGGAAAGTGTGGCGAATGAAGGGAAGGGATCTTGGATTAGGGGCTAGAACAAGTTGGATGATGGAGGAAGGGTAGGTAGGAATGTATTACAGGTACTCTGCACACTATTTTCCAAAACTGATCGACCAAAGACTAGAAAAACTAGAGGTCTATCTATTTTGACCTAATCTGACCTAAAAACCAGAAACATGATGAATAGAATTTTATAGATAGGAAATCATGCAAGATAGCTATGGAAACTAAGCAAGAATAGACCTAAACATGCAAGTACAACTGGTATCAACTTTTCGAACTCGAAATCTAACACTAGCAATTGCATTGAAAGGAAAAAACAGCGTTTTTGTGGCAGTAAGTATGCCTTGGTCTCAGCTAATGGTCCCAAGGAGGGAGAGATGAGATCAAGGATTGCTTGATGGCCTTTTTGTAGATCGTTTCTGTTACCAAACTGTCAAATCAACCTAAAACATGAAAAGCTATTTTAATCATCAAAAGCAACCTAAGTAACAAAGCAAGATCTTAACCTAAATAACAGAAATTATTCTATGAATGCAAGGAAAACACATAAAAGTACACAAAGGAGGTACTGGCACTTGGGTTGGGCCCAACCCCAAGAGCTACAACCTCCTAAGAAAGCTCAAAGTTGGTGCAAAGTGAAATTCATCTCCATTACTCAAAAAATAATAGTCATGTCACAAAACCATTTACAGCAAGAGCTCGAAAATGAGCTAAAATGCAGAGCTGCACTCAAGTGCGAAAAACAATTGTTCAATAGCTAAACTACCAAGGTTTGAAGCCTTCCTACTTATGCAACACGAGGACTCCCAACAGTCCTCCTTAACTTTAGGAGCTTGGCTGCTCAAGGCTGTAGTTAATCAGCCACTTCACAAAACCTGCTCGGCTGCCCCTTGAAATCATCTTTGGTGGGTTGTTGAACTCCGAGCTGATGGTGGAGAACTCAAGGAAGGGGTCATTTAGTGCAGGAGACATCCTTCCTACAAATCCTCAGCCTTGTTCCTTCATATTTGGCTGTCAACTTGCTCATAAATGCTTGACCTTGGTCCAAAAGATGTCCAAAAATCTGCAATAAGCACGTATTAGACTTTGTGGTCAAGTGACTATTCTCATTCATTCAATTAACATAAATATATTCAAAAGCATGCATAAAACTATGAAGAATGGTGGATTAATCGAGAATAATAGGCAAAATGAGCCCATAAAGTTACCCATTTTTGGGGCTCATCATCACCCCCATGTTGAATGTGTTGCTCACCCTTTGAGCAACTAATCCAGCTCATCATCTTTGATTGCTTTGATTGCCTCTCTGACATCCCAGGCTTCCGAGGTGATGTCCTCTTCTCAGTCATGAAACTCTGTTTTTCTCTCTACTTCCTCCCATTGCCTGTGTTCTTCTTCTTCTTTGACCCCTTCCAGTAGTCCCAAAAGCAATGGAGGACTGAACTTTAGGCCAATCTAGTTGGCCTTCAGATTTTGCACTGACTGTTTATAAAGTGGCACTCTTGCCAAAGCCTCCCTCATCCTTGTTGGGGAGTGGTACTCTCTTATTTTCAGACTGTGGGACAATGTGTTCCATCTCCTTGTGCAAGCATGAATGCAGTTATCACCCAACAGTCTTTCCATGTCTTCAAAGTGAGCAATGGCCTGAGCTTGCCTTTCAACGTAGTCTGGAAGAACCTAGGGGTTGTTGGCAAGGTGCTGATGGGCATATACTAAAGCTGAGGGATCTTCTGGTTTTGCTCTGATCATGAGTGGCTCACTTAGCTCCTTGTCCGTAACTTTCCGAATTTCTACTGCCCTCTTTTCCTCATGGCTTAATGAAGAAGCCATGGCCATGAGTTTCACATCTCCCAATGCAGTATTAGGGTCCCATATATTCATGTTTGGAAGTGCCAAGTTGTGTAAATAGAATTTTGCTAACTTGGCCTTATCTTCAGCTGAGCTATTGTCACACAAATACATAAACTGATTGTAATTCTGAAATGGAATGGTGCCCCTTTGGGCCAGTGTGTTAATTTGAAATTGCAACCATTGGTCTTTAAGGTATAATGCATAAGATTTAGCAGGTTGCCTACATTGTAAGGCTTCTATTGCCCAACTGGCCATGCAGGCCAATTGGGCCTCTTTCTCTTGCAACTGCTGTTTCAAAACTTGTATTTCTTTTGCTGCCTGAGATTCCTATTCTTGCAGTAGTTTTGTTAGCATTTCCACATTAGCTTGTAGCTCTTCCTCTTTCTGTTGTTTCTCAGTTGTGTCCTTGTCTGCTGGAGGTCCTCCTTGCTACTATTGCCCTCCCAAAATGGACAACCTAGCTTCCTTGTGTACTTCCTATAGCTGCAACTATTTTTTGAGCAGCTCATTCTCCTCCTACAGCTTGGCTCTTTTGCAGCTTTCTACATGCCTTACCATGGCAAATTCTCCCCTTAATTCTTTTAACTTCTCCTCCATGTTTCCTATGTCCTCAACTCCCTTAGATTTGGCGATTTTCATCCATGTGTGTGTTCTGATTCTCTCTTTCTCTAATTCGAAAAATAACAGTACAACAAATTTTTGTGGGATGATTTTCCCACCCTCTAACAGATTGTAATATGAGCCCAAATTAGGTTGAGGGGTAGGTTCAGGTATTTCTTCGGTTTTGCTCTCCCCTTGTGATTGTTTAGCTACCTTCTCTTCCAATTTCTCAGTCTCTTTTAACTTGGCTAGAGTTTCCTGTAGAGATGCTGCAGCTTCCTGTAGAGCTGCCTTTGAGTCCATCGACTTAATTTTCTCTTTCCATGTAGAGGTTTTTGGGCTTCCTCTTTCATAGGTAATGGATATCTTGGAAGGAGACTCTTCCTTCTGTTTAGTGGGCGAGTCCTCAATGACAATCGGTTCCTTGGACGGTGGTTGAGGTTTTCCTACTTTGATCCTTATGATTTTTCTGGCTTTGAAGTACATGGAGGTCCTTTTTATCTTTCCTTTTTGTTTTGTAGGGGTGCTTAATGCAGCAAGCACAGCTGCTGCCTCACTTGCCAACGTCTCAGGGGATTTCTCTTCCTGCTGTTCTTTTCCCTCACTTCCTATAGAAACCTTTGTGTCCACTATTTCTGTCTATGTGACTAATATCTCAGGGTGTGTCTTTCTCTTTTCTTTTTGGGTCCCTACCTTGACTGTGGCAGTCGTCTTTTGAGCTTTCTTGGCCTTTTTCTTCCCAACCTTTGTCTTTCTCCCTTTCTCTGTTTTTGCTGTTTTCTCCTTTGCTGTCTTAGGTTCAATAGTCTTTCCAAATTATTCTTTTTCTTTTTGTTCTTCCTCTGTTTTGCCCTCTACTTGAATGTCTTATGCTCCCTCATCATTGTTCTTCTGAATTTCTTCAGTTTGTTCCCCCTCCTCACTGCTAGATGGGGTGATGTTCTCAGCCAAAGTTCTAATGTTATCATCCCTGGACATATTTCTGAAGGTTTCCCAAGCTATGGGGACAGTATAGGTGTGTAAATCATCTTCCACCAACAGTTTGATGAGCCCATGGTGGGCCAACTGATCTGGGATCCCTTCATTTAGCTTTGTACCACATTCAATTAAGGACTGAAGAAGGAAATATGGGATGCTCAATTTCTTGGTTGGAGGCAAGTCCATCCCATGCCTTAATTCATGTAACAACCTGAAATGATATCCATAGATGATGCTAAACCTCCCTTCACACGTGATATACTTCATAATTTGATAACTAACTTCACTCCAGAGAGGAGGCAAGATTGTCCTTCTAACTCCATTTTTGTCTTCTACAGGATGCTCCTTAGGTAGAAAAAATGTTTTCTTAGCAACTAGGCCCAATGATCTCTCTTCTTTTCTCCAAGGGAGCCCCAACGGTAGACCATTAATTCCACTAATGAGCTCAGGGGTAAGTTCTAAGGTCAAACCCCTAAAACTAACTGTGGCATGTGTCTTTGAATGTGATCTCAGGGACATTAAAAACTCTTCAGTTATTTTCTCATCATAACCCTGAATTTTGTCAAAGATGGATATCCAATTTGCTCGAGTGAAAAGGTCCACCACCTCAGGGTGCTCGTGCAACTTGATAGAGTCTGAGGGTTCTTTCCTTATGAATCCTCCTGGCATGGTGTTGAGTGCTCTTTTTACGTTTTAACCAAAAAGGAAAATGCTCAGGAAAACAAACAGTCAATCACTGCAACAGAGGATAGCTGAATCCGGTTTCTTCTGAACCCAAGAAGGAATTTCTCATGTGTTCCTTACAATATCAAGTAGCAATAATTATCTTGTTTTAAGACTGCTGTCACCCAGAATTTGACTGTCTGTTTATGAAAAGAATTTTTTTTTTTTACAGAACAGAGTATAAGGGCACAGGTTCTTTTCTCAGCACATAGATAGATAGGCACAGTTGTTTTTTCACACACTCACACAGGCTGGCCCTTATTGCTTCATGTATCTTTCTTACAGGAGAATTTTGAAAAAGTATGGGGAGATTTCAAAGGCAGAGAGAAAAAGAAGCTGTGTAGACTTAGGGAAAAATGCAGGCAGACTTTCACTTTTTTTTCTCAATGCACAAGTAGACTCTTACCCTTGTTTTCCAATCTAATGGCGTGTTCAATTCACCACCTTGCTCAAACAAATCATGCACAGAGGAGTTTTCTCGAGCCTACCTTGTTTGGAGCTTGAAATTCGACGAAAATTTCAGGTTTTCCTTCCGCAGACTGTTCTCTACCCTTCCTGTAGAAGGCTCCCAGTTCTTGTAGAATGAAACTGTGCTTTCGATAGAGCCCAATAGGCGGGAGATTTTTGAAAACAAGCAGAAAAACTGGTGGAGGATGACTCGTTAACTGTTCTGGAAGTGGTGGATGCATACTCCAGTTGAGAACGTTGTGAGTGCAAAATGAACAGAGGGTGGTGCATGTTTCAACTGAGCGTCTTTTAACTGTGGCATGATTCATGATGAGGGGATGAGGTGGCTGGACTAGACCATTGATCCGACGTCACAACCATAATTTTTCTGCATGTTTCTGACCGCCATCACCTCCTTTCTCCCATTAACCACCGCCACCACTACCAGTCTCGACGATTTCTTCCTGAATGGACACTCCACACGTGCTGGCTACACATCTAATTGGCAGTTTTGAATTTAACGGAGCTCGTTGGGATTCCACGAGGATGTGTAACTGGCCGAGGGTGGCCAGTTGACTGGCCACCGATTCCACTCAATCCGAACCATTCCCATAGTCATGCAGCTTTAAAATATAATTTATGCAATTGAAGAACGAGTTTAGGCACTTACCTGCATGGTCGCATCCGTGTTATGCAGATTTCAGGTTTTGGAACCCATTCCTTCATTTGCTGTTGCTGCATGCACACTGCATGCTTGGCCTCAGTTGTTGCTGATGTTCATACATTCAAGTAGAGCTCCATGCATGTTTATTCTGCCATACTTTGTTGTCCTTGTCTCTGGAGTATGTCTTTCAGAGGGATCAACTGCTACAAGATTCCTGTAGGATATCCTGTAGCTGCTTCGCCTCCTGGAATGCAAGCTAGAATGAGCAGGGCTATACTATTGACGAGGGTCTCGGATGATGAGGAGTCTAGATGGAGGGTAACAAGTATGGTGAGTGAAAAATTGCTGCTTGATTTGTCATTAAAAAGTTTTTGTTGGCAGTATGAAGAAAACAAGATTTCTGTGTGTGACTGTGCAGGGAAAAAAATGAGTGCAATGAAGGTGTACAGAGATGGAAAAAGGTGACATATGGCGATGGATGGAAGTAGGGAGGTTTATAGGCCTCATGGGAAGATTACCAACCTTTGGGTCCTCTTTTGAGATCGATTTTGGCTTGTCTGTAGGTTCTACATGATATTCCTGTAAAAGACACAGTACTTCCTGTAGAAGACACAGAACTTCCTGTAGAAGGTGAAATCTTAGCCCGAATGAGACCAAATCTTAGGAAAGGGTAATGGTCATGGAGGAATGGATTGTGAGGGATTCTTGCAGCCTAGTGCTGACCTCTGTCTTTGTCTTGTGCGATACTCCTAACCTACAATGTCCTTCCTGCAACCTGCAATTTGTTCAACAGAAATTAGGTTTATTTTTTCTTTTTCTTTTTCTCTTTTCTCTTTTTTTTTTAGTATGAGATAGTTGGGGCACCTCCAGGAGGTTTTCACCCTCACTGTCTACCTTGGGCACCTCCCAGAGGTTTTCACCCAAGGATCTTTTATTCTTTTCCTTTTTTTTTTTTCAAGGTGTGGGTGGAGTGGAGACAGGGGCTTGCTCCACTACCAACACTAATTTATCCAGAGTTTCAATGAACTCCTGCTTAGAAAGGGGCTTCCTATAGATTTTCAATCGATGCCCATTGATGAGCATGGGGATGGCTTCTTCATCAATGGTCCTGATAAGGACTGAACCATTGTTGTTGCATTTCTCCACTGTATATGGTCCTAGCCATCTTGTCCTTAGCTTTCCTTTGAAATCCTTATATCTTGAATCATATAACAGTGCCCAATCTCCTGGCTGAAATTTCGTTTCTTTAAGGTGTCGGTCATGCCATATTTTTCTTTGAAGTTGGACCACCTCTAAGTGGAGAAGGGCCTACATTCTCTGTTCATCTAGTCCATTCAGCTGCAGTAATCTTTCATGTTGTGCATGGCTGAGGTATAGGTCCAGCTGAACTACCAACCTCAAATGTGTTATATTCAAATTCAATGGACAGCAAAGCCTTCTTCCCGTAGGCCAGCTCATAGGGTGTGAAACCTGTTGTAGTTTTCCAAGTAGTGTTGTAGGCCCAGGTGGCCTCAACCAAGCGATCTGCCCAATCTTTTCTGCTGCTACTCACTACTTTAGTTAGAATCTCTTCCAAAGCTCTGTTAGTGACTTCCACCTATCCATTTGCTTGTGGATGATAAGGGGTGGAAGTTCTGTGCTTAATCTTGTGACGAGTGAGCAAGTCTTCAATTAGGTTAGAGGTAAACTGACTTCCTTGATCTGTGACTAATTCGCTTGGGTAGCCAAACGTGTAGAAGATATTTTCCCTCAAAAACTCAGCTACCTTTTCTTCTGCCGTTGCTTTGATTGCCTTTGTTTCTGCCCACTTTGTCAGGTAATCTGTGCAAACATTGATGTAAGACCTCTATTTTGAAGGAGGGTTGATAGGACCCACAAAGTCCATGCCCCACTTCTCAAATGGCTCGAAAGTCACTTGAGGTTGGAGGGGCATCTCATCCCTTGGAGTCGGTTATACCATCCTTTGACATTGGTCACATTGGCTGATGTAACTCCTAACATCTTGATGAAGAGTGGGCCAATAGTAGCCTGCCTGTAGAATTTTGAAGGCGATTATTTTTGCTGCAAAGTGGCCTCCACAGGGCCCATCATGACAGGTTATGAGGATGTCAAAGACTTCCTCCTCCCTGACACAACGCCTCAAAATCTGATGTGGGCCAAGTTTAAACAGGTTGCCCCCAATCCAAGTGAATGGGGCGCTTTTCCTCATGATCTTACTCTTCTCTTTTGAGGATAGGTGTGGCGGGAACTGTGCTGAAACCAAGTAATTTGCTATATCAGAAAACCATGGAGAGAGTACTGAAATAGAAAACAGGTATTCATATGGCATTTGATCATCCTCCATCCCTTCTTCACCTGCAGGCAAATATAGTCTAGACAGAAAATCAACAACAACATTTTCCTTACCTGGCTTATCAACAATGGTCAAATCAAATTGCTGCAATAAAAGTAACCATCTAATGATACGAGCATTTACATCAGGTTTATTCATCAGATACCTAATTGCAGCATGCTCAGTGTGTACAAATGTTTGATAACCAGTGATGTAGTGTCTAAACTTGTTTAGGGAATGGACTACAGCTAGGAGCTCTTTCTCGGTTATAGTATAGTTTAACTGTGCCTTGGACAGGTTTTTACTGACAAAATATATGGCATATGGTAGCTTCTCTTCAACTTGTCCTAAGGTTGCTCCTATGGCTTTGTTCGAGGCATCTGTGTGAATGTGGAAAGGCAGGGCCTAGTTTGGACCTCTCAAGATTGGGGTAGTTACCAGCTTACCTTTCAACGCATCCAGAGCCTCTTGACAGTTGTCAGTCCATGTAAACTCAACATCTTTCCCCAAAAGACCAAACAATGGAGAGGCTAGCTTACTGAAATCTTTAATGAATCTTCTATAATATCCTACTAAGCCTAGAAAACTCCGAACATCTCTTACCTTTTGAGGAGGTGGAACCCTTTGGATGATAACAATCTTGTTGGGATCCACCTGTAATCCTTGCTGAGAAATTGTATGACCTAGCACGGTCCCTTCAGTCATTAGGAATTCACATTTTTCAGGACCGAGGGACATTTTCATTTCAATACACTTGGTTAAAACTTTTCCCAGGTTAGTCAGTGTTTCTTGGAAGTTGGACCCATGATTAAAGTCATCCATATAGATTTCCATTGAATCATGAACTAGCTCAGCAAATATGCTCAGTACTGCTCTATGGAAAGTGGCAGGAGCGTTACATAACCCAAAGGGAAGGACCCGGTAGGCGAAGTTACCCCATGGACAAGTGAAAGTGGTCTTATCTTGGTCTTACGGGCTGATTGGGATTTGATTATACCCGCTAAACCCATCTAGGAAGGAAAAGAACTTCTTCCCTGCTAGGCCATCTAACACTTGATCTATGAAAGGCAAAGGGAAATGGTCCTTCTTGGTAGCTTTGTTGAGTTCTCGATAATCTACATAGATTTTCCACTTCTCGTTCTTCTTGGGCACAAGCACCAAAGGAGAAACCCACTCGTTGTCAGAGATGGGGTAGATGAATACTGCATCCAGCAACTTTTGCAGTTCTTCTTTGACAATGTCCTTGAGGGCTAGATTCATCCTCCTCTGAGGCTACCTAACTGGCTTACAATCCTCTTTAATGTAAATGTGATGGGTACAAACTGAAGGGTGGACTCCTTTCATCTCCTTATAGCTCCAAGAAAAAGCATCCAAATGGTGGTTCAATAAGCTACACAGCTCCTCCTCCTGAGAGGGGGATAGGGATGAGTTGATCTTCAAGGTTCTCTCAGGGCCAAATTCCACATTCTTAACTCGGGGAGAGGTTGGATCAGTCACACAGAGATCCACTAAAGCACTGGCTTGGGTGTCTTCTACCAACTCTTCTAATGGCAGCACACTGGGAGGTGGATTTTGAATCAAATTTTCAATAAGGTCATCCTCGGTTTGAGGACCTCCCCTGGTGGCTTCCACTGTGCACAATGGTGCAGAGTAAACTTCATCCTCATCTTCCTCCTCCAACCAGAGAGGTAAGTCATGTTCTAGCAGAGGTTGGGCAGGAGGATATAGGACTAGCTGTTTGGACATAGGCCCATTCTTAATGGTCATGCTCCCAGCTCGACAACTGATGTAAGCATCTGTAGTAGCTAACCAAGGCCTTCCCAAAATGAGGGGGTATCCAGTGAGTTTTGCCTTTGGTTGAAGGACCAAGAAGTCCGCAGGGTACTCCCAAGAATCAACGGAGACCATGACATCTTCCACAATCCCTTCGGGGGTCACGGTGGAGCGGTCTGCTAACTGCAGTACTGTCGAGGTCTTTCTTAGGGAACTTTGAAGGTTGAGTTTGAGCATAGTGTCCCTGGTCATCACATTAATGGTAGCCCCTAGATCGATCAAGGTGTGGGGGATTATGGTGCCATTGATGTGGACATCGACTACAGGACTCCTAGGGTCCAGATATTTTGGACAGATTACTTGTTCCAACATCAGGTCGGATAGTTGTCCTATCACATTGATAGTTGGGGAATCTCTCTTGTGCCTACCTGGGTGCCTGAAACACTTCTCTTTGATCAATTTGTCGTAGATTGGTACATCTTTTATGGCCTGAAGAAGTGGTATTTTGACACATAACTGTTTAAGTTCTCCTAGAAGTTCAGTCTCTTATGGGTTTGGTTGCGTGGTTCCAATTAGTCTCTCAGGAAAGGGTGGAATGGCTTTGGGTTCACTTTCTTGTTTTTCTTCCTCATCCTCCTTAGGAGGAGATTTGCTATCTCGGAGGACCTTCCCAGATTGTAGGTTGATCTCCTGAATCTCCACAGCATAGGTAGGGCATGTTGTCTCTCCAGTATATACTTGTTGGGCCTGTCTGTTATTGGGGTTCGGGTTCAGTTGAGCAGGAATCTAGGGTTATCTTGGAGGAGTAGGAGGTAATGGTTGTGGTTGAGCAGGTGGTGGAGGAAAAAGAGTGGGAGGAGAGTTGTATTGGGGCCTCCACCCCTGTTGAGGTGCATTCCACTGAGGTTGTGGCTGAACATGAGAATGAAATGAATGAGCAGCAGGTTGAGTATGGTATTGAGATGGATATGACCAAGGAGGGGGTGCAGACCAGGAAGGATGAGCAGAGGGACCCTAAGAAGGTATGTGAGTGGATTGGTTGGGGTTGTAATAAGTCTGGGATGTCCCTTGCATCCCCTGCTGGTAAGGTCTGGGTCCATGTGGCCTCCTTTGGTTCAGGAAGTAGAGTGGTTCAATGGCTCCTTTAGCCCCTTGGTACATAGCTTTAAGTTCGGGTAAGGTTGGGCACTGGTTTGTAGGGTGGTCTGCCTCACAAACGAAACATACCTCCATGGAGTGCAATGGGCACTCGTTCTTGGGGTGCTTCCTTGTACATCTGGGACAAAAGATGGCCAAAGCCCTCTCAGCTTCCTCTTACTTCTGTTGGATTTGGAAGGTATCCATTTGCATGGCAATGGTCTATCTCACCTCACTTTTGAGGTCTTCCATCTGATTTGTAAACTCGTCTTTGGATAAGGTGGTATTGGCTGAAAGTTGACTCCCCCTACCTTTTTTCCGGGCTGCCCTAGAATGGTTTCTAAACATAGTCTTTATGTCATCATAAGATAGTTGGTAGATGTCTCCCCCAGCTAGCAAATGGAGGGTATCTAGAAGGTCTTCAGGGACTCCTTGGAGCAGAACCATCTTCAGAGATTTGGGGTCAAGTGTGCACCTGGCCCTTTTATAACTGAGTTGGAACCTTTCTTCATAGTCTTCTAAAGATTCATCACTTCCCATGGTCATCTGAAAGATTTTTCCCTTTGTTTCCTTTGACCTACAGTAATCCTGGTATTTGTTGTTAAAGGCTTGCTACATCTGAGCCCAAGTTGTGATATTGTTTCCAGGTAACCCCATGAACCAGCGTAGTGCTGCATCCTTAAGGGTGGAGGGAAATAGTTTCAACTTTGCTCGTCTTCTGCATAGTCATAAGTTCGACAAAGGACCGCAAACTCAAACAAGAAGGTATCAAGGTCTTCAGTGGTCAATCCATGGAAGTGAGGTAAGGCTGAGGGACTTATGTTTTTCATTTTTGTGTCTCCTTTGGTCTCTCAAATGGGAAAGGTGCCTTCTATTCTCCCCCCATTTCCTATATTGTTTCTGTGTTCAGCCATGGTCTCAGGAGGAATGTTTTCTTACTCTTCTTCTGTTATAGGATCTTCGTATATCTCTGGAGGTTCACCTATAGGTTCTTTTGGATCACTGCCACCGAAGAAGAGAGAAGGGTGACTCAGTGATGTGGTGGGGGTGTTGGGTAAGAATTTTCTTGAATTGTCTCTGTTCCTATGAGACATGAAATGAAATATTTTAGGTTAATTTTTGTGCTTTTCTCTACTTGTACTTGCAAAACTGAATTGATTGAACAACAAATTGCAACTAACTAGATTAACCTTGCTAGAATGAAAGTTGCAAAATTGAAATGAAAGTAGGAAATGACTAATTGATGCTGCTAAAATGAAATTGTAGAAATGAAATGCTAAGGTACGCTTGCAGAATTGAAATTGCAGAAATGAAATGCTAATCTACGCTTGCAGAATTGAAATTGAGGAAGGGAAATGCTAATCTATGAAAATAGGAAATATCTAATCTACGCTTGCTGAAATGAAATGAAAGCAGGAAATGTCTAATCTACTTTTTTGGAAATAAAATTTCAAAATGGAAATGAAACAACTAATCTACTCTTGCTGAAATAAACTACTTAGCAGAAGGTTGCAGTAGAGAATAGAAGAAAAGCAGCAATCACAAATACTCTGACGCTTCCCCGACAACGGCGCCAAAAAAAGGATGGTGGGCTCTAGTATTGTAGCAATGATGCTGCAACTCCTGGGACTCCCTTATTTACTTTTATCAACCCAGTTGTTCGTACCAAACTTGGAAGCGACGGTGCTATATGCACGAGTACTAGCTCTTGCTGAAGGCTGTCACTTGATCAACTGGCGCAAGTTCGCTAGGAGCTTAAGCCAACTTCCATGAGCTCTTAGAAGATGCTTTTAACTATGATGGAAAAGCTAACTCAAGAGAGTCTAGTCTACTTGCAGAAAGAAGTTGAAATCTGAAAGGAAACGCAAACCCTAGTAAACCCTAGTTTTACCGACTAATCCTACTGGTGCAAGAAAAGAGATGAAAGTTGCGGAAATGGATACCATTGACTCTTGGAAATGTAAAATGCATGTGACTAAGATACTTCTAAAGTAAAATCTAGAAAGAAACATCTTTTTGTATTTTTGAGTAATCTGGCAGAATTATTATGCATGTGCTTTAATTGTTTTTGACTGTGCAAAGGTTGATTAGCAAAAGGAAATGGAGTGGGTGCTTGCAGGAGGTTGGGAAGGTGAGAAGAGGGCCTAAGGGGTCCCTATCACCCTTCCAGAGAGTTTCACAGTGATCATATTTCAAAAAAACCACTCACGTGAATTTCTACAGGAAGTCTGCAGGGGTTCTATAAGATCTACAGGAAGTTCTACAGGAACAGGCCGAAAGTGATTTTTAGAGGATTGATGGAGGAAAAATGGTGGGAAATTGGAAATGGAGGATGGATAAGAATTTGAAGGGGTGTGGGACCTGGTAAATGAAGCTCAAGAGTGATGAAGATGGTTCTATTTGTTCAAGGATGGAGAAAGCAATGTTGCACAAGAATATAGAAATTAGGGCAAATTGGGAAAGTGTGGTGAATGAAGGGAAGGAATCTTGGATTAGAGGCTGGAATAGGTTGGATGATGGAGGAAGGGTAGGTATGAATGTATTACAGGTACTTTGAACACTATTTTCCAAAACTGATTGACCAAAGACTAGAAAAACCAGAGATCTAACTATTTTGACCTAATCTGACCTAAAAACCAGAAACATGATGAATAGAAGTTTATAGACAGGAAATCATGCAAGATAGCTATGGAAACTAAGCAAGAATAGATCTAAACTTGCAAGTACAACTGGTATCAACTTTTCCAACTCGAAATCTAACACTAGCAATTGCATTGAAAGGCAAAAACAATGTTTTTGTGGCAGCGAGTATGCCTTGGTCTCAGCTAATGGTTCCAAGGAGGGAGAGATGAGATCAAGGATTGCTTGATGGCCTTTTTGCAGATCTTTTCTGTTACCAAACTGTGAAATCAACCTAAAACATGAAAAGCTATTTTAATCATCAAAAGCAACCTAAGTAATAAGCAAGATCTTAACCTAAATAACAGAAATTATTCTATGAATGTAAGGGAAACACATAAAAGTACACAAAGGAGGTACTGGCACTTGGGTTGGGCCCAACCCCAAGAGCTACAGCCTCCTAAGAAATCTCAGAGCTGGTGCAAACCGAAATTCATCTCCATTACTTAAAACATAATAGTCATGTCACAACACTGTTTACAACAAGAGCTCGAAAATGAGCTGAAATGCAGAGCTGCACTCAAGTGTGAAAAACAACTGTTCAATAGCTAAACTACCAAGGCTTGAAGCCTTCCTACTTATGCAACACAAGGACTCCCAATAGTCCTCCTTAACTTTAGGAGCTTGGCTGCTCAAGACTGCAGTTAATCAGCCACTTCACAAAACCTGCTCGGCTGCCCCTTGAAATCATCTTTGGTGGGTTGTTGAACTCCGAGCTGATGGTGGAGAACTTGAGGAAGGGGTCATTTAGTGCAGGAGACACCCTTCCCACAAATCATCAGCCTTATTCCTTCGTATTTGGCTGTCAACTTGCTCATAAATGCTTGACCTTGGTCCAAAAGATGTCCAAAAATCTGCAATAAGCACGTATTAGATTTTGTGGTCAAGTGACTATTCTCATTCATTCAATTAACATAAATATATTCAAAAGCATGCATAAAACTATGAAGAATGGTGGATTAATCGAGAATAATAGGAAAAATGAGCCCATAAAGTTACCCATTTTTGGGGCTCATCAATTTTCAAGAAGCCCTGACTAACCTAGGCAAAGTACTACACAAACGCATTGAAATGAACCTGTCTCTCAGTCCTGAAAATGTGAATTCTTAATGACTGAAGGGACAGTGCTAGGCAACAAGGATTGTAGGTGGACTCGAACAAAATAATAATCATCCAAAGGGTCCCACCTCCTCAAAAGCAGAGAGATGTTAGAAGTTTCTTAGGGATAGATGGATATTACCGAAGGTTCATAAAGGACACCAGCAAATTGGCCTCCCCTTTATTTGGGTTGTTTGCCAGAGATTCTAAGTTTATATGGTCAAAAAGCTGCCAAGAGGCCTTAGACATTCTTAAGGGTAAGTTAACCACTGCACCAATTCTCTGAGGCCCAAACTAGGCCCTCCCCTTTCATATTCATGCTGATGGCTCACACAAATCCATAGGAGAAGCCTTAGGTTAGGTAGAGGAAAAGCTGCCTTATGCCATCTATTTTATCAGTAAGAACTTGTCAAAGGCTAAGCTAAATTATATAGTGACTGGAAAGGAACTCCTGGCTATTGTGAATTCATTAAACAAATTCAAGCATTACATTACAGGCTATCAAACATTTTTGCATACTAACCATATTGCAATCAAATATTTAATGAACAAACCAGATGTGAATGCTCAAATTATAAGATGGTTGCTTTTACTACAACAGTTTTATCTAACCATTGTTGATAAGCCTAGTAAGGAAAATATTGTTGCTGAATTTTTATCTAGGGTAAATGTGCCTGTATGTGAAGAAGGAATGGTGGATGACCAATTACCAGATGAGCATTTGTTTGCTATTTCATTTCTCTCTCCATGGTTTTCTAATATATCAAACTATTTGGTATCAGCATAGTTCCCACAAAACTTGCCCTCCAAAGAAAAGAGCAAGATAATCAGGAAAAGCGCCCCCTTCACTTGGATTGGGGTTAATCGTTTCAAACTTGGCCCAAATCAAATCTTGAGAAGGTGTGTAAGGGAAGAGGAAGTCTTTGACATCCTTCTGACCTGTCATGATGGGCCTTGTGGAGGTCACTTTGCAGCAAAGAGGACATCATTCAAAGTGCTACAAGTAGGCTATTATTGGCCCGCTCTTCATCAGGATGTGAAAAAGTACACTACTCAGTGTGATCGGTGCTAGAGGATGGGAAGGCCTACACCAAGAGATGAAATTCCCTTGTAGCCTCAAGTGACTTTCGAGCCATTTGAAAAGTGGAGCATGGAATTCATTGGGCCTATCAACCCTCCAAAGAAAAAAAAATACATTATTGTGTGCACTGATTATTTAACAAAGTGGGTTGAAACCAAGGCAATTAAGGTAGCAACAGAAGAGAAGGTGGCTGAGTTCCAAAGGGAGAATGTATTCTACAAATTTGGGTACCCTAGAGAGCTAGTCACAGACCAAGGCAGCCTCTTTACCTCCAACATGATTGAATACCTGCTCAGCCATCACAAAATCAAGCATAGGACCTCCACTCCCTATCACCCACAAGCTAATGGGCAAGTGGAGGTGACCAACAAGGCACTGGAGGGCATCTTAACCAAGGTAGTGAGTAGTAGTAGGAAGGATTGGGCAGAAAGACTAGTTGAGGCCACCTAGGCCTATAATATCACATGGAAGACCACTACTGGATTTACACCCTATGAACTAGTCTATGGGAAAAAGGCCTTTATGTCCATTGAGTTTGAATATAACACATTAAGGATGGCAGGCCAACTATATTTAGATCTTAGTAATGCACAGAAAGAGAGATTGTTCCAATTGAATGGCTTGGATGAATTTAGAATGTAGGCTCTCCTACATAGAGAAATAGTTCAGCTTCAGAGGAAGATCTAGCATGATAAACATATTAAGGAGAAGCAATTTCAGGAGGGCGATAGGGCATTTTTATATGATTCTAGGTATAAAGACTTCAAGGGCAAGTTAAGGACAAGATAGCTCAGACCTTATGTTGTGGAAAGATGCTATGATAATGGTTTAGTGAAAATCAGAACTATAAATGAAGAAGCCATTCCTTTGCTTCTTAATGGGAACCGATTGAAAGTGTATAAGAGACCTTTATCAAAACAAGAGTTCATTGATAATATCACTAAAACAGTGATGATGGTGGAGCAAGTTCCAGCTCCTCCCTTATCAAGTCACTAAAAAAGAGAAAAAAAGAAAAAAGAATAAGGACTCAGGTGAAAACCTCCATGAGGTGCCTGAGTCCCATCTTTGGGTTGAAAACCTCGTGAGGTGGCCCAATGATGCAAAAAAAAAAACAGAGAGAAAAAAGACAAGAAAATATAAGAAGGTCCCTGGGTGAAAACCTCCCTTGAGGCATCCAGGGCAAACATCTAGGGTGAAAACCTCTATGAGGCAGCCTAGTTGTTTAAAAAAAAAAAAAAACAAAAAAAGAGAGAGAAAAATATATAATTGTCATGTGCAGGTGAGCGAGAAGGCAAACAAGCAGCAAAATAGGATCTAAAGGGAACCCTGCCTCGCATATATTCATCTCCTCCACTCCTTACCATCCATCCCTCCATCATTTCTATCATTTTTCCACTCCATTGCTTCAATTTATGCAAAGACTGTGTTTTCTACGTGATCCCTTGTATTCCTACAGGATCCCCTGAAAACCTACAGGATGATCCTATAGGAATTACAGTGACCCGAAAAATCTACATGAAGCAATCCGATGGCACATGATATGTTTGTTAGGTCCCTAAAATTCACCCTATGCATGATCTAACACCTCACCTCATCCACCATCATCATCCCTACACTCACCATTCAAAACAAAGAAATCAGTATCAACAGTTTCTGTCAGTATTAAAAAAAGAAGAAGGAAAACATAGAGGAGTAAGAGCATTAATTGAGTATCCTTTGCTCTACACACTTCTACTCCTTTCCATTCATTACACCATCCTCACAACCCTAGCCAACAACATTATTAAAGAATTTTGAGGGAGAAGTAGCTACAGGACATCCTGTAGCAGCCTATCCCATAGAATTCCAATCACACCAGCAACAAGTCTTCACTAGGATGATCCAGGAGCTCCACAATAGTAGCAACATCAGATCTTCAACCACAGATACCTGCAAAAGCAAAGAAACCATTAGAAGACAACAAGAGGAGGAGGAAGAATGCCACGCAACAAATAAACAACGCAGCACCTTTGGTCTTCAACAACTGCAACATGGCATCAAAAACACAGGTAAGTATCCCGCTCGATCACTCATATGCATCATGTAGTCAAAATTTGTAAGGGTTACGAGATAGTTGGTTTATAAGTGAAAAGGTGGCCAGTTAACTTGGCCACCTTTGTTCAGTCAGCACATGTAGAACTGGGTGTCCTCTCACACGTGGCTACAGTCAACTCAAAGACAGAGAAGGAGTAGGACAAAAAGCAGTTAAACTATGGATCTACGAGGTGGGAGCTGATTACGAGGAGTGGGAAATGATGAGGTGGTAGTGGGGACCAACGGTCCAAAAATGGCAATGTACCTTTGCTGCCAGCACACCACCTCACCCTAAAACACCATAAAGGGAAATAAAACATCGTTCCCATGCATTCATGCATTTCACCTCCTCGAAACTCCCTCACTCAAGTCGCTCTCATAACCTAGGCCACCCACCAGAAGCAAAGATCCATCATTTTGCACAGGAATTCCTACAGGATATAGTCTACAGGATACACAGAGACAGTCTACAAGATAGGCAGAGAAGAATTCAAGAGGGGATATCATAGGAATTGGCCACTGCAACTATTCTAAAGAGGTAGGCTCTAAAATTTCATCCCCATTTGCAAGCAAATACACCAGGGATACTCTAAAATCTAGTGAATTTACCAACTGTGAGAAGTAAATTACATATATAGTCAACTCTGTTTTGCTCATGCATTTGAAAAATTGTGTCAACCCTCTCATTTTCTCCTCAAGCTTCACCAACAAGATGATAGGAGGGTTTAATAGAAGAGAGCCCACAAACACTGTGAGAATACAACAACATCCCCAGGTGGATGAAATCTTTACAAGACACAATTGGATGGGGATTTTCAAAAAATTCATAGGGTATGATGATGAGGTGGCTCAAGAATTTGCTCACTCCCTCACTCCACACAGAAGAATCCATGCCATTGTTGTAGTAAGGGGCCTCACTATATATCTCACCCCAAATCTCATCAGCGGGGTTATCACACTCCCCTTAGGAATTCCATGGAGAAAAGAAGACAAAGGAGACAACCAGGTGGCAAAAAGGAAATTGTTTTTAGAAGGTGCAGAACCCGCTGAGGACAAAATGGAGTAAGGAGGACAGTTCGCCATACCCATGGAGTGAAGTAGGCTACCAACTCATCAAATACATCTCATGTGAGGGTAGATATAGTGTTGTTTATGGCTATCACTTCAGGATCCTTGAGGAATTAAGATTTAGGATAGAAACACCACCACACCAAAGACTCAACATACCCTATTTCTTATTGCAATCACTCATAGACTCCAAAAACAAAGTGAAGGAAGGGAATTCCCAACAATTGGCTCCCCATGGGTTGATTAGGATCCGCATTGAATATGCCCTCAAAAACCTCAGAATCCCTATAACATGTTCATTCTTCAGAGACTTGCCAATAGAGAATGACATTAAAGCCCTAAATTATGATGTCAGTCCTACTACCAGTGAAGAGGAAGAAAAACAGGAAGACAAGGATACAAAGCAAGATAAGGATGAGATGGGTGAAGAATAAACTGACACAGAGGAACATGATGAAGCTGAAGAAGAAGAGGGAGAAGAGGAGGAGGATGGTGAAGAAATAGAGGAGTAAATTAAGGAGGAAACTGATAGAGATGATGAAGATCCACAAGAGGAAGAAGACAGGAAAAATAGAGAAGAAGAAGGCAATAAAACAGACAGGAAATAACACAAGGAGGAGTCACCTAGGGTGTCTCCAGAGGCCACTGAGAGAGAGGCAGCAGTTGTCCTCACTACTCTCAGCACCCCATTCAAGTAAAAAGGAAAAAGGAGGAGGCAAACCCCACTATATTTCAGAACAAGAAAGAGCACAAGAGTAAAATAGGGGAAGCCAAAAACATCAACAAAAATTCCTATTGAGATTGAAGATTCCCCTACACAAAATGAAAAAATGCCTTCCCCTAGGTCACCTATCACCTAGGTAAGGAGGCCTTCTACTAGGTTGAGTCCTGACTGAACCTCTCTTAATCAGAGCATAAAACATAAAACACATATACACAGAGATTTTCCCTTGGATCCCAAAACCGGGACTACCAGCTTGATTTTTTTTTTCATTATGTTCTTTTCAATGTTACAATACATATTTATACATGCTGAAGCATCCAATACCATGGACCAAAAACCATCACGTCCAAAACCATGGACCGAAAACCATTGCATCCAAAACCATGTGCGAAAAATCATACACAAAACCATAGGTAGGTCCGCCCAACCTAATATAGGGTCCAAAAACAAAATTTTCTGGGGCACTGCCCCAGACCCCATAGAGTGGGGTTAGCTGCACCCCTCAAACCCCCTGTGACCCCCCCGACGATTCAATTGGCGCAACGAATGGGGGGCTTCACACCCCTTCTAACCCCTCGGTTAAATACGTGGGCTAGTTGTGAAAAGAATATAACACAACCTAGCATTCTCCCACTTGTTGTTTTCTTTCCACAAGGGGCCACAAGAGAGCTTAGTCATTTATCCAGCACTACAATGCCCATTGTTTCTCTACACCAAGAGAACTTCTCATAGCTCACAGATTTTGTCAATGCATCTGCAGTAATCTTCAAAGTGTGCACCTTTACCAACAACACCTTTTTGTCTTCTATCATATCCCTCACAAAGTGATACTAAACATCAATGTGCTTTGTCTTTGAATTATATGCAGGGTTCTTTGCCAAGAAAATTGCACTTTCGCTGTCACAATCTATCCTTATAGGTCCCTGTACTAACCCCATACTTGAACACAATCTCTGCAACCAAATTGCTTCCTTGCTTGCATGAGTGGCTGCCATGTATTCTAGCTCTGTAGTTGATAATGCCACTTCAGATTGTTTCTTACTCATCCAACTGACTGCACCTCCTAATAGGTTAAACACATTACCCACTTGTATATCTTCTCTAATCCAGATCTCCAGCCCAGTCTGCATCAACAAAGCCACAAATATCCAACACTTTGTCCAATCCTGGTCTTCCTTGGTAGCACAAACCATAATCACTAGTGCCACGCAAATACCTGAAAACCTGCTTCACTGCTGTCCAGTGCTCCTTCCCTGGTTTTGACATAAACATGCTCAATAGTCCCACTGCATGTGAAATGTCTGGTCTAGTATAGACCATTGCATACAACAGGCTGCCAACTGCACTTGTATATTGAACAACAGACATGTCCTCTTCCTCTTCTTGTGTCTTGGGACACTGTTCAACAGATAACTTTACACCTACAGGAATAGGAACCTTCATCGGTTTACTATCCCGCATATTAAACCTCTGCAATATTGTCTTGACATACCTCCTCTGGTTTAATGAGGGCTTCCTCTTTGTCCAATCTCTATTAATTTCCATGCCCAAAATATAGTTTGCAGCACCAAGATCTTTCATGTCGAATTTGGAGAACAAATGGGTCTTCAAATCCTGGATAATTTCTTTGTCATTTCCAACCAGCAACATATCATCCACATATAAGACCAGATAAATAACACGGTCATCAATTAATTTAAAATACACACAATGATCTGCTTTGCTTCTAGTGAAGCCAAGTCCCCATATAAATGTATCAAATTTCTAATACCACATCCTTGGTGACTATTTTAACCCATAAAAAGACTTCTTTAACTTGCATACCAATTCTTTCTTACCCTTCACCGCAAAGCCTTCAGGTTGCTTCATGTATATCTCCTCTTCCAGATCCCCATGAAGAAATGATGTCTTCACATCCATCTGTTCTACCTTAAAATCAAAAGTAGTAGCAACAGATAAAAGTAATCTAATAGAAGTTACCTTGGCAATAGGAGAAAAAATATCACCAAAATCAATTCCCGGCACCTGGGAATAACCTTTTGCTGCCAACCAAGCTTTATATTTCTCCACCTTTGCTTCTGCATTTGTCTTCTTCTTGAACACCCATTTTCCGCCAATGGGTTTCCTTCTAGTTGGCAACTCCACCAGATCCCAAGCCTCATTTTTGTGCAAAAATTCCATTTCATCAACCATGGCCTCTTTCCAGAGTTTTCCATCCTCTGAATCTACTACTTCCTTCACAGTTCTAGGATCATCATCAGTAATAGATAAAGCAAAATTTGAACAAAAAGTAGATGGACTATACCTTTCTAGCTGCCTTCTTTCTCAAATTGATCTTCTCACACCCAGAGTTTGTGGCTCTTCATCTTCTGATTCCTCCTCTGCTATAGAGTTTGATTCTTCCTCCTTTAGCTCAAACTCTATCTTCTCAGGTTCCATTGGTTCGACTTCATGTTTAATAACATCTTTCACCTCTCTGAACACCACATCTCGGTTGTACACAACCTTCCTTGTTACTGGGTTCCAAAGCTTATAACCCTTTAAGCCATCCTTGTACCCAATAAAGATGCACTTTTCAGATTTACTATCCAACTTGGTTCATTTCTCCTTTGGAACATGTACATATGCATCACATCCAAATACCCTCAGATGTGAAAGAGAGGGTTTCTTACCAGTCCATACCTCTTGCGGAGTCTTATCCTCCAATGCTAATGAAGATGAACTATTGACTAGGTAACATGCTGTCTCCACCGCCTCTGCCCAGAATTCTTGTCCTAACCTGACACCACTGAGCATGCTTCTTGCACTTTCCATCAACGTATTGTTCATTCTTTCTACAACTCCATTTTGCTGAGGTGTATATGGAGTTGTCTTCTGCCGTGCTACACCACAGTTCTTACAGAATTCTTCAAATTACTGACTACAAAACTCTCCACCGTTATCTGTCCTCAGCACCCTTATCTTCTTCTTTGTCTGGTTTTCCACCAGAGCCTTAAATTCTTTAAACCTGTCATATACTTCAGATTTCTTCTTAAGGAAATATATCCATGTATTCCTTGAGAAGTCATCTATAAATAATGCATAGTATACAGACTTACCCAGTGATGGAACCTTAACAAGTCCAAACACATCACTGTGCACAAGCTCTAATATTTGTTCCACCCTCTTACCACCAGAGGGGAAACTCACCTGATTATGCTTCCCATATACACAATTTTCACAGAAATCAAAATTCATAGAGCTATTACTCATACCTTCTACCATACCTTTACCATGAAGTATTCGAAGGCCCTTCTCTCCAATATTTCCAAGGCTTTGATGCCACAACATGGTCTTCTCTCCAGAGACCACTAGATTTTCTGCTCCACTTTCAGGAACCACGAAACTGTTGCACCCATCAACAACAGTGCTACCTTGCAGCTTGTACAGAGTTCCAATTCGAACTCCCCACATCAATACCAGTGCCCCCCGAACCATCTTGCATGTATCCTTCTCGAACATTGTTTTTACACCTGCATCATCTAGCTTGCTTACAGAAATCAGATTTCTGGCTAATGCAGGAATATGGAGAACACTCGGAAGTGTTCTAACTCGTCCACCTTGCAACTTCAACTTTACTTTGCCGTGAGCAACGATTATATCCTTCCTCTCATCCCCCAAGAAGACATCACCACCATCATATTTCTCATACTCGCAGAACCACTCTCTATGGGGAGTGAAGTGAAAGGATGCACTTGAGTCAATCAACCATGCCTCATGATCTACATGTGTACTTGAAGAAGCCAAGTACACATCCCCACCTTCATCTGAGGTGGTTTTTTCCTCTGTAGAAGGAGCATCATCAAATCCCTTTCCTTTATCAGGAGCTTTGGATTTACAGTCCCTTTTGTAGTGCCCTTCCTTTCCGCATTTCCAGCACACCACCTTTACAGGTTTTCCTGGAGATTTAGATCTACCTCTAGATTTAGATCTCCCACTCGATGACTTGTTTTTGTTTATGTTCTGGGACCGTCCTTGTACAGAAAAGGCATCACCATTCTGGCTATCCATATTTTTCCATCTCATCTCCTCTGTCAGTAAGGATGAGACTATTTCATCGAACTACAAGGTAGTTGCATTGCTACCTATTGCAATAACCAGACTATCCCACAAATCTAGTAGAGAACACAACAAACTGATGCACTTATCTTCATATGAAATTTTAATATCAACAGATAATAACTGACTTACCATAGTATTAAATGCGTTTAGATGTTCTGTCATTGAGTCTCCATCTTTCATCCTCAGGTTATATAGCTCTTTCTGTAGGAACAATTTATTCACCAAGGACTTAGATTGGTACAAAGTCCCTAACTTGTCCCACAAAGCCTTCGTCGTAGCTTCCCCTAATACATTTAGCAATACTAAATCCGAGACACACAATCATATTATGCTCTTAACCTTCCGATCCAACTTCTTCCACTCTTCATCGGACACTCCCGTTGGTTTAGTAGCAGGATCTACCATGATCCACTGATCTTTATCCACCAACAGATCCTCCATCTTAAGTTTCCATAACTCAAAACTCTGACCATTAAATTTCTCGATCTCTATATTTCCACTGCTCGCCATCTTCATTCACCACCAAAATCGACCCCACAAATCTCCCACTAAACAGGGTCTACCACAAGCTCGAGTGAAACCCCTCAGCAACAAAGGCGTCCCCTTGAAGCCAAAACATCTTTGATACCAAATGTAGGTTTTAAACCCATACAGAAATTACCTGCATATGAATTCTAAAACACAGAAAATAAGCAATGTGAGAGCATAACACATAAAACACATATACAAAGAGATTTTCCCCTAGATCCCAAAACCAGGACTACCAGCTTGATTTTTTTTTCATTATGTTCCTTTCAATGTTACAATACATATTTATATATGTCGAAGCATCCAATACCATGGACCGAAAACCATCGCGTCCAAAACCATGTGCGAAAAATCATGCACAAAACCATAGGTAGGTATTCCCAACCTAATATAGGGTCCAAAAACAAAATTTTCCTGGGTGCTGCCTCGGACCCCATAGAGTGGGGTTACCTGCACCCCTCAAACCCCTTGTGACCCCCACTCTACGCAATCGGTGCAACGAAGGGGGGGCTCTTCCCCCCTTCTAACCCCCTAGTTAACTATGTGGGCTAGTCGTGGAAAGAATATAACACAACCCAACACCTCACATACATGAATGTTTGGGACCCTAATTCCAAGATAGGAGATCTACAATTAATGGTTTTGACTTCATGGATGAACCATGAGGAGTCAAGAGCTGTAGAGATGAAAATAATATTGGCCAAAGAGCAGACTGAACCTCTCTTAATCACAACTGAACAATCAAATCCCATGGCCCTCATTAGTACCTGTTAGCTACCTATACCAATAGGTTTCATATTTCATGATTGGTAAATGGAAATGCCAAATATGCTCTGCTTTGGCGATGCAAAGATCCCATATTTCCAAGAGAAAACAAGGTGTGTACATAGCTTGATGTTGACTCAATTTTGATGGATGGTCCAACAGCCTAATCTGGATCATGCCATGTTTCAATTTTTGTTATAGAATAGAGAAAGAAGTCTGTCCAAACTGTTTAATCTTGGCAGACCAATAGCTAGGTAGAGAATTAAGGCTCCCAACTGCTTAATCTGGGACCTTGGAAGCAATAAGGGTAGCCTTAGATAGAAAATCAAAAGAAAAAGCCAAAAGAAAAGAAAAGGCCCATAAGGGTCTGCAAGTCCAAGTGCACCCTCCATGAAGAAACAAAAAATGCTAGACAAAATAGATGGGTAGGCAGATGGGGTTGCAGAAATGTCATTCATTTGAACTGAATCTTGCTGGTCTAACATAAAGGAGGCATCAATGGATAGAAAAGCTCCTCTTCTCCATCATGTTGTGGCAAAGCAAAGGGGCATGTCTAACTTCCCATTTTCCCCCTCCACATTCATTGCTAACACCCCTACACCAGTTGTGTTCATGAAAGAAATCAAGGTCTTGTGTTGGTTCTTGGTTCTTTAAGAGCCACATTTCTTGTCTAAAATTCTTTTCATTTTGATCTACTTCCTATACTAAGTTAATTCCATCCAAAACTTAGTGTATCCACTTCTAAAATCCCTTCTCATTCACTTCTCCCATTCATACTAATCCCTAACTTCTTATTATCTAAATCCCCTATTTTCCCCTTTCCCTTACTATTATAAACACTATGGTGTATAAACCCCAAGCATTTTATAAATACCCCTTCCCCTTTGGCATTATAGCCATATGTTCATAGTCAGGGATTAAAGTGATATCTGGTCAGTTTAAGAACCCGAACCCTACCCCTCTTCCCCTTTCAGAAGTCATTTAAACCATTTAACCCTTCATTTGAAAAATAACCTTGTAAAAAACCCCATTATTACCCATAACCCGCTTTATTTGTAAAATACACCAAAATAACCCACTTTTCCGTTTTATCCAAAGTATTGGCGCAATACATATTTTCATACAAATACATTGAAAAAACCATACAAATTCGCCAAAATCCAAAAGTCCCGCCGGGCGCGTAGTCCAAAGAAAACATTATTTTATTCCCCGCCCCCTTCCGTATCGTCCTGGCACCTTGGCGATCCGTCGACCGTCAGATCTGGCTCTTTTCATCGGACGGCCCACATGCATATCAGGTCGGGCCCGACGTCTGTAAGTTAGCTTCCGAAATTTGTCAGAGGGTGACATCAGGCCTCTGCCACGCGTCGCCCCCAAATTGTATCAGGCCGCCCTCTGATAATCCCGCTTCCATATAAAGAGCGGTGCGATATCAAACCGCTTACCGTTCTGGTTTTGTGTGAACCCGCCATGCCAACGTCACTACCACGTCATTGCCGCGTCACGCCCGCGTCAGACCACTTAACCGCCGCATCAACGCCCCCGTCCGCCAGCACTCCGACATATCCACCACCTATGCGTCCCCGTGGACCACTCACAGGCCGCCACGTCAACCAATGACGTCATGCTGACGTCACCCGACCTTGACCCCACCTGATGACGTCATGCTGACGTCATCCAAAAAAAAGCGCCAAAATCCCAAAAAGTCCATATTTTGCCGAAAATCGTGTTTTTTGTCACTTTTGTTAAAAACGACTGTTGCTCACCTCTGCATGCATTTTACGACCAATCCGTTGCCAACTTGCTGAAATCAACCAGGAGACCGTTGGCGCGCCAAATCCACCTGCATTTGTCACCATTGCCAAGCAAATTTACCAGGTATTTATCAAATTTACCTCCCCTGCGCTCGGTTGTGTCCATAATTGTCTGAAACAAAGTTAAAAGAGTGAGCAAGCTGATATTCACCAGCAAATCCCCGGTGGCCAGCCTTCATTTTCAACTATTGAACCGAAATTCACCTGCAGAGCCTTGTTTACCCAAGTTTTTATCCAAACCTGAAATCTGTCTGCACATTCGTGGACTTAAAACCCAAGCTGCTATAATTCACCGTGAAGAGAGTTTTTAAGGCCAAGCATTTACTCTAGCAGTGCTTTGTGCACTTTTTCAATTGCTCCCCTGCCATTCTACCCTCTGTTCCTCAGTAAGTCACTTCTCTGGTCCAAGAATTATTCCTCTGTGTCGCTCTGTTCAGTAATACCAGTTCACTTACAAATAGAGTCCCTAAGTAACCATGGATGCACCGGTAGCACCTGTAGCCTTGAATATTGCTCCATTAAATGCCCCTCAGAGAGAATTGGAGTGGAAAGCATTAGCAAACCTAGACTATCAAATATCAGAGGAAATGTTAATGCATAGCAAGTACCACATCCACTTGCTAAATGAATTCAAGATTAAGCATGAGTGTGGAACAGATGTATTGGGCATTTGGGACTCTTTCCTCCCAATCTTCAAGCTCCCTCAGGTCAATCAGTTTCCTGACCTAATCCACCTATGCGCGGACTGCTATGACCCCACTCAGAGGGCTATGCTTGACCCTTCAGGCTCAGTTGTTTTTTATGTCACCCCTGAAGCCATCAGAGAGATGCTGCACTTCAATACTGATAAGAAATTGGTCCCTTTATCATTGATAGATCTGATAAAGCAAGGAGCTAAACTGACAGATGCTTAGGTCACCAAGTTAAATCAATTATACATTGACTCTGACACTGTGAAGTATCCTCCCATTTCTCATGTATACCTCAACCAATTGGGCAGAGACCTTGTAGATATGATTAGTCCCATATTGGGCTATAATTCAATTGAGTTTCTTGGTGAAACTGTGTTGGTGATGATGCTCATGTTTGCCCCTGGCAAGTCCCCAATCTGTTATGACTATGCCACTTACATATCCGATAAGATACATGAGCAATTGATGAACTTGTCAAGAGAAAGGGTGTTCAGATACACCTCCTATATCTACCACTTAATCTTGTATTATCAACATGAGAAATTTCCTTTTGTTGTGAAAAGAGTGGATGCACAAGGCAATCCAAGGTCCGTAGTCTATTGGTCCTCTGTTTTCCACTGCAGATCTTGCTCTCCATACACTTATTGTGAGTTTATAGACCTTTTCATCCACCCAGCCATGTCTCTACTTCTGAGCTCACCTCCTCCTAGACTAACTGATGAGATGCAGAGGATTCTTCAGTTGTCTAAGGTATACAGCATTGGGGATTGGTACTATTACCAAAACCACACAGTCATCAGAATATATGGGTGTGAGTTGCCCCCATACAGATTACCCAAATATGTGCCTATGAGATTGTTTGCCCTTGAATACTTCAGGCAATTTGGGAATGCTGATATACTCCATTTTTCAGGCAAAGGCAAGAAAGCACAGCTCAAAGTCAGAAACCAATTAGGCCACTTCATTTACAACAAAAGGGAGGAAGGCTGGCAAGAGGCAGATAGCATGCTAGAAGCCCTTGGCTTACAAACCAGCTTCCTTTGGAAACCATATGACCCCAATCATTTCATAAGTCTAAGAAGGTTCAAATATAGGCTGGCCGGTTATGACCACATAAGGTTGCCTCACATAGAAAAATATGCAAATCAAATAAAGTGGAGGAAAGGCACCTTAGAGGAGGCTACCACACAAGAAGAACTAAGTCAAAGAGCAGTAAAAAATCTCCAAAAGTTGGCTGACCTAGAGCTTTGTTCACAGGTATTTGCTCTTCCAGGCACTCAAGTGGGAGCAGCTGCCTCATCCTCCACAGCACATCAGCAAGCAGCCAAAGCTACTGATCAAACTTCCAGCAAAGGCAAAGAGAAAGAGATGGAGCCAGAGCAGCCACCTCATGAGGAGGTACAGCAGCAGGAAGTGCAGCAACAGCAACAGGTACAACAGCAACAAGGGGGGCAACAAGAAAAAGAGCAATCAAAGCAGCAAGAACAAACATTAGAAGCCCCAAGATCCACAGGGCAGCAGGCTCAGGACACTCTGCCTCCTAGGCAGGAAACTACAGTGGAGGCCTCAGTCAAGGATAATTTTAGGGGCGAATGTTCGCCCTTTGGCGAAATTAAGGGGTTTTAAATTTTTAGTGGACGAATATTTTGTATCATAGTACATTTTTACAAATCACCTTAAATAGCCCACCTTATTTTAAGGGAGAGGGTAAAAAAGGTAAATTTAGCCCTTGAAATTAGGACTTACAACCTTCCATTCGCCCATTTTCAAGAATAGGTTTTATTTAAGTGAATCCAATCGCCCATTTTCAAAAATAGGTTTTATTTAAGTGAATCCTATGGGCCAAATACCATATTTATAAAAGAGGTATGGTAAATTAATAAAAATATAAATAAATGAGAGGTATGGTAAATAAATAAAACATTTTTTATATTTACTCCATAAGTCACCTTATATACATGTAAGGTTGTAAACAAATAAAAATATAAGTAAAGTGGAGGTATGGTAAATAAATAAAACATATTTTTATGCTTACTTAAAAGGTATGGTAAATAAATAAAAATATAAATAAACTAGACGTATCGTAAATAAATAAAACCTCTTTTTATATTTAGTCCATAACCCTCGTTCTATTTATGAAGGCTTAAGAAAGAGGTTTTATTTAAGTGAATCCTATGGGCCAAATACCATATTTGTAAAAGAGGTATGGTAAATTAATAAAAATATAAATAAACGAGAGGTATGGTAAACAAATAAAACATTTTTTTTTATATTTACTCCATAAGTCACCTTATATTTACGAACACTCAAAAAATGGGTTATATTTAGGTGAAACCTATGGCCAAAATACTATGGGACAAATACCATGGACTAGATTGTTATTAATACCATGCAAAAAACCATTATTAACCCTAATATTAGAATTAATAAAAATAAAAATGGCACATGGTATTGACCCATGGTATTTACCAAAATGGCACATGGTATTGACCCATGGTATTCACCTGGAATGTAGCCTATTTAAATGGGGGAATTAAACCAGCATGTAGCCTATGCTAAGATTCACTAGACTTTACAAAGTTTTATTATTTAGTGAAAGACTCACCAAGATCTTACAAGATTTTATAATTGAGTAAAATATTCGCCATGCCTGGTGAAAGATTCGCCAAAAAATTATATATACTTATTATATTATTGATAAAATCGCCTTCCATTTTTCCTATATACCATGGAGATTCACCCATTTATTATATTTATAAATTTAGGGGGGGTTCTTAAAATTTTCCCTGGCCTCGATCCTCCAAACCCCACAAAATGAGGACAGAAATAGGAAGAGGGACAGAGAGACTCCCCTCACAACATCCACAAATCAAGGAGAGAAGAGACACAGAATGAATCCCCTCTCGGAAGAAGAAATGCCTATAGGGAAATCCTTGGGCATGGGCCCACCAAGCATGGAAGCCTCGGCAAGTTCCTTCCAGCAGGAACAAGAAAGGACAGTGGGAGGAGAAGTCAGCTCCTCAAGCCAGCAAAGGGGAGGTGAACTAGGCATCAAACAACAGTTCATTGATATAAAGAAGAGGAATGAGCCAATAAGAATACAGCTGTACAATCATTTGTTAAAGATGGCTCCCACTAACCAGCAGAGATTAATGTCTGCATATGATGTCCAGGAGGGAAAAATGATCATGAGCCACTTTATGCCAACCGCGTTGTAGCCTCAGTCACTTGCAGACTACTTAAGGACCAATCTTGAAGTCCTTGCCAAGGACATCCACCCGATGGAACAGATTGAATTGCATAAGCAAACGGGTGAGATGGTGTATGCCTCCTTGGCAGACAAAACATTAGTGAACTACAGGCTGGAAAATAGCCTAAACAACACCACTGCCCAACTTGAGTTGGAGAGAGAATCCTCCCAGGCAAAAGACAACCGAATCAAAGCGTTGGAGGACATCATAATAGAACTTGGGCATGATCCCAGGGACATCAAGGCTGTACAAGCACTGTTGAAATTGAGGGATGCAGATATGGTAGCATTGAAGAAAATGATTAAGATCCCAACAACCATTCACCCACAAACTGAAGAAGTTTCCCAGCTGAGGCATGACCAAGATGCATCAGCTATGCTGGTATCATTATATAAACAGCTGATCCAGACACAAGAAAAATTGGGAGAATCAGAGGCTGCACTGCAGGCAGCATTACAACAGAAGGAAGGAGGCCAAACTTCTCAGCCCCCTCCAGAAATAATCAATTTGGAGGAACCTCCTCAGACTACTACTCCTCCCACAGAACAGACAGAACAGGCAGCACCATCTACATCAGTGCCAGCACCAACAACAGAGCAGGCTCCAAGCCTAGATATGCAGAAGCTCAAGAATGAAATTCAGGCCTTAGAGGCCCAAATGGCAGAGCTAAATGAAGCCAGGGAGAATTTGGCTAAGCTCAATGAAAAATATGATAAATCCAAGCAGACTGTAGCAGAAAAAGGAAGGGAAATAAAGGCCCTTAAGGAGAAGATAAAGGAGCTGGAGAAAGAGCTCACACTTGACAAAGTGACAGCTGAGCTCAAAACAGTCTTATGGGCCAACATTGGCCAATCAATCACTGATCAATGGCAATACATTGAGACCATTCATGAGTAGATTGAGCTCATAGGGAAAGCACATAGGGAAATCCAGAGAGCAAGGGCATCTCTAGGCAATATGCCTGAGGTTGCCAATAGAATGATTAATGTGCTTAATAACAGAACAAGTGCTCAGCTGGCAGCAATGGGAATTCCAAATAGAACTGAAACCATCCAGCTTATAAAGAGGGTCCTGACACTAAAAAGCCTAGTACAAACACTGGAAAGAAGAAGCCAGGACATGCAGACAGAGGTTAATAAGTTTATGGACAAATTTGTAGCATTACAAAGCAAAGGTCTGCCTAGCCTACTGAACAGCGCAGGGAGACTACTTTCACATGAGAATTATGCCAAAAGGGTCAATTCATTTGCTACTAATCAGATCACTGAAAGACCCAGTACTTCAGAAGAAACAGGGCCAGCATCTGGACGAAATCTCTATAACAGGGTAGAGAACCTATTTTTCATTATGAGTGAAATTAAACATTTGTTTGAAGTGCCTCCAAACTTCTACAAATACACAGAGGCAGATGAGACCTTAGAGGCAATTCTGAGACATCAATTGCCCACACAGGAATTCTGGACTAAAATGATACAGCTAATACTGTAAACAAGGGCCTGTAGTCAAGTTTTTTCATTAAAATACATAAGTTATCATGCACAGGAAAAGTTGATGAATTCATGCATGTATGGAGAAAAATGGGATGAGCCAACTCAGCAAATCTACTCGGCCACTAAAGCAGCACTGACAGTCACAGGATGATAGGGCCGAGAAGTCTACAGGATGACAGGGACATAAAGACACATCGTTCAGCATTTATAACAGAGCGTTCAACCGACTCAGTGGCCTCCAAAGGTCAAAAAGTCTTCTGACAGAAATAAGGAGCATTTATTTTGTATTCAAAGCTGTAATTACTTTCTTATCTGCTGTTCTGTAATAGTTGGTGAATGTATTTATTTCTAAGATGACTCAACGCTTCAGATATTTTGTATGACCAATTGTATATATTCCCCCTCGCATAAGCTTGCAGGGGTGGTTGTTGATTTCTCTTCTAGAGTTTCTTATGCTGTAAATTTCCAGAGTATTAATGCAAAAGCTGATGGAATTTCCAAAGCTCTGCGTTATCTGAGGCATTGTGGTGTTTTGCTGAATATTACAGGATTCCTACGTATTTCATGGCACAATAAGTTCTCCTTAAAACTTTTCGTTATGTGTTTTTGTTATCTTTTCATAGCTCATTCATGTTTCTGTGTTTCATAGTTAATGGCAAAGAAAAAGAATAGTTCCAGGATTTATTCACATAATACCCTGAACTCAATCTATGCTGTTATAAATGTTTTTCTTCAGTTATAGTCATAAGGTGTAATTCTTAACTGCTGCACCTCCAAACTATATCTTTCACAGTGATTGTTGTTTCAGGAATTCAAGTTTGCTCCTGTACAATATATCTCTTTCTCACACCCCAGCTTAGTGGAAAATTCTTAATTGCTTTTCACTGGTTAAACACACTTTGTAATCACAATTTCAATTTTGTTTCATGATGTATTCAAATGGCCCTGCAGTTTCAGAAACTCAACTCAATATTCCAGACAACCTGTAGCCACAGACTCCATTGCCCAATGAACTAATACTGTCTAAAGAAATCCACCTTAAGTACAGAGAGACATCTCTCAACCAAAACACAAAATCAAAACCCTGAACTCATAACTAGCCTAAAATTTTCACAAAACAGAGACAAACCTTAAAGAGAGAGCCCTCTCTGATTACAGTTTGGCTAGAAGCTGTAATCCAAAGATTGGTTAGTGGTTACCCCGGCCGTATTCCCTTGGGAGTCAAAGGGAACAACCTGGGTGTTAACATAAATGGCGACTCCGCTGGGGAGAGCATATTTTTCAACTGTTGTCTGTCCCTAGACAGTGGTTCTAAAAACCTGAGCAGTCCCTTGAAACAATTCTAAAAATATCCTGAAAATTTCAAAAAAGAAGTTCAGAAGCTGGCTCCTAAAAGGAAAACAAGGCACACTAGGTCAAATCCTGACCCAAATCCTCCTCCTGTTTTCGATAACCCCAATTTGATCCATAAAACTCATAAAATCCAAGAGGAATGGGAGCAGTCTCCTGAATCTAGCCCTGAGGCAGCCCAGCATAGCTTTATCCCCACCCCTGCTAAACCTACTATTCACCTCCATACCACTCATTCCTCCCCCTCTTCATCATCCACTTCACAAAATATATTGGCAACACCTAACACTCAAACTGCTATCGTTGTTCCTGTTGTTCCAGTTGTCCCACCTATCCCACCAAATATGGCGAATCGTTATGCACCCCTTCAGCTGCCTAACAATCCTGGGGCCATGCCTCAGGATTACCAAGGAAAAATAACTTATTTCGATGGAACCAGTACATACACTGCCTTACAACATACTAATAAAATGCAAGACTACTTTGAGAATTATGAGATAGATGATGATGATGTAAGGATGAAAATTTTTGTACAAAGCCTGACAGGTGAAGTAAGAACTTGGTTTAGGGCATTGGCACCAAACTCTATAGCTAATTCGGGTGCCCTTTACCAGACCTTTCTAAACAAATGGGAAAAGAAAAAAGACCCTCTGCACATTCTATCTGAATATGACACTATAAAGAGGGGTCCACAAGAAACTGTTTCAGACTATTGCACTAGATTCAATTCTGTCTATAGTGCCATTCCTCAAAACCTTAGACCACCACCTGATCTAGCATTAATCAAGTTCCCCGATGGATTTGATGCTGATATGGCATATCAATTGAGAGAAAGAGCCCCTGCTACTTTGGCAGACATGCAAGACATAGCAGTAAGCGTAGAGGCAAATTTGATTGCCAAACGAAATAGGGCAAGAATTGAAAGAAGAACTACATTTAAAGAAGAACCCTCAGCATTTGAGCAGAAGTTAGATGCAATCATCAAAGGTATGGATAGACTTGGGGACAGAGTGGAAACCATAGAAAGAAAGTCATCATGGGAAGGGCAAACAAGCAATGTAAGAAACCAAAATTTTAGAAAAACTCAAAATCCCAATGTTGGACGGACTGATCCTGACCAACATGTCAGACCCCCTTTCCAAGAGAATTATGCTGAGGCTTCCACATCTGGTGAACCCAATGAAGACCCTCACATTAATCTGATGGGTTTGGATGGTGAAAATCAAGTCTTTTTAACACAGGAAGATCATAAAGATGATGACATCAAGCAGTTCCAAACCAAATCAGGTGAGTCATTTGATTTCAAACAAGGATATGATACAGCTGTTTATGAAGTTCACAAGCAATATAAATTGAGGAGTAGGACAATAAATGTGACACAGCCTGACAAAACAAAGGAAACCCCACAACCTAAGAAGGCTATTGTCACAGAGCCAATTGACAAAACTGATCCAATCTCAAAGGAAGTAACAGTTGAGGAAATAACTGAAACATCCCCCTCAAAACAACAACCAGTAGATACAACACCCTTCCAACATAACCCAAGCAACATTTCTCAAAAGACAAGTAAAAAGGATAAGCCTCAAGATCAAAAAGAGAATCATGAGGAAGGCATCAAGGATTCCATTGAGAAGGAAAAGGTTGTTAACCAGAACACTAAAACCCAATCTGAAAAACCTTTTGATTTAGAAGCTGAAATTGGAAAACTGAAAATAGCCATTCCTCTCTCAGAGCTGGCTAAACATGACATCTATAAACAACAAATCAAGAGATCCCTTCAGCTTACCCATAACAAAGATGATGTCAATGTACTGGATGACACCCCTGAACTACTTTTCGGTCCAGAGGTTGATGGAAAGACAGCGGTTACAGGAATCTTACCTTTTTATGTCAGTCTGCATGTTCATGACAAGGTATTACACAATGCAATGTTTGATTCAGGCGCTTCCCACAACCTGATGCCCAAATCAGTCATGGAAAGATTAAATCTAGATATTACAAGACCATACAAGGACCTATTCTCATTTGACTCCAGCCAAGTTAAGTGTTTGGGTCTCATAAAGGATCTCTGTGTCTCACTCGTCCAATACCCTAATAAGACAATCTTGATGGATGTTGTAGTTGCTGATATCCCACCTAAGTATGGAATGTTGTTATCAAGATCATGGGGAGATAAACTTCAAGGTTCCTTGCAGTTAGACATGTCATATGCCACTATCTCTGTCTTTGGGAAACCTAAGAGACTATACAGAGAAACACTCATGAAATACATGGTCAGCAGTGAAGAAAAACCTCAAAATTTTCCCATATATGCTTTCCATTCTGATATAGATTCATACATTCTCTTCAATGATAATTCAGGCCCTATAAATGATGAGGAAACCAAGACACTCAAACAAGATCAGGACATTTATGAACAAGCTGCTGATCTAGAAATCACGCTGATTCAATCAAGTGATGAGACTGACCTAAAAGACAAACTAAATGAAAAACCAGAACTTCAACTCACAATTCCAGATTACAGAGAAGCTATTAAGTCTCCCCTAGAACAAGAAATCCTATGGTTCCTTGAATTTGATGGGTCAGTCAACAAATTAGGGGCAGGAGCAGGAGTTTGGATACATAATGAACTAAACAGTCATGCAGAAGGTCGAGCTTATAGACTAAATTTCAGATGCACTAATAACATGGCAGAATATGAAGCTCTTTTACTAGGCCTCAAACTGGTAAAATCCTTACAAGCCACAAAGGTTTCAATCATGGGAGATTCAGACTTGATTATCCAACAAGTAAAGGGAAATTTTGTCACTAATGACAAAAGGTTGAGATCTTATAGGTCTGTTGCTGCTGAAATACTAAACTCCTTCACTGAATTTCAAATCACCAAAATCTCTAGAAACCATAATCTTCATGCTCATAGTTTGGCCACATTTGCAAGTACCTGCAAGCTTCCTTTTGAACCTAAGCATTGTTTTACAGCTGAGATAAAACACAGACCTTCTGTCCCAAACAATGTTAAATATTGGCAAGTATTTGAAAATGATACACAAATAAATAATTTCTTGACCTTGCAACAAGAGTTTGCAGGACTAAATATTGACACTGAGGGAGCAAGTCAATCACAAATACTAGATCAACAGAACCACAGGGAAATGTCACCCAAAACAGCTAACCAAATGCTACATCCAACAATTTTTAACAAAGATAACATACAAGAAATTCAACAAATCAGTTGTGAAGAAATAGCTGGTGCAGAGGCTGAAATCATAGAGCTGAAAGACAATTTTCTTCCAACAGGCCTAACTCCATTAGAGGACATTTTTTACTCAAATGATATCCCTAGAAAACCGAAATTGCAGCCCCTTAATTCTGCCATTGAAGAATGCAACATTGGAACTGTTGAGCAACCCAAGATAATAAAATTGTCTGCATCCCTACCTCCTGATCAGAAGCCTAAATACATTGACCTTTTCAAAGAGTTTCAAGATGTCTTTGCATGGAGTTATGAGGACTTAAAATCCTGTGACACCTCTGTTATCCAACACACCATCCCTCTCAAGCCAAATCAAAAGCCATTCAAGCAAAAATTGAGAAGGATAAATCCCATGCTTCTCCCTTCAATTGAGAAAGAGGTACAAAAAATGTTTAAAGCTGGCATCATAGCACCAATCAGGTTTTCTGATTGGATTTCAACAAGAAAGAAAACTGGTGAGATAAGACTTTGTGTTGATCTTAGAAACTTAAACCAAGTGTCCCTCAAAGACAACTATCCCTTACCTAAGATGGATCATATTCTTCAAAGAGTGGTAGGAGCTTCAAGGATCTCATTACTTGATGGATTCTCAGGCTTTAATCAAATCCTAGTGCACCTTGATGATCAAGACAAAACTGCATTCACAACCCCCTGGGGAACTTTCAAATATGTAAAAATGCCTTTTGGGTTGAAAAATGCAGGGGCAACATTTCAAAGAGCAATGGATATTGCTTTTGCCAAGGAGATCCATGACTTCCTTGTTATTTATTTAGATGACCTCACACCTTTCTCAAAATCTGACCAAGAACACTTGAAGCATTTGAGGCAGATCTTCTTAACATGTAGGAAATATGGAATTTCCTTGAATCCCAAGAAGTCTCTATTTGGTTTGGAAGAAGGTAAGCTGTTAGGTCATATCATTTCAAAGGATGGCATTAGAATTGACCCAGACAGAATACAAGCTATCTTGCAAATGCCCCACCCAAGAAACATCAAAGAATTACAAGCATTCTTGGGGAAGATCAACTTCCTAAGGAGATTTATCCCAAATTTGGCAGAATTGAGCAGATTACTAAATAACATGCTTAAAAAGGATTCTAAAGTAAAATGGATAGTAGAAGCAAATCAAGCTTTTGAAGGAATAAAATTGGCCCTTACCCAAACTCCAGTCTTAACAAATCCACAATTTGACAAAGAGTTTATCATTTTCTCTTTTGCCTCCCAGCATATTATTGTTGTTGTCTTATTACAAAAAGATGACCAAGGAAATGAGAGACCTATTGCTTTCTTTAGTAGAGCTCTCAGAGATGCACCCATGAAATATCAGATCATGGAAAAGCAAGCATATGCTTTGGTCAAAGCCATTAAAGACTTTAGGATTTATATCCTATACTCCCATGTTAAAGCTTATGTGCCAAGTCCCATTGTGAAAGACATACTCACTCAGGAGAACTTAGAGGGCAGAAGAGGAAAATGGATTGCTAACATTTTAGAATTTGACATTGAAATAAAACCTACAAAACTGATAAAAGGGCAAGGTTTGGCGAAGTTAATGTCTGAAACAAACTTCCAAGCCTTAGACATAAACCAGCTGGACAATGAACCGGATCTGGCGACTCCAAAGATCAATGTAGCCTTTGAACAATCCCCTTGGTACTCTGATATATGTTATGTGTTGCAAAACCTGTGTGCTCCACCAGGATTGTCCAGAACTAAGTGTAGGTTCTTAAAAATGAAAGCTTCAAAATTTTGTGTCATGGATGGCAATTTACTTTGGAAAAACCATGAGGGTATACTGTTAAACTGCTTGATTGAGAATGAGACTAACAATATCATGAAAGAATTTCATGCAGGTGATTGTGGTGGAAATTTGTATTGGAAGTCCACCGTGGATAAGATACTGAGGGCTGGTTACTATTGGCCCACTGTTTTCTCTGATGTCAAAAAATTTACCACTTCATGTCATAAATGCCAAGTATTTGAGGGAAAAAGAAAGTTACTGCCACTTCCTTTGAGGCCTATTGCAACTGAGAGACCTTTTCAGCAATGGGGCTTGGATTTCATTGGGGAAATTCACCCTTCATCTTCAGGCCAGCATAGATGGATTCTAACAGCAACAGACTACTTTACTAAGTGGATTGAAGCTGTTCCATGCAGACAAACAAATGATTCCACTATCATCTAGTTCCTTGAGACCAATATCCTTGCTAGATTTGGTTGCCCTGATAAGATAATAACAGACAATGCTGCTGCTTTCAAATCTAAGAAGATGGTGAACTTCTGCCACAAATTTCACATTACCTTGGGCCACTCCACTGCATAGTATCCCCAAGGAAATGGCCTTGCTGAATCATCAAATAAAAGCCTTGTAAACATCATAAAGAAGGTGTTGGAAGAAAATAAGAAGAATTGGCATAAGAAGCTTGTGAATGCTTTATGGGCAGATAGACTAACAACCAAGAGATCAATTGGGGTCAGCCCATATGAGTTAGTCTATGGATTAGAAGCCAAATTTCCTTCATCACTAGGGGTCCCTGTCATGCAACTGCTTCAAGAAAGTCAAGCTGAGCCAAATGACATGCAAAGAAGGATCAATCAAGTAATATGTTTGCAGCAAACTAGAGACCAAGTTTTCAGCAGAGTTCAAGTTTTACAAGAAAAATTAAAGAAAGCTTTTGATAGAAGGACTAAGGCAGAAGATTTCAACATTGGTGACAAAGTCCTCAAATGGGATTCAAGAAGGGAAGATAAAGGAAAACATGGAAAATTTGATTCCCTTTGGAGAGGACCATTTGCTGTTCAAGCAGTACAAGGAAACAATACTTATTTCCTTAAAAGTCTTGATGAAGTTGATTTAGATGAAGGTCCTGTGAATGGCAGGATGTTGAAGCACTATTTTGACTACTATCCATGAGTGCAGCCTAAGTATCCCTTGTACATATTCAGCTGTATATATTACTTTCTGTTAAAATGTGAAAATGTAGTTTTTTCAAGTTTTGTCAATTATCAGCAAAAGGCAAATAAGTTCAGAGACCTACTAAGATGGGAAGGGCACAGTGTGGAGAATTCAAAGAAGAATATTCCAAGTTTTGATACAAGAAGTCAAGGGCCAAGGCATTCTGACCTGCTGTTCTTGGTCTTTCAAATGGAAAAACCATCCCCATGTGGAGCCACTGCTAGCTACCTATACCAATAGGTTTCATATTTCATGATTGGCAAATGGAAATGCCAAATATGCTCTGCTTTGGCGATGCAAAGATCCCATATTTCCAAGAGAAAACAAGGTGTGTACATAGCTTGATGTTGACTCAATTTTGATGGACGGTCCAACAGCCTAATCTGGATCATGCCATGTTTCAATTTTTGTTATAGAATAGAGAAAGAAGTCTGTCCAAATTGTTTAATCTTGGCAGACCAGTAGCTAGGTAGAGAATTAAGGCTCCCAACTACTTAATCTGGGACCTTGGAAGCAATAAGGGTAGCCTTAGATAGAAAATCAAAAGAAAAAGCCAAAAGAAAAGAAAAGGAACATAAGGGTCTGCAAGTCCAAGTGCACCCTCCATGAAGAAACAAAAAATGCTAGACAAAATAGATGGGTAGGCAGATGGGGTTGCAGAAATGTCATTCATTTCAACTGAATCTTGTTGGTCTAACATAAAGGAGGCATCAATGGATAGAAAAGCTCCTCTTCTCCATCATGTTGCGGCAAAGCAAAGGGGCATGTCTAACTTCCCATTTTCCCCCTCCACATTTATTGCTAACACCCCTACACTAGTTGTGTTCATGAAAGAAATCAAGGTCTTGTGTTGGTTCTTGGTTCTTTAAGAGCCACATTTCTTGTCTAAAATTCTTTTCATTTTGATCTACTTCCTATACTAAGTTAATTCCATCCAAAACTTAGTGTATCCACTTCTAAAATCCCTTCTCATTCACTTCTCCCATTCATACTAACCCCTAACTTCTTATTATCTAAATCCCATATTTTCCCCTTTCCCTTACTATTATAAACACTATGGTGTATAAACCCCAAGCATTTTATAAATATCCCTTCCCCTTTGGCATTATAGCCATATGTTCACAGTCAGGGATTAAAGTGACATCTGGTCAGTTTAAGAACCCGAACCCTACCCCTCTTCCCCTTTCAGAAGTCATTTAAACCATTTAACCCTTCATTTGCAAAAGAACCTTGTGAAAAACCCCATTATTACCCATAACCCGCTTTATTTGTAAAATACACCAAAATAACCCACTTTTCCGTTTTACCCAAAGTATTGGCGCAATACATATTTTCATACAAATACATTGAAAAAACCATACAAATTTGCCAAAATCCAAAAGTCCCGCCGGGCGCGTAGTCCAAAGAAAACATTATTTTATTCCCCGCCCCCTTCCGTATCGTCTTGGCACCTTGGCGATCCGTCGACCGTCAGATCTGGCTCTTTTCATCGGACGGCCCACATGCATATCGGGTCGGGCCCGACGTCCATAAGTTAGCTTCCGAAATTTGTCAGAGGGTGACGTCAGGCCTCTGCCACGCGTCGCCCCCAAATTGTATCGGGCCGCCCTCTAACAATCCCGCTTCCGTATAAAGAGCGGTGCGATATCAAACCGCTTACCGTTCTGGTTTTGTGTGAACCCGCCATGCCAACGTCACTACCACGTCATTGCTGCGTAACGCCCGCGTCAGACCACTTAACCACCGCATCAACGCCCCCGTCCGCCAGCACTCCGATATATCCACCACCTATGCGTCCCCGTGGACCACTCATAGGCGGCCACGTCAACCAATGACGTCATGCTAACGTCACCTGACCTTGACCCCACCTGATGACGTCATGCTGATGTCATCCAAAAAAAAAGCGCCAAAATCCCAAAAAGTCCATATGTTGCCGAAAATCGTGTTTTTTGTCACTTCTGTTAAAAACGACTGTTGCTCACCTCTGCATGCATTTTACGACCAATCCGTTGCCAACTTGCTGAAATCAACTAGGAGACCATTGGTGCGCCAAATCCACCTGCATTTATCACCATTGCCAAGCAAATTTACCAGGTATTTATCAAATTTACCTCCCCTGCGCTCGGTTGTGTCCATAATTGTCTGAAACAAAGTTAAAAGAGTGAGCAAGCTGATATTCACCAGCAAATCCCTGGTGCCCAGCCTTCATTTTCAACTATTGAACCGAAATTCACCTACAGAGCCTTGTTTACCCAAGTTTTTATCCAAACCTGAAATTTGTCTGCGCATTCGTGGACTTAAAACCCAAGCTGCTATAATTCACCGTGAAGAGAGTTTTTAAGGCCAAGCATTTACTCTAGCAGTGCTTTGTGCACTTTTTCAATTGCTCCCTTGCCATTCTACCCTCTGTTCCTCAGTAAGTCACTTCTCTGGTCCAAGAATTATTCCTCTGTGTCGCTCTGTTCAGTAATACCAGTTCACTTACAAATAGAGTCCCTAAGTAACCATGGATGCACCGGTAGCACCTGTAGCCTTGAATATTGCTCCATTAAATGCCCCTCAGAGAGAATTGGAGTGGAAAGCATTAGCAGACCTAGACTATCAAATATCAGAGGAAATGTTAATGCATAGCAAGTACCACATCCACTTGCTAAATGAATTCAAGATTAAGCATGAGTGTGGAACAGAAGTATTGGGCATTTGGGACTCTTTCCTCCCAATCTTCAAGCTCCCTCAGGTCAATCAGTTTCCTGACCTAATCCACCTATGTGCGGACTGCTATGACCCCACTCAGAGGGCTGTGCTTGACCCTTCAGGCTCAGTTGTTTTTTATGTCACCCCTGAAGCCATCAGAGAGATGCTGCACTTCAATACTGATAAGAAATTGGTCCCTTTATCATTGATAGATCTGATAAAGCAAGGAGCTAAACTGACAGATGCTCAGGTCACCAAGTTAAATCAATTATACATTGACTCTGATACTGTGAAGCATCCTCCCATTTCTCATGTATACCTCAACCAATTGGGCAAAGACCTTGTAGATATGATTAGTCCCATATTGGGCTATAATTCAATTAAGTTTGTTGATGAAACTGTGTTGGTGATGATGCTCATGTTTTCCCCTGGCAAGTCCCCAATCTGTTATGACTATGCCACTTACATATCCGATAAGATACATGAGCAATTGATGAACTTGTCAAGAGAAAGGGTGTTCAGATACACCTCCTATATCTACCACTTAATCTTGTATTATCAACATGAGAAATTTCCTTTTGTTGTGAAAAGAGTGGATGCATAAGGCAATCCAAGGTCCGTAGTCTATTGGTCCTCTGTTTTCCACTGCAGATCTTTCTCTCCATACACTTATTGTGAGTTTATAGACCTTTTCATCCACCCAGCCATGTCTCTGCTTCTGAGCTCACCTCCTCCTAGACTAACTGATGAGATGCAGAGGATTCTTCAGTTGTCTAAGGTATACAACATTGGGGATTGGTACTATTACCAAAACCACACAGTCATCAGAATATATGGGTGTGAGTTGCCCCCATACAGATTACCCAAATATGTGCCTATGAGATTGTTTGCCCTTGAATACTTCAGGCAATTTGGGAATGCTGATATACTCCATTTTTCAGGCAAAGGCAAGAAAGCACAGCTCAAAGTCAGAAACCAATTAGGCCACTTCATTTACAACAAAAGGGAGGAAGGCTGGCAAGAGGCAGATAGCATGCTAGAAGCCCTTGGCTTACAAACCAGCTTCCTTTGGAAACCATATGACCCCAATCATTTCATAAGTCTAAGAAGGGTCAAATATAGGCTGGCCGGTTATGACCACATAAGGTTGCCTCACATAGAAAAATATGCAAATCAAATAAAGTGGAGGAAAGGCACCTTAGAGGAGGCTGCCACACAAGAAGAACTAAGTCAAAGAGTAGTAAAAAATCTCCAAAAGTTGGCTGACCTAGAGCTTTGTTCACAGGTATTTGCTCTTCCAGGCACTCAAGTGGGAGCAGCTGCCTCATCCTCCACACCACATCAGCAAGCAGCCAAGCTACTGATCAAACTTCCAGCAAAGGCAAAGAGAAAGAGATGGAGCCAGAGCAACCACCTCATGAGGAGGTACAGCAGCAGGAAGTGTAGCAACAGCAACAGGTACAACAACAACAAGGGGGGAATCAAGAAAAAGAGCAATCAGAGCAGCAAGAACAAACATTAGAAGCCCCAAGATCCACAGGGCAGCAGGCTCAGGACACTCTGCCTCCTAGGCAGGAAACTACAGTGGAGGCCTCGGTCCTCCAAACCCCACAAAATGAGGACAGAAATAGGAAGAGGGACAGAGAGACTCCCCTCACAACATCCACAAATCAAGGAGAGAAGAGACACAGAATGAATCCCCTCTCGGAAGAAGAAATGCCTATAGGGCAATCCTTGGGCATGGGCCCACCAAGCATGGAAGCCTCGGCAAGTTCCTTCCAGCAGGAACAAGAAAGGACAGTGGGAGGAGAAGTCAGCTCCTCAAGCCAGTAAAGGGGAGGTGAACTAGGCATCAAACAACAGTTCATTGATATAAAGAAGAGGAATGAGCCAATAAGAATACAGTGGTACAATCATTTGTTAAAGATGGCTCCCACTAACCAGCAGAGATTAATGTCTACATATGATATCCAGGAGGGCAAAATGATCATGAGCCACTTTATGCCAACCGCGTTGCAGCCTCAGTCACCTGCAGACTACTTAAGGACCAATCTTGAAGTCCTTGCCAAGGACATCCACCTGATGGATCAGATTGAATTGCATAAGAAAACGGGTGAGATGGTGTATGCCTCCTTGGAAGACAAAACATTAGTGAACTACAGGCTAGAAAATAGCCTAAACAACACAACTGCCCAACTTGAGTTGGAGAGAGCATCCTCCCAGGCAAAAGACAACCGAATCAAAGCATTGGAGGACATCATAATAGAACTTAGGCATGATCCCAAGGACATCAAGGCCATACAAGCACTGTTGAAATTGAGGGATGCAGATATGGCAGCATTGAAGAAAATGATTAAGATCCCAGCAACCATTCACCCACAAACTGAAGAAGTTGCCCAGCTGAGGCATGACCAAGATGCATCAGCTATGCTGGTATCATTATATAAACAGCTGATCCAGACACAAGAAAAATTGGGAGAATCAGAGGCTGCACTGCAGGCAGCATTACAACAGAAGGAAGGAGGCCAAACTTCTCAGCCCCCTCCAGAAATAATCAATTTGGAGGAACCTCCTCAGACTACTGCTCCTCCCACTGAACAGACAGAACAGGCAGCACCATCTACATCAGCGCCAGCACCAACAACAGAGCAGGCTCCAAGCCTGGATATGCAGAAGCTCAAGAATGAAATTCAGGCCTTAGAGGCCCAAATGGCAGAGCTAAATGAAGCCAGGGAGAATTTGGCTAAGCTCAATGAAAAATATGATAAATCCAAGCAAACTGTAGCAGAAAAAGGAAGGGAAATAAAGGCCCTTAAGGAGAAGATAAAGGAGCTGGAGAAAGAGCTCACACTTGACAAAGTGACAGCTGAGCTCAAAACAGTCTTATGGGCCAACATTGGCCAATCAATCACTGATCAATGGCAATACATTGAGACCATTCATGAGCAAATTGAGCTCATAGGGAAAGCACATAGGGAAATCCAGAGAGCAAGGGCATCTCTAGGCAATATGCCTGAGGTTGCCAATAGAATGATTAATGTGCTTAATAACAGAACAAGTGCTCAGCTGGCAGCAATGGGAATTCCAAACAGAACTGAAACCATCCAGCTTATAAAGAGGGTCCTGACACTAAAAAGCCTGGTACAAACACTGGAAAGAAGAAGCCAGGACATGCAGACAGAGGTTAATAAGTTTATGGAAAAATTTGTAGCATTACAAAGCAAAGGTCTGCCTAGCCTACTGAACAGCGCAGGGAGACTACTTTCACATGAGAATTATGCCAAAAGGGTCAATTCATTTGCTACTAATCAGATCACTGAAAGACCCAGTACTTCAGAAGAAACAGGGCCAGCATCTAGACAAAATCTCTATAACAGGGTAGAGAACCTATTTTTCATTATGAATGAAATTAAACATTTGTTTGAAGTGCCTCCAAACTTCTACAAATACACAGAGGCAGATGAGACCTTAGAGGCAATTCTGAGACATCAATTGCCCACACAGGAATTCTGGACTAAAATGATACAGTTAATACTGTAAACAAGAGCCTGTAGTCAAGTTTTTTCATTAAAATACATAAGTTATCATGCACAGGAAAAGTTGATGAATTCATGCATGTATGGAGAAAAATGGGCTGAGCCAACTCAGCAAATCTACTCGGCCACTAAAGCAGCACTGACAGTCACAGGATGACAGGGCCGAGAAGTCTACAGGATGACAGGGACATAAAGACACATCATTCAGCATTTATAACAGAGCATTCAACCGACTCAGTGGCCTCCAAAGGTCAAAAAGTCTTCTGACAAAAATAAGGAGCGTTTATTTTGTATTCAAAGTTGTAATTACTTTCTTATCTACTGTTCTGTAATAGTTGGTGAACGTATTTATTTCTGAGATGACTCAACGCTTCAGATATTTTGTATGACCAATTGCATATATTCCCCCTCGCATAAGCTTGCAGGGGTGGTTGTTGATTTCTCTTCTAGAGTTTCTTATGCTGTAAATTTCCAGAGTATTATTACAAAAGCTGATGGAATTTCCAAAGCTCTGCGTTATCTGAGGCATTGTGGTGTTTTGCTGAATATTACAGGATTCCTGCGTATTTCATGGCACAATAAGTTATCCTTAAAACTTTTCGTTATGTGTTTTTGTTATCTTTTCATAGCTCATTCATGTTTCTGTGTTTCATAGTTAATGGCAAAGAAAAAGAATAGTTCCAGGATTTATTCACATAATACCCTGAACTCAATCTATGTTGTTATAAATGTTTTTCTTCAGTTATAGTCATAAGGTGTAATTCTTAACTGCTGCACCTCCAAACTATATCTTTCACAGTGATTGTTGTTTCAGGAATTCAAGTTTTCTCCTGTGCAATATATCTCTTTCTCACACCCCAGCTTAGTGGAAAATTCTTAATTGCTTTTCACTGGTTAAACACACTTTGTAATCACAATTTCAATTTTGTTTCATGATGTATTCAAATGGCCCTGCAGTTTCAGCAACTCAACTCAGTATTCCAGACAACCTGTAGCCACAGACTCCATTGCCCAATGAACTAATACTGTCTGAAGAAATCCACCTTAAGTACAGAGAGACATCTCTCAACCAAAACACAAAATCAAAACCCTGAACTCATAACTAGCCTAAAATTTTCACAAAGCAGAGACAAAACTTAAAGAGAGAGCCCTCTCTGATTACAGTTTGGCTAGAAGCTGTAATCCAAAGATTGGTTAGTGGTTACCCCGGCCGTATTCCCTTGGGAGTCAAAGGGAACAACCTGGGTGTTAACAGTACCCATAATTTGATTGCAAATGATCCTCAACTAGCACCTAGATACCTTGCTGCTGAAGAGCAAGAAATTTCACACTTTGAGAAGATTTTTAGGCTGCTAGGAGATGATAGTATACATGCTTGCCTAAGGAGATGGAACACACTACCACACAACTTCAAGATAAGGGAATATCACTCCCCTCAAAGGTTGAGAGAGGCACTCAATAGGACACCTGTGTATAAGAAATCTATGCAAAGGTTGAAGGTCAATTGGATAGGCCTAAAATTCAGTCCACCACTAATCTTATGGATACTAGAAGGGAGAAAAGAAGAATAAGAAAAGAGGCAGTGGGAGGAAGTAGAAAAGAAAGTAGGCTTCTATGAACAAGAAGAATAGACCACAACAGAGGCATGGGATGTCAGAGAGGCTACCAGAGCCATGAGGGATATGGATATTGACTAAGTTGCTCAGAGGATGAGAAACACTTTCAGTAGGGGGGTGATGATGAGCCTCATCATTGGGTAATTATATGGGCCTTAATTCACCTGCTAGCCTAGTCAAACCAACTATTCTCATAATTTATTGCATACTTTTGATTATATTTTATTTATGAGATGAGTTAGAGTTGGATATTTTGCGTTGTGATCTAATGTGCATTTAATGAAAGATTAAAGGATAAAAGAAAGGAATTTTGGCAAAGACAATGGTCAAAACTTGAATGGGACAAGGGAGAGGGATTATATGAGGTAAATCCTCCTCATTCACTACCCCTCCTTTCAAATATTCCTCCATTAGCTCAGAGTGCAAACAACCAAATCATGAGGACTAGAAGGTAGCCGAGCAAGTGAAAGACAAAGCAACAATTTATCTTGAGTTTTGGAGCTGAGCCTCCCTAATTTTATGGAAGTCGTTGGAGACTTCATATGTATAAGTAGAGAGGCCTTGGACCTCAGTAAGATTCATATTTTTTGATTGTAAAACACTACTCTATTTCCCAGCTGCACGACTTGTGACAGTTTTGGATGTAATCCGTTATTTTGATAATAAGAATGAGTTTTATTTTGATCCAACACTAAGTTAACTCAGAGGGCTGAAGCTCTTGGGTTAGGGCCCAACCCTAGTAGCCAAGGCTCCTCTTTATTGTACATGTATGCTAGTATAGATTCATAGTTTAATTGTTCATTTGCTTAGTAGATGCATTTCCATTACAATAGTGTAGATTAGATTGGTTGTGTGATAGTTTGCTTCCATTTGTGCCTTCTTTCAAGTAGCAGGTTAGCAAGGAGAAAAAGGATCACCATAAGGTTGTCAGTAGGTGTCTCAGCCTCACTTCCTCCCTCTGGGACCATGACTTGAGGAAGGGACCCTTCAGCAGCCCCAAAAACACAGATTTCTAGTTCTTGCATGAGCTTTGGAGTTTGTTGTCTTTGATTCAGTATTTGGTTCATGTTGCAAGGAATATTTCATTGTCATATTTTTCCATCTCCATTTCTGCAATAAGATCTCACTCATGCTTTCATTCCCTTCAGCAACTTTCTTCATGCATAATATAGGCAATTGATTCATGATTTTCTTGTTTATGAAGATGTATCTTGTTGCATAGTTCTTGGAAGAAACACAGGTTTTAATCAAAGTAGGTACTTCATGAGGAGACCTAGACTTCATCACCAAAAACCACCTTCCACTTCATCCACCTTAGCCATCTCTTGTTCGACCATCTCCCTCACTACTTTTTTTTTACCATTTTTCATTGAAATTCCCCTAGTTACATTGAGCGAATCTAGCCATCTCTTATCTTGGATATTGACTCCTGAGTGCTCCTAGACCTTCTAACATCCCATTCCACTCATCATACACCTTTCCCAAGCTTCTCAACACCTCCAAAACCCCACAATTAGCCCTCGATTGTATCCTGTAGGTTTCTTGTAATTCCTATAGGATCATCCTGTAGGTTTCTAGTACATCCTATAGGTTTTCCTAAAACTGCCTATTTTGAGGCTGAATTGATGGGAAACCTTTAGGAAGTCACACAAAGCCTCCTAGGACCCTTCCACACCATCCAACCACTCCATAAACCTTCTAGCCATCCTCCATCACCTTTCATTCATGTGTCACATCCACAAGAGTAATTAATTTGCATACTTGCTTTTGCCTAAAAAAAAAAAAAATGAAAACAGATTTTGTTTAGTTTTTTGCTTACACACTAGTATGGTTTGATGCTCTTTACTTCTGCAGCTTAGATAGTAGCATTTGTTTAGTGTTGATTTAGAAATTCTACTTATCATAGCTGTTTAAATGGTTAATTAAGATATGGCGTGATTTAGCATTACATGTTGTTTTCTTCATTACTGCAGTACAGTAGCTCTCTTAGAGTAGATTTTCTCTTCTTCCATCAAAGAATCAAGCTTCTTCTGACTCTATAGAAGTCTGGCTTGGAACCCCTGGGGTCTCTTGCCAGATGAATAGTGACAATAGGCAGGACCTTCACGTTTACTTGTGCATATAGCACTGTCACCTCCAAGTTTGCACGAACCCTGGGTTGATAAGTAAAGCTGGTAGGTTAGGAGTTGCAACATCCTTGCTGCAATACAGGCACTCATCATCAGTGCTAATAGCTAAAATGCAAGAAAAGAAAATACAGCCTAAGAAGCCTGTGCAGAATTTACAAATGATGAGGGCTGAGCCCCGCGAGGAAGATCATAACATTAATATTGTACTAAGAAGTGGTATGACAACTGGCGCAGATAAAGGTAAGCAACCTGAGGAAGACAGATGGGTTCACAAAGCTTTTGAGAAATAAGTCACCTTTGACCTTAATCGCACTAAGGAAACATTCATGTAAGAAAAGAAGAGCTTTGTTGATGCCTCCACCTCAAGAAGCCATGAAAATACACCAGAGACCAGTGCAACGCAAGAGGTTGATACTTCTGTACTCACTATTTTTTTGGAGATCTGCATGAAGTTGCTGTGTGATCAAAATTTTTTTGAAGGATTGCAAGAATTAATAGACAAGTGTGCCAACAAGGAAAAGACTCCTACATAGTAGTGCATAGTTAGAAAGATTGGTAAGCATAAGGCATGAATAAGACGTGAGATTTGGCTAGCAACACAAATAGGCGATTACGAAATGGACTAGGTAATTTTGGATATGGGGTCCTATGCGAATGTTCTGTTGAAATAGACTTGGGAAAGGATGGTGTGACTTGCACTACAGTGGTCTCCAATTCAACTCCGAATGGAAAACCAGCAGAAAATCATTCATATGGGATGATTGTATGGTGTGACGGTTGATATTGAAGGTGTGAGTGCATTAGCGGATTTTGAAGTTATAGAAATTGTTGATAACAGTAATCCCTACCCTACGCTCCTGGGAATCGAATGGGCTATTGATATGAATGGGGTCATTAATTTGAAGAAGAGGAAAATGGCATTTGAAAATAAGTCACTTAGGGTCGTAGTGCCATTGGATCCTATGGAAGCAGCACGCTATACCGAACCTGTCCATGATTATGTAGAAAGTGACGACGAGCTGGATCAAATATAAAAGATAACAGTGCGAGATCAGGATTGGATCAATCCAACGGCGGATGGACGGATCGTATGGGATCGGGAGAGTTCATGTACTTCTAACTCAGATGAGGAGTTAGAGCATTGGAAGAACCACTTACATGAAATATCTACATTGCGATGAAATATGATGACAAAGTCACTACACTGGGTTTCGTCGGAGGTAAGGAAGCTACCTTATTATGATGGTATGACTAACATAGATATGTTTTTAAATGTGAAGTCCCTGAAGACCACCATTTCCAAGCATTGGAGTTGGCGCTACATGCTACGCCTACACAATGGTGGGGTACGCATAAAGAAAGTTTTGCTAGATGGAGGGATTACAAGCGAATGATGAAGTTATGATTTGGGCATGCTAATACAAGAATGACTAAGAAGTACAGTGGGAAGGATGATCCGCGTGATCATCTAGCGAAGGGGAATAAGGCATGGGGGACAGAACCACAGCTAGAATGGGTACATATATTTTGTCATACCTTGGATACCATCCCCATGAACTAGTATCTCAAAACAGAGCTTTGCCACTGCACTGCGGAGTGGGATGTATTGAGAGAGAGTTTCTTATTGACCTTCATCTTCGAGGACGGGTTTGAAAGAATCGATGAAGCGCTTCTAGAGATTAAATAAGTTATCTTCAGGATGCCAAAGGAACCTATGGAATGGATCCAACCTAATTGGAGCACCCAGCTGCGCCACACATTGGAATGATATAATGCGACTGCTGAAGAGGAGGAAGAAGACCCGCGGAATATCAATATTCCAGAAACAGAACATCATAGCATAATAGAAGGACCACAAATAGAGAACCCAGACATCTCTGCACCTTTGAAAAGAAGACAGGTAAACATTGGCACTGAAGAAGAATCGAAGTTCACAAAGATTGGAGCTTATTGGGATGACGCTATAGTAGACAAAGTTGTTGAATTACTTCACGAGTACCAGGATCTCTTCCCCACTAAGTTTTTATATTTAAAGGGAATTTTTGGCAATTTGGGTATTATGCAGATCACATTGAAGCCAGATGAAAAGCCTGTCAAACAGAGGCCTTATCGCCTTAATCCTAAGTATAAGGAGAAGGTTCGCCAAGAGGTGGATAAAATGAAGGATGCCAACATTATAGAACCTATTGAAGAGATTAATTGGGTGAGCCCGATGGTAGTCCAAGAGAAGAAACAAAAGGGAGAAATAAGGATCTGCGTAGATCTGTGAAAGCTGAATGATCCATGTGTTCATGATCCATTTCCAACTTCATTTACAGATGAAGTGTTAGACAATGTAGGAGGGCAGGAGGCCTATTCCTTTACTGATGGGTTTTCCGAGTATCACCAAATTAATATTGTTCCAGAGGATCGAAACAAAACCACATCGCGATAGAGTGAGGTTGCTTTTAGTACACTGTTATGCCTTTTGGATTAAAAAATTCTCTTACAATATTTTCCCACGTAGTCATAGCAGTGTTCAAATAATTCATTCATAAGTTTCTAGAAGTATACTTCGATGACTGGACGGTGTTTGGATTAGTAAAACGCCATGTAGAAAGTCTGTACCTTATGTTGGATACATGTTGAAGATAACATATTGCACTGAATTTGAAAAAAATGTATATTATGTGTTCCTTTTGGGATCTTGCTAGGTCATGTCGTGTGTAAGAAAGGATTTATGGTGTATACTGAAAAGATCATTGTAATTGTGAATAGAGGCCCCTAGGAACATCAAAAAGTTGCGTGTGACGCTGGGACATACTGGATACTATAGAAAATTCATTAAATCCTATGATCAAATTACCGCGCCCATGGAAAAACTACTAAAGAAGGATGCAACATTCTATTGGGATGAGGAATTTTAGCGTAGCTTAGCTTTTTGAAAGAAAAGATGGTGACCGTGCCCATCCTGGTATTTCCTGATTGGAAGAAGGAATTTCATGTACATGTGGATTCTTCTTGCATTGCGTTGGCTGCATTACTAACATAGGGAGGCAAAGGTGAATGGAATCACCTTATAACCTTCGGAAGTAGGAAGTTATCAAAAGCTTAAGAAAATTATTCAACGATGGAGCATAAGGGGTTGGCCATGGTCTACGCGTTGCGTAAATTCAGGCACTATCTGTTAGGGGGACATTTCAAAATGTATACAGATCACTCTGCCTTAAAGTACCCAGTCAACAAGCCTGTGTTAGGGGGAAATATTTGCAGATGGTTGCTATTATTTCAGGAATATGATTTTGAAGTTATTGTGAATCCGGGTCGGTTGAACACTGGTCCTAACCACCTGTCGAGGATTGAAACATGTGAAGAACCTAGTAATTTGGAGGAAGGGTTGTTGGACGCGCAACTCTTTACAGTACGTGTAGCAGATGGCCATTTTGCTGACATTATTCAATTCTTAAACTACAGGGATGGCGCCGGAAGGATATACAACTCAGCAGAAGAAAGAACTAGTTGTTCACACAGCAGATTTTTCGGTCATTGCAGGACATTTGTACAAAATGGAGGTAGACAAAATATTGTGGAGATATGTGCTAGTATTTGAGCATGATAGTATTCTTGCTGAAGCTCATGGGGGATATGCAGGAGGCCATTCTGCAGGGAAAGCAACTGCACAAAATATTTTGCGTGCAGGATTATGGTGGCCAACATTGCACAAAGATTCCAAAGCATACTGTAAGGCGTGCGATGCATGTCAACGAACTAGCAAACTGTCACATAGGGATGAACTACTGCTACATCCTTAGGTATCTTTGCAGGAATTTGAGAAGTGGGAAATCGATTTTATTGGGCCAATTCAGCCACCTAGAAAGAAAATGGGAACGTGCTACATTATCACTGCCACATAATATTTAACTAGATGGGTGGAAGCACAACCAGTGAAGGATTGTACAACGACTACTGCAGCCAAGTTCTTATTTGAATACATCTTAACATGGTTTCGATGCCCGAAAGTATTAATGAGTGATCCGGGAACACACTTTCTGAATGAAACGATTAGTGTTATGACAGATGAATTTCAGGTCTACCACCATAAGAGAACACCATATCAGCTGCAGGAAATGGGACAATCGAAAATTTTAACAAAATTTTGGAGAACGCATTGAAAAATGTCTATAACACACAGAGGAATGACTGGGATGTGTGTGTACCTGCAGTACTATGGGCCTACGGAACAACCTGTAAAAAGCTAACAGGGAAAACGTTGTTTATATTGGTCTATGGCATCGAAGCGGTGATGCCTATGGAGTACATTTTACCTAGTCTGCACATAGCATCTTTGGCAGATATGGTGGATTGCGAGGCTTTGGAGGAAGGGATCGCACATCTAGTGGAGTTAGAGGAGGACCAATTTCTGGCGGGATTCCACCAACAAGTGCAGAAGGAACATGAAAAAGCATAGCATGATCACCATATCAAGCTTTGCACTTTCAAAATAAATGATCGTGTTTTTATATGATATAAAGTTCACCAAATTTCTGGGTAAATTCCAGATGCATTGGTTAGGACCGTATATTGTCAAAGAAATTACAGAGGGTGGCATAGTTCAGCTCGTGAAGTTGAATGGTGAACCTTTTCCGAGAAAAGTGAATGGGAGTCGACTGAAGTTGTATACGGGGGATCTTGCAACTGTGCAATGACTATATGAATGCAGGATCATCTTAGTACTCTAGGCAGTTGCAATGGAGCAAGGGACCATAAACTACACTGCCTGACTGAGAGGACATGGCAACAAGCAGGCTGCGCGAAGATTGACGAGGGAGCACTAGATGAAGCTGTGCTCAGGACGTTGCACCATGGAGGTGGGTGCTGTGTAGCCCAGGCCAAAAATATCCATTGGTGTCACTGTAGTTGATTGGAATGAGAAAATACCGTTAGGAGGAGTGGGTAGGAGGCAATTAAGGTGAAAACATTTGAAACTTTTCTGCCAAAGGTGCATTTATGATAGAGCTATGAAGGGAATGGTTGGATTTGAATCCGAAAATTGCTATAAGTATGTCCTATTAGTCTACAAAGAAACACTTTGTTGTCTAAGGATTTCTCTCATACACCGAGAATATTGGGAGGTTTTTTCAAGAACCAAGGGCTTGCTCATTATTCTGATACATTGTGCCAAGTTTTTGTGGAGAGGATATCCGAGCCTATGAGTTCTGAGGCCGTGGTGTCTGAGGCCCCAACTTTGGAAGCTGCGGGTGTAGAAACTACGCCAGCAATACCTGTGGTGCCAAGGTCTCCTAGGCAAAAAAAGTCTGCGTCTAAGCCAAAAAAAAAGAAGTCGGTTGTTAAACCAGTGCCCCACTCACCTAGAAATAATTCGCAAGAGGTGCGGCAGAATGAAAAAATGGACAAGCAAAAGAAACATTTTTTGCCCCTAGATCTAGACGAAGAGGAACTCCACTAAGGGATTGAGGGCTTGGAAGTCGAGGACGTAGAACCAATCACTATGCTTCCAACATATGTGCCTCCATGAAAAGGACAAAAGAATGTGACGAAAGACCCCGATTCCAGCAAGTTTTCAATTGCTACGCCACTGCTCCCAGTTGAAGTTCAATTTGAGGGTTCGCTCTTAGCGCGCATACCAGCGTTAAATATGGAAGACGAGGACCTCACTGACTAGGATAAATTCTTGCATTTAGTGACAAATCAATATATGTCCCAGATATATTATGAAGATATAGGGGTCACGAAGTTGGAACCCATGAAATGGGTTAGAGTTTAGCTGGCAGGACTTTTGCACATGCTATTCGTACTCCATTTTCACCGCTCCAACATTAATACAATGTGTGTGTGACAATTGCTGACATTAGTGTATGATGGGTGTTTATGGCTAGGTGAGCCTATCCCCATCATGGATATGTTAATCCATCAGATTACTAAGCTACCATATAAAGGAGCAGACCTGGCAAAGGAGTTTGCGGGTAAAGCCAAAGAAAAACAACTCGCAAATTGCATGAAGACCGAGTTCGGGCTTGTAAAGGGAAAGCACAGATATTCTATCAGCTCCATAATAGATCAGGCGATAAAATTTGCAGTGTAGATCCTACCAGTTAAGATAATGTGGAAGTGTTGTGCAAATGAAGTACCCATGCCAATCATTTCATTAGAAGTGCAGTGTGCGAACGAGGTCCAGTATAACTGGGTCGAGTATCTGTGTAAATAATTTTTGGTGAACTATCATGAGGGGCAAGAGAAGAGCCAGTCATTCCACTATTCTTGGCTCTTATTGCTCATTGTTTTGGTGGCATGGAGACTTCCGGAGGACAGTCAATTCTCTCCACTTAATGAGATCCTCCCAAAGGTAGCAAAGTTCACTTCGTTGTGGCAGACAAAAGATGCGACACAGATTACAAAATCTAATGTTTTTTTTGGTATTCATGGATATGGACATCTGAATGGCTACAAACCAGAGGCCAAGGTTATCTCCCACCTTGTTCGAGCAGCTAAGAGCCTTCTCAGAATTTAAGACAAACTTTCACAATGTCTAGATCCAAGCGAGGAAAGACCCTCAAGAGGTATGGCACAAGTTGTTGTACTTATTGGCTAACACAGATGTATAGGAGGTTGTGGGTGGATGGCCAGCAGAGTGGCGCGAGCCCACCCAGTTGGATTTCAGGACAAGAAAAGTGGGAGCCTCCACGCAGACCTCTGCTATGAAAAAGAAGAAAGAGAACAGGTAGTTGTGTGGGAGAAAGCTACCCAGTAGAAGAAAAAATAAGCTGCTCCTAAGGCAGTCATAGAGGCAGAGTGAGCTGCGAAGGAGTGCACTGCTAAAGATCAGGCTGAGAAGGAAAAACAAGATACAAAAGCAAGCAAAAAATCAACTTCACAACGCACTAATGAGCAGGAGATATCTGCCCAGGGAGACGATGGGGGTGAGGAGGTGTCCACCCCCTTTAAATTCCAGAAGCGCACAAAGGAGAGAATAACAAGTTCATGGAAGAAGCAAGAATGAGATAAAAAATCACAAGTGGACCCTCTTATGCTAACAGAGGGCGATTTAGATGATATCGGTGACAAGGTTCATGATACCACATCCAAGCTATGGTCACACTTTGAGCAGCAGTATATGCAGATACTGGGGAGTGTCCAAAAGGATTTACGCAAGCTACAGATCCGGGCTGATTGGGTCAAGGTGAGAATTGGGAAAGTGAGCGTGGCGCAAGTGATCGTGAGTGTTACAGAAGTGGAACAAACAATGGACCTAAGGATCATTCCTTTATCAGAAGGATCCTTGCGAGGAGATAACGAGGCATAATGCAACACACCAGAGAAGATCAAGGATATTGGGATTAATGTGGCCGCGCTACCGTTCCAGGCCCTCCATGCATTGCATTAGGGTGTTTGAGATGAGTTGCAGAAGAGGGAGAAGCGCACCCTTGCATTCCTTAGTGAGTGTAAAGTAGAAAATGCACATATGTACAAGGAGAAGACGCAGGTGCTAAAGGAGAAAGGGGAAATGAATGTTTGAAGCACAAACCTCGAGTCACTAATTGAATAGGCCTGTCAAACAGTTCCAGAATTGCATATCCCAAACAATGCACAGGTCAAATGTCAGAAAATTAGTTGCTGCGGTGCGCAATGCCAAAGATGAGGTTGAGCACGTCGCTTTTGAGTTCCAGATGATGATAGTTGAACTCTAGCTCAAGCTTCAACCCACTACACTACCAGAAGTTCGGGAACAAAGAGGTGTAGCTATAAAAGAATCTATGGATCAACTAGATGTCATAGTCCACAGTTGCGATCAACTATTCAATATGGAAATGGGCCTATGGGACACATTACAAGAGGATCGTAAGCTGCAAAATTTGAACACAAAAATCCAGGAAGTGTAGGGAAAATATCATGAAATCAGTATGACTGCGCGGATGATGGCGCCAGTCCAACACTTCACGCGCTTGTAGGAAGGCAAGGAAATGCAGGTGCAGATCTAGGAGTTATAGAAAAAGTAGTCCCTGCTAAGAGATCAGCTTCAACCTTGGAAAAAGGAAGCCAACCAACTTTCACAGAATATTCATGAAAAGATGAAGGCCATGTAACAAACCTAGCGGACTATGCAACTCGCAGTGGAGGGGCCAACCACAAAGAAATTGGTCCAGGAGGTACAACAAGTAGGATAATAGAGCATAACGGAGCTTCAAACATTGAGTAAGGCATTCAACGAACTCTACCAGAAAGTGGAAAAACCAGTTGAGTGAATCGAGGGGGAGTCACAATCTTTTTGTTGGGGACCTGTTGGGATGGGGTCCCCAGTGGTAGAGTTGGATTAAGTTAGTCAGTTTTTGTAAAGAATTTTGTAAAGAATGTAAAGTATCTACGAAATGTGGATGCAGAGCGCGCAAATAGATATGAGTCAAAGGGGTCTTAGCCCCTTGTTTTGGTCAATTTTTGAAGACTCACCCATGAGCCGGGGGCCATGGTATTGTATTAGAAAATATATAAATAGTTGATTCATAGCGAGTCTTAGAGATAACTTTTGATAGAAAAAGAATAGAGAGATGAATAAATGAATGATGTTGTAAAGGTTTCATAAACAAGAAGGCTTGTTCATATTAGTAGTGAAGGAAAGGCTCCGCAGCTGAGTGCACGGAGGCCTAGAAGAGTCCACAACTAAGTGCATGGACCCCTACAATGAAGTGCGCTATTGAAGTTTCTAAGTTTTCTTAGTTAGAAACCCTTCATGCACTTTATTTGATTTATTCCTACCTACTTGTTATTTTACTTAACAAGTTATTTACAATGTAAATACTGAAAATAAACACTAGTGCATGCTTAACTATATTACAGATCAACAACTAAAGGAAACAGAAACAATCACACCATATGACACCATTATTTTTGGACCAATGTCCTTGGAAAAACCCAATGTAGGAAAACTGGTGTAGCTATCTGAGGGTTTTATTATTAAGCAATATCAAAGTACAATCTAGGTGCTGAAACTGGCCTACCCAACAGAGAATTTCCTTGGAAATAATACCTCTTAGGTTCTAACAAATCTCTTGGCTGAAACCCTGGATAATCCTTCAGGTAGCTACTCAGCATCAATCTGCCCTAGAAACCCCAGTTTCAGCCTATATCTAGACTGCGTCAGCCCCTCTCTGCCCAGCACTGGACCTGTGTCACCCTGGATGGGTCTGCGTTAGCCTTAGGAGGCCCTTCGTCAACCCGATGACCTTCTCTGAGGCTCTGTACAGCTCCCGGCTGCCTCTATGTGGCCCTACATGAGCCCTAGTTGTTGGCCTTATGAGATAAGTGTTGTCCTTGATGGCAAACCTCACTGATGACAAATCATAGTACAGAAGGTCAGCAACAAGGAATTGATGATCAGACTATAAGAAGAAGAGAAAGTTCATACACGCAGGTTCGTTAAGCCCAAGTCGCGTGTACACGCAGGTTGGCTTCAGTAAAAGCGCGTGTATGTGGAAAAGTACCTTTGGTCCATGGCGGTTAGTCCTTGGAAGTTGTGCCTATGGTTTCGGACCATTGTGTCTCGACGGGCGTGTCGATCCCTAGTTTTGAAGTTGATGGTATTGTGTTACTATGGTTTTGGCTCTTGGTATTGAGCAATGCCTAAGGCTATATAAGGAGAAGGAAATCATTAGGCAAGTGTATCTGAAATGTCTTGAATATCTGATGAAGCATTAGATCCAGTATGCAGGGTTATGGGTTGATGATGCACTGCTTGATCTGAGCTAAGGAGAGATCTCACCGGTTGATGGAGAACTAGATCTAAGGAGAGATCGGGATCAAATGGTTTGAAATGAACTATCTTTATGATGCTTATTCTAGATCTACATACTGACGCATGTATTGTTCTATAAATGTTATGAGTATGACTGATGTCTGGTACAGCTGCAAGTTATGAGAAATTATTTTTAGATCTGTACGCGGGTTGTCTTTGGCAAAAGCGCGTATACACGCGGGTTTGATTCATCGAAGTAGCGTATACATTGTAAAGCTTGATATTTGAAGTTGCAGATGGATCTGATGGTTATTACAGAGTTCTGTGTCTGCTCTGTGTTCTGGTGACTGTTGTTAACAGGGTTTCAGTGATTCAGAGTTTGATGATTGTTTTGAGCTTCAATGATAGTTATGGGTCCAGTATGAAAATTGGATGAAAAGTGGCCTTACAGATTATGTGTTGTGCTTCAGTGTATCCAGTCTGAAAATTGATGAAACATGGTACCTGGAGGTGAGAAGATTGTAGGCAAGCACCTACGTACTAGTATCTAAGCTAGTACAAAAGCTAAAGGAGATCTTTGGAGCATTGTAGCAGGTAGCAGCCTGCGTACTAGTAAATGGATCGGCTAGTACAAGAGCAAAGGGGGTTGTAGCTCCCGTACTGGTATAAGACTGCACCAGTACAAATATTGTAAAAGGATTTTCTTATTAAGAAGAAGATTGAGATGACTTGCAGCAGGTGGTTTTCACCCACATTGGGTTTCCACCTTATATCTTTGTGTTCATGAGTGTGGCTCTTGTGTGATGTTCTGTTCTGTTATTCTGCACCTGTTTACTGTTAATATGCTTAATAATGATCTGATGCATTTACTGAAGATTAAGCTAACTGAATTATAAGATCTCTGGATATACGCGAGTTTCATTAGACACAGTAGCGTGTACACGCGGGTGCACTTAATTGAAGTAGCGTATATGTTTCTGAGTATGAAATTGAAAAGTTTGATTGATCTGATAATACTGATTCACCCCCCCTCTCAGTATTATTTCCAACAATTGGTATCAGAGCAGGTCCTTTGGTAGAAGCTTGATCGCTTGAAGGAGATCCGTGGAACAATGGGAAAGAAGCTTAAGAAGAAGGGTCATAAGAAGAAGAAGACATCTCAGAAGGACTATGACAGTGGGAGAGTCGATTGGGGATTAGGTATAAGAAGTTCTTCAGATTCAGAATCAGATTCAGAATCATTATCAGGTATGAATGTGTTATCCTCTGATGCTCCTGCTATATTTCCTTGTGAAAGTGATGGAAGTGATAGTGAAACTACTGAACATGCTTTTATGGGTGAGCAAGAAAAGTATCAAATAGAGGCAGTATTTAGAAGGCTTACAGACAAAGTTAAAGATCAACAAGATCTATTGAACAAAAGGGAATGTGCTTTCAAAGAAGAAGTTACCAAACTAAAGGCCCAACTAGAAGAAGGAAACAAGGTAAGAAAGCTACTCAAGGACAAGGAAGACCAATGTCAAAAATTACAGCATGAAGTGACATCATTAAGAAAACAAGTCAACGAAAGAAGCACAACCATCAAGAAACTCAAAGATAGATCCAGCTACTATGAAAATCTTGAAGCTACAATCCTCTCACTAAAAGGAGATCTTGAAGAATCAAAGAAGCAGAATACAGATCTACTCCAAGCTATTGCAAAACAAGAAATCGAAGCCACCAACTTAAAATCTCAACTAGAATGTACCTTCCGAGTTCGTCAAATGCAGCAGGATGTGAATGAAGAACAAGAAAAGGAGATTCTCAAACTAAGGGAACAAATGGAAGAAGGAAGGAAAAGTGAAGAAGATTTGAAAAAGCAATCTCTTGAAAAAGAAGAACAGCTTCAGGTTGAGGTAAATATCTTGAAAGGTAAACTAGAAGAAAAGGATAAGCTTTTACGATTTCAAGATAGTTCTAAAGTCTTGGATGATATTCTTAGTAGTCAAAGGTCTCCTGCTATAAAGACCGGTCTTGGTTTTCATGAATCTGTTGAAGGTGAATCTAGTTCACAAGGTGAGGCAAGGAACTCTAAAGAGAAATCTAAAGTGATCAGTAAAGAAATGAAAGATCCATCTCATCATCAACCAAGGAAAGAGATTCTTCAAAGAAAATCTTTTACTCCTCCTATGAATAATGTTGAATGTTATGTATGTCATAATCTTGGACATGTTGCAGCTAGATGTAGAAGAAGAAGGGTTCAAGACCATCATGCAGAAAGATCATCACACTCAAGGTACTTTAATGGATATTGCTTTGCTTGCAATATGTTTGGTCACAAAGCTGTTGATTGCTATAGGAGGAATATGAAACATGTAAGATGTTATGCATGTAACAAGCTTGGACATATAGTAAAGGAATGCAGGAACAAAGGATGGACATCACACCAAAAGAAGAAAACCTCACCACACTTGAAGATATGGAGGAAGAAGGAAGTACAGTCAGCACAATGTACTGAGACACAGCACAGCACAGACATATCAGACTCAGAGGGAGCTGAAAGTGTAAAACTTCAGTGTCCTGAATCTCATACGCAAGTTCCTTAAAGGGAAGTCGCGTATATACGCGAGTTAGACACTGCAAAGTCGCGTATATGTCAGTCTGAGGAAAAGCAGTGGGAACAGGATCAGAAAAAGGATCTGATATGATTCAGTCTATTATTTGCTCTATTGGTTACAGTCTGCTGAGGATGTGTGGAAATGTTTTGTTACTTGTATGATGTCTAGAAGTGTTTTGATCCTAACTTGAGGATGATGATGTTTTGATGCTTATGCATGATCAGATCTAACAGATGGCACTGGTTGAGGGGGAGCATATGCCTTTAGTAATTCATTGTTGGCATTATGGTTAATAATCCTTGGTGATGATTCTTATATGGCTAAATGATATATCTTGCTATGATGTGGTTGTGAGTTGTCTATGATAAAATCTCATATGATTCTTGGGGTTACATAATTGATGTTCAGATCAGATTTATGGATGATTCTTTGATGATGCATATATGGGGCTTACATGGTGATCTTCATAAGGACAAGAAGAAGTACAAAGCTTGAATATACATCTTCCTCACTTGATGATGGGTCACTCATATACTGCTGTTGTCATATGCATAAAAAATCATACAGTTATGATGCAGACACTCTTGTGGATAAGGATTGTTGCTGTTGATGATATCAAAAAGTTTGTCAAAAGAGTTTGAGCTCAAGATACATAGTGCTGATACATGGATGACTCCTCAAAGTCACTTTGTTGGAAACATGATGATGAGTTCGTATCTATATGACGATGGGTTTATACTTACATCTGTTGGTTGATGTAGATGTTCCCAAATAAGGATACTTGGATCATGTAGAGCTTGATGAAATGGCTATGGTGGTTTCACACATGATACAATGTGAATGACTCTGAATTCTGTTCAAAGGGATGAATTGATGCAGACATACCTTGTTATAGGTTGATAACCTATTCTCTACAGGACATTTACAGGTTGCTGATATGGAAATTTGTGTACGCGTGTTGTTTAAAGGATATCCGCGTGCATACGCAGTTTTACAAGGGGATAGTCGCGTATATGGTGTACGCGTGTTGCGTAAGGGATATCTGCGTATATACGCTTGTTTATGTGTATACAGACGCGTATATGGAGATTTGAAGGAAATCAACAGGGACAGATGTTGGTTGCAGAAAGTCTAATATAGGTCTGACAGAGATCATCTGGCACAGGTTCAGGGGGAGCAGATAATCTTCCAATGATGCATTGTTGGCATTATCTTAAAGCTTTTGGTTCTAGTTCACATTTGGTGTTGATTTCAGGAGGAACAAAGGCGAAAGGAGAACAGAAGGATCTCTTGGTTGCTGATCTGAATGGTGATTATCAGATGCTGCTGGTGACTTTCATAAGTCTTGGTCTAGTTATTTCGTCTCTATGTCATATATCTCTTTTGTGGTGTCAAGGTCATGTAACGGCCTATTTTGGTTTCCCCACTATGCCTGGGATGATTGATGCAATGTGATTGGTTGTCATATGTAAAATTTTGATGTATTCCCACTTGGTTGGGTGGATGAGTCAATTTTTGTATATCCTCACTTAGTTGAGAGATGGATGTATGTATGAGTCCTAAGTGACAGGAAGGTACTTTATGATGTATAGAGTCATGTTCTTCTTGAAGAACATCTTTTGCAGATCTTGCCTACAGTCAGGAAGAGCATGTACAACACACTTCAGCGGTACAGAGATTCAGCATGGACTCAGGGGGAGCATGAACAAATTGGTACACCTTGGCATATACAAAGGGGGAGACTATTCAGAGATTTCAGCAGGTACTCAGGGGGAGTATGGACAGTAGAATGATTCAGCAAAGGAAGAGAATATCTTGGTCCACCCTTTGCCCTTGATGTCAAAGGGGGAGAGTGATTTGGTGTTGTTGCCATCAAGTCCAAAGGGGGAGATTGTTGGCATTATGATATATGTGTTGTACTTGATGGCAACCCTCTCATAGAAGAATATCTCACTCATGTATAACTAGATGAATCTTCAGACGAGATATCAGATGTGACTGATGGAGGATAGCTCAAAGGAATCAGATGCTAATTCTAAGTGTGACAAGTTAGCTTTGCCATCAAGTCCAAAGGGGGAGATTGTTGGCCTTATGAGATAAGTGTTGTCCTTGATGGCAAACCTCACTGATGACAAATCATAGTACAGAAGGTCAGCAACAAGGAATTGATGATCAAACTATAAGAAGAAGAGAAAGTTCATACACGCAGGTTCGTTAAGCCCAAGTCGCGTGTACACGCAGGTTGGCTTCAGTAAAAGCGCGTGTATGTGGAAAAGTACCTTTGGTCCATGGCGGTTAGTCCTTGGAAGTTGTGCCTATGGTTTCGGACCATTGTGTCTCGACGGGCGTGTCGATCCCTAGTTTTGAAGTTGATGGTATTGTGTTACTATGGTTTTGGCTCTTGGTATTGAGCAATGCCTAAGGCTATATAAGGAGAAGGAAATCATTAGGCAAGTGTATCTGAAATGTCTTGAATATCTGATGAAGCATTAGATCCAGTATGCAGGGTTATGGGTTGATGATGCACTGCTTGATCTGAGCTAAGGAGAGATCTCACCGGTTGATGGAGAACTAGATCTAAGGAGAGATCGGGATCAAATGGTTTGAAATGAACTATCTTTATGATGCTTATTCTAGATCTACATACTGACGCATGTATTGTTCTATAAATGTTATGAGTATGACTGATGTCTGGTACAGCTGCAAGTTATGAGAAATTATTTTTAGATCTGTACGCGGGTTGTCTTTGGCAAAAGCGCGTATACACGCAGGTTTGATTCATCGAAGTAGCGTATACATTGTAAAGCTTGATATTTGAAGTTGCAGATGGATCTGATGGTTATTACAGAGTTCTGTGTCTGCTCTGTGTTCTGGTGACTGTTGTTAACAGGGTTTCAGTGATTCAGAGTTTGATGATTGTTTTGAGCTTCAATGATAGTTATGGGTCCAGTATGAAAATTGGATGAAAAGTGGCCTTACAGATTATGTGTTGTGCTTCAGTGTATCCAGTCTGAAAATTGATGAAACATGGTACCTGGAGGTGAGAAGATTGTAGGCAAGCACCTACGTACTAGTATCTAAGCTAGTACAAAAGCTAAAGGAGATCTTTGGAGCATTGTAGCAGGTAGCAGCCTGCGTACTAGTAAATGGATCGGCTAGTACAAGAGCAAAGGGGGTTGTAGCTCCCGTACTGGTATAAGACTGCACCAGTACAAATATTGTAAAAGGATTTTCTTATTAAGAAGAAGATTGAGATGACTTGCAGCAGGTGGTTTTCACCCACATTGGGTTTCCACCTTATATCTTTGTGTTCATGAGTGTGGCTCTTGTGTGATGTTCTGTTCTGTTATTCTGCACCTGTTTACTGTTAATATGCTTAATAATGATCTGATGCATTTACTGAAGATTAAGCTAACTGAATTATAAGATCTCTGGATATACGCGAGTTTCATTAGACACAGTAGCGTGTACACGCGGGTGCACTTAATTGAAGTAGCGTATATGTTTCTGAGTATGAAATTGAAAAGTTTGATTGATCTGATAATACTGATTCACCCCCCCTCTCAGTATTATTTCCAACACTAGTTGGCTTTACGCCACTCTCCCCAACTACTGCACTGCTATCCCGACACTATCTCTGTTTCTCTATCTCTCTGTACTCAAATGCCCTCAGCTGCATCTACCGATCACTAATTCTATCTCTCTTAGCAAACCCCGCTCTAGAGAATAGAATGACTCATCACTCTGGTGTGTTCTCCAAGTGACCCTCAAGCCTCCTCTTATACTTTTCTTGTTGACATATCAACGGCTGAGATTAAGTTCCTAATCAATGGCTAAGATTAGATTTGGCTTGATCCATGTCTTTTGGACCATTCTAACATAGTTTCATATTAATTCCCATTAATATTTTATTTTCCCTAAGTTTAGACTTAGGGACTCCATTAAAAATATTAATTATTTTAATATCTCCTGAAATGTTTAGAATCTGCCCAAACCCTTTCTGGGTATTTGAGATCTCATGTGCCCCAACCTCTCCACCAAATTTCGTGTTTAGAGCACATCTGATTCTACTCCAAATCAATACTCCCTCTTAGTGAGGACTTTGCGTTAGCAATACACGTCACTGAGTATTACTCTGATCATCCAACATTGGTACTTGTGTTGATGCTAGGCCTTCCTGTCCAAAATAATCTATACTGCTATATCCTATACTATGCCCATGGTTCTGCCACTGCCACTGCTGCATCTGTACGACAGCTCCCTCTGCATCCATGTTTCTACTGGTCCTTTTTCCCATCACTGCATCTACACTACACCTCCTCTCATCATGTTGCATTGTGCTGTCCACTGCTGCACTACAACTCAGTTATTGAGAAGTAAGTAACTGATCTCCCAATCTAACCTCCTTGTTGGGCTAGAGACACCCACTGATGCTGAAGCTCCCTCTATCGTTGACAAGTGCTCCCTTTTTGACCTCTATGCTACTGCAACAAGTACCCGTATCTCACACTGTTGCACACCTCTCTGTGCCGTCCTGCACTCGTGCAACACACCTGCGCCTCTCGCACTACTGCAGCCTGCTAGCCTCGTGCTGTCTTGGGACTCCTGCATTGTAGATCTCTCTACCGCTCCATCCACATCTGTCTCTACCCACATCAGCCAGTCCTGCTACTCCTCTTCGGGGCTCTCGTAGCAAGGTCTAATCCAAGAGGTTGGGTACCTCAAGAATCCTGCCCCTCATCACCTGTAGTCCACCTGACTACAACTCTATGTCTCCCCACTTCCACTCAAGTGGTGCATGTGCACTCATGGCACAGTCATCGTCTTTCAAAACTTCCTTCTCTGCCCTTACTGGCGCTGCCTTAGTCTCAGAAGACTCTCCCTTACTCTTCTTCCTTGGATACTGGGTCGCATAACAACCCAACTCCCCATAGTGGAAGCACTTGATCTTGGAGAGATCCTTCTTCTTCTGCTTTTCCTACTTTTCCTTAGATGCTAGGGCAACATCTTCCTCCTCCTGCTTGACTTTGATCCCCTTGTTGCTGCTACCCATATTTGACTGTCGTCTGATCTCTTCCTGGCAAAGAGCTGCCCACATCTCGTCCCAAGGTGGGAGAGTCCCTCTGCCCAGAATACTTTGGACAAATACTTCCCAGTCTTTGAGACAGCATTCAGGGTTGTCCTCACCATCAACTTCTGGTCTGGTGTGGCTTCTATAGCACTCAACTGATCTCAGATCTCATTCAGTCCTCCGAGGAAGGTGTCAATCATCTCTCCCTTCTTCATTTGATACGATCTCAATTGATTCTCAAGTAGTATTCTTCTTTGCACATAAGTATGTTGGTACAATTTCTTGAGAGCCTCCCACATCTCAAATGTCGTTTCCTTCCTGGCTATGTGTGGTACTACATGATCCTTGACCCCATCAAGGATGATGCTCTTGGCCCTTGCCATTGCCTCCTCGTACTTTTCATTATCATTGGGATCGAATGGGATAGTTATTACCTTTAAGGCGAAGTTCTTGACACGATTTCTATCAAGTACGGATAATATTCTGGCCTTCCAGACTATGAAGTTCGATGCTCCATCTAGTCTATCCTTGTCTCTTACTCTGTGTAGTGTCATGATGCTCTTCTACTTCCCTCCTGGAAGTTTTCAGTTTGACTCCTCTGAGTCTCTACTTCCCATCTAGAAGTTCTCTTCTAAACTCCCTCTGAGTCCTGATTTCCCTCCTGGAAATCCTTCTGCCGCTGTCAAGGTGCCCCCTACTCTGATCTTCTTGTGCAACCACACCGCTGATCTGGGTTCCTCGTCTAGAAACCATCGGTAGCAACTCCTCTTGGCCTTGCTCTGTCAGGTACTATTCTGACTATAGTACCTAACCAGCTCCACTCTGCAATATTCCCACAACCTTCTAAACCCTAGCAACCTGAAGATGAGAGCTCCTAAGCTCTATGCAATCTCGGTACTAGCAATCCAGCCTCCTTAGGAAACTGCATTATCCCTCCCAGCTACTATGTGGCTCTGCATGAGGCTCTTTTTTCCTTCCTTAGCCTCTGCGCTGCCTCTTCTCAGCTCACCCTTGATGACACAGTCACTGCGTCACCCTTCCCTTGTTGTTGCTCTGATAGAAACAACTTTTGTCACCTCAGGACAACTTTTTTCTACTGCTATTGCTCCGCTCAGCTGATGTCCTTAGTCCTCCTGTGATATGCAATCATGCTCTAATACCATGTTGAAGTTTCTAAGTTTACTTAGTTAGAAACCCTTCATGCAATTTATCTGATTTATTCCTACCTACTTGTTATTTTACTTATCAAGTTATTTACAATGTAAATTTTGAAAATAAATACTAGTGCATGCTCAACATATTACATATTAGCAACTATAGGAAACAGAAACAATCACACCATATGACACCATTATTTTTGGACCAATGTCCCCCGAAAAACCCAAAGTGGGAAAACATATGCAGCTGTCTGAGGGTTTTATTATTAAGTAATATCCAAGTACAATCTGATCTGAGTACAATCTGGGTGCCAAAACTAGCCTACCCAACAGAGAATTTCCCTGGCAGTAATACCTCTCAATTTCTGACAAATCTCCTAGCTGAAACCCGAGACAATCCTTTTGGCAGCTACTCAGCACCAATCTTCCCCAGAAACCCCAGCGTTAGCCTCTCTATGGACTACTTCAGCCACTCTCTACCCAGCGCTAGCCCTGCGTCACCCTGGATGGGTCTGCGTCAGCCTTAGGAGGCCATGCATTATCCCTCTGACCCTCTGCGTCAGCAACGCTGGCCTCTCTGAGGCTCTGCGCAGCGCCCGATTGCCTTTGTGTGGCCATGCGTGAGCCCTGGCTGGCTCTGCATCACTCTCCCCGACTACTGCGCTGCTCTCTCGACACTATCTCTGCCTCTCTGTCTCTTTGTACTCAAATGCTCCTCAGCTGCATCTCCAAATCACTAATCCTATCTCTCTTAGCAAACCCCGCTCTAGAGAATAGAATGACTGATCACTATGGTGTGTTGTCCAAGTGACCCTCAAGCCTCCTCTTATACTTTTCATGTTGACATATCAACAGTCGAGATTAAGTCCCTAATCAATGGCTAGGATTAGATCTGGCTTGATCCATGTCTTTTGGACCATTCTAACACAGCTTCATATTAATTCCCATTAATATTTTATTTTCCCTAAGTTTAGACTTAGGGACTCCATTAAAAATATTAATTATTTTAATATCTCTTGAACTGTTTAGAATATGCCCAAACCCTTTCTGGGTATTGGAGATCTCATGTGCCCCAACCTCTCCACCAAATTTCATGGCTAGAGCACATCCAATGCTACCCAAAATCAACATGCACAGGGTAGCAGAAGTCTGTACTATGAAGGATCTATTTAATAAAGACTGATTTGGGTTGGAAATATCTGCATATGTGTTTTATCCGTTTATCTGTTTACCTATTTATCTTTCTTTAAATATTGTTTCCATGAGTTAATGTGTTTCCCCTACACGAATTGGGTTAACTGAATATGTTTATTCTTAGTAAAGATACATAATGATAATCACGAAGTTATAAATCTAAACTAAGATAGTTATCGGAAGAGAAGATAGGTCTGTGTGATGGTAGATCTAGATCACGAAAAACCTAGAAAGCACGCTTATGTGCACAAAAGTAGTGGGGACATATTCTTAGAGTCTGAATAATGCAATTGAAGGGTTTCGTGAGGAATTGAAGGCCTGTAAGGCCAGTTTCGGGGTTTACGAGCTATCAGAGGGTTAGATTTGTGTGAGGGTAGATCTGGGCTATAGAAACTCATCACATCATCTCTGGATGTAGAAACTTGGTTCTTGCATCCCCCAATACTACTTCGTGTGACACTGAAACCTGCACTATGCAGGTTGCTGCTGAAAGTGCTAGCAGTGTAGGATTTTATTGGTTGGCACAACTACCTCTGAACCTGGGTCATGACCCCTTAAGCCAACAATCTTCATGGTTGAATGTAAACTATTGTACATGGCTGTCAATGCCTCCTTGCCATATGCAAGAGGCTACTCCACATGGACCAAAGACTATGACCAAAAGATATGCAACAAAGTACATGGCCTCATGGGCTTATTACATGGCTTCCAAAAGCTAATACATGATTGTACAATGACAACATAAGCCCATATATGGCTGAACCATGACTCACATGACTCTCTCTCAATGCATACATGACTCAAGAAGGTTCCTCCATGATAAGTATGATACTGTACAAGAATAATACGTGAAATACATAGTTGTACCGACACTAATAACAACCAATACATAGCTGAACCAACTCTCATAACTCATTGTGCAGCAAATGCTAAACATGTCTCTCAACACTATGCATTAAATATAAAAAAATCAGACTCTTTCATACATAACTATCATAAAAATCCTCTCATCAATGCATGTTTAATACAATGTCATAATGAAAGTACATAGAGCATATGACTAGCCACATGTCCTTTATATGGAAACAAGATAATGTCAACATAAATCACATAAGAGACATGTATCGACCTCTCCAAATCAGCAACCATGGATCTAGATATCAACAATAGTAATCATCAACATACAACAATACATAGTGGCCCATAAATTAGCATATATCAACAACATCATAAAATAACAACATATATCATCATCATGAATACCAATTATCCCTCTATAGAAATATATGGAAGCAACAATGAGCATGGACCTCTAAATGATAATCAAAACTGATAGCAACAATAAGAAAATGATGTAATGACAACAACAACATCACATAAAAAACTATAAATACCATCCACCAACATACTACTTCATCGTAGCATCACATGAAAAATATCATCATCACACTAATATCCATGGCACCAAAACATGCATAAAAATCATCAACCCAAAATGCATGTTGCAAGCCACCTTCATGTCAACTCATATATGCATCATATAATCTATGCATGATGAAAACATAAATATATGCAATTGATAAGCACATAGCATGAGATGCATAACCAACTCCTCCAAGGAGACATAATTCCATCCAAATATTGGAAGCATACAAAGTGCTCCCCCTGAATATGTGCCATCTCTCCTCCTGATCACATCTTAACAAAAACACCATCAATAGCAAAAATCTCATAACATAAAATACCATAAAAATGATATGCTTCAAAAACAACTTCTCAATAGATAAATTTATTCACACACACTTCACTAGCTATGGCAACACCATCTATGATTCTTCATGCAAAATAAGATGCACCATAGCTCCCCCTGAGGCCATGTAAGCCTCAATTTCTTCTTGCCATTCCTTTTTACTCCTTCTTCCTCCAAACTTTGAGTGGTCTCTCTCTTGCATGCAAATTTCCAATTGTCCTCTTGTTTGGCCTAGTATCCATACTCTTTGTTCTTTGATTAGGTGGTCTTAAGTGTCTCGAAGTCATGCAATACTTGGCCATATGACCAAGATTATCACATATGTAAGATATGATATGACCAAGAAATGGAGGAAAAATTTTCAATCATTGATCCTCCTTTTACTCCTCATTGCATGCAACCTGCATCCACTAGCCTTGTGACCAAAATCATTGTATAAGAAGAAATAACTATAAAAATGACCATTATACCTAATTTTGGATGAACTCCATGAAGTGGATTGTATTTCTTGCTTTCTTTCTTGATGGGATATTTTATACCACTGCTTATCTTGCTGCATGGATCTACAATGCACTGCAATATGTCTGAGCTTTTGGCAATTGTAGAATATCACATCACCCAAAGGTGAAAATGATATTCTCGGTGCTTTTCTTGGCATCACCTTTGGTTTTTCTTCATTAAATTCCTACTTTGGCTGCTTTTTTGTTGATGGATATCCTTCTTTCTCCTATTTCTATTTCCATCATTGGTTATATTTGAGGTTGCAACTAAACTGGTTTCTCCTTTGTGCATGTTGCAATTTGATTTGCAAGATGAGAAAGCGATTTTATTTTCTAAATCATTTCTTAGAGAAACAACTTCTGATTCCAATCTCTCACATTCCTCCTTGTTTCTATACTGCTTTCTTATTTCTTCCTCAATCTTATTTTCCTCCTCAAGCTGAATTTTCAATTCATTGAGCTATTCTCTTAGCCCATTTACAAGAGTATTTTCTGCAAGAGTATTTTTTGATCTTTACATGAAGTGTTTAGATTTCCTACTTCAATAACAATAATTTTTTATTGATATTCAGCCTTAATACGAGAAAAATGATTCTCATAATCAATATCAAACTCAATAAAATCATCAGAATTATAATTAAAAGATGATTTTAACATGTTACCTCATGATGTAACTTCTTTGGCTGAAATTTCAAAAAATTTATTCCTCATTTTCACTGGAATATATCTTCTCCTTCTTCAAACCCTTGGTCTTTTGAGACATCCTCATCTTTCCTTTGGCCGTGATCCATGATCTACTCTCCAAGCAATCAAGCTTCAATGAAGAGCACCATATTTGATACCAATTGTTGGAAATATATTCAATACTGAGAAGGGGAGGGGGGTGAATCAATAGTGATGGCCATTACATTTGATTTCACCAATTTAAAAAATTTTCCTCAATGTATATTATCCATGCATATTCATAAGATTAGCTCATCAAATCATATAAGTGGCAATAAACTGAAATCATAACAATCATGAGAAACACAAGTATTCACACACAAGAACAAAACTATTTCTGGTGGAAACCTTTCAAGAGAAAACCACCATGATATTGTTGCACTTCTCAAATATTCTATTAATATGATGAACAAATTTACATGGATTAGCTTATAAACATAATTTGGAAGACTTTTCTTCCTATATAGTATGATAGCATCTATCAATTCGGAAATTTGTTTCTCTCACAGATCTACAGACTACCATCCGCTAGAAGCTCCCATGATCAACGATCCTCGCCCAACCACCATTGGAATTTCCAACTCCTATTGAATGGAGAAAAATATTCCTACTATGAATCAGCCAAATCACTCTCTATATTAAATCCTCCACACCTTCACTTCCTCCATGTGAATCACATTTCATATATTTTTAAATTGGGTTCTCAATTCACTTAACATGAGAAACCCATCAGATCTAGAATTCTATTGATCAAATATGAATCATAATCTAACCTGGAGAAAGGAATTTATTCACTACTTCATACACAAAAACAATCTCCCAAACATACAACAAGCTACCAATTTTCTGTTGCAAACTACACGCAAATTCTGAATCTTCTTCCCAACTCAAACTCTGATTTCTGCTCACAAATATATGATATATCTCTACATAAACAATGTGACCGTCTGATGCATATTGTACTCACTCATAATGCTCTCACAATAGCATCCTCAATGCACTCTCCAATAAACCAACCAAATATACTCACAACCTTCTTCTATTTATCATTTTTCTATGTTGAGTATTGTAGTAAATGCTACAAGTTATGGAAAACTCAAAAACTCTTTTAACACACTTCGGATTTGGTTGAGGAAGGCTTCTTGACAAAATCAATCACTAACTCCACTAGACCTTTGGTATCTTCAACCTTGATTAGATTTTAGAGGGTCCACAAATGTTTTCCTTCTATATGTCGAAAAATCTTGATCAATAACATCGCCACAACATCGAAATAGGATGAACAACGTGAGGAATGCAGAGAAAAACTCGTGAAATCCCTCAGTCACTCCCTTATCATTGCTATCCATGTGATTGGAGCTATATATTCTCTCTTAGTCCTATCATGTTAGTGATTGGATCCTAAAACTGCTCCCTTGACCCATCATGCATGCGTCTATGGCAGATCAGACTCAAAATCATCTTTCCTCATCTTAGAACTTGCCCAAAATTATTTTAGAGCTTGACCAGCCTCTGTAGAACCTTTGGAAGTCACTGAAACCTCTGGAACACTTCTCCAAGTCATTGTAATAACTCCATCATCATCCAAAGTCAAACTAGGTTTACTATGATGCCAACCATCAACCATACTAAGCAATTGAGTCGTCAAACTCCTCTACAACATCCTTGACATCAGTATGCAACCCCAATACCTATCAAATATCCCTTTTTAGAGTCCTATAGTGATAGGATTCATAATTTTGAATTGGCTAAGGTTAAGCCTTCTAATATTGTACATACCTTTGCTTTCTGCAAATTTTTTCCATATTAAAAATAAAAAAATGTAAAGAGGGTATGTCCTAAAAGAAATATCAAAGGACAAAAAGAATAATAAAATATCAAAAAAATGAAAATATATGAACCCCAAAAACAAAAACAGATCATGAAAGTGTGCAAGTCTAAATGCCACTACTATTTTACTGCTCTACTGTCTTAAATAATGGTTGTGTGTAGCTTGTCATACATGCCACAACCCATGGTAGTCAAACTACTTAATCTTGACTATTTCATGTTTTGAATTTTACGTTTATAGTTAGAGAATAAAATATGACCAAACAGCTTAATCTTGGCAGATCACTAGATAGGTAGAGAAAATAAAAGGAGCTCATCAGTTTAATCTGAGCCCTTGGAAGATATAAGGTTAGAATTAGATAGTTTAATTTATAAAAGAAAAAAAGGATTATAAGGGTTTGCTAGCCTAAATGCACCCAAATAAATAAAGAAAAAATGTTAGGGTAAGTAATGGGTAAGTAGAAGAAAGGTTACTGAAGTATAAAGTTGATTGAACAAAAGCACATTTATCATGTTTAATCATATCTTTCAATGTGCATGAGCAGTTAAAAAAGAAAAAACAATGGTTTACAAGTTGATTTAATTAACTCCCCCTCATTCATTTCATCCCTTTACTTACTAATTTCACCACCCACATGTGAGTTCTAGTACTAAATATCCTTCAAGTCATAAAGGCTCAAAGCATTTCTCTGACTTTTGGTGGGACCGGACCCTCGCCTTAATGAATTATGGACATCAAGTGTTAGAATTCCCTTTATAAAATTCATTTCCCTTCATTACCCTAATAAAACCCCTTTTCCTAAGGTTAAACTCCATTTTCCTATGAAAAGTAAACAACCCCAAGTTAAAATTCCATTTCATTCAAAATACCCACAAAAAGATTTTATCCTAAGTATAAATTGTATGTGAATAAAATGCACAAATATCACATTATGCTTAGTGGTATGTTCACTTCGCTCATTTCATTTCATATTAATTTTTAACGTAATACCATAGATCCTGATATACCTTTTCCCATATATAAATAAATCATGTATATAATACCCCAACCCTTAGTTTAGTTACAAACTATATTTTTATCCCATACCCCTGACAAAACCCTCTTAACTCACCAATTCTCGGTAAAGTTGAGATAATCCCTTCATTAAACCCTGCCCGATCATTTAATCCCATGATTAACTCAAAAATAATCCCAAACCACCAAGGATTAAAGCCCCTGGCACCCCCAAAACCTTTGCCCATTTCATCTGTGCACATCTCTCACCTGATTGCCATCCGATCGTCAGCGCCCAAATCCAATAGTCCACAACCATATCGGGTTCACCCAATGTCCGACCTTTACCCGCCTGATAAAGTATCTTTGGCTGGGCCCCTATCTGCTACGTGTCAAGTGCTAACAAAGATCGGGTGACCTTGCCAAAATACTGCCCCCTCCATAAAAGCATTGCAATGGCTAGGGAAACCACCTCCCCACCCAACCTGAAAAACCACCCACGGTTCATTTGTAATTTACCTGCGAAAAAGTGGTTGTTTTTCAATAAAAAGGCCGAGAAGCGCTATTTCGACTTTTTCACTTAATTTCTTTGTAAACCTCTGCAAACCATTGCGACACCTTCAAATGTTGAAATCACCAATTGACCTCAATTTCACTCTAGAAGAAGTTGTAGAGACCCTAATCATGCTCTCAGTCTGTACCAGAGCCCATTCAACCTTCTGAAGTTGTCGAGAACACCAATTCGAAGTTAATTCACCCAAATTCCAGGTATTTTAAGAGAAATTACTAGACAACCCTTTCAATTTGAAAACGTTCAGTCTTTAAAAGTGTTTTAATTAAGTAAAATTAATTGAAATTACTTTAAAATTAAAGTGTGTGCCTGATTAGAATACCCAAACCCTTATGAAAGCCTCCAAGTTTCCTTCAAAACCTTTGATATAAACCTATATTGCCAAATTCAAATCCACAAGAACTAAATTATGGCTGCCCCCGTCGCCATGGATGTCAAACCTATCACAACCCCTGATTTGGACCTTAACCACCTTCCCTGGCGGACAGGGATTTTCAAATTAAAGACACAAGTGCCTATACACTCTTGCTCAAAATTCATTGTTTGAGTAAGGACAGATATCTAAACCATACTGATGACATTGGCGTTTGGGACTCCAATTTTCCCAAATACCAATTTCCACAAGTACATATCTTTCCTGAGATTGTCCATATGTGCCATGCTTGGTACATACCCAGCCAGAGAGCTATAATGTCTCGAGACCAAAAACTCTTGTTTACTATTACAGCTGAATCAATCAATGAAATGTTGCAAGTCCAACCAGGTCCAAACCTGACCCGACTCTCCATTGGGGATTTGTTAGACCAGTACACCAAATTGAGTCCATCTAGACTGGCCCAAATATTCGAAACTTTCATTGTAGAAGAGCAACACATTCCTAAAGATGCCCCTCCATATGTTTTTGTCATTTTCTCTAAAAGGTGCAAGCAAACTGTAACCATGATATCATGTATTCTAGGCTATACCAGAGATGAATTTTTTGATGAGCTCATCCTGGCCTTCATGTCCATTTTCACCCCAAGAAAGCTTGCTGCTACTTTGTACAATTATGCCCAGTTCATAGCTGAAAGGATGCATGAACAATTTACTAGAATGGACAATGAGATAGTATTTAAGTACTCATTTGTACTTTACCACATGTTTTTGTATTATCAGCCAGATAGATTTCCCTTCACCATCCAGAAGTTAGATACTAAAGGCAATCCCAGGTCTGTTATAATTTGGACACCACTTTTCCATAGGTATTCATCATCGTACACCTATACAAACTTCATTGACTATTTTGTCCATCTAGTCATGACCATGCTGACATGAATCCCTTCACCCAGGATAAGCCAAGAAATCAAAAGAGTGCTCCAATTGTCCAAGCAAAGTAAGGTGGGAGATTGGTACCTTTACCAAAATCACACTAAAATAAGAATCTATGGTTGCCATCTTGCCCCATACAAACTACCCAAATACCTCCCCATGAGGTTATTTACTCTAGAGTATTATAGGCAGATAATGAGCTTTGATAATGCCAACTTTGTCTCAACCAAGAAAAGAACTCAGTTCAAGGTCAAAAATCAGTTAGGCCCTATCATTTGCAATTCTAGAGAAGCATGAGACGAAGCAGATCAAATTTTGCAACAAATGAAGTTCCAAAACAATTTCATGTGGAGGTATGACCCTCAAGGGTTTATAACCAAACTAAGACAAAAGGTCAAATTGGGACCTTACATTCATCACCCCATACCAGAAATAGAGAGATACACCAATCAATCTGAGTGGTTGGAAAACACTCTCATAGACAGGGATATTACAAAGGTAGATGTTGAAAATACCTTGTTTTATTTAGAGAGATAGCTTGATGAAAGTGCATTCCTGCAGGTACTAGAGCAAGAAGGAACCATGAGTACCCATACTATTTCGTAGACTCCTCAGAATGAGGAAAAGAATCCCAAAAGGAACAGAGAGGGAGCCTCCAGTTCGAGTATGGACTATTGGCATTATGACACAGGTTTGGCACTATGACAGGTGTTGTCCTTGATGGCAACTCACTCAAATGACAGATCATAGTTCAGGCTCTCAGAATGAAGGAAAAAGAGATATATGCAGGTTCCTCTTAACCAAGTCGCATATACACGTGGGATCGCCGATCAAAAGGCGCATATATGTATGCACACACTTTCATGTAAGGAAAAGCACGTACATGTGGGAAAACTTGTTTTTAGTCCATGGTATTTAGTCCTTGGTATTTGGATCTATGGTTTTGGACCATGGTATCTCGTCCAAAGTGTTGAACCTAAGTATTGGGTCCCAAGTATTGGTTCTAAGTGGTTTTGGACCATGGTATTAAGTAAGGCCTAAGACTATAAAAGGGGAAGGAGATCATTAGGCAAATGCACTCAAGGATTGAATATCTTATGAAGAGCAAGATATAGAACACTAGTCATTGGGTTATGGTGCATAGCTAGATTTGAATCAAGGAGGAACCTGAGCGCAAGGAGAAGGATAAGTTCTTTTGATGGGTCAAGATCTCAAGGCTTGAAGAGAAGTATCTTTGTGTTATTTTGATCTGTTATATTTGGTGCATGACTTGATCTATAAATCTGATAATCTGGGTATAACTGATGTCTGAATATTTGAAAAGGGTAAATTAACTTTTATAGATCTATACGCAGGTTCCGCATAGAAAAAGCGCGTATACACGCTGGTTCGGTGTTTCAAAACCACGTATACGCAGGTTTGCCTTAATACAGCAGCGTATGCACATAGGTTCTATATATTGAAGTAGTGTACGTCTCATAAAATATGTTTTAGCTACTTTTGTTTATTGCTGCAGTGTTTTGGGTTTAGGATTGGTTTCTGGTTACTGTTACTGTATTCTGGGTACAACATTCAGATAAGTGATTGTTTGATTCAGTTTTGGTTGGTGCAAAGGAGATTGGTTGATGCAGATATACTTGATGTTTGATTGATGTTATATACATAGGTTTAATTAACAGAAGTAGCGTATAACAATTTGTTTATGGAAACGAAATATTGTTAAATTGCTAACACTAATTCACCCCCCCTCTCAGTATTATTTCCAACAATTGGTATCAGAGCAGGTACTTCAGAAGAAGCTTGATCTCTTGAAGGAAGATCTATCATCATGAGAAACTATGAAAAAGAGGCATCCATCAGGCCACCAATCTTTGATGGGACCAACTTCATCTATTAGAAGGTAAGAACCACAACCTATCTTCAATCTCTTGGTACAGGAGTTTGGGATATCGTGGAAGGAGGATACACATTTCCATCAGCAACTCCTACAGATACGGCTGGTAAAAAGCAGTATAAAACAAATGCAAATGCTATCAATACTCTATTGGGGACTCTATCTCAATCAGAATTCGTCAAGGTTATGTAGCTCAAAACCGCCAAATAAATATGGGACAAGATCATTCTAAGTTATGAAGGAGACGATCAGGTAAAACGTGCAAAACTACAATCTCTTAGAATTCAATATGAAACTCTCAAAATGCGAAATGATGAAAGTGTGGCTAATTATTTCCTACGTATAGATGAGATTGTTAATCGCATGAAAAACTTGGGTGAAGAGATAAAATAAGTTACCCTAGTTGAAAAGGTTCTAAGATCTTTGTCTTTTAAGTTTGAATCAAAAGTTTCTGCCATAGAAGAAAAGTAGAATCTTCAGAGTATTACTATGTCACAGCTGCACATAATCCTAAATACTTTTGAAATGAGAAAAGGGAGACCATCAGATAGGAGAAAAGTCACATTCAAAGCTTCAGGAAAAGAATAATACAATGAGTCAGGGCATACGTCAGAAGGAGAGGAAGAATCAAACTTTGTCAAGAACCTTCAACGGGGTTCTAGAAGATTCAGAGGTAAGTTACCTTTCAAATGCTTTGCTTGTGGAAGAGTCTATCACTATGCATCCAAATGTCCTCATAAAGATAAGCTTGATAAAGGTAAGGAACCGGTTAAATGGAATAGAAAAAAGAACATAAGTAAGAAGAGTTATTATACACATGAAGATAGCGATGGACTTTCAAATAGTGATGAAGATGAACATGGTAATGATTATAGACTTTTAATGGCTTTTGAAGATGATGATTTCTTGGATGCTATAGATGAAGATGATCTCTATGAAGAAATTTCTAAACTTAAAATCTATTTAGAAGAAAAGAGTATTATCATAGATACTCTGACATTCCAACTTGTTGAAAGGGAAAAACACAATGAAAAGTCAGAATGTGAATTTGTGGGACTTAGAAAATATATTGAGAAGACAAAAGCTCTTAATCTTAGATTTGCTAAAGGATTTGAAACTTTAGATGAGATTATCAAAGTGCAGTGTTCTCCTCTAATCAAGACAGGTCTTGGATATATTGAAGAAGCATGTCAAGCACAGAAGCCATCCACCTCCAAAAGTTATATTGATGTAGCAAGGAGAAGTGAACAGGTTGACAATCATCAGCAAAGGCATAAAGCAGATCACCAGGTAAATCAGGGTCAATCTACTTCAAGGATGAACAGAGATCACCAAGTAAATCGGGGTCAATCCACTTCAAGGATGAGCAGAACCTACAACCAACTGCCAGCAAATCATTCTCAATTTGCCTCAAGAATGAATGTCAATGGAAACTACAATCACCTGGTCGGTAGATTTGATAATGGTAGGAATTTCTTTAATGGCCAATGTTTTTCATGTCATAACTTTGGACACAAAGTTGCTCAATGTGTTGCCTACAAGACCATCATGACTCGATAAGCACGAAATCAAAGGAGTACGACTGGGATCATGAAGAGGACCTACAATAACTTTTCTGCTCTTGAAAATGAAATAGAATGCTCTATTTGTAACAACTTCGGTCATGAAGATTCTGAATGCAGGAGTAAGTTTTGGCAAACATCTCAGAAGGAGAAAGCTTCATTGGGTCCCAAAACATGGAGAAAGAAAGAACAACAACTAGAAAGATGTGGTATAGCCTTATATGTGGAAGGACAGGAAAATCAGTGGTACATCGACAGTGGATGCTCGAAACATATGACAGGTGATAAAGAAAAACTTCAGTCATATAGTGCCTTAGAAAAGTAAAGGAAGGTCTCATTTGGAAATGAAAACCCTGCACTCATAAAAGGTAAAGGTTCTGTTCTTCTGAAAGAAAAAGTCAAAGCTGGAAATGTTATGTATGTTGATGGCTTAAAGCATAATCTATTGAGTGTTAGCCAAATGTGTGATCAAGGAAATGAGGTAATATTTCGATCAAATGGATGTATTTTTCGTGAGCTTGATACAAGAGAAACAGTGATCAAAGGCATAAGAACTCCAAATAATTTATACATACTCAAGGGAGGACAACAATAATGCTATCTAAGCAAGAATGATGAACACTGGCTATGGCACAGAAGATTGGGGCATTTAAGCTTCCCTCAGATAAGGAAAGCATGCAAATATCAGGCTGTTCGCGATCTTCCTGACATCAAAATTCCAGACAATACAATATGCAAATCATGTCAGTTTGGTAAGAAAACCAGAACACATTTCCCTGAGAAGGAAGGATCAGCTAGTAAGCCACTTGAACTTGTCCATACTGATTTATGTCGTCCATCAAGGAAAAAGTCACCTTGTGGAGAAGAATACTTTATATTTTTCATTGACGACTTTGCCAGGATGTGTTGGATAGGACTTTTGAAGCATAAAGACGAAGCTTTCGAAAAGTTAAAAGCTTTCAAAGCCTTGGTTGAAAATGAATCAGATCGCAGAATCAAATGCCTCAGGTCTGATCGAGGAGGGGAATTTACCTCGGATGAATTTTTCGATTTTTGTGAAGAACATGGAATAAGAAGGGAATTCTCTATTCCAAGGACTCCTCAGCAAAATGGAGTAGTGGAAAGGATGAATAGAACGGTTCAACAAATGGCTCATGATATGCTTAATGAGTCTGTAACTCCTGCAACCTTCTGGGGTGAAGCTGCATTTTCTGCCATTACTATTCTCAACAAAACAAACGTCTGGGTAAACAACACTCAAACTCCTCATGAACTTTGGTATGGTAAGACTCCTATGGTAAAATACTTCAAAGTTTTTGGAAGCAAATGTTACATCAAAAGGACTGATGAAAACCTTGGCAAGTTTGAACCTAGAGCAGATGAAGGCATTCTCCTTGGTTACTCTTCCCGAAGTAAAGGATATAAGTGTTACAATAAAAGACTTGGAAAAATTGTTGAAAGTATTGATGTGGTGATTGATGAAGCAGGCGACAATCCAAAGCAGATAAAAACCGAAGATTTTGAAGATGAAGAGGATTATCCTTCAACTTCAAATCAGACTAATGATGAAGAAGAAACCTATGAGACACCAGAAGAACAGATAAGGGTAGAAGAAAGGACTCCATCCAGGTACTTACAGAAGAATCATCCAGAGACTCAAATTTTGGGGTAGAAAGAGACAGGTGTTCAAACAAGAAGAACTATTACAGAAGCTTCAAGTTATCTAGCATTCCTCTCCTCTGTTGAACCATGAAATGTAAGTGAAGCATGCAAAGATGAATGTTGGGTCAAGGCCATGAATGAAGAACTTGAGCAGATTGAAAATAATAACACTTGGGAATTGGTTCCTAGACCTAATGATAAGAATGTCATAGGGACCAAATGGATATTCAAAAACAAGCTGAATGAAAATGGAGATGTTATTAGAAACAAGGCCAGACTTGTTTGTAAAGGGTATGCTCAACAAGAAGGTGTAGACTTTGAAGAAACTTTTGCACCAGTTTCTAGATTTGATGCCATAAGAATGTTCCTTGCTCTTTCTAGCTTTCAGGAGTTCAAAGTATATCAAATGGATGTGAAATTTGCCTTTCTAAATGGAGACTTAGAAGAAGAAGTGTATATTGAGCAACCAGATGGATTCATCCTTGGGAATGATCCAAAACTTGTATGCAGACTCAAAAAGGCTCTCTATGGCCTTAAACAGGCTCCAAGGGCTTGGTATTATCGTTTGGACAAATACCTCCATCAACAAGGTTTTTCAAAAGGATCAACAGATATTACTCTATATATAAAAATTGACAATGATAAATTGCTAATACTTGTTGTGTATGTTGATGATATCATCTTTGGTAGCAATGAAGAAACCATGAGTCAAAACTTTGCTTTGGTGATGCAGAAAGAATTTGAAATGTCCCTACTTGGTGAGCTCACATATTTTCTTGGTTTACAAGTCCAACAAAACAAAGACAGTATCTTTCTATCACAAACCAAGTACCTCAAGCAAATCTTGAAGAAATATGGGATGGAGAATTCGAAACCAGTATGTACCCCTATGGTAACAGGATGCAGCCTCAGCGCAAATGATGAATCAACATCAGTACATCAACCAACCTATAGATCCATGATTGGTAGTCTGCTCTATCTGACAAGTACCCGACCAGACATTATGCATGCAGTGGGAATAGTTGGAAGATTCCAGGAAAATACAAAGGAAGCACACCTTCAGGCAGTTAAAAGGATTTTCAGATATCTTCAAGGAACACAAAACTATGGCTTATGGTATCCTAGAGACACAGATCTCACACTTCATGCATATACAAATGCGGATTGGGAAGGAAGTGTGGATGACAGAAAAAGCACTAGCGGTGGTGCATTCTTTATGGGATCCAGATTAGTATCTTGGTTCAGCAAGAAACAAATTTCAATTGCATTATCTACAGCTGAAGCAGAATATGTGCTGCTGCATCTTGCTACACGCAACTCCTTTGGATGATGCAAACATTGCAAGACATTCAAATCACTTGTACTCCACCGATCTCCATTTTTTGTGATAATACAAGTGCAATCAGTATTTCAAAGAATCTAGACATGCATTCAAAGACCAAGCACATACCTATCAAATATCATTTTCTCCGGGAACAAGTGCTTGAACAAAAGGTCAAATTGGAATATGTTCCCTCCAAGGAATAGGTTGTTGATATATTCACCAAATCACAGCCCAGGGAGACATTTGAATACCTCAGACAGACACTGGGAGTAGTTGATGCATCATCTTGCTTTTGAAACTTATCTATTTCAAAGAACAGTGGTTGTACACGATTTTCATTAAGTGTATCCGTGTACATATGCCGGTTTCTATGGATGCAGTCGCGTATATTTTGGGTTGAAGACAAACAGTGGGCCAGACTCAGGATGAAGAGAGTCTGATATGAGTCTAACAGAGACCATCTGGCACAGGTTCAGGGGGAGCATATACTTCTAATAATGCATTGTTGGCATTATCTTAGAAGATCTTAGTTCTATTTTGTTATCACTCAGGTTGTCCCTTGGCTCCTTAAGGGATACGGCCGAGGTAACCACAAACCAATCTTTGGGCTGCAGGTCCTAGCCTACTTGCAGTTAGAGAGGGCTCTCTCTTTAAAATTTAGCTTTGTTTTGGGTTGATTTTAGGCTAGTTATGGTGTACATGTGTTTTGTTTTGATTTTGGTGGGAAGGATGATGTTTTCAAGCAGAGTTGGGAGGCATAGAGTGAGAAGTTCAAACCATTGGGCATGGAGTCATGGATTAGGGCTTGCTGTTGTGTTTTCTTGGTCACAAGAGGAATACAGAGCAGGGTAGCTACACATAGAACAATATCAAGCTGGAATAAAGATGGAATGAAGGTCAAAGATGAAAGGCAACTAAGAATCTTTCATTAGCTAACAGAGAGGGAAGGTGAATGAAAGTTTGTCTGGGAGCAGTCAAGAATTCCTAAATAACAGTCATATGTGAAAGAAACAGGGTAAACATGATCATTTAAGTATGCATATTCATAACTATTTCTGAAGAAAACATATAGAAATAACAAGAACTGAGCATAGAGTGCAGTTAAGAAAAGCCTAAGCTATTCTTCTTTCTTGCTATTTAGATGGTAACACAATGGTGGCTTAAACATATATAAACTCTAAACAGAGGTAAGGAAACACTTATTGAGCCATGTAGTAGCACATGAATTCCACAGTCACTCTTTGGCCATTAAATAACACAACAGACAGTTCTTCATCCAAAGCGTTCCAGCAGTCTTTGATTATAGAGCTCTCAAAGTGTACAACGCAAGTCTAGAATGAGGATTATCAACCAACCAACCCCAAATATGTTCTGTGGGGAGGTATATATACAAAAATGAATTACAAAATATCTAGTTGATGAGTTAATAACTCATAACTTCTTTACCAACTCTTGAGGAATAATGGATGAAAGAGTAAATGATGCAGTAGATATTTAGGGTATTAGCAATCCGTTCTGTCAGAGAATTTAGACTTTTGGGATCAACTGAGTCGGTTGAGGCAGTGCTTTTAATTTGCGTTTTTTGGGCTTGCTACCTTGGTGCTTCGCTGAGTCACTGCTTTGTTATCCTGCTCTCGGTATGCATACTTGACCTTATTATAAAATTGCCGTAGTCATATCTTGACTCCCTCTGCCTGTTGTCTTTTCTTTAGTTCTCTGTTTCCTACATTGCCTCTTGCGAATTTTTGGGTTTTGCAGGTAGTTGAGCAATAGGAAGCTCTCCATTTTGAGCAATTTTTCTTAGTGATGCACGATTCGCGCATCGAAAACTGCCTCTGTTTCTCGTTTCAGGCATTCTTTGACGCGATTTTTTCCCTTTGCGCCTTTTTTGTGATGACGTCAGCATGACATCATCGACGGGTCCCGGGTACAACAGGGTGACGTGGCAGTGATGTCAGCGGAAGACAGGTGGTGAGTGACATGGCAGTATGACAGGGTGACGTGGTAGTGACACGTAGCAGTGGCGGGTTGACGCGGAGGTGATGTGAGCGGCGATGTGGCACTGACATCAGGGGCGGAGAGACAGAAGGCGGTTTGTGGTTTTATCGGACCGCCTTCTGTACGAGGGTGGTAAGTGTCAGAGCCCTCCTGATGCAATAAAGGGCAGACATGTATCCTTTGTATGATGGGAAAACCGCCGTGCTATCTAACGCTAACCGTCGGACGTCGGGGTGGCTCCGAAATCGGTGACAGTCGTCGGATGGGGAGGGCCCGATCCGACGGTGGACAGAACTGTGAGCTGGCGGTATGTTAACATACGACCTCATTGCAACTCGGGGGCCCGCCCGAATATTAAATTAATATTGCGCGACGGGGGCTTTCGAACTTTGGTTAACGCAGAATTGTGGGTTTCTGCGCGGACATAGAAAAATAATTTAATGTCTAACAAAGCCTTTAGACACCAATTATATAAAACGAAAGGGGAGGGATAAAATGGGAAAAATACAAGGGTAGAGGGGTAGGTATAGGCTATTAACCTAACCAGAGGTCAGGTTAATTCTAGGGTTAGGACGCGGATGGGTTCATAATAGTCCCAGATGGACTATTATTTCCCGAGACTGCAATATATGGCTATAGTGCCAGGGGATGGGAATATGTATTATTTTTTGGGTTTTTATATAATTTTTTGTATAATAGGGGATAAGGAAATGATCTAGGGAGCTAGATAATATAGTTAGGAGTTAATATGAAAATGACAAGAAAGCACTAAGTTTAGAGATCTTAGGCTACTTAAAAGGGAAAAATGACTTATAGAGTGAATAAGAGTACTCCTAAGCAAAGAAAACCTTTACTTAGGCCAATGATATGACAAATGATGAAACTTAAGAGATATCAAGCAGATCTTGACCTCCTTGGGGAGGTTAGTGAATGATTTGGGGAATAAGAAGAAGGGGCAGTTAGACATGCCTCGCTTGAGCTCCTCCGAATGAAAAATTGCCTCATAATTGTGATTTGAATAGATATAACACTTGAAAACATGAAATGGATCACATAGCTTGATTCTGCAACCACAAAAATAATTACCCAACCTACTTACCTAGCATTTTTTCTTCTTTTTGGTTTGGGTGCACTTGAACTAGCAAACCCAACTTTTCATTCTTTTCTTCTTGCTATCTTCCTATCTAAATGTACCCTTATCTCTTCCAAGGGCCCAGATTGAGCAGTTGGGCTCCTTCATTTCTCTACCTAGCTACTCATCTGCCAAGCTTAAGCTGTTTGGACAGATATTCATTCTCTATCTTCTAAAACAAGCAATTTAAACCTAGGGAAGCCAAGATTAAGTTGTTTGGCTTTCCCTTAACTATAAAACTCTTCAAAAATGGTATGATTCTTCAAAATGGAACTTCTTGGAAATATGCAACCTTGTAGCATGAAAAGATGACATATTTGGCATGTAAAACAGTCAATCATGAAATATGAAACCTATTGCAATAGGAGGCTAACAGTGGCTCCACTTGGGGATGGTTTTTCAAGATGAAAAGCCAAGAACAGCAGGTCAGAATGCCTTGATCTTCAATTGTTGCTGTAAACTGAAATTCTCCTTCTTCTCAATGCCCTTGACTGAATTCTTATAAGCTGATATGGAGTATCCTTTTGAGCTGAATTGCAGAAAAATTACAGCTCTGCTTCTTGCCTTTTGGGAGCTTGTAAACATATTGAAATCTGCTTGAGCACTTCTTTGGAATTATCTCAAAAAAAAGAGATCTGAAATAGAGCTTTCTTTGATCTTTCCTTCAAAATTTGTTACGTTGTTCCCTCTTATTGGCCTGCTATAAGAAAAAGTGCTGAAAATACAAATATTAATGTACAGAGAGTATACAGAGCTGTCTTGCGTTCAACAAAAGGGATCATGATAGTGCTTTAGCATTCGGCCATTGACAGGGCCTTCTTCAGTTGTGCTGCCATCCAAACTCTTCACAAAATATGTGTTGTTGCCTTGAACAGCAGAAATAATAAAGGGGCCTTTCCACAGGAAATCAAACTTGCCATGATTTCCTTTGTCCTCTCTTCTTGAATCCCATCTTAAGACTTTGTTGCATATGTAGAAATCTTCAGCCTTGGTTCTTTTGTCAAACATTTTCTTGAGCTTCTCTCGTAAAATCTAAGCTCTGTCATACACTTGATCTCTTGTTTGCTGCAAATGGATGGTTTGGTTTATTCTTCTTTGGATATCATTTGGCTCTGCCTGGATCTCTTGCAGCAATTTGATAACAGGGATTCCCAAGGAAGAGGGGAACTTGGCCTCCATGCCATAGACTAACTCATATGGGCTCATCCCAATGGATCTCTTGGTTGACAATCTGTCTGCCCATAGGGCATTTACAAGCTTTTTGTGCCAGTTCTTCTTGTTCTCCTCCAAGACTTTCTTAATGATGTTAATCAGACTCTTGTTGGATGATTCGGCTAAGCCATTACCTTGAGGGTAATAGGCTATGGAGTGACCTAAGGTAATGTGGAATTTTTGGCAAAAACTGATCATTTTCTTGGATTTGAAGGCAGCAACGTTATCTATAATGATCTTATCAGGACAGCCAAATCTGGACAAAATGTTGGTTTCAAGGAATTGGATGATGGTGGAGTCATTGGCTTGCCTACATGGGATGGCTTCAATCCACTTGGTAAATTAATCTGTGGTTGTTAGAATCCACTTATGCTGGCCAGAAGAGGATGGATGGATTTCTCCAATGAAGTCAAGACCCCATTGTTGAAAAGGCTTCTCGTTTGAAATGGGCTTAAGGGGCAAGGGCAGAAGCTTTCTTTTGCCTTCAAAGATTTGGCATTTGTGGCATGAAACAGCAAACTTTCTCACATCAGGAAACAAAGAGGGCCAATAGAAACCAACCCTTAGTATCTTATCAGCAGTGGACTTCCAATATAAGTGCCCTCCACAGTCCCCTGCATGAAATTCTTTCATGACACTGTCAGTTTCATTCATAGTTAGACAATTCAACAATATTCCTTCATGATTTTTCCAAAACAGGGCACTATCTAAGACACAAAACTTTGATGCTTTCATCTTTAAAAATCTCTTTTTGGTTCTGGACAACCTTGGAGGAGCACACAGGTTTAACAATATAAAACATATATCAGCATACCATGGGGATTGCAAAAAAGCTTCACTGATATGTGGAGTTGCCAGCTCCTGTTCATTGTCCAGTTGATTAATGTCTAAGGCTTGAAAATTGGTTTCGGACATCAGTTTGGCTAAACCTTGTCCCTTTATCAGCTTGGTGGGTTTTATCTCAATGTCATACTCAAGGATATTGGAAATCCATTTGCCTCTTTTGCCTTCAATGCCCTCTTGAGTTAATAAGTCTTTTACAACAACATTTGGCACATAAGCTATTACATGTGAATATAAAATGTAAATTCTGAAATCTTTGATTGCTTTAACAAGGGCATATGCTTTCTTCTCCATGATTTGGTACTTCAAGGGTGCATCTCTAAGGGCTCGGCTGAAAAATGCAATTGGCTTTTCATTTTTCTAATCATCTATCTGCAAAAGGACAACAGCAATGGTGTGTTCAGATGCAAATGAAAAAATGATGAAATCCTTATCAAATTGAGGACTTGTGAAGACTGGGGCTTGGGTTAAGGCAGATTTTATGTCCTCGAAGGCTTGCTTGGCCTCTAAAGTCCATTTTACCTTGGAATCCTTCTTTAACATGTTATTTAGCATTCTTATCAGCTCGGCCAAGTTTGGGATAAATCTCCTTAGGAAATTGATCTTTCCTAGGAATGCTTGCAATTCTTTGATGTTTCTCGGATAAGAGATTTGCAAAATGGCTTGGATTATTTCCGGATCTATTCTAATTCCATCTTTTGAAATTATATGGCCTAGCAATTTTCCTTCTTCTAGGCCGAAGAGAGATTTCTTAGGATTTAAGGAAATGCCATATTTCCTACAGGTTAGGAACACTTGCCTTAGGTGTTTTAGGTGCTCTTGATCAGATTTGGAGAAAGGGGTAAGGTCATCAAGGTAAACCACTAGGAAATCATGGATTTCCTTGGCAAATGCAATGTCCATGGCCCTTTGAAAGGTAGCACCTGCAATCTTTAGTCCAAAAGGCATTTTCACATATTTAAAGGTTCCCGACGGTGTTGTAAAGGTTGTCTTGTCTTGGTCATCTGGGTGAACAAGTATTTGATTAAAACCTGAAAATCCATCTAGGAAAGAAATTCTTGAAGACTCCACTACTCTTTGTAGAATGTGGTCCATTTTTGGCAGTGGGTAGTGATCTTTAAGGGAGACTTGGTTCAGATTTCTTAAGTCCACACATAGTCTAATCTCCTATGTTTTCTCCCTTGTGGGAACAAGATTGGACACCCATTCTGAAAATCTAATGGGTGCTATGATACCAGCCTCAAACATTCTTTTCACTTCTTTCTTAATCAAAGGGAGAAGCACAGGATTGATTCTCCTTATTTTCTGTTTGAAGGGCTTTTGATTTGGCTTTAAGGGAATGGTATGTTGAATAAGAGAGGTGTCATAGGACTTAAGGTCCTCATAACTCCAGGCAAATACATCTTGAAACTCTTTAAATAAATCAACATATTTTGGTTTTTGATCGGGAGGCAAAGACTTGGACAATTTAACCATTTTGGGCTTCTCTGTTGTCCCAATATTACAGTCTTCTACAACAGCGTTTAAGGGTTGCATCTTTGGCTTTTTGGGGACATCGTTTGAATCAAATATGTCATCTAATGGAGTGAGGCCAACAGGTAGAAAATTGTCTTTTAAATCAATCACTTCGGCCTCTGCTTCAGCTATTTCATCTAAATGCATTTGCTTCAGCTCTTGCATGTTTTTCTCATCAAAAATGGTTGGGTGCAGCATTTGATTTGCTGCTTCAGTTGTTATAGTTTGCTCATTTTGGCTCATTTGTTGTTGTGGGTCATCCATGGCATCTTCATCAATGTTTAAGCTTGAGAATTCTTGCTGTAAGGTAAGAAAATTGTTGATTTGAGCATCATCCTCAAACACTTGCCAATCTTTGATATTGTTAGGGACAGTAGGCCTGTGCTTTATCTCAGCAGTAAAGTGGTGATTGGGCTCAAAGGGCAGCTTGCAAGTGCTAGCAAAAGTAGCTAGACTATGAGCATGCATGTTATGGCTTCTAGAAATCTTAGCAAGCTTGGATTCGGTGAAGGAATTGAGTATTTCTGTGGCAGCAGACCTATAAGCTCTTAGCCTATTGTCATTAGTAACAAAGTTACCTTTCATCTGTTGAATGATCAAATCAGAGTCACCTAGAATGGACACTTTTGCAGCTCCTAGAGCTTTGAGCATTTTAAGGCCTAACAGGAGAGCCTCATACTCTGCCATGTTGTTGGTGCATTTGAAGTTTAGTCTGTAAGCATGACCCTCTGCATGCCTGTTATGTGTATTGTGAATTCATATTCCTGTTCCTACTCCTAGCTTACTAACAGAACCATCAGACTCTAAATACCATGTGATTTCTTTCTTGTGGTTAGTATTAAGAGTTTCAGTCATTTTAGAATTGGGCGGACCTAGGTTTTGTTCTTCATGTGGTTCTTCTTGTATGCTGGTTGCACTAATTGTTTTAACAGTTTCATGGGTATGGGCAACCGACTCTTGATTGATGCATGTTTCTTGTTCTAAAGGCAAAGGCTTCTCATCAGTGGGAGGGCAGTTATCATCATTGAACAATATAAAGGAAAATATATCAGAATGGATTGAGTAAATGGGAAAGTTTTGGGGTTTTTCGTCACTACTTACCACATACTTCATCAGTGTTTCTCGATACAGTCTCTTTGGTTGCCCAAATACTGAAATAGTGGCATAGGAGAGGTCTAGTTGGAGAGATCCTTGGAGTTTTACTCCCCAAGATCTTGATAAGAGCATACCATACTTTGGTGGAATGTCAGCAACCACCACGTCCATTAGGATCGTTTTTTTGGGAAATTGGACTAAAGACACACAAAGGTCTTTGATTAAGCCTAAACACTTGACCTGACTAGAATCAAATGAGAATAAGTCTTTGTAGGGTCTAGTGACATCAAGGTTTAGCTTGTCCATTATAGCTTTGGGCATTAGATTGTGTGAAGCACCTGAATCAAACATAGCATTGTGCAACACTTTATCATGAATGTGCAAACTGACATAAAAGGGTAGAACAGCTCCATGTCCTGATTTACCATTGACTTCAGGACCAAAAAGTAATTCAGGTTGATTATCTAAGACATTAACATCATCCCTGTTCTCTGGCATTTGCAGTGATCTTTTGATTTGATGTCTGTACACATCATGTTTGGCAAGCTCAGAGAGAGGAATAGATATCTTTAATTTACCAATTTCTATTTCTAAATCAAAAGGTTTTTCTGACTGTGTTTTAGTATTGTGACTGGCAGATTTTCCCTTTTCAATTGTATCTTCAGTGATCTTCTCTTGGTTATCAGTGATTTCTTGAGATTGTTCTGTTTTGGGAAGGCTTTGAGGAGTGCTATTTACATTGTCTTTTGAGGGAAAGGATACAAAAGGTTGGTTATTAGAGGGCTGCTTGTCAAATACATCTTCTATGGTCACTTCTTTTAATTTTGGGTTTGTTTTATCAGCAGGTTCTGTGATAGTGGCCTTGTCTTTTACTTTCTTAGGCTGCTTGGCATCCTTTGGCTTGATGGGATCAGATGCATCAATGGTTCTTGTTCTCAATTTGTATTGTTTATGGACTTCGTAGACAGCTGAATCATAGCCTTGTTTGAAGTCAAATGACTCTCCAGAGTTGGTCTGAAATTGATTTATATCATGGTCATCTTGGTCTTCTTGGGTTAGAAATACTTGTTTTCTCACTCTTCAAACCCATCAAGTTTATGTGAGTGTCCTCTATCTTCTCACTAGATGTGGGTGCTTCAGCATAGTTTTCATGAAAAGGAGGTCTTATATCATGGTCAGGACTTGCCCTTCCAATGTTTGGGTTCTAATTTTTTCTAAAGTTTGGATTTCTAATAGTATTGTTTTGCTGTCCTTCCCATGAGGCTTTTCTTTTAATAGTTCCCATTCTATTTTCAAAGTTGTCCATACCTTTGATGATTGTGTCCAATTTTTTCTCAAAGGTTGAAGGTTCATCTTTAAAAGTGGTTCTTCTCTCAGCTCTTGCTCTATTTCGCTTGGCAATCAGATTTGCCTCCACACTAACAGCTACATTCTGCATGTCTGCTAAGGTTTGAGGGGCTCTTTCCCTTAACTGATAATCCATGTCTGAATCGAATCCATCAGCGAATTTGTATAAAGCAAGATCAGGTGGAGGTCTAAGGTTTTGTGGAATAGCGTTGTAAACATTGTTAAACCTGGCACAATAGTCTAAGACAGCTTCTTGAGGGCCTCTTTTGATAGTGTCATACTCGGATAATATGTGCAGAGGGTCCTTCTTCTTCTCCCATTTGTTAAGAAATGTTTGGTAAAGGGCCTATGGGTCAGCTATGAAATTTGCAGGAAGAGCTCTAAACCAGGGCCTTACATATCCTGTTAAACTTTGGACAAAAATCTTCATTCTTACACTATCATCATCTATTTCATAACTCTCAAAATAGTCCTGCATTTTCTTGGTATGTTGCAGGGCTGTGCCAGAACCAGTACCATCAAAATATGTGATTTTGGTTTGATAATCCTGAGGCATAGCCCCTGGATTTGCAGGTAACAGTAAAGGTGCATATTTGTTAGCCATATTTACAGGGATAAGTGGAACAACTAGAACAGCTGTAATAACAGTGGTGGTGGTGGTAGTATGCGCAGTGAATGGAGGTGTGGAAAAGGTGCTTGGAGAGGTGGATGATGAACAAGGGGAAGTAGGGGTTGAACGAAACAAAACTTTAACAGGGGTTGGAAAACAGCTTGGCTGAACTGTTTCAGGACTAGAATCAACAAACTCTTCTTGTTTTTGTTTGCTAAGGTTTCTAGAGATTAAATTGGGATTTTCAAAAATACCTGGTGGATTTGGGTCTGGATTTGACCTAATTTTACGTGTTTTCTTCTTGGGAGCCAGCTTCTAACTTGTTTTTTGGAATTTTCTGAATAAGAGTCCCTAGTGGAGTCGCCAATGATGTTATCACTCAGGTTGTCCCTTGGCTCCTTAAGGGATACGACTAAGGTAACCACAAACCAATCTTTGGCTGCAGGTCCTAGCCTACCTGCAGTCAGAGAGGGCTCTCTCTTTAAAATTTAGCTTTTTTTTGGGTTGATTTTAGGCTAATTATGGTGTACATGCGTTTTGTTTTGATTTTGGTGGGAAGGATGATGTTTTCAAGCAGAGTTGGGATGCATAGAGTGAGAAGTTCAAACCATTGGGCATCGAGTCATGGATTAGGGCTTGCTGTTGCGTTTTCTTGGTCACAAGAGGAATACAGAACAAGGTAGCTACACATAGAACAATATCAAGCTGGAGTAAAGATGGAATGGAGGTCAGAGATGAAAGGCAACTAAGAATCTTTCATTAGCTAACAGAGAGGGAAGGTGAATGAAAGTTTGTCTAGGAGCAGTCAAGAATTCCTAAATAACAGTCATATGTGAAAGAAACAGGGCAAACATGATCATTTAAGTATGCATATTCATAACCATTTCTGAAGAAAACATATAGAAATAACAAGAACTGAGCATAGAGTGCAGTGAAGCAAAGCCTAAGCTATTCTTCTTTCTTGCTATTTAGATGGTAACACAATGGTGGCTTAAACATATATAAACTCTAAACAGAGGTAAGGAAACACTTATTGAGCCATGTAGTAGCACATGAATTCCACAGTCACTTTTTGGCCATTAAATAACACAACAGACAGTTCTTCATCCAAAGCGTTCCAACAGTCTTTGATTATAGAGCTCTCAAAGTGTACAACGCAAGTCTAGAATGAGGATTATCAACCAACCAACCCCAAATATGTTCTGTGGGGAGGTATATATACAAAAATGAATTACAAAATATCTAGTTGATGAGTTAATAACTCATAACTTCTTTACCAACTCTTGAGGAATAATGGATGAAAGAGTAAATGATGCAGTAGATATTTAGGGTATTAGCAATCCGTTCTGTCAGAGAATTTAGACTTTTGGGATCAACTGAGTCGGTTGAGGCAGTGCTTTTAATTTGCGTTTTTTGGGCCTGCTACCTTGGTGCTTCGCTGAGTCACTGCTTTGTTATCCTGCTCTCGGTATGCATACTTGACCTTATTATAAAATTGCAGTAGTCATATCTTGACTCCCTCTGCCTGTTGTCTTTTCTTTAGTTCTCTGTTTCCTACATTGCCTCTTGCGAATTTTTGGGTTTTGCAGGTAGCTGAGCAATAGGAAGCTCTCCATTTTGAGCAATTTTTCTTAGCGATGCACGATTAGCGCTAAGCGCGCATCGAAACCTGCCTCTGTTTCTCATTTTAGGCATTCTTTGATGCGATTTTCGTCCTTTGCGCCTTTTCTGTGATGATGTCAGCATGACGTCATCGGTGGGTCCCGGGTATGGCAGGGTGACGTGGCAGTGACGTCAGCGGAGGACAGGTGGTGGGTGACATGGCAGTATGGCAGGGTGACGTGGCAGTGACACGTAGCAGTGGCGGGTTGACACGGAGGTGACATGAGCGGCGACGTGGCACTGACGTCAGGGACGGAGAGACAGAAGGTGGTCTGTGGTTTTATCGGACCACCTTCTGTACGAGGGCGGTAAGTGTCAGAGCCCTCCCGATGCAATAAAGGGTAGACACGCGTCCTTTGTACAATTGGGAAACCATCGTGCTATCGGACGCTAACCATCGGACGTCGAGGCGGCTCCGAAATCGGTGAGAGCCGTCGGATGGGGAGGGCCCGATTCGACGGTGGACGAAACTGTGAGCTGGAAGGATGTTAACATACGGCCTCGTTGCGACTCGGGGGCCCGCCCGAATATTAAATTAATATTGCGCGATGGGGGCTTTCGAACTTTGGTTAACGCAGAATTGTGGGTTTCTGCGCGGACATAGAAAAATAATTTAATGTCTAACAAAGCCTTTAGACACCAATTATATAAAATGAAAGGGGAGGGATAAAATGGGAAAAATACAAGAGTAGAGGGGTAGGTATAGGCTATTAACCTAACCAGAGGTCAGGTTAATTCTAGGGTTAGGACGCGGATGGGTTCATAATAGTCCCAGATGGACTATTATTTCCCGAGACTTCAATATATGGCTATAGTGCCAGGGGATGGGAATATGTATTATTTTTTGGGTTTTTATATAATTTTTTGTATAATAGGGGATAAGGAAATGATCTAGGCAGGTAGATAATAGAGTTAGGAGTTAATATGAAAATGACAAGAAAGCGCTAAGTTTAGAGATCTTAGGCTACTTAAAAGGGAAAAATGACTTATAGAGTGAATAAGAGTACTCCTAAGCAAAGCAAACCTTTACTTAGGCCAATGATATGACAAATAATGAAACTTAAGAGATATCAAGCAGATCTTGACCTCTTTGGGGAGGTTAGTGAATGATTTGGGGAATAAGAAGAAGGGGGAGTTAGACATGCCTCGCTTGAGCTCCTCCGAATGAAAAACTGCCTCATAATTGTGATCTGAATAGATATAACACTTGAAAACATGAAATGGATGACATAGCTTGATTCTGCAACCACAAAACTACTTACCTAGCCTACTTACCTAGCATTTTTCTTCTTTTTGGTTTGGGTGCACTTGAACTAGCAAACCCAACTTTTCATTCTTTTCTTCTTGCTATCTTCTTACCTAAATGTACCCTTATCTCTTCCAAGGGCCCAGATTGAGCAGTTTGGCTCCTTCATTTCTCTACCTAGCTACTCATCTGCAAATCTTAAGCTGTTTGGACATATATTCATTCTCTATCTTCTAAAACAAGCAATTTAAACCTAGGGAAGCCAAGATTAAGCTGTTTGGCTTTCCCTTAATTGTAAAACTCTTAAAAAATGGTATGATTCTTCAAAATGGAACTTCTTGGAAATATGGAACCTTACAGCATGAAAAGATGACATATTTCGCATGTAAAACAGTCAATCATGAAATATGAAACCTATTGCAATAGGAGGCTAACAGTGGCTCCACTTGGGGATGGTTTTTCAAGATGAAAAGCCAAGAACAACAGGTTAGAATGCCTTGATCTTCAATTGTTGCTGTAAACTGAAATTCTCCTTCTTCTCAATGCCTTTGACTGAATTCTTATAAGCTGATATGCAGTATCCTTTTGAGCTGAATTGCAGAAAAATTACAGCTCTGCTTCTTGCCTTTTGGGTGCTTGTAAACATATTGAAATCTGCTTGAGCACTTCTTTGGAATTATTTCAAAAAACAGAGATCTGAAATAGAGCTTTCTTTGATCTTTCCTTCAAAATTTGCTACGTTGTTCCCTCTTATTGGCCTGCTATAAGAAAAGGTGCTGAAAATACAAATATTAATGTACAGATAGTATACAGAGCTGTGTTGCGTTCAACAAAAGGGATCATGATAGTGCTTTAGCATTCAGCCATTGACAGGGCCTTCTTCAGTTGTGTTGCCATCCAAACTCTTCACAAAATATGTGTTGTTGCCTTGAACAACAGAAATAATAAAGGGGCCTTTCCACAGGAAATCAAACTTGCCATGCTTTCCTTTGTCCTCTCTTCTTGAATCCCATCTTAAGACTTTGTTGCCTATGTAGAAATCTTCAGCCTTGGTTCTTTTGAAACATTTTCTTGAACTTCTCTCGTAAAATCTAAGCTCTGTCATAAACTTGCTCTCTTGCTTGTTGAAAAAGGTTGGTTTGGTTTATTCTTCTTTGGATATCATTTGGCTCTGCCTGGATCTCTTGCAGCAATTTGATAACAGGGATTCCCAAGGAAGAGGGGAACTTGGCCTCCATGCCATAGACTAACTCATATGGGCTCATCCCAATGGATCTCTTGGTTGACAATCTGTCTGCCCATAGGGCATTTATAAGCTTTTTGTGCCAATTCTTCTTTTTCTCCTCCAAGACTTTCTTAATGATGTTAATCAGACTCTTGTTGGATGATTCGGCCAAGCCATTACCTTGAGGGTAATAGGCTGTGGAGTGACCTAAGGTAATGTGGAATTTGTGGCAAAAACTGATCATTTTCTTGGATTTGAAGGCAGCAGCGTTATCTGTAATGATCTTCTCAGGACAGCCAAATCTGGACAAAATGTTGGTTTCAAGGAATTGGATGATGGTGGAGTCATTGGCTTGCCTACATGGGATGACTTCAATCCACTTGGTAAAGTAATATGTGGCTGTTAGAATCCACTTACGCTGGCCAGAAGAGGATGGATGGATTTCTCCAATGAAGTCAAGACCCCATTGTTGAAAAGGCTTCTCGGTTGAAATGGGCTTAAGGGGCAAGGGCAGAAGCTTTCTTTTGCCTTCAAAGATTTGGCATTTGTGGCATGAAACAACAAACTTTCTCACATCAACAAACAAAGAGGGCCAATAGAAACCAGCCCTTAGTATCTTATCAGCAGTGGACTTCCAATATAAGTGCCCTCCACAGTCCCCTGCATGAAATTCTTTCATGACACTGTCAGTTTCATTCATAGTTAGACAATTCAGCAATATTCCTTCATGAATTTTCCAAAACAGGGCACTATTTAAGACACAAAACTTTGATGCTTTCATCTTTAAAAATCTCTTTTTGGTTCTAGACAACCCTGGAGGAGCACACAAGTTTAACAATATAAAACATATATCAGCATACCATGGGGATTGCAAAAAAGCTTCACTGATCTGTGGAGTCGCCAGCTCCTGTTCATTGTCCAGTTGATTAATGTCTAAGGCTTGAAAATTGGTTTCGGACATCAGTTTGGCTAAACCTTGTCCCTTTATCAGCTTGGTGGGTTTTATCTCAATGTCATACTCAAGGATATTGGCAATCCATTTCCCTCTTTTTCCTTCTATGCCCTCTTGAGTTAATAAGTCTTTTACAACAACATTTGGCACATAACCTATCACATGTGAATATAAAATGCAAATTCTGAAATCTTTGATTGCTTTAACAAGGGCATATGCTTGCTTCTCCATGATTTGGTACTTCAAGGGTGCATCTCTAAGGGCTCGGCTGAAAAATGCAATTGGATTTTCATTTCCCTGATCATCTATCTGCAAAAGGACAACAGCAATGGTGTGTTCAGATGCAAATGAAAAAATGATGAAATCCTTATCAAATTGAGGACTTGTGAGGACTGGGGCTTGGGTTAAGGCAGATTTTATGTCCTCGAAGGCTTGCTTGGCCTCTAAAGTCCATTTTACCTTGGAATCTTTCTTTAACATGTTATTTAGCATTCTTATCAGCTCGGCCAAGTTTGGGATAAATCTCCTTAGGAAATTGATCTTTCCTAGGAATGCTTGCAATTCTTTGATGTTTCTCAGATAAGGGATTTGCAAAATGGCTTGGATTCTTTCCGGATCTATTCTAATTCCATCTTTTGAAATGATATGGCCTAGCAATTTGCCTTCTTCTAGGCCGAAGAGAGATTTCTTAGGATTTAAGGAAATTCCATATTTCCTACAGGTTAGGAACACTTGCCTTAGGTGTTTTAGGTGCTCTTGATCAGATTTGGAGAAAGGGGTAAGGTCATCAAGGTAAACCACTAGGAAATCATGGATTTCCTTGGAAAATGCAATGTCCATGTTCCTTTGAAAGGTAGCACCTGCATTCTTTAGTCCAAAAGGCATTTTCACATATTTAAAGGTTCCCCACGGTGTTGTAAAGGCTGTCTTGTCTTGGTCATCCGGGTGAACAAGTATTTGATTAAAACCTGAAAAGCCATCTAGCAAAGAAATTCTTGAAGACCCCACTACTCTTTGTAGAATGTGGTCCATTTTTGGCAGTGGGTAGTGATCTTTAAGGGAGACTTGGTTCAGATTTCTTAAGTCCACACATAGTCTAATCTCCCCTGTTTTCTTCCTTGTGGGAACAAGATTGGATACCCATTCTGAAAATCTAATGGGTGCTATGATACCAGCCTCAAACATTCTTTTCACTTCTTTCTTAATCAAAGGGAGAAGCACAGGATTTATTCTCCTTAGTTTCTATTTGAAGGGCTTTTGATTTGGCTTTAAGGGAATGGTATGTTGAATAAGAGAGGTGTCATAGGACTTAAGGTCCTCATAACTCCAGGCAAATACATCTTGAAACTCTTTAAATAAATCAACATATTTTGGTTTTTGATCGGGAGGCAAAGACTTGGATAGTTTAATCATTTTGGGCTTCTCTGTTGTCCCAATATTACAGTCTTCCATAGCACCGTTTAAGGGTTGCATATTTGGATTTTTGGGGACATCGTTTGAATCAAATATGTCTTCTAATGGAGTGAGGCCAGCAGGTAGAAAATTGTCTTTTAAATCAATCACTTCGGCCTCTGCTTCAGCTATTTCATCTAAATGAATTTGCTTCAGCTCTTGCATGTTTTTCTCATCAAAAATGGTTGGGTGCAGCATTTGATTTACTGCTTCAGTTGTTATAGTTTGCTCATTTTGGCTCATTTTCTGTTGTGGGTCATCCATGGCATTTTCATCAATGTTTAAGCTTGAGAATTCTTGCTGTAAGGTAAGAAAATTGTTGATTTGAGCATCATCCTCAAACACTTGCCAATCTTTGATATTGTTAGGGACAGTAGGCCTGTGCTTTATTTCAGCAGTAAAGTGATGATTGGGCTCAAAGGGCAGCTTGCAAGTGCTAGCAAAAGTAGCTAGACTATGAGCATGCATGTTATGGCTTCTAGAAATCTTAGCAAGCTTGGATTCGGTGAAGGAATTGAGTATTTCTGTGGCAACAGACCTATAAGCTCTTAGCCTATTGTCATTAGTAACAAAGTTACCTTTCATCTGTTGAATGATCAAATCGGAGTCACCTAGAATGGACACTTTTGCAGCTCCTAGAGCTTTGAGCATTTTAAGGCCTAAAAGGAGAGCCTCATACTCTGCCATGTTGTTGGTGCATTTGAAGTTTAGTTTGTAAGCATGACCCTCTGCATGGCTGTTATGTGTATTGTGAATCCATATTCCTGCCCCTGCTCCTAGCTTATTAACAGAACCATCAAACTCTAAATACCATGTGATTTCTTGCTTGTGGTTAGTATTAAGAGTTTCAGTCATTTTAGGATTGGACGGACCTAGGTTTTGTTCTTCATGTGGTTCTTCTTGTATGCTGGTTGTACTAATTATTTTAACAGTTTCACGGGTATGGACAACCGACTCTTGATTGATGCATGTTTCTTGTTCTAAAGGCAAAGGCTTCTCATCAGTGGGAGGGCAGCTATCATCATTGAACAATATAAAGGAATCCATATCAGAATGGACTGAGTAAATGGGAAAGTTTTGGGGTTTTTAGTCACTACTTACCACATACTTCATCAATGTTTCTCTATACAGTCTCTTTGGTTGCCCAAAGACTGAAATAGGGGCATAAGAGAGGTCTAGTTGGAGAGATCCTTGGAGTTTTGCTCCCCAAGATCTTGATAAGAGCATGCCATACTTTGGTGGAATGTCAGCAACCACCACGTCCATTAGGATCGTTTTGTTGGGAAATTGGACTAAAGACACACTAAGGTCTTTGATTAAGCCTAAACACTTGACCTGACTAGCATCAAATGAGAATAAGTCTTTGTAGGGTCTAGTGACATCAAGGTTTAGCTTCTCCATTACAGCTTTGGGCAATAAATTGTGTGAAGCACCTGAATCAAACATAGCATTGTGCAATACTTTATCATGAATGTGCAAACTGACATAAAAGGGTAGAACAGCTCCATGTCCTGATTTACCATTGACTTTAGGACCAAAAAGTAATTCAGGTTGATTATCTAAGACATTAACATCATCCCTGTTCTCTGGCATTTGCAGTGATCTTTTGATTTGTTGTCTGTACACATCATGTTTGGCAAGCTCAGAGAGAGGAATATATATCTTTAACTTACCAATTTCTGTTTCTAAATCAAAAGGTTTTTTTGACTGTGTTTTAGTATTGTGACTGGCAGATTTTCCCTTTTCAATTGTATCTTCAGTGATCTTCTCTTGGTTATCAGTGATTTCTATAGATTGTTCTGTTTTGGGAAGGCTTTGAGGAGTGCTATTTACATTGCCTTTTGAGGGAAAGCATACAAAAGGCTGGTTATTAGAGGGCTGCTTGTCAAATACATCCTCTATGGTCACTTCTTTTAATTTTGGGTCTGTTTTATCAGCAGGTTCTGTGATAGCGGCCTTGTCTTTTACTTTCTTAGGCTACTTGGCATCCTTTGGCTTGATGGGATCAGACGCATCAATGGTTCTTGTTCTCAATTTGTATTGTTTATGGACTTCGTAAACAGCTGAATCATAGCCTTGTTTGAAGTCAAATGACTCTCCAGAGTTGGTCTGAAATTGATTTATATCATGGTCATCTTGGTCTTCTTGGGTTAGAAATACTTTTTGTTCACTCTTCAAACCCATCAAGTTTATGTGAGTGTCCTCTATCTGCTCACTAGATGTGGATGCTTCAACATAGTTTTCATGAAAAGGAGGTCTTATATCATGGTTAGGACTTGCCCTTCCAATGTTTGGGTTCTGATTTTTTCTAAAGTTTGGATTTCTGATAGGATTGTTTTGTTGTCCTTCCCATGAGGCTTTTCTTTCAATAGTTCCCATTCTATTTTCAAAGCTATCCATACCTTTGATGATTGTGTCCAATTTTTGCTCAAAGGCTGAAGGTTCATCTTTAAAAGTGGTTCTTCTCTCAGCTCTTGCTCTATTTCACTTGGAAATCAAATTTGCCTCCAAACTAACAGCTACATTCTGCATGTCTGCTAAGGTTTGAGGGGCTCTTTCTCTTAACTGATAAGCCATGTCTGAATCAAATCCATCAGGGAATTTGTATAAATCAAGATCAGGTGGAGGTCTAAGGTTTTGTGGAACAGCATTGTAAACATTGTTAAACCTGGCACAATAGTCTAAGACAGTTTCTTGAGGGCCTCTTTTGATAGTGTCATACTCGGATAATATGTGCAGAGGGTCCTTCTTCTTCTCCCATCTGTTAAGAAATGTTTGGTAAAGGGCCTCTGGGTCAGCTATGGAATTTGCAGGAAGAGCTCTAAACCAGGGCCTTACATATCCTGTTAAACTTTGGACAAAAATCTTCATTCTTACACTATCATCATCTATTTCATAACTCTCAAAATAATCCTGCATTTTCTTGGTATGTTGTAGGGCTGTGCCAGAACTAGTACCATCAAAATATGTGATTTTGGTTTGATTATCCTGAGGCATAGCCCCTGGATTTGCAGGTAACTGTAAAGGTGCATATCTGTTAGCCATATTTACAGGGATAAGTGGAACAACTGGAACAGCTGTAATAACAGTGGTGGTGGTGGTAGTATGCGCAGTGAATGGAGGTGTGGAAAAGGTGCTTGGAGAGGTGGATGACGAACAAGGGGAAGTAGGGGTTGAACGAACAAAACTTTAACAGGGGTTGGAACACAGCTTGGCTGAACTGTTTCAGGACTAGAATCAGCAAACTCTTCTTGTTTTTGTTTGCTAAGGTTTCTAGAGATTAAATTGGGATTTTCAAAAATAGCTGGTGGATTTGGGTCTGGATTTGACCTAGTATTACGTGTTTTCTTCTTGGGAGCCAGCTTCTAACTTGTTTTTTGGAATTTTCTGAATAAGAGTCCCTAGTGGAGTCGCCAATGATGTTATCACTCAGGTTGTCCCTTGGCTCCTTAAGGGATACGGCCGAGGTAACCACAAACCATTCTTTGGGCTGCAGGTCCTAGCCTACCTGCAGTTAGAGAGGGCTCTCTCTTTAAAATTTATCTCTCTTTTGGGTTGATTTTAGGCTAGTTATGGTGTACATGTGTTTTGTTTTGATTTTGGTGGGAAGGATGATGTTTTCAAGCAGAGTTGGGATGCATAGAGTGAGAAGTTCAAACCATTGGGCATGGAGTCATGGATTAGGGCTTGCTGTTGTGTTTTCTTGGTCACAAGAGGAATACAGAGCAGGGTAGCTACACATAGAACAATATCAAGCTGGAATAAATATGGAATGAAGGTCAGAGATGAAAGGCAACTAAGAATCTTTCATTAGCTAACAGAGAGGGAAGGTGAATGAAAGTTTGTCTAGGAGCAGTCAAGAATTCCTAAATAACAGTCATATGTGAAAGAAACAGGGTAAACATGATCATTTAAGTATGCATATTCATAACCATTTCTGAAGAAAACATATAGAAATAACAAGAACTGAGCATAGAGTGAAGTCAAGCAAAGCCTAAGCTATTCTTATTTCTTGCTATTTAGATGGTAACACAATGGTGGCGTAAACATATATAAACTGTAAACAAAGGTAAGGAAACACTTATTGAGCCATGTAGTAGCACAGGAATTCCACAGTCACTCTTTGGCCATTAAATAACACAACAGATAGTTCTTCATCCAAAGCGTTCCAACAGTCTTTGATTATAGAGCTCTCAAAGTGTACAACGCAAGTCTAGAATGAGGATTATCAACCAACCAACCCCAAATATGTTCTGTGGGGCGGTATATATATAAAAATGAATTACAAAATATCTAGTTGATGAGTTAATAACTCATAACTTCTTTACTAACTCTTGAGGAATAGTGGATGAAAGAGTAAATGATGCAGTAGATATTTAGGGTATTAGCTATCCGTTTTGTCAGAGAATTTAGACTTTTGTCATCAACTGAGTCGACTGAGGCAGTGATTTTAATTTGTGTTTTTTGGGCTTGCTGCCCTGGTGCTTCACTGAGTCACTGCTTTGTTATCCTGCTCTCGGTATGCATACTTGACCTTCTTATAAAATTGCCGTAGTCATATCTTGACTCCCTCTGCCTGCTGTCTTTTCTTTAGTTCTCTGTTTCCAGCATTGCCTCTTGCGAATTTTTGGGTTTTGCAGGTAGCTGAGCAATAGGAAGCTCTCCATTTTGAGCAATTTTTCTTAGTGATGTGCGATTAGCGCTAAGCGCGCATCGAAAACTGCCTCTGTTTCTTGTTTCAGGCATTCTTTGACCCGATTTTCACCCTTTGCGCCTTTTCTGTGATGACGTCAGCATGACATCATCGACAAGTCCCAGGTACGACAGGGTGATGTGGCAATGATGTCAGCGAAGGACAGGTGGCGGGTGACATGGCAGTACGGCAGGGTGATGTGGCAGTGACACGTAGCAATGGCGGGTTGACGCGGAGGTGAAGTGAGCAGCGACGTGGCGCTGACGTCAGGGGCGGAGAGACAGAAGGCGGTTTGTGGTTTTATCGGACCGCCTTCTGTACAAGGGCGGTAAGTGTCAGAGCCCTCTTGATGCAATAAAGGGCAGACATGCGTCCTTTTTACGACGGGAAAACAGTCGCGCTATCGGACGCTAACCGTTGGATATCGGGGCAGCTCCGAAATTGGTGAGAGCCGTCGGATGGGGAGGGCCCGATCTGACGGTGGACAGAACTGTGAGCTGGCGAGATGTTAACATATGGCCTCGTTGCGACTTGGGGGCCCGCCCGAATATTAAATTAATATTGCGCGACAGGGGCTTTCGAACTTTGGTTAACGCAAAATTGTGGGTTTATGCGCGGACATAGAAAAATAATTTAATGTCTAACAAAGCATTTAGACACCAATTATATAAAACGAAAGGGGATGGATAAAATGGGAAAAATACAAGAGTAGAGGGGTAGGTATAGGCTATTAACCTAACCAGAGGTCAGGTTAATTCCAGGGTTAGGACGCGGATGGGTTCATAATAGTCCCAGATGGACTATTATTTCCCGAGACTGCAATATATGGCTATAATGCCAGGAGATGGGAATATGTATTATTTTTTGGGTTTTTATATAATTTTTTGTATAATAGGGGATAAGGAAATGATCTAGGGAGCTAGATAATAGAGTTAGGAGTTAATATGAAAATGAGAAGAAAGCGCTAAGTTTAGAGATCTTAGGCTACTTAAAAGGGAAAAATGACTTATAGAGTGAATAAGAGTACTCCTAAGCAAAGCAAACCTTTACTTAGGCCAATGATATGAAAAATGATGAAACTTAAGAGATATCAAGTAGATCTTGACCTCTTTGGGGAGGTTAGTGAATGATTTGGGGAATAAGAAGAAAAGGGAGTTAGACATGCCTCACTTAAGCTCCTTCGAATGAAAAACTGCCTCATATTTTTGATCTGAATAGATATAACACTTGAAAACATGAAATGGATCACATAGCTTGATTCTGCAACCACAAAACTACTTACCCAGCCTACTTACCTAGCATTTTTTCTTCTTTTTGGTTTGGGTGCACTTGAACTAGCAAACCCAACTTTTCATTCTTTTCTTCTTGCTATCTTCCTATCTAAATGTACCCTTATCTCTTCCAAGGGCCCAGATTGAGAAGTTGGGCTCCTTCATTTCTCTACCTAGCTACTCATCTGCCAAGCTTAAGATGTTTGGACAGATATTCATTCTATATCTTCTAAAACAAGCAATTTAAACCTAGGGAAGCCAAGATTAAGCTGTTTGGCTTTCCCTTAACTGTAAAACTCTTCAAAATGGAACTTCTTGGAAATATGGAACCTTGCAGCATGAAAAGATGACATATTTGGCATGTAAAACAGTCAATCATGAAATATGAAACCTATTGCAATAGGAGGCTAACATATTTCACAACTGCTTTTGCTTCAGGTGGAATAGGTGCAAAGGGAGATCATGGTTGCTGGTCTGGATGATGGTTGACAGATGTTGCTAATGATAGTTTTTGATGACTATCATAGTCTTGTCTGAGATATTTAGTCTCTATGTCATGTATTTCTTTTATTATCAAGGTCATGTAACGGCCTATTTTGGTTTCCCCACTATGCTTGGGATGGATGATGTAATGTTCTTGTTTATCATGTGTAAACTTTTGGTGCATCCCCACTTGGTTGGGTGGATGAGTCAATATTGGTATATCCCCACTTGGTTGGGAGATGGATGTATGTATGAGTATTTGGTGATAGAAAGGTCATTTATGATGTATAGAGTCATGTTTCTTCTTGTAGAACATCTTTTTGTAGACCTTTCCTATAGTCAAGGGTAGCATGGACAGCACAGTAGAGTAGAGATTTCAGCATGTACTCAAGGGGAGCATAACCCTTTGCCCTTGATGACAAAGGGGGAGAATGACTTTGAGTGACTTGGGGTTATCATCAAGTCCAAAGGGGGAGATTGTTGGCATTATGACACAGGTTTGGCACTATGACAGGTGTTGTCCTTGATGGCAACTCTCTCAAATGACAGATCACAGTTCAGGCTCTCAGAATGAAAGAAAAAGAGATATACACAGGTTCCTCTTAACCAAATCGTGTATACACGTGGGATCACCGATCAAAAGGCGCATATAAGTATGCACGCACTTTCATGCAAGGAAAAGCGTGTACATGTGGGAAAGCTTGTTTTTAGTCCATGGTATTTAGTCCTTGGTATTTGGACCATGGTATCTCGTCCAAAGTGTTGAACCCATGTATTGGGTCCCAAGTATTGGTTCCAAGTGGTTTTGGACCATAGTATTAAGTAAGGCCTAAGACTATAAAAGGGGAAGGAGATCATTAGGCGAAGGCACTCAAGGATTGAATATCTTATGAAGAGTAAGATCTAGAACACTGGTCATTGGGTTATGGTGCATAGCTGGATCTGAATCAAGGAGGAACCTGAGCGCAAGGAGAAGGATAAGTTCTTTTGATGGGTCAAAATCTCAAGGCTTGAAGAGAAGTATCTTTGTGTGATTTTGATCTGTTATATTTGGTGCATGAATTGATCTATAAATCTGATAATCTAGGTATAACTGATGTCTGAATATTTGAAAAGGGTAAATTATCTTTTATAGATTTGTACGCAGGTTCCGCATAGAAAAACCACGTATACACGCTGGTTCGGTGTTTCAAAACCACGTATATGCAGGTTTTCCTTAATACAACAGCGTATGCATGAAGGTTCTCTATATTGAAGTAGCGTACGTCTCATAAATTATGTTTTAGCTACTTCTGTTTATTGTTGTAGTGTTCTAGGTTTAGGATTGGTTTCTGGTTACTGTTACTGTATTCTGGTTACAGCATTCAGAGAAGTGATTGTTTGATTCAGTTTTGGTTGGTGCAAAGGAGATTGGTTGATGCAAATATACTTGATGTTTGATTGATGTTATATACGCAGGTTTAATTAACAGAAGTAGCGTATAACAATTTGTTTATGGAAATGAAAGATTGTTAAATTGATAATACTGATTCACCCCCCCCCCTCTCAGTATTATTTCCAACAACACATCTAATGTACAATATGAAGCCAGCCAGAGCAAGAGGCCAAGGTTCAATCCTGTTTCAGAATAGGAAGACACAAAAGGATTAGTAGAAATAACTAATACTGAGTTAGACATGATAATGGGAGAAACACAGCAGCCATCTACATCACAGACTCAAATTTTAGAAAGGCATCTCAGTGTAGAGGCCTCCTCATTTAATAAACCTACTGATAGAGATAGGTACATTAAGGATAGGTTCAAAGATACCAAAATGAGGAATGAGAAATTGAAGGGACAATCCTATGCACAATATCTCAAGCTTACACCCACTAAACAAAGTAGGTTGATGTCAACTTTTGACATCAAGGAAGGAAAGATGCAAATGTCCTTCATAAAGCCAACTATAAAACAACCAAGAACATCAACAGATTTCAAGAAGATTGATTTTGAGGTATTGGCAAGGGATATTCATCCCATTGAACAAATTTAATTTCACAAACAGGTTGGAGAAATAATTTACTCCACCCTTACAGGAAAAGCCATAGCTTCCCATTAGTTGTAGAATTCATTGAATAACATCTCAGCCTAGTATCAATTGGAAAAGGCCTCCTTACAAGCCAAAGATACCAGAATCAAGTCTTTAGAATACTTGATAATTGAATTGGGACATGATCCCAAAGACAACAAGGCTATTGAACAAATAATCAAAAAGAATAATGATGACATTACAGCGCTCAAGAAGCAGTTGAAGATACCTCAACTAAAACACCCCAAAACACAGGAAGTCTTGGAAAATCAAACAAGACATGAAGAGTTGATGGACTTAGTCCTCAAAGTAAATGATTAGTTGAGGGAGACAGAAAATGAATTGGACATATTAATCCAATTAAAGCAAACTGATCTTGGCATTACCTCGGTGTATGTCATCCCAACAGTCACCATGGCTATTCCTTCCACATTTGTAGCCTCATTGGCTCCCACAGCTCCAATGACCACAACACAACCAGTTTCTATAGAATCTACATCAGCAGAAGGTACATCAGGTGATGAAGTAGCAAAGTTGGTTAAATCTATGGAAGAAATGTCCATACAGACAACAAAGATGAATAAGCTCAAAGAGAAAGTGACAAGCTTGGAAATTGATTACAAGCTTGCCAAAATCGTGCACAAAGAAGAAGTGGAAAAGGCTACCAAGTTGAGTGAAAGATTGAAAGCCTTGGAAACGGACTTGACATTGAAATAACCCCTTGGGCAGGCTAAGGAAAAATTATGGGCCAATATCACTGACTCTTTCAATGATATTTGGCCATCTATTCAGGTAATTTTTCAGCAAATATATTTGACAAAGCTGGCTACAGAGGCCATCCAGAAAGTAAGAGAAGAATTAGGACAAATGCTAGAAGAGGCTACCAGAATTATCCAATTCCTTAACAACAAGAATAAGTATGAACTTCAGGAATTGGAAATAGAGGACAGAACAGAGACAATTTTGGAGGTCAGAAAGGTCTTCTCCAAGAGGAACTTGATGCAAAACTTGGAGGACAAGTGTCAGAATATGCAGATAGCCATCGACAGATTTATGGCTAAGTTTAATTTTGAGAGAAATGGATTACCCAATCCCTTAGTGATAAATGATAAACTCATGACACAGGAGGATTACAACAAGAAAATCAGAGAGGTAGCCAAGGATCAAGTAGATACATCATCAATAAAGGCATTGCCAACAGGCAAAGTACTATACCAAACATTTGAAAACTTGTTTTACCTCCAGCATGAGGTAAAACACTTGTTTATCAATAAGCCTACTTTTGCTAAATACACCAAGGTAGATGAAGTATATAGAAAGATGCTAAAAATCCAATTACTTGATGCTGAAACATGGGAGAAATTAACTAATTTACTATAGAAATATGCAGTAAAAAGGTTAATGTACAAAGAAAATAAAGTAGCATGGTAAAAAGATGAAGACAGATCAACAGGGTCAAAGTGTATCAAATGAAAGCCTAAAGTAAATAAAGCTTCTAGCGTGAAAGATCAAACAACAAAGCAAATTAAAAGGCAAAAGATCAAAGCCAATAGTACCAAAATAAAAGGGACAACATGAAACAGTTCAATAGTTGTCTCTATCTTCTTGCAAGAAGATATTTTTCTTTCCTAGATTAAATCTCAAATTAGTTTGAGATATTTTGTAATAAAATTTTGTATAAATACTTCACAATTCAAAGTATGTAGGGTGGATTCTATTAGACATTTCTATAGACTTTTTGATCAAGAAGACCCAGAAGGTTATTGTATTAGTTGATGAGCCAGCAAGCTGGATTGATAAATAAAGATCAGACTTTTCCAAGGATTCATGTGTTGAGAGAATTTCAGACAAGTATTTTCATGTGTTATTGTCATTTTCTCAAAGTTATTCATAATCTTATATGTGTTTCTCAATCTAAATGTTATAACTGGAATAATATTTCAGAACTTGTTTAATCACACTCTGTCTTAATAGTTAAGCATTTGAATGTTTTCTTCTGATATTTAAATTAAAGAAGTCTTAATTTCTCTTCAGTTTAGATTGATTTCATGAATAATCCAAGTTAAAGGATTCTTAACTGGCCTCTGATCTTGATTACCCCTTCCCTCCTCATTCATTATACAGGTCTAAGAACCCTTAACTGCTCTCTCACCCCGAGTGAAACCTTTTCACCCCTCTGTCTCAAATATTTGAAATACACTCTGCTATCTTTCCCTTGGAACATCCCCTTTAGTGAGTTAACCTAGTTTTGCTTCCTTATTAGTTGACTCCATAGCGCAATGGTCTAAAAGAAATCAATTTATCCATCTGTCTAAGCAGATCCCACCACCCAATCTCAAACACAAATCAAACACCCCTTGAACAATCATAACTAGCCTAAACATATCTTAACTAAAACAAAGTTAAAATTTAAAGAGAGAGCCCTCTCTGAGCATCAGGAAGGCTAGGTCCTGATCTCCAAAAGTGGTTTGTGGTTACCTTTGGTTTTTCTTTATTATTACTTCAAAGGAATTATGAGAGTGATAACATTTTTGGCAAGCACACTGAGGGACTTCGATCCTCAGTCTCATAAAACTTTAAGGAAACCTAAAATTAAATCTTGAGCCCCTTAAGGTCATTACCTGAAGTAAGTTTTCGGAAAATTTCATAAAAAAAGTTTTATAAACTTAAAATTCTGGCTCCTAAAACGATTTACTATACTAGGGCCAACCTAGATATAAACCCTGCAACTATAGAGGATGACCCAGAGAGGCTTTTTAGACAACCCAAAACAACAGAAACTCAAGGCAGTAGTAGCATATTAGTTAGAACCAATTCATTCCCTGAGGGGTTGTCAACTTTAGAGGACATCCCTTTCAATTTTTCATTTGACCTCTCATTATTGAGAAGTAAATCTGAGAATACAATCCACGAAACAGGTCTTAGATCCTAAGTTTGTTCAACTCATAGAATCAAAAAGGGTTATTCATTTAGATTTAGATAAATTAGTTGTTGACACTTATGAAAAATTAGAAGCTTGGTGTTGGGCCGTGAATACGAGCACTTTTTAATACTTATTTCATCCATTTTTACTCTTCTTTATCATGTCATTTATTATAATTTATTATATAAATCCATTTTATAATGATTTATGCTCTTATGGATGAATATTATTTCTTCTCCTTTATTTTTAATAAATTGATGATTATGCATGATTTTATTAATGATAGTCTATTAATATATTTTGTAACATCACTCACCATTTTAGCCTCCAAGATAATTTCCAGATTGAAGATTTGATCATTAAATATTCTAACTCAGAAATTAGTTGGAATAAGAAGTGATAGTTTTGCAGTTGAGATTCTGGACAAATGAAGAAGAATCTGGAAAATCCGAAACATGGGTTTTGTCCAGAACGGACCAAATTAACTTTACCCCAAAGGACAGTTTGCCCAAATTCGGCTTGTATTGAGAGAAATGCAGGGTTCTTTGAGCACGATTTTCTCAGATTTGTTGTTGCGGCCGTCCTCCAAATCTCAACTGCAAAGCCAAATTCGCCTTGCTCTTGTTGAAAGATGGATGGAAATATATTTTCTTGTTGATCAATTGGTTGGAAACAATCCAATTTTGTAATAATGATCATATTGTAATCATCACAGTTGTAACCGCTCTCTGCTCTCTGTGTATTTAAATCAGAACAGAGATCAGAGAAGGGAGGGATGGATTCAGATTATGATTTGAGAATTAGAGATTCAGAATTAAGCATTCATGATTCATGATAGGATAGGAGGAAAAAGGAGATTGTTTCATTACCATTGTAATCTTCAAAGCTTCTGTTGTTGTAATGATTTCACAGTTTGATGATTAATATATAATTTGGAGGTTGTTGTTCATTCGTCTCATCTGAAGTATCTTAGTAGCATCTGCTGGCGGCTAAGGGCCCAGCCTCTAGTGGATTAAGCTGCTGCTGTATTATATCTTTACGATTTCTACCGTGTGATGGTTTGATTTAATTGTTATTTCTTTGAATTGCATTGCTTTTCAGTTTCATGTTTTTACAACGTGCTGTTATAGTATTTTATGAAATTCTTTTATTGCACAAGTTGTGATTGAATCGCATGGCTGTTATTTTCCATCATAACAGATATTATTATTCTTTTCAACTTATATTGTTATGTTGTTCATTTCAAATATAAAGCTTCGCTATTCATTTCAAACTTTGATGTTCACTACAGATTGCTATTCGTTTCTATTGAAATAGCTTTGCTGTTCATTCTAGTAATTTAACAGTTTTCTATTCATTATAGCTATAATAGTTTGGTTGTTCATTTATAATACTTAGCACTGTTGTTCATTTAATTTCTGCAATTTTTTAAGCTTGCCTTTTAGCATTCTTCTAGTTAGTGCAATTGTCTCATTTCGATTAAGTTGCAGTAGCACGATTGATTTAGTTCTTTGCGATTTCCAATTGGTTATTTAGTGTTGTGTGTGAGACCAACAACTGTAAAGGACATTAGCTATCGCTACCTAAGTTCTCAGATTATGGATCTTATTTATGCTTGATATAATTTATATCAGTTAAACAAGGACTGAGTTATTGCTACTATATCCTTGACTGATAATTGTTGTGGCTTTTTCAGTGAATGATGTAAGTTTCAGAGTGCTAAGTTTCTTTTAATTGTAAATAGATTTTATTTCAAGCATGCATTTACTTTTGCATTTTAAGGACTATACTGCAAAACATTACTCTTGAGTAAATAGCTGCCTCAGATTGAGTACACTCTTGAAATAAAAAGTCGTCCCTGGGTTGTGTTGAGGGCCCCGAAATCGGGTCAACAACAAGGGGGATACCCACCCGATCGGGAACCTGGTTGGCAGCTCCTTGCCCGTTTGGTGTAGTGGGTCCGACTGGGGATGATGGGACCAGCTTCCCAATCTAAAAGATGTGTGTGTGTGTAGATTTTGAAGATACTAATCTAAAGGTAATTTTAAACTAATTTAATTCTAGACTCTAAACTGACTCTATGCTACTGTAATCTAGCAAAAACAACACATCTAATCTATACTAACCCGGGGTAAAATTCTTTCATTATGCGATCTAAAAAGATTTCAGACAACAGCTGGTAATAAAGATCATTCAGCTATTATAAGAATATAAATCAATTAAGATGAACCATTCTGCATAAGAAGTTAGGCAAAACAGTTGTGAACAGCATATCGCATAATCAGTTATTCATATGTCAAGCACAAACAAATGATTCCACCGTACAAAAGTGCCAAATGGTAATCCAGACATTCATACATTAACATATAAATAAATCAGCTGTATATCACTCTAAGAATATGAGCAGAAATTAATCAAGAGATAAAAGTACCATTTATGACTGATTTTCACTCACAAACATCAAGCAATAACGATTTATCTCTACTTACTTCTAACATCTACTAAGAGTACAGAAGTGCAACATCAGTAGCAGATATTAAAATGCAAACATAAATAAATCTCGATCCATCCATTCACCAAAAACCACCTCCGAGGGTGCAAAAGTGCATGTTCTGAGGACAAGTTTTTTGACAAATTTCCGGACCCTTCTCCAAATGCCATGAGAAGGGTTAAATACTACTAACTAACTAATCTTAATTACACAAATTTAGGGAACGACTTCAAATGACCGCCCTTTTACTAAAGCAAATTTATTTCTAAAAATTGAATCTAATTTCTAACCGTTTCTGTATCTGCTCTTTAGTGCTGTAAGCAATGTGAGGTTCGCCTCGAAAGAGTCGGTTGGTTGTCTTTTCCTTTTGCTCGGGCGATGAAAGTAGAAATAACAAAACCTGGCACCTCTTTCTGACAATCTAGAAGATATTTTTGAAAATCTTCCTCTGACTAGGTGTTTTTTGCTGTGCGTATACTTAGTATAACCCAGATTTCTTTCAAACTGATTGTGTTGTTGCTATTTCGGTTTCCGGCCGTGTGAATGACTCAATGAGTTAGGGATTTTGTTGCTTGAACAATCTTACGTATTGAAAATTGCTTCCATTCTTTGTTCCAGGCTTTTCTGAAGCATCATCCCTTTTCAGCGTTTTTCTTTTTGCTTTATCCATTCTGAGCTTCAGGATCTTTTGCAAACATGCTTCTTTTGTGCGCCTTTGACTCTGAGTCTTGGATAGTCTATTTTCATCAGTGTCTGTGGAGTGATACTCTGGAATCCACGGCTCTGCTACATGCGGTATTCATTTGCGAAGGCATCTCCTCTCTGTTCTTCAAGTATTGGCGCTTTCCCCTTTTCCTTGGATGTTTCCTGCATATAGATTTATATTAGTTGCTGCCTTACAGTTTACGCAAAGGAAAAGAGACATGACGAAAAGATTGACATGAAAGCTTTAAACTCTAATGAATGCATAATCACGACACTCATAATGACTTGACTCTTCGAAAAATGCAACACGGTCATCTTTGGATACTCATGCGTGTAATCATTAATTTCCCTTAAGGCGTGCGCTCGATTTTTGGGTTTACAGATCATGCCGAAGAAACTTTGCGATGAGTGGTTTCTGCGATTCGTATCGCAGCAATTAATAGTTTCATTCGTCGCAGATCGCAAATCGCAAAATCACAGTTTGTAGGATCGCAGATCGCAAATCGCAATATCGCAATTTTCATTTGCTCGTTGTGTGCTGCTTTTGCGACGTTTGCGGTATGCGACGTCGCATATCGGTCGTTGGCGATTCCTTTTTATTTTCTTTTAAGGGCGCTTTCAAAATATGCGATGCGATGAATTTCGCATCGCTTCATCGCAGTTCGCTTACGCGCATAGGAAAAACGCTTCAATTTCTCTTTGCGATGCAATATAGCTTTTAGGGAGTTAAATACAAAAATCTTGATAAAAATATTTTTGAGATTTTTTGTTAAAGGTCCCCCTTTGCTTGATATTATTGCTAATACTAAGCAAAGAAGGGGGTTGTTGGTGACCACAACAATGGCGATTCACTGTGAAGAACCAGTTATCTCTGCTTTTCTATTGACATTTCCACTTCCGAAACAGAAAAATTTTCATATGTCTAAATTTTGTTATGGACAGATAGAGTAGATTACCCCTCATCTTGTCAATGATACTTTGTCTCAACCCTTCTTTTATTCCAATTGTCTGCTTCCCTAGGCTTAGTTCTTGCATTTATACCAGACATTACTCGGTCCTTTTTAAAAGATAAAATAAGGTCTTCTCTGCGTACTGGATTTTAAAATATGCTCATTTGTCATAGGTAGAGCCTCTGCTGCCCGCAAGTGTCCATAGCCTCGACAGGGTTACCATGTTATCCAGCAATGATCCTTTTTCCTGTTTGAGGTTATTTACAACATTTCAGAGAAAAATCCTTTTTGGCACTTTTTCCTTTTTTACTCTCTAAAGAACAATGTCTTGGTTTGGTGGCCAAATTATGACACAGTCATTCACTTGATTTACACTTTTGCTGAACAAGCTGGCTCGTGATGAGACCCCTTGTCTTTCGATTGCAACAATCTTGAGTCGTTGCCCTGTTTTGATAGACAGTATTGGCAAAGTCAGCAAGTTATAATATCTGTGATCATGATAAGCCGGCTCGTGATGAGACCTCTTATTCTTTGAGATATAGTGTTTTCTCGGATTGTTTCTCTGAATGTTGCGGTTTCCTTTTGCAGGGAGGAAGTCATTGTTTTTCCTTAAGAAAGCTCTGGACGACAATAATAGAGCTTGAAAACAACAGTTTTACAGAGAATATTTATTTTATTATTGATGATACCTTTCATTGTGCTGACACAAAACAATTTTTTACCAAAGGTTGCTTTCATCAAAGTCTTCTGAAAAGGTTGAAACTAATATCATTATTCAAGCTAAAGTTAACTCTATTTGCCAATAATAAAAATCAGATTTTTCGAAAAGCTTTGCTATTTGTACAAGTGAAATCAAAATCTGATAGAGAGTTAGTGTGCTCTTTCATGAATCCTTTTAAATGATCATTCACGACCGATTTTATTTATAAGAAAGAGAAAAACAAAATAAGAGAAACTAAAACTATCCTACAAAAATAGAAGAATGATCTTCTTATGGAAAATACATTTTAAGAATTTGTCCATTCACAGGCAAAGAATCTCTTCTTCCTGCCAAATCCTGCAACACAAACGTCGATGGGCCTATGACTTCTACAATCTGAAAAGGACCAAGCCACAGCTTCTGAAATTTCGTATGTTTGCCCTTTTCTTCATGAGCCTTATCCCATTTCAAAACTAAATCTCCCATCTGAAAGTTCTTTCTGGTTATGATGGCTGAGTCAAAAGAGGATTTTATTAGAGCTTGGTGGTGAGCATGGGTTTTCTTAGCTTGTTCTCGGCGTTCTTCTAGTTTGATTATTTCCATTTGTCTTAATTGCAAAGAGGAAGTAGATACTTCATCGATGTGTTGTACTAAAGACAAAGAGGGAATGACTAAGTGAGTTGGAAGAACCACTTCTTTCCCATAAACTAAATTAAAGGGAGAAGTGCCGATTGAAGCTTTCTTCGTAATTCTGTCTGCCCATAAAGCATTAACCAGCGCTTTGTGCCAATTCTTTTGGTTTTGGTCGACTGTTCTTTTGATAATCCTGATTAGGTTTTTGTTTGTTGATTCAGCCAACCCATTACCTTGTGGATAGTAATTAGCAGAATATTTCAATTTGAACCCTCTTTTTAATGCAAACTCAGTCATTGCATTTCCAAAAAAGTATGATGCATTATCAAACATTAAGGCCGTTGGCAATCCAAACCTAGTGATGATAAATTGATCTATGAATTCAATAATGTTTTTAGAATTAACTGTCTTGAGAGGAACTGCTTCTACCCATTTAGTAAAATAATCTGTTGCCGTGAGGATATACCTATGCTGCTTAGAAGAGTGAGGAACGACCTCACCTATTATGTCCAAGCCCCATTGGCTGAATGGTTGCTCGATGTTGACCGGCTGTAGTGGCATGGATGATTTCCTTTGTTTCCCTGCAGCAGTCTGGCAGATTTGGCATTTCCTTACGTAATTGTAAGAGTCTTTGAACAACGTGGGCCAATAATATCCTGCACGTAAGATCTTATGCGCAGTGGTCTCTCCAGCATAGTGTCCACCTGCTGGTCCATCGTGGAGTTCCTGCAAAACCTTTTCGGCTTCAGTTTTCTCAAGACACCTAAGAAGTACAGAATCATAATTCCTTTTAAACAGAACATCATTTATAAGCTGGTATTGTTTAGCTTTCAATCTTAGAGCTATTTTCTTGGTGTGATCCAAGTGCGATGGAGCATACCCGTTCTTAAGATAATAAATGGTGTCCGCATATAATGATTCTGCGTCGTTTAGGCTTACCTCATATGTATGTACCTCTTCAGATGATTTCTCAGGAATTTTCGATGCTCCAGCTAACATCTTACAGAAGCCTTGACCTCTTATGATGTTTGTCGGTTTGATCTCAAGATCGTATTCTTGTAAAGCGGTAATCCAATTCGCCCTCTTTTCGCCCACATCCTTCTGTACCAACAAGTTTCTTACCACTGGAAACGGTATGACGACTTTGGTATGGGCTTTAAGTAAGAAAGGTCTGAAATATTTGATCGCTTTGAAAACAGCATAAGCCTGTTTCTCCACGTCTGAGTAATTGAGTTCAGCACCTTGTAAGTTCGAGCTAAAGAATGCGATTGGAGCTTCCGCCTTCTCTTGATTTACTTGAGTCAAAATCGCGGCATAAGATTTCTCTGAGGCAAAAGTGTATAAGATGAAAGATTCTGAAAAATTTGGGGTAGCTAAAGATGGAGCGTTGATGATAGCTTGTTTGATCAAGTTGAATGCTTCGTGCTCATCTATGCCCCACTTAAAATTTGAATTCTTTTTTATCATATTTTGTAAAGGAGAAATAATACGTGAAAAATCTGAGACAAACCTTTTTACAAAATTGATTTGTCCAAGGAAAGATTGCATGGTCTTTTTGTTATGGGGTATGGATATTTCGGAAATTTCTTTGATTCTGTCAGGTTCAATGTGAATACCAGATTTCGACACTATGAATCCGAGCAATTTCCCTTCACTTAATGCGAAAAAAGATTTCTTTGGGTTAAGTGAAATTCCATACCTTAAGCATCTTTGAAAGATCTGTTTCAAATCTTTGAGATGGTCGCTTCGCTTCTTGAAGTACACTGTTATATCATCCAGGTAAATCACTACCGATTTATTGACTAAACCTTTAAATGCGATGTCCATGGCTCTCTGAAAGGTAGCACCGGCATTGATCAGACCAAATGGCATCTTCCGATATGCGTATGTGCCCCACTTGGTTCGGAATGTGGTTTTCAACTGATCAACGGGATGTACCAGCACTTGATTGTATCCTGAAAATCCATCCAGGAAAGACATTAATTCTGAGCCTGCTACTGCCTGTAGTATTTGCTCCATAGGTGGGAGGGGAAAATTATCTCTCTGACAGGCTTTGTTGAGATTCCGGAAATCAATACAGATTCTAATATCTCTGTTTTTCTTCCTAACAGGCACCATGTTGGATACCCATTTGGAGTGTCTGACTGGGAAAATTATTCTGGCTCTCAACAATTTATTTAGCTCAGTCTTTATCTGATTTTCTAAGTTGGGGTGGATTTTTCTGAGCTTCTGCTAGACAGGTCTTTCATTGTGAATCATAGGGATAGTGTGTTGAATGATAGAAGTGTTGTATGTTTTCAGCTCATCGTAATTCCATGCAAAAACGTTTTTGTATTGTCTCAGAAGACGGATATACGCTGATTTTTCTTCAGGGGCTAGGTCGTGGCCTAGATTAACGTTTTGCGGCTTCTGATCGGTTCCTAGGTTCACTAATTCATAGTTCAGAGTTGAACTGTAAAGTTTAGAATTGGCAGACCTTTTAAACCGACTCTTCAAATCATATAAATCTTCTAACTTAACCACCGATTTAGGTATAGCGTTATCAGTGCTATTTTGTTGAATTTGGTGATCATGATGGTCTTCATCAATTATTTGATTTGAGTAGGATCCTTCAGAAGTGAGGAAATTTATAATGTCAGGGTCATCGTTGAATACTCTCCAGTTGGTGATGTTGTCAGGGATGGATGGTTTAAAGATTAATTCTATTGAAAACCTATCGGGACTAAAATCTTCGGAGGGAATCAGTCTAGAGGCTAAGTTAGCTAACAGGTCTGCGCTCGCATTTTGGAGTCTTGGGATTGACGAAATATTGAATGCTATGAAATGTGAAGTCAGATCTTGTACTAAAGATTGATAATGCTTTAAATGGCTTGACAGGCAATGTATGGTGTTACGTACCTGTTTGACGACAATTTCAGATTCTCCAAAGACTTGAAGATACTTAACATTCAAGCCGATTGCTTTGTATAGGCCTTGCACCAAGGCTTCGTATTCCGCTGTATTGTTCGTGCAATCGAACTCAAGTCTGCATGTGAGCATGGTTTTGTTTCCGTCTGGGCTAATCAAAACGCATCCTGCTCCTGCTCCCTCGTTAGATTTAGAGCCGTCAAAATATAATTTCCAAAATAAAGATGTATTTACAGAATTATCTAAAAAATTAAAACACTTTGAATCATCAGTTTGGGAAAAAATTTCAACTTGGGACACAACTGAATTTTCTAAGTAAGGTGAAGTGTGAGCATTGAAATTGCCGAGGAAAGAATCTACCGAGTAATTGCCTATGATACTGCTGTTGTATGCTATTGCTTCGTTCTCTCCTTCCAATTCTGTCACTATGTACTTTTGGTGCAATTCTCGTTCAACCTTTATTTGATTGGGTTTACCGTTGTAGGGTAACCACATGTGCGACCAGTCGGTTGAGAAATATCCGTGGAGTTTCTCGGACCAATCCCTGCTAAGAATTAAACCATAGAATTCAGGGATATCAGCTACTAGAATGTCGATAACCTGACATACTTTCGGGTTAGACGACAATCTTATGGTCACCTGGTTAAGTTCACCAATCACTTCGACTTGAGATCGATCAAGTTGAACTATGCGCACTGCAGATTTCTGAGGTTGAACATTCAATTTGGCACATATTGATCTGGGTAGAATATTCGTTGAAGCACCAGAATCAACCAAACAATTATGCACGTTTTTATTGAAAATTTCATAAGTGAGGAGAAAAGGAGGAGTATGAGATTTTGATCTTCCTCCAATCAAGGCAATGTCATTCGGATCAATCTTATTGATCATGTTGGTTGAAGGTCTTCCCATGTTGTGGGAAGCTACAGCTGTAGGTAAAGATGTAGTAGGCACGACATGTAATTCTTTCATCATTATTTTCTGTTGATGTTTCAGTTTGCTCAATTCGTAAAGGGTGATATTAGCCCTAGTCTTTTTCATGTCATCGATAATGTTATACTCCATTTCATCCGACACTATCAGTGTTCTTGATGGAGGTACTTGATCTGATTGGACTGGGCTAAATTGGGTCGCTCTAGCAGTTGTTTTCTTTGTTGCGACCTTATCTTTTGTTGCAGGGCTTGCGCCCTTCTGTTTAGGGGTAGTTTGGGGAGGATCAAGTTGATTTTTGCTTCGTGTGCTAACCGGAAATGCTTCTTGATCCTCTTCTTGTGGGAGGATGAAATCCCACATTCCTTGTAGTTCCACAACTTCGTCATCATCGGTCTGCCCTTCAGTGGTATTCTCTTCTGCTTCTTCTTCTTCAGATTCGACATTTAAGACAGCATTGGGTGGTTTCATCTCCATGGGAAGATTTCTTTTAAAAGATCTGTAGGGCTTTTTTGAAGAAGTTTCTGCTACTTGTTTTCTTATATCAATCATCTCATTGGACATGGCCTTTAACACCTTTTGTAATCCTTCCATATCGAAAGGATCTTTCGTTTGCTTCTTCTTGGTGTCTTCTTTGAAAGAGATTTTCTTAGATTTGTGTTCTTCTATTGCAGATCTCTTTTCTAGGGCAACTACGCGTTTTTCTACTGCTAATGCCTCAGTCAAGTTTTCGACTAAGGTCGTCTTGTTTGCCCTATCTACGAAGATGGCCAAGTTTGATGGTAAGCCCGTGATGTACCATTCACATCTTACTTCCTCGCTGGGTTGAGAAGCAGCGGGAATTTTGTTGAGGATCTTGTTGAACCGTAAATTGAAATCTTTAATGGGTTCTCTAGCCTCAGCTTTAAGATTAGATAGGTCATTGATCAATGTCGCTGTTGATCTGTCATCGCCAAACTTGGTGAGGAATTGACTTTGAAAAATGTCCCAACTTGTGATGGACCCGGAAGGTAACGAAAAGTACCATGACCCGACTGTTCCTTGCATTGTGTAAGGAAAAAGTCGGACGACAGCATCTTCGTTGGTAACTCCGTTGAGATTAACAGAAAGCATGAAATTATTGATATGCTCTTCAGCTAGCATGCCTGTTTCTGGATTGAATTTAGGTAGCCACTTCTCAGGATGGGCCGATATTGGGCTTAGGGGTGGAGGCATTAAAACCGCCCCAGGATTGTTCCATGGAGACTGGGCCATCGTTGAGCCGCTAGTTAATGAGAGTGTAGAAGACGGTCCCTGATGCTGAGAAGATGCAGGTATTATGATCTTTGATGATTGAAGAGGAAGTGTTGTTGAAGATGGATGAGTGATTTGGGATGAGGATGTGGATGGTTGACTTCGCGGTGAGGGTGTTGAAATGGACGAAGTGGATGAAAGAGTCTCACGGTCAGACTTTGGTGGTGCTTTCCTTGCTCTTTTCCTAGTAGGGAGAGGGATTTCACTTGGTTGAATACCAAATTTTTCACTCTTCAATCTGGTCAGAGGATGAGCAGGATTGTACTGCGAAGTCACGCTGCTGTTGGATTTATCATACCTATGAGAAAAAATAGAGAATCCCTGGAGTTTACGAATCAAAGTTTGAATTTCAGGGGGTTCAATAATGAATTGGTCTGATATATTGGAGTAGGTAGCAGCAGTGGATACTCGAGCGACTTCTAACTCCGGGTTTAACCATAGTGGAGAAGTCGAGGGAGTTGATGAGGGTGATTTACTCTCAGAATGGCATTTAGATTTTGACTTAGTTGCCATTCATAGTTCGTGCCCTCCTTCTAGCGCCAAATATGTTGAGGGCCCTGAAATCGGGTAAACAACAAGGGGGATACCCACCCAGTCGGGAACCTGGTTGGCAGCTCCTTTCCCGTTTGGTGTAGTGGGTCCGACTGGGGATGATGGGACCAGCTTCCCAATCTAAAAGATGTGTGTGTGTGTAGATTTTGAAGATACTAATCTAAAGGTAATTTTAAACTAATTTAATTCTAGACTCTAAACTGACTCTATGCTACTGTAATGTAGCAAAAACAGCACATCTAATCTATACTAACCCGGGGTAAAATTCTTTCATTATGCGATCTAAAAAGATTTCAGACAACAGCTGGTAATAAAGATCATTCAGCTATTATAAGAATATAAATCAATTAAGATGAACCATTCTGCATAAGAAGTTAGGCAAAACAGTCATGAACAGCATATCGCATAATCAGTTATTCATATGTCAAGCACAAACAAATGATTCCACCGTACAAAAGTGCCAAATGGTAATCCAGACATTCATACATTAACATATAAATAAATCAGCTGTATATCACTCTAAGAATATGAGCAGAAATTAATCAAGAGATAAAAGTACCATTTATGACTGATTTTCACTCACAAACTTCAAGCAATAACGATTTTCTCTACTTACTTCTAACATCTACTAAGAGTACAGAAGTGCAACATCAGTAGCAGATATTAAAATGCAAACATAAATAAATCTCGATCCATCCATTCACCAAAAACCACCTCCGAGGGTGCAAAAGTGCATGTTCTGAGGACAAGTTTTTTGACAAATTTCCGGACCCTTCTCCAAATGCCATGAGAAGGGTTAAATACTACTAACTAACTAATCTTAATTACACAAATTTAGGGAACGACTTCAAATGACCGTCCTTTTACTAAAGCAAATTTATTTCTAAAAATTGAATCTAATTTCTAACCATTTCTGTATCTGCTCCTTAGTGCTGTAAGCAATGTGAGGTTCGCCTGGAAAGAGTCGGCTGGTTGTCTTTTCCTTTTGCTCGGGTGATGAAAGTAGAAATAACAAAAGCTGGCACCTCTTTCTGACAATCTAGAAGATATTTTTGAAAATCTTCCTCTGACTGGGTGTTTTTTGCTGTACGTATACTTAGTATAACCCAGATTTCTTTCAAACTTATTGTGCTGTTGCTATTTCGGTTTCCGGCCATGTGAATGACTCAATGAGTTAGGGATTTCATTGCCTGAACAATCTTACGTATTGAAAATTGCTTCCATTCTTTGTTCCAGGCTTTTCTGAAGAATCATCCCTTTTCAGCGTTTTTCTTTTTGCTTTATCCAATCTGAGCTTCAGGATCTTTTGCGAACATGCTGCTTTTGTACGCCTTTGACTCTGAGTCTTGGATAGTCTATTTTCATCAGTGTCTGTGGAGTGATACTCTAGAATCCGCAGCTCTGTTGCATGCGGTATTCATTTGCGAAGGCATCTCCTCTCTGTTCTTCAAGTATTGGCACTTTCCCCTTTTCCTTGGATGTTTCCTACATATAGATTTATATTAGTTGCTGCCTTACAGTTTACGCAAAGGAAAAGAGACATGACGAAAAGATTGACATGAAAGCTTTAAACTCTAATGAATGCATAATCACGACACTCATAATGACTTGAATCTTCAAAAAACGCAACACGATCATCTTTGGATACTCAGGCGTGTAATCATTAATTTCCCTTAAGGCGTGCACTCGATTTTTGGGTTTACAGATCATGCCGAAGAAACTTTGCGATGAGTGGTTTCTGCGATTCGTATCGCAGCAATTAATAGTTTCATTCGTCACAGATCACAAATCGCAAAATCGCAGTTTGTAGGATCGCAAATCGCAATATCGCAATTTTCATTTGCTCGTTGTGTGCTGCTTTTGCGACGTTTGCGGTATGCGACGTCGCATATCGGCCGTCGGCGATTCCTTTTTATTTTCTTTTAAGGGCGCTTTCAAAATATGCGATGCGATGAATTTCGCATCGCTTCATCGCAGTTCACTTACGCGCATAGGAAAAACGCTTCAATTTCTCTTTGCGATGCGATATAGCTTTTAGGGAGTTAAATACAAAAATCTTGATAAAAATATTTTTGAGATTTTTTGTTAAGGGTCCCCCTTTGCTTGATATTATTGCTAATACTAAGCAAAAAGGGGGGTTGTTGGTGACCACAACAGGTTGACAATTAATGTGAAGATAATTAGGAGTTAAAAAGACACCTTTTATCGCTCAACATTTTGGCGTCGTTGCCAAGGAGAGTGTAGCCATTTCTAAAGAGTAGTGTGCATCTGATGAGTGCCTGTTAGGAAAGAGTTGGGTATTAAAAACAGAAGGTAAGAACCTGCGTACAGCAGCATGTAAAAGCCCTACTCCCCCACCTGCTTTCCAACAGAATTGTTAAAGAACTTAGGGTAGAAATAGATGTTTGAATTTCTGTGTGAAGGAACTAATATATATATATATATATATATATATATATATATATATATATATATATATATATATATATATATAGAAATTTTGAAAAACAAATCTCATGATTTTACTTAAGTGGTGATGTAAGCACCACCCATTTCACTAAATAATTGACAGGAACATTTGAAGAAGGATCCTCGAAGAAACACATGAAGAACATCTTCTATTATGGTAAGAAATGACTCACATTTCTACTTTTGAATTTCCTATCAAAGACCTAGGAGGAGTGACACAAATGCACATAATTCCCCCATCTTCTCTACCAATTTTTCATGGTTTGACAAATGAAGATCCAGATACATTCTTATTTGAGTTCGAAGTACTTTGTCGAGGATATTATTATTACACTAACGATCAAAGGTTGAAAGTGTTTCCTCTTACTCTAAAAGGAGCAGCCCTCTGATGGTTCATGAGCTTAGGTGGGAACTACATCCAAACATGGGAGAACATGAAGAACATATTCTTGAAGAAGTACCAAGACTATTGCAAGGCCAATGAAGATATTTTCAATATGATACAAGGGGAAGATGAAAGCTTGGAGGACTATGTAGATCAATTTCAATACAACCTTCAAAAATCAAAACATAAGCATTTGGAAAAAGAGATCTTAAAAACACTCATTCTTAAAGGAATCAAAGATGAATTTTTAGAACTCTTAAATCTGATAGGAAAAGGTGATGTTTTTCAGTTATCATATGATGATGTTTGTGAATTGTGCATAAGGTATTCAAGAGGAATCTCCAAGGCTGGTAAGAATTCAAGAGATGTTTGTTCTTTCTTTTCCAAATCTGCTACAAAAACAGGAGACATAAGAGTTGAAATCAATATTTTATTTGAAAAATGATTTTATTAGCTCTCTAAATTCAAAATTGGATGTTTGCAGGTTCAGAAAAATCAAGAATTTGATGAAGTGTTTTGCCCTCATGACCGAAAGGAGCATCCCATAGATAGTTGTTCTTCCTTATCTAGGATGGAAGTATCATATCAAAGAGATGAGGAAGCTGCAACAAGGTTAAAAGCATGGAAATCATGGCCTACAGGTATGGTTCAAAACACTTCCTCTCCACTTTCTTACTTGCATAATCCATTATGGAATACTAATGTGTTAGGGCAGCCATGTCAATCTCAATATAACCACCACCAATCTTGTCTACAAATTTGGCATGGTTCATCTTATGATTGCATGGCTACTCTCCTTCATCTTGTAGCACAAGCACATTCTCCATATTATTCACCAGCTCTTCCACAACATCTTGCTTGCCCATCAAAACCATCCACACAACCCAATCAACTACATCATCAAAATGCTCCATGCCGTACACAATTTCCTACTCAACTCATTCCACACCCTCACCATAATAAACCAGTACAACATGCTTACAGTGTTGAACTGCAAAATTTACTCACTCTTCCCACCCATTCTATCTCACATGCACCATTGGAGAAAACTTACAATGAGATTCAGAATGTTTCAAATTCAAAAATTGTAGAAGTTATGGAAGAAAATGAGGTTTCTTTTAGTTTGCATCAACAAGCCATTTTAAAAGCTCAAGAACTTCATGGTATGATGGCTATGGGAAATCAAGAAAGTAAAGGATATATTGAAGATTGGTTTCACTCCATCATTTTTTTGCAGCATCACTCCATACTCAACAATTTTTGACACCATTTTTCAAGGGAAGTTGGCTTGTCATACCCTAATATTCATTAATATGCATTTTTCAAATTTGGGTATGTGCATACATGAAGCCCTATTTCGAAAATGGTTCCACTAGAAGTACTCATATACATAATCATATTCATTTTTCAAATCAAATTAGGTTAGTTTAGAAAATAAAATAAAATAAATACATTTTGTTTTAATGTAAAACTAGTTGTTTTTTGTTGCAACATGCTATGGAAATCAACATCGGTGATAATTTTTTTAACTCATTTGTGTATGTAGATGATTTATAATAGAAATAATAATTCTACAAACACTCATTTTCATTTTTATCACCAACTTGAAAAAATTCTTGAATATCATATTTTTTGGCTTGTGGGCTTGATGAAATTTCTGAAAACACAGCCGGGACAGTCATGTTTTGAGGGGAAAAAATGGCATATTTTTAAAACATGTTTCTATCCTAAGTAGCCCTTTATGTATACTTTCCAACCCAATTTGAATCACTCAATTTGGATTTGAAACGAAAAATTTATAACCAAAACATTGACAGGGTGTCTAGTAGGAAGCTCAGGAACAGAGTTGGGACAGTCAGTTTTTGGAGGCCTAAATGACTATATTTTTAAAACCTGTTTCTATGGTAGATTCCCCTATGAATATAGTTTACAAGGCAATTGGAATCACTCATTTTCGATATCGTATGAGGAAGTTATGATCAAAACACTGACTGTCTATCGTAAATCAGCACTCTTGAAACTCTATTTTCTCGGCTGTTCATTAACGTATTTGACCCATCAATTCCTCTTGTCTTCAAAGCCTGTTTCTATTGGAGATCAATAAATGAATCTACTTTAATCTCCAATTTAAATCAGTTCAATCTACCATAAAACGAAAAATTTATGCTTGAAATATCAACTGTTGGTCTAAGCTGGAAAATCGAAAATGACTCTATTATGCAGGTTGTTCTAAGCAAATTTGACATATCATAGCATTGAATTTTTAAAACATGTTGCTATTGGAGATAAAACTTTGAATTAGCTCTCATTTGGCTTTGGAATCACTCAAATCGGACGAAAAACAAAGAAGTTATGATTGAAACACTGCTGGTTAGCATGATTGGCCACTGCTCTCCCACAGGTAATAAATTAATTTTATTTTGTCCATGGATTTGTTCTACAGAGTAACTACTTGTTATTTTTTTTCATAATTATTGGATTAGGGGAGCTCGCGCACCTCTCTTTCTCCATGATTTAATGTTTTATTGCAGGTAGATACTCATTTTTTGCAGGTCTTAGCAGAACAAAGAAGGTCAATTTATGGACGAGCGATTCTTGAGAGAAATTTTAGTGAAACAAGGGCATTTCATCCAGTTCATTACCTAACAGATTCATAACAAGAAGAAATGAAGAATTGGTTTCCATTTGAAGATTCATGTCACTGCTGCCAAAACATTTTTCAAAGAGATCATTTTTTTACATCATAGCTGTTGTAACTTAATTTATTTATTTACATACTGTTTTTAAATAAAATGTTGTTTCTTTTCTGATTTCTCTTATATTTTGTGTTTCAGGTGTTGCTTCCTTCAAATTGTAACCCATCCTCAGCATCAATATAGTGAACAGCTAATTCCTTCTTTGTGTGCTTGCATTTTATGATTGTGTATTTTGTTGTTCCTTTTCAAAGGAACAATACTTCTGCACTTTCACGTTTTTGTTGTTCCTTTCTGAAAGGAACATCACTTCTTCACTTTCACATTTTTGCTGTTCCTTTTCAAAGGAACAACACTTCTGCACTTTTACGTTGTTGAGGAACAACACTTCTGCACTTTCACGTTTTTGTTGTTCCTTTCTGAAAGGAACAACACTTCTGCATTTTCACGTTTTTGATGTTCCTTTTTAATGGAACAACACTTCTGCACTTTCATGTTTTTGCTGTTCCTTTCCGAAAGGAACAACAATTCTACACATTCACATTTTCGTTGTTCCTTTCCGAAAGGAACAACACTTATGTGCTTTCACGTTTTTGTTGTTCCTTTCCAAAAGGAACAACACTTCTGCGCTTTCACGCATTTTGTTGTTCCTTTAAAAATGAACAACATTTCTGCACTTTCACGCATTTTGCTATTTCTTTAAAAGGAACAGCACTTCTGCACTTTCATATTTTTGATGTTCCTTTTCAAAGGAACCGCACTTCTGCACTTTCACATTTTTGTTGTTCCTTTCCAAAGGAACAATACTTTTTCACTTTCACATTTTTGTTGTTCCTTTTTAAAGGAACAACACTTCTGCACTTTCACATTTTTGTTGTCTGCACTTTCACATTTTCGTTGTTCCTTTCCAAAGGAACAACACTTTCACATTTTTTTTGTTCCTTTTCAAAGGAACATCATTTTCGCATTTTTTTTCCTCTTAAGGAACAACACTTTTTCACATGCATTTTTTTGTTGTTCCCTAGAGGGAACAATACCTTTTCGTGTGTATTTTTTATTTTTGATGTGCATTTCCTTTGTTGTTTCCTACAAGGAACAACATTTTTTTGAGTGTTTTTGTTGTTCCTTCAAAGGAGCAACACTTTGGGATTATTTTCGAGAGCAACCCTTCCTTCCTCTTGTGGGATTATTTCTAGTTCATCTCAACCACATTTTACTGATTCCCTTTCATGGCATGAAGTACACTACTTTTATAAGGACAAGAATTATGGATTCTATTGAAGCGAGTTAATATCATTCACGTTATGATCTTTAACAAGACAACTCCTTGATGATAGCTTATTTTCAAAAGGGACACAATTATTTATATACTACTTTACTGCATTGTTTTCTGTTGCACATGATACTGATTGATCATCTTAATACCATTCTGGTCCCACCCCTCCTGGTTATAATCTTCTCTATCTGTAATAAATAAGATTATGGGTATTTTTTTTTCTATTGACATGTTCAACTTCTTCCACCATCCCTGCTCTTAAGGAGTACTGAGCCTCCCTCTTTTTATCATAAAAATGTGTAATAACAACAAAATTTTGTTTGCAGATGGAGGATAGGGGGTCTCATTACGAGCCTGTCTACCATGTTCATAAGGTTGTAACAAAGTGACATTCCCATTATGGCCACCACACCAGGGTTATGATCCATTGGATAGCCAAACTATCCTTGGAACAGGAGGTCGAGCAGACCTGATCACTTTTGCTACATCCCAGTGAATGGCAGTGTGGTTATCTGGTTCCCACACCAGCACATTGATCTCTTCTGTAGAACAACACTGAAACTCCGTAGTTATAAATTGAGGATCTTGGCTCATACGAGTTAAAAAGCAACCCTACCGAGGCTATGGATGCCTGCTGGCAGCAGAGGCTCTGCTTATGGTATTGAAGTTATATCTTATCGTCAATTATTACTATAATACCCTTTTCTTATTCTTTCGTTTTATCAGAGAAGTTATTTCCTTAATTTTTTCCCTATTTTGAACCTTTACGCATGAGAAATTGTTTTTAGATTAATCGCATCATTTTCAGCTAGAATACCGTCAGCAAAGCATCTTTTTGGCATATTGTTGTCCTTTTTCTTTTTTTGCATAACTTATCATCAATCCAAAGTGTCCTATCTCTTATTCATAACTATATTTACACACTATGCTCTCATTATAACCATAACTCTCGATGTCCTATCATTGATATGTGTACTCTACTTCATTTACTGTTGTATTGTTCATTCCCTTGCCTTGCCGTCAACATAACACCTTTCATAGGCTTTATGGTCATGGAATTCCTTTTCCAATTAGAGGGGGGAATGTATGCATTATGGGATAGCATGCGATATGATTACTGCACTCTGCCATAACTTGTTGATTTGACAAAATATTAGTATTGCATGTACAAAAGTTTTTCTGATTGCAATTTTTGCATGCATCTTGATCTGTTGCTATTCATTCAAGCACATTGTATGCAAAATAGTGATTTGTTTACAGGAGAAACTCTATTCGCAGCATGACCATGCAACTAACAGAAGAATCTTGAGCAACTCTCGAACGTGAACAACTGTTCAAACATGATGTGCTTGCCTGGATTCCACATTTTGCATCACTTTCAACACCGAATTTGCCTACATCAGCTTCAACAAATGCAGTACATATATGTTATTCTGGAGATAAAACTTGAGGTAAAATAGCATAATTTTCTGATTTATTACGAATTTAGGAGAATTTAATGAAAATCCATTTTGAGCATTATTTATCATCCTTCAATCCACATCTTTACCACTTCCCACTTTTCAGCGACATATCATTTTTTAGTTTGGGGGAGTGTTGTTTTCATTCATTTCTTTCTTATGACCATGTCATTCATATTCTTTATCATCCATTGCTATTCTTATTCATTCTCAACACCTCCCTTATTCCATGTTGTTTTACACCAAGCATAGAATTCAACAGATGGTAGCAACCACCTCAACTTGTTTTCTAGCATTGCATGAGGGCATGCTAATTCTTCAGAGAGGGGGAGGAATTGCTACGCATGATGGATGTTTTCTACTTTCTTCCTCATGTAAGGCATACAATTTCATTTTTATACAGTGCAGAAATTGATTTCCATAATACTTTTAAAACTATGAACTCAATTCTTGTGATTTCTGGAAAACACAGACGTATCATTAAAATATACAAACCCAGATAATTTCAAGTTAAATTGGTTCATAAAATTTCAGAAATCATGCACTCTCACCTACAACCATTTTTCTTATATTTCATAATCCATGCATCAAAACGATCTGATTTTTGGATCATAGAAGCATTAATATAGTAGAAATCTACTTGCCAAATTTCAGCAAAAGTTGGTTTGCAGTTTTTGAGAAAATGGTTAATGAAGTTGGTTGTTACTTATATCATATTTCGCTGCAACTTCATATGCACATAACTTGAACATCAATGTAAAAATTGTTATGCCTTCATCAAGATTGCTAAAATTAAATATTCATTAATTGAGGAAGAATTCATTTGTTCTATCCATTTCATGAGCTGGGACGAACAAATTTTTTTTATTGTTTGGTTAAACACATGGGTTTTGTCTTTGGGTTGCATGAAGACATGCAATATATTCATTTTTTGTTGCATAAGGACATGCAATATATTTAGTGTGGGGGTATGTTGGGCCGTGAATACGACAACTTTTTAATACTTATTTCATCCATTTTTACTCTTCTTTATCATGTCATTTATTATAATTTATTATATAAATCCATTTTATAATGATTTATATTCTTATGGATGAATATTATTTCTTCTCCTTTATTTTTAATAAATTGATGATTATGCATGATTTTATTAATGATAGTCTATTAATATATTTTGTAACATCACTCACCATTTTAGCCTCCAAGATAATTTCCAGATTGAAGATTTGATCATTAAATATTCTAACTCAGAAATTCGCTAGAATAAGAAGTGATAGTTTTGCAGTTGAGATTCTGGGCAAATGAAGAAGAATCTGGAAAATCTGAAACATGGTTTTTGTCAAGAACGGACCAAATTAACTTTTCAAAAGAATTGTTTTCCCAAATTTGGCTTGTATTGAGAGTAACATAGGGTTCTTTGAGCATGATTTTCTCAGATTTGTTGTTGCGGCCGTTCTCCAAATCTCAGTTGCAAAGCCAAATTCGCCTTGCTCTTGTTGAAATATGGATGGAAATATATTTTCTTGTTGATCAATTGGTTGGAAACAATCCAATTTTGCAATAATGATCATATTGTAATCATCACAGTTGTAACCACTCTCTGCTCTCTCTGTATTTAAATCAGAACAGAGATCAGAGAAGGGAGGGATGGATTCAGAATTATGATTTGAGAATTAGAGATTCAGAATTAAGCATTCATGATTCATGATAGGATAGGAGGAAAAAGGAGATTGTTTCATTACCATTGTAATCTTCAAAGCTTCTGCTATTGTAATGATTTCACAGTTTGATGATTAATATATAATTTGGAGGTTGTTGTTCATTCGTCTCATCTGAAGTAGCCCAGCAGCATCCGCTGGCGGCTAAGGGCCCAGCCTCTAGTGGATTAAGCTGCTGCTGTATTATATCTTTACGATTTCTACCGTGTGATGGTTTGATTTAATTCTTATTTCTTTGAATCGCATTGCTTTACAGTTTCATGTTTTTACAACGTGCTGTTATAGTATTTTATGAAATTGTTTTATTGCGCAAGTTGTGATTGAATCGTGTGGCTGCTCTTTTCCATCATAACAGATATTATTATTCTTTTCAACTTATATTGTTATGTTGTTCATTTCAAATATAAAGCTTCGCTATTCATTTCAAACTTTGATGTTCACTACAGATTGCTATTCGTTTCTATTGAAATAGCTTTGATGTTCATTCCAATAATTTAACAGTTTTCTATTCATTATAGCTATAATAGTTTGGTTGTTCATTTATAATACTTAGCACTGTTGTTCATTTAATTTCTGCAATTTTTTAAGCTTGCCTTTTAGTATTCTTCTAGTTAGCGCAATTGTCTCATTTCGATTAAGTTGCAGTAGCACGATTGATTTAGTTCTTTGCGATTTCCAATTGGTTATTTAGTGTTGTGTGTGAGACCAACAACTGTATAGTACATTAGCTATCGCTACCTAAGTTCTCAGATTGTGGATCTTATTTATGCTTGATTTAATTTATATCAGTTAAACAAGGAATGAGTTATTGCTACTGTATCCTTGACTGATAATTGTTGTGGCTTTTTCAGTGAATGATTTAAGTTTCAGAGTGCTAAGTTTCTTTTAATTGTAAATAGATTTTATTTCAAGCATTCATTTACTTTTTCATTTTAAGCACTATACTGCAAAACATTACTCTTAAGTAAGTAGCTGCCTCAGACTGAGTACACTCTTGAAATAAAAAGTCGTCCATGGGTTGACAATTAATGTGAAGATAATTAGGAGTTAAAAAGACACCTTTTATCGCTCAACACTTGGGCCTCTAAATTGATAAGTAATGTAGGTGATTCTTACATTCAACAATCTACTGAACTAGCTTCCCTTACTACCGCTATCCTTGGATTTTCTTCACAAACTTCACTTGTTGTAAATCCACCTTCCTTTATCAAAACTCCATCAATCGTATCTACCACAATCCAATCACCTAAACCACTTATTAATCAATCATCTTCATCATCATGTAGTTCACCTCCATCAGTGTCAAGCCCTTCTTCAACCACCACAACTTTACCCCCTAGTCAAACTAGAATCACAGCAATGGCAAATAGATATGCTCCTCTTGTTTTACCTGCCCAACTCCATCCCATGCCTGCAGATTATCAGAGTAAGATTTTCCTGTTTGATGCTACTGGTCATTACACTACCCAGCAACATGTAAACAAGATGTCTGACTTTTTTGAATTGCATGAAATAGATGAGGCAGATGTCCAAATGAGATTGTTTGCCCAAAATTTAATTGGTGATGTCAAGAAATGGTTCAAAGCCTTTCTTGCCAACCATATTGCAGAATTAGCAAATTTTCAAAGGTTATTCATTGATAGATGGGAAAGAAAGAAGAACCCATTGCAAATACTTTCTGAATATGACAATATTAGGAGAGCTCCCAATGAGTCAGTTCAGGACTATTGCACTAGGTTTAATAATATCTATAATGCAATTCTAGCCAACATTTAACCTCCATCTGACCTAGCATTAATTAAGTTCCATGATGGTTTTGATGCTGATATGTCATACCAGCTAAGAGAGATAAATCTTGAAACACTTGAACAAATGCAGAGTAATGTTGCCAGTGTAGAGGCCAACCTGTTAGCTAAGAAAGCACGAATGAGGAATGAAAAGAAAGTTGTATTTAAAGAAGAAGCTTCAACTTCAAATGGAAAAGTAGATGTTTTAGCTAAAAGATTAGAAATAATCATGGATAGTTTAGATAACATGGAGAGGAAAAATAAATGGGAGAATCAACAACAACAACCCCAATAAGAAATCCAAATTTTAGGAAGTGTTGGAAATAATACTGAGAGGGGGGGTGAATCAGCATTATCAAGTCAAATATTTTCTTTTCAAACCCAAATCATATACGCTACTTCAGTTAGTAAAAACCGCGTATATACGCAACTACAGATAAGGAAACCCGCGTATACCATGCAGACTTATAATTTAATTTATCTTACAGAAGTTGATCATTAATCTGTGTATCACAATCAAATAGAGAGTACCAGAAACAGTGAAACAGAGCAGAAGACAATCACACACAAGAACACAAGATATAAGGAGGAAACCCAATGTGGGTGAAAACCCCCTGCTGCAATTCGTCTCTATCTTATTTTTAATTATAAACTTCTTTTTACAATGTTTCTGTACTGGTGCAATCTTTACCAGTACGCAGGCTGCTACTTGCAGAGAGCTACCACCCTCTCTCATTCTCCAGCTTTTCCTGGAAGGGAGCTTCAACCCCCTTAGTTCTTGTACTAGCTGGGATACTAGTACACAGGCTCCTACCTACATAAAGCTACAACCTTCTCTTTTCTTCCAGGGACCACGTTTCATTAATTTTCAGACTGGATCCACAAATAACATCAATTAAACATCAAGCATCAACCAATCACCTTTTTCACCAATCAAAACTGAATTAGAATAAACCCTTCTCTAACAACTGTACCCATAGAGATACCACTATTCAAGCCTTAAGATTTTGACCCATCCAGAGAACTTATCCTTTTCCTTGTGCTCAGGTTCCTCCTTCCTTTAGATCCAGATCTGCACCATAACCCAATCACCATTATTCCAGATCTAGCACAATATCATATATTCAATACTTCAGATGATCTTTGCCCAATGATCTTCTTCCTCTTTTATAGTCTTGCCTTTCACAATACCACGGCCAAAAACCATAACAAATCAATACCAAGGACCCAATACATGGGATCAACACATTAGACGAGATACCAAGGTCCAAAACCATAGGTTCAAATACCAAGGAAAAAACACCATGGACCAAAAAATAAGTTTTCCCACATGTACACGCTTTCCCTTGCATGAAAGTGCCTGTATACATATACGCGACTTTGGAACGTCTAACCCGCGTGTATACGCGAATTCATTAAGATGAACCTGTGTGTATATGATTTCCTTCATTCTGAGAGCCTGAATTGTGATTTGTCATCAAAGTGAGTTGCCATCAAGGACAACACTTGTGCCATAGCACCAAACTTGTGCAATAATGCCAACAATTGCCCCCTTTGGACTTGATGGCAACCCCAAGATCCTCAAAGTCATTCTCCCCCTTTGTCATCAAGGTCAAGGGGTTGTGCTCCCTCTGAGTACATGCTGAAATCTCTGCTCTGCTGTGTTGAACATGCTCCCCCTGATTGTAAGCAAGATCTACAAAAAGATGTTCTTTAAAAAGAACCATGACTTACACATCATAAATGACCTTCCTATCACCAAAATACTCTATACATACATCCATCACCCAACCAAGTGGGGATCATCCACCCAACCAGGTGGGGATACATTAGAAATTTACATATGACAACCAATTACATTACATCATTCATCCCAGGCATAGTGGGGAAACCAAAATAGGCCGTTACATGGCCTTGATAAAAAGAAGATATACATGACATAGAAACGAAATATCAAGACTATGAAAGTCACCAATAACTACTATCAGCAGCATCTGTCAATCACTATTCAGATCAGCAACCATGCTCTCCTTCTGATCTCCTTTTTGCAGCTGATCCACCTGAACCCAAAAATAGCTTGTGAACTTGAACCAAGAGCTTCTAAGGTAATGCCAACAATGCATTATTAGAAGATTATCTGCTCCCCTTGAACCTATGCCAGATGGTCTCTGATAGACCCATATCAGACTCTCTTCAACCAGAGTCTGTCCCTACTGATTTCCTTCAAAACTCCATATACACGATTGTATCTGCATAAACCGGCGTATGTACGTGGATCCTCCTCAGCCAACTCACGTACACCAACTTTTCTCTGAAACAGACAAGTTTCAACAGCAGGATGAAGCATCAACTACTGCCAGCTTCTGTCTGAGGTATTCAAATGTTTCCCTGGGCAGTGGTTTGGTGAGTATATCAGCAACTTGTTCCCTAGAGGGAATATACTCCAACTTGACTTTTTGTTCCAGCACTTGTTCTCGAAGAAAATGATATTTGATAGGTATGTTCTTGGTCTTTGAATGCATGATTGGATTCTTTGAAATGTTGATTGCACTTGTATTATCACACAAGATGGAGATAGGTGGAGTACAAGTGATTTGATAATCCTGTAAGGTTTGCATCATCCAAAGGAGTTGGGTGCAACAAGATGCAGCAGCAACATATTCTGCTTCAGCTGTAGATAATGCAATAGAACTCTGTTTCTTGCTGAACCAAGATACTAATCTGGAACCCATAAATAATGCACCACCACTAGTGCTTTTTCCGTCATCCACGCTTCCAGCCCAATCTGCATCTGTATAAGCATGAAGAGTGAGATCCGCATCTTTAGGATACCATAGGCCATAGTTTTGAGTTCCTTAAAAATACTTGAAAATTCTCTTTACTGCCTGAAGATGAGTTTCCTTAGGATTTGCCTGAAATCTGCCAACCATTCTCACTGTGTTGAGCCTCAAACCTGCACTTCTTTACACATCCTCTCAGCCTCCTTTTCCTATTCATTTCCTTCTTTTGCCACTCATTCCCTCCATCAAATTGCTCAAATCATTGTATTTTAGGACTTTTTACATGGTTTGCTAATTATGCTAATGACTGTTGTTGGTTTAGAATTTTGGTTCAAAGTGCTGCATTTCCGCAACTCACACAAGGTTTCCGCAGCTGATCCCGGTTTCCGCAGCCAACCCCGGATTCCGCAGCTGTTTTATTAAATGATATGTTCCAGGTGTCCTCCGGGAAGAAGAGCCACATGGGCAAGTTCGTGGAACCAAGGACATGGTGTGTGTCCTTCCAGCTCACCCAAACCGGTCATAAAAACCCGTGGTCAACGAGAAGGCAAATACAGTCAACAGAAGTCATTGGCGGTGGCACGGCTCTGCGTGTTCTGTTTTGGAGCACGTGAAGAACAGGTGGCATCTTCCTCAGCCACGAAGACAGTGGGAAACATGAATCCAATAGCAGATTGAATGCCCACAACGACCGTTGCCTAAATCCGAGGACGCAGAAAGATTACGTGTTTTTACACAGCTGCTTGAATAGCTTAGTTTTCGTTAAGTTAGTTTGCTTTCCTCTGTTATAAATAAAGCGTCTTTGAACGCTGGATAGTTAGTCGTTTGGCAATCATTTTGTATGTAATTCTGACTCCCCACTGTACTTTACATTTGCTGTTAATACATGAGAAGACTGTTTGGCATTTAAGCGTATAACTGCTCTTTGAACCGGCTGAAGTAGGCAGAGAACCCCTGTTTGCTGAAGCCCTATACAGTAACTTTTAATTTTCAGCATTTCTTTTTCTTGTTTCATGTATAATAGTTGTACAGATGTCTTTTAAATTTGCTGCATTTTTATTTCTTTTCAACATGTATAATAGCTGTACATAAACTTTGATTTCTGTTGATTTACATTTTTGCACTTTTATGTTCATGACTAATCAATGTGTTATGCAGGTTTCTTAGGCAAGCCTGGGACAGATTTCTTTCTTTTCTTTTCATAACTAGTGGCATGGGTGATCGTCTTGTCTATGTTGCTGACATTCATTGTTTTGCAGTTTTGATTTTCCTTATTGTCATCTCTTTAACTTGCACATTTACTTTTTGCTTTTAGATATCAAGTTTTTCATCTATTTATGGTTCATTTTTCATAATCAAATAACTTTATTGGGAGCCAAAATATCACTTAGTATAGCTTGATTTAGTTTTCTTTAGAACTCACATTACTTGACTTATTCATAACTGTTTCTCACATGATAAATTCAGCTGAAAGGCAAAAGGTTAAGAGGAAGTTAAAGTGTTGTGACTAGTCTCTTTTATGTAGTTTCACTTAGATTTCACATTGCTTAACATTTCATGATGTCTTTTCATAGAGAAGATTAAGATTGAAGAGTTGAAATAGTGTGAGATAGTTGTCTTTTCTTTTAGTAGGATTTAATATAGATTTCATTTTCATTTTCAATCAGCAGCAGAGATACTGGGCCGATGTCATTAGTCCTTTATTTGATGTCTTTATTTTCCTTTAAGAGTTGATTTTATTGCAATTGTTGTTCAAAGCTTTCTTGTAGAATACTTTCAAGTTTTGAGAAATCACTTAGAGATCACCACAATCATCCACATTTCACTTGCTTTATTACTTCCATCACATCACAGTAGGAAAGATACAATTGAAAACAAACTTAAAAAACTAAAAACGACAAAAGATTAAGAAAACGGTTATCTAAGTACATATAGTACACCTCACTTCATCAGCTTACGAGCCCCGGGTTGACATTTAAAATTTGCAATTTAGACATCACTAAATTGACCAAACATTTTGGTGCCGTTGCCGGGGAAGTGAAATTAGGTAGCCAAATTCTTAAAAAAAAAAAAAAAAACAAAAACAAAAACAAGAAAATTTCAAGGAAGGAAAATTGATAACATCTCAAAGTATGCTCTCCTCTTGCACTTAATGTGATCTGGAGGATCAGAAAAGAGAGAGTTATTGGTTTAATAGTTTCTTGAGTATGCTCTCTTCTTGCACCTAGAGTGACCTAGAAGATCAGAAAGAGAATTGTTAGCCCGACTTGAAGAAAAATAAAAAAAAAGACATGCATAGAGCAAGAGATTCTAGGGGAAGGTTTTTAGCTAGAGCCAAAAGTTCGATTTTTACAACTCCATCCACTTCAAGGAATAGACAAGAGACACCTCCATCATCTCCAACTTACACTCCTAGCCCTAGGATTCCTGGAATTCAAGAGGCAGGAGTCGACTCTCCCATACCTTCCATCGAATCTGAATTAGAAGGAGATCCTTTCCTTTCTTCTACAGAGAGACAAATTGTAATTGAAGAAGTAGAATCATCTGAAGAAGAGGGAGAAATTCCTCCTCATTCACCTTTAGTAGAAGAACCAGAAGACTCTGAAGTCTCCAGGGAAACTACCATGACAGAGGAAGGAGCAACTGGATTTGGTAGAGGTAGAGGTAGAGGAGGAGGAGGAAACAACGGAGGAGGTAGAGGTAACATTGGGGGAAATAGGGATGGGGATAACTCATTCGGGTTTCCTATAGTTGATGAGGACTCCCGAGCTACAATGAAAAACATCTCACCATCTGTCCTCCCAAACTTTCATGGGTTTAGGAATGAGGACCCTGAAACATTTCTATTTGAGTTTGAGGTAGTGTGTTGAACTTATGATTATCTGGATGACTCTCAAAAACTCAAACTGTTTCCTTCAACATTGAAAGGAGCAGCCTTGAAATGGTTCATGGGATTACTCACTCAATCCATTAGGTATTGGAATGATATGAAACATGCATTTTTGGATAGGTACCTGGACTATTGTATGCCCACCAATCACAAGGATGAGGTATTCAAAATGATGCAAAAAGAAGATGAAAACTTGGAGGAATTACTTGAAAGATTTCAATATAATCTGAAAAGAGCAAAAATGAATAACTTGGATGAGGAGACCTTGAAAGCCCTTTTACTAAAAGCCATTAGAGATGAATGGATAGATCTTTTGAATATGATGGGAAAAGGAGATGTATCTCAACTTCCACTTTCTGACATAGCAGAATTATGTGTCCATCTCTCAAGGGGGAAAACTAAAACTCAAAAAGGGCCTAGAGATCCTTCTCTTATCAGAGCAAATAAATCTGCAACTGGATCGGTAAGTAGGGCTGAGATTGGAAATATGCTTGATGAATTCAAAACTGATATCTTAGGGAGTCTTAGTGAGAAACTAGACACCCTTAAGATTCACAATAAGCAGAAAGCAGAAGCTGAGGCTTTGGCCATCTTTTGCCCAAAGTGTAGGAAGAAACATGCTCTAAGGGAATGTCCCTTGGATGCAAAAGTTGTAGAAACATGTGTAATTTGTTCAGAGAATCATGAGACCAAGGATTGTCCTTCAATTCCTGGGCTCAAAGCTGTCTTTCAAGAAGATCCAAATACAATCGAATCTCTCTGTTTTGTTGCAAGGAGACCTTGGCAGGGGCAACAAAATCAAGGGTTTAACAACTCTATGAATTTTCAACCTCCACCAAATTGGAATCCTTGGCAACAACCTTGGTCCCAACCTCAAAATCCTTTTCAATCATGGGTACAAGGTATGCAAAATCCTTATGGGAGATTTTCTCAATTCTACCAATATCCTCCATCTTTTCAAAACCAACAAGCTCCACAACTTCCAAATCAAAGTCCGCAACTATCATTGCCATTTCCACAACAACAACAACCTTCTCAACAGAATCAAAATTCTCAACTCTTGCTTCCATTCCAACAGAAGTCAAATCAACTTCCGTCTCAGCCATTTCCAAACCCCAATAATAAAAACCATCAAAATGCCTACATGATGGAAGGACAAAAATTTCCTACCTATATGATTGTTCCTCTCAATGAAGTACAACTCAGATCAGGTAGAGTCCTAGATAAACCTTCTATAAATGCTCAAAAGCAAAGCATTTTTGAGGAAGAGTCTCTTGAAGCCAATAAGGGTTCTGAAGCATCTCTTCAAAACCCAAACACTCAAAAAGAAAAAGAAAAAGAATTAACCCCCACAACTCCCATAGTTGAGCAACCTGCATCTTTATCGACACGTCCTTTTCCTGAAAGATTACAAATTGACAAAGGAGTGGAAAAACAAATTTGGTTGCCTGACTATAATTTTCTAGATGAATTGAAGAATGTCTGTATCAAGATTCCCTTGTTACAAGCCATCAAAGAGATTCCTATTCTAGCAAAAACAATAAAGGAGTTGAGTTTTAAAAGACTAGGAAGGAAACCAAGAGATACCAGAAGGATCCACCTGGTAGGGAAAATTGTAGATATCATGATGGGAAAAATTACTATGCAGAAATATGTAGATCCCAGTAGTCCAATTGTCAAAACACATATCAATGGGGTAGAAATACCAAATACTTTGATTGATTTAGGGGCTGCTATCAACATCATGAGTAGACAGACTATGGAACAGCTAAAACTTCCTAATCTTCTTTTTACACCTACTTTATTGCAACTTGCAAATCGATCAATTATTAAACCAGATGGTGTATTAGAAGACATTCCAGTCTCCTTAGACTCTTGGGAATATCCAGTGGATTTCATGATTTTAACTCCCAAGAGTAATCTAGGAGGACATCCTCTTATTTTAGGAAGACCTTGGTGATGAACCCCAATTTTGGTACAATTCGGGCTCATTTTGGCCTATTCTATTTGCTCAAACCATTCACTTTTTACTGCCTATGCATGCATTTCTTAGTTTATTCATGTTGTTTGTAGGAATAAGGGTAGACACTTTATCTACGTGACTAATGCATTATGATTTCAGGTTTTTTGCATTAAAAGGGAGAAAAGACCACGTGAAAAGGAGACAAGGAGGCAATGAGATGGCACTGCTGGTTTTGAGGAGAGGATGTCCACGGTCTTGGGGACATTCCTCGTGATTCCCACCAAGAACTCCGAGCTCCAATCCATCTTCCCTCCGAGCTTAGAAGCAGCCAGCTGTTCTACAGGAACAGCAGTTATAAACTGCTCTACAGGAACAGCAGTTATGACCATCCTACAGGATCTGCAGTTGAACTCTAGTTGGACAGCCGAGCTCCTAAAATCAAGGACACCTGTTGGATAGTCGTTTTTGCATAAATACTGAGGCCGTAGCCTTGTAGAGGAGCTTTTTGAACCTTGGCATTACTCTTGTAATTGGAAAGTACGAGCTAGAGCTCAGTTTTTGTTCCTTTTTGTAAGCCAATTTGGCATAACATCAGATTATGAATAAAGAAGGCAGATTTTGATCTAGCTCTGAGTTTTCTTAAGGAGACTATAGCTCTCAGGTTAGGGCCCAACCTGAGAGCCATAGATCCCCTCTGCTGTAGTGTTGTTTCCATTTCGTTTCAGCACTTTGAGTTTTCCTTTTCACATGCAATTCGAATTACAGGTTGCTAATTTAGTTGTTTTCATGAGTTTAGATAGGATTTGCTTATGGTGAATTGGTTTACAGTTGCTTAGGTTAGAAGAGGATAGATACAATCTATTGGAGCTCCAACAAAAAGGTTCTTAAGGCTCACTGCCATCTCATCTGGGATTGGAGTGCAGTCCATGACTAACCACCAAAAATACGCATTTCTTTATTCCATGATTGCTGCAAACACAGTCATGTTATGTTAGATGCTTCCACATGATTCACACCTGCACCACACTCCCTTACCACAGCTTCATGCACATTCTCCTTCGCGTTTAGATTGTTGTTCATTGAATTTATAAGCACAGGTAGTCTAAGTTAATGCATTTTCGGTTTGGTGATAGTCACAAGCATTTGTTCCATTTACATTGCTTTCTCTCGTTCCATTTCTTCGTCCTCCATCTTGATCACGCATGCAAACACATCTTTGACCTCTGCTCCGCTCTGTTATCTCCCAAAGTCTTTCACTCCTCACGTACTTCCATTCTCTAGCCCTTTCGTTGACCTAGCCCTCTATCTTCCAACCTACTCCCTACATTCACTCCCTATCCTATTCCTCCACTTCTACAGCCATCACCAGCCTCATTCCTACCTTACACATCTCCCCCTACCATTCCATCACTCCTCCATCACTTCAAACACTCACGGTAGGTCATCCTGTAGCAGTTTGCAGACATCCTGTAGAAACCAGAGTATCCTGTAGGATCCCCTGCAGACATCCTGTAGGAGGCCACTCACTCGGTTGCTGAGCTTCTGAACGTGAGGAGCCTCTGTGGATGGATGCTAAGGATCCCTAGGGACCTCTCCTAGCCTCCCCAACCTTTCCCACGCTTTCCTTCCTTCTCCATCCCATCTGCACAACCAAACCCTAGTTAGCACAAGATCACAATCATTCCACACACTTAAAGGAAAAATACAAAAACATATCTTTCATGATGCAAGTAGTTTAGATCCATGCATTTGCACTTATTAGAGGTAACAGCAGCATTGGTAGAAGTTTCATTCACATTTTTTGCTTTGTAGAGGTTAGACTAGTTAAATTAGGGTTTCCTAGGTTTACATGCTTTGATTTGCTTTCAGTCCATTTTGTCAAGTAGAGTAGTTTTCCTTTGAGAATAGCTTTCGTCCATCAATTAGCAAGCTTCTTCTGAGAGCCTATAGAAGTTGGCTTGAGCCCTAGCGGACTTGTGCCAGCTGACCAAGTGACAGCTGCGACAAGAGCTAGTACTTGTGCATATAGCACCGTCGCTTCCAAGTTTGTACGAACTACCGGGTTGATAAAATGAGAGACAGGAAGCCCCAGGAGTTGTAGCATTATTGCTACAATACTGGAGCTCACCACTTGGCTAGCCACAGCTGATGCTTTCATAAGTTGTAGGTCTAGGGATATGTATATTTCTGATGGTAATTCGACAAAGAAGTTCAATCTGTATCCTCCAGCAAAACCAATTACAGAAATAGGGGATAATGAGTGGGTTGATGATGAAGATACTATACAACCTGTCTTTACCATTTCTGAGATCAGTGAAGATAGTCAAATTCTGAACACATTAGAAAATTTTGAACCATCTTCAGAATATGACCACACACAATTTCAGTTGGATTCTGACATTGAGTGTCTATCATCTAGACAAATGTCTCTTTTCTCTATGGAAGAGTTTGGTAGTTCTGCCATTGAGATTTTTCCAGGAAAAACACTGAATATCAACAAAAACTTGGAAAAATCACAACAGGAAGAGCTAACCAAAGTCTTGCAAAAGCATTCTACTGCATTTGCATGGGAATATACAGATATGAAAGGTATTGACCCGAAGACTTGCATTCATCACATCTACATTGAGGAAAATAGTAGACCAATCAGACAACCTCAAAGAAGGATGAATCCAAACCTTAGGGAGATAGTGAAAGAAGAACTCCAAAAGTTACTTAATGTAAACTTCATTTACCCTATTTCAGATAGCTGGTGGGTTTCTCCTTTGGTTATAGTACCTAAAAAGAATGGTAAATGGAGGGTTTGCATTGATTACAGGGAATTGAACAAAGCAACTTTGAAGGATCACTTTCCTTTGCCTTTTAGTGATCAAGTATTAGATACTTTAGCAGGCAAAAAGTATTTCTCATTTTTGGATGGTTTTAGTGGTTACAATCAGATTCAGGTAGCACCTGAAGATCAGGACAAGACCACCTTTACCTGTCCATGGGGAACTTTTGCTTACCGAGTACTTCCTTTTGGATTATGTAATGCACCCGCAACATTTCAAAGGGCAGTACTAGGAATCTTTTCTGATCTAATTCATGATTGCGTAGAGGTCTATATGGATGATTTTACAGTTTATGGTAATTCATTTGAAGAGGCATTAGAAAATTTGGAAAAAGTCCTTATAAGATGTAAAGAAACAAATCTTTCATTAAGTCATGAAAAATGTTTTATGATGTTTACTGAAGGGATTGTTTTAGGACATCATATTTTAGGAGATGGAATTAAAGTTGATAGATCAAAAGTTGAAGTCATCTCCAAGTTACCTATTCCAAATTGTCAAAAAGATGTTAGAAGTTTTCTTGGATTTACTGGATATTATAGAAGATTTATTGAAAACTTCACTAAGATAGCATCTCCGCTTTTCAAATTACTTACAAAAGACTGTGAATTCAATTGGGATCCTGACTGTCAATCTGCATTTGAAACTTTAAAAACAAGAATATCTAAAGCACCCATTTTGAGAGGGCCAAATTGGAAACTTCCTTTCCATATTTCTACAGATGCTTCAGATACAGCTCTAGGAGCTGTGTTGGGTCAAAAGGATTTAATTCCTTACGCCATTTACTACACCAGTAAAAATTTGACTCCCACTGAGTTAAATTATACTGTGACTAAAAAAGAGTTCTTAGTCGTTGTTCATGCAATCAACAAGTTTAGACATTATATAACCGGCTATGAAACTTTTGTCCATACTGATCATTCTGCAATTAGATATCTCATGAACAAACCTGTTACTAATGGCAGAGTTACAAGATGGCTTTTACTTTTACAAGAATTCAATATTACTGTGTTAGATAGACCAGGAAAACAAAATACAGTAGCTGATTTCTTGTCTAGAATCCAAAATACTAATGAAGATTCTCCTGTAGAGGATAAGTTTCCAGATGAATATTTGTTTGCAGTAACTACTAAAACTCCTTGGTGTGCAGATATTGCTAACTATTTGGTTACAGGGAAGCTACCTCCACACTTATTTCCTAATGAGAAAAGGAAAATCATTCAGGAAAGTTCAAAGTATTCATGGATTTCTAATGAATTGTTCAAAACAGGGCTAGATTGTGTGATCAGAAGATGTGTTTGGGAAGATGAAATGCCTGACATCCTTAAGGCATGTCATGATGAACAGTGCGGTGGACACTTTGCTGACAAGAGGACTGCCTATAAAATCCTTTCTTTAGGATATTATTGGCATTCTCTCTTCAAAGATGCAAAACAATATGTTAGAAGGTGTGACAGCTGCCAAAGAGTTGGGAGACCAACTCTTTCAAATGAAATACCATTACAGCCACAGGTACTCATCGAACCCTTTGAAAAATGGGCTTTAGATTTCATTGGACCCATTAATCCACCATCTAAGCAAAAAAAGTATATATTGGTTTGCACTGATTATGTTACTAAATGGGTAGAAGCCAAGGCATTGCCTTCTGCCACTGAAAATTCAGTTGTTCAATTTCTTTTTGAGGATATTTTTACTCGTTTTAGTGTCCCAAGAGAAATTGTGACAGATCAGGGAAGTCAATTTACATCTAACTTGATGGAGAAGCTGATGGAAGAATACAAAATCAAGCACAGAAAATCTACTCCATACCATCCGCAAGAAAATGGTCAAGTGGAATCTACAAATAAAGTTCTTGAGAGCATCATCACCAAAACTGTTCATCTCCACAGAAGAGATTGGGCAGAAAGGCTTCCTGAAGCCTTATGGGCCTATAGAACTACATGGAGGAACACAACAGGACATTCTCCCTATGAACTTGTTTATGGGAAAGAAGTCTTGCTCCCCATTGAGTTTCAAGTCAAGACCTTCAAGATGGCAGTTCAGTTGGGGATGAATCTATCAGAAGCCCAAAAGCACAGAATGGAGCAGCTGAATGAGCTAGATGAAATAAGACAAGATGCAATTTTAAGAACCGATCTAGTTCAGCACCAAAGAGCTAAGTGGCATGACAGATATATCAAAGAGAAAAAGTTTCAAAAGGGAGATTGGGCGTTACTGTTTGATTCCAAGTTTAAAGACTTCAAAGGGAAATTTCAGACTCATTGGCTTGGACCATATGAGATTGATGAAGTCTTTAGCAATGGAGCAGTTCGAGTCAAGACTATTGATGAGCTTCAAACTCCTCTCATTGTGAATGGCCACCGATTGAAAATTTATCATAAGCCACTCTCAAAAGAGGACTTTGTCAAAATGTTTCAAGAAAATTCTGCAATGAGGCTGGTGGGGAAGAGTCCTTCTCCTCCATCAGCCTAGTCTTTGTTTCTTTCAGTTAAAAAATAAAAATAAAAATAAAAAAATATCTCTTGTATAAGCCTGAAAACCAATCTTGAATTGGCAGTCTTATACAGAAAATATAAGGTGAAAATCAGGGGCACCTGACACTTTATATTTTCCAAAAAAAATCTCTCTCTCTCTCTCTTTCCATCTCATTCGCCATTTCAGTTCATCCACCTCACTTCCATCTCCATCTCCATTCCACTTCATTTTCATTCCATTTCATTCATCTCATTTCATTTCCACCAGTGAAGTCCCTCTCAGGACTATTTCATTTAGTTAAGTCTTCTCTAACTATTTTTTGTACAGTCAGAAGGGTGTTGTTTCAGTTTCCGCAGCTGGAAACCGTTTCCGCAGCTCAAACCAGTTTCCGCAGCCAGAAACGATTTCCGCAGCCAGCACACTCTGTCTCTACAACCAGGATTACTCTGTTTTCAAAAATCACAGTCAGAGGTATCATCATCACCAAGGGCAGCAAGGATATGAGGCATCTGCAAGATCAGAAAGCAATAATGGGTCAGCAACCTTAATCAACAAATGGCAAACTTATGAAGGTATGATCAAAATCTTTTCCAAACAACAATTTAATGTCATTTTATGCATAGTTATTAAATCGTGGAAAGAGCCACTAAATGCAATGATTCGGCAATATCATCCCACTCCTCCTCCACGATAATGCTTCATCCACCTCATACCTTTCTAACGGTCCCCTAATCATCATTAATTCAAAACTTGAAACGGGGCTGCTCCTCCATTACTGGCCGTACCTCTGTGACGTAACCCAATGTACCACAGCTCTCCTTACCATCATTTCCGCAGCCAATGTTGAGATGTGTGTGTAAGCCACCCGACTCTAAAGGATTCAGCCATTATTCCGTCCACTTATCACTCCATTTCCGCATGCATTGAACTCATTTCTCGTGTTTGTCTTCTACTCCCTCGTACTCACACCATTTCCACTCTCATTTCTGCTGCAAACTCCACAGCTCTGTTTCAAACCCCGATTACAGTTCTGCAATACGCCTTGCATTACGTTACAACTACTCCACTTACAGCTGTAATCCACCTGTTTTTTCCCGTGAGCATCCTCCTTGAGCATCCACACACAGTCAAAGCTTCAGCCGAAGTTGAGAGCCGAAGATGGGGAAGCTGCTTAGAGCTGAACCTGAGGGTCCGAAGTATTTAGAAGGGTATCCACAGACGAAGGAAGCATTAAAAAAAGCAAAGTGGTTGAAGTTTATTCAAAAATTCAGAGGGTATAATAAGGAGGTAATGAAAGCATTTGCTCGATCCTTCAATGGACACATCGTGGAAGTAGGGGACCTGAAATTCACAATAACAGAGAACACCATAGCAACAGCAACCAGTCTACCTCAGGAGGGAGAAATATGGTTTAAGAACAGAGGGCTGGAAGATCAGGGATGGAAAGACATGCTTAAGAACCCAAGTATGGACACTTCAATATTCACTAAAGGGATTCCTGTGCATGTAATTAAGGAAGAATGGATTGCATTGTTATTACTTGTTCAAAAGTTTATCACATGTGAGGGCCGCTTTGGCACTATGTATATGTACCATGCAAGGATTATGATGAATTTCATGGAAGGCCATGCCCTCAATTTACCCTACTTTCTGTTAGCAAGCCTAAAGAAAATGAGTTCCACTGTCCAAAAGCATGTAGGCCATATTGAACCCCACTTGTATCATCACGGGTTCATTAGAATTCTCATAGAAGAGCAATTGAAGAATAACAAGGATACATGGGAAAAGTTTCTAATCAGAAACCATTTCCAAGAGGTGACTGAAGCCTCTAGCAGTTCCCATAGAATTCCAAAAAGAAGTAGGAGAAGAGAAAGAGATGTTGCAGCCCAAGATCCTCCTACAGTAGAAACTCAAGAAATTGCTCAAGAAGAAGAGGAAGAGGGAGATAAAACCAAGAAATAGAAAAAGGATAAAGGGAAAACAATTGTTCAAGAATCATATCCATCACCTGAACCTTCAGTAGAAGAATACTCTCAAACCTTGGCTGATAGACTAGCACAACTTCAAGCTGCTGCCCTCTCAAAGAAGAAACAGAAAGAAAAATAGAGTGCCCAGCAAAAGAGCACTAGTGCACAAGTGAGAAGAAGCAGTAGACTTAAAGAAAAAATGAGTGTGACTAAAGAAAAACAATCACATTTCATTGATTTGGGAGAAGGTACACCTGAAAAGGCTCCAACTCAGCTTGACCTTGAGTCGAGTCCTCCACGTCTTGAGTCCACTCCTCCACGTGAAGAGAGTCCCTTTCAGCCAGAACCTCAAACAGAATTTGATTTTGAACATAGCCCAAGAAGAACACCTGAAATTGACCCTGACCAGTAGGAGGTATACAATTATTTGGAGACCTTGGAGCAATCAGTTGCAGGTCCAAGCACTATATTGCCTCTTGATGAACAGGTCCAATCTTTAAAACAGGAGGTGTTTGAGCTAGAAGTCCTGAACCGGCATATTAAACAAGAAAACGAAGCATTGAAAGAACAAAGCAAGGTGGACAAAATTGTCCATGACAATACCATGCTTCACTTAGGACTCTGGCAGAAGAAGAACAGAAAATTGAAGAGAAAATGTAAGAAGCTGAGCAGGGCATTGATCAATTTGAAATTCAGGTGTTTAGTCAGAAAACCAAGGACAATTTTGGCAGCAAGGAGAAAGAGAATAAGGCTAGATGTTTTGGCAGAAGCATCTGAGCACATGGATTGAAAAACAATGACAAAGTTTTGGTTGCATGAGGACATGCAACACCTTCACAGTGGGGGTATGTTGAGCCTCAAACCTGCACTTCTTTACACATCCTCTCAGCCTCCTTTTCCTATTCATTTCCTTCTTTTGCCACTCATTCCCTCCATCAAATTGCTCAAATCATTGTATTATAGGACTTTTGACATGGTTTGCTAATTATGCTAATGACTGTTGTTGGTTTAGAATTTTGGTTCAAAGTGTTGCGTTTCCGCAGCTCACACAGGGTTTCCGCAGCTGATCCCGGTTTCCGCAGCCAACCCCGGATTCCGCAGCTGTTTTATTAAATGATATGTTCCAGGTGTCCTCCGGGAAGAAGAGCCACATGGGCAAGTTCGTGGAACCAAGGACATGGTGTGTGTCCTTCCAGCTCACCCAAACTGGTCATAAAAACCCGTGGTCAACGAGGAGGCAAATACAGTCAACAGAAGTCATTGGCGGTGGCACGGCTCTGCTTGTTCTGTTTTGGAGCACGTGAAGAACATGTGGCATCTTCCTCAGCCACGAAGACAGTGGGAAACATGAATCCAACAGCAGATTGAATGCCCACAACGACCGTTGCCTAAATCTGAGGACGCAGCAAGATTACGTGTTTTTACACAGCTGCTTGAATAGCTTAGTTTTCGTTAAGTTAGTTTGCTTTCCTCTGTTATAAATAAAGCGTCTTTGAACGCTGGATAGTTAGTCGTTTGGCAATCGTTTTGTATGTAATTCTGAGCTCCCCACTGTACTTTACATTTGCTGTTAATACATGAGAAGACTGTTTGGCATTTAAGCGTATAACTGCTCTTTGAACCGGCTGAAGTAGGCAGAGGGCCCCTGTTTGCTGAAGCCCTGTACAGTAACTTTTAATTTTTAGCATTTCTTTTTCTTGTTTCATGTATAATAGTTGTACAGATGTCTTTTAAATTTGCTGCATTTTTATTTCTTTTCAACATGTATAATAGTTGTACATAAACTTTGATTTCTGTTGATTTACATTTCTGCACTTTTATGTTCATGACTGATCAGTGTGTTATGCAGGTTTCTTAGGCAAGCCCGGGACAGTTTTCTTTCTTTTCTTTTCATAACTAGTGGCATGCGTGATCGTCTTGTCTATGTTGCTGACATTCATTGTTTTGCAGTTTTGATTTTCCTTACTGTCATCTCTTTAACTTGCACATTTACTTTCTGCTCTTAGATATCAAGTTGTTCATCTATTTATGGTTCCTTTTTCATAATCAAATAACTTTATTGGGAGCCAAAATATCACTTAGTATAGCTTGATTTAGTTTGCTTTAGAACTCACATTACTTGACTTATTCATAACTGTTTCTCACATGATAAATTCAGCTGAAAGGCAAAAGGTTAAGAGGAAGTTAAAGTGTTGTGACTAGTCTCTTTTATGTAGTTTCACTTAGATTTCACATTGCTTAACATTTCATGATGTCTTTTCATAGAGAATATTAAGATTGAAGAGCTGAAATAGTGTGAGATAGTTGTCTTTTCTTTTAGTAGGATTTAATATAGATTTCATTTTCATTTTCAATCAGCAGCAGAGATACTGGGCCGATGTCATTAGTCCTTTATTTGATGTCTTTATTTTCCTTTAAGAGTTGATTTTATTGCAGTTGTTGTTCAAAGCTTTCTTGTAGAATACTTTTCAAGTTTTGAGAAATCACTTAGAGATCACCACAATCATCCACATTTCACTTGCTTTATTACTTCCATCACATCACAGTAGGAAAGATACAATTGAAAACAAACTTAAAAAAATCAAAACGACAAAAGATTAAGAAAACGGTTATCTAAGTACATATAGTACACCTCACTTCATCAGCTTACGAGCCCCGGGTTGACATTTAAAAGTTGCAATTTAGACATCACTAAATTGACCAAACACGCTGCATGCATGATGTCTGGTCGGGTACCTGTTAAATAGAGCAGACTTCCAATCATGGATCTATAGGTTGGTTGATGCACTGCTGCTGATTCATCATTTGTACTAAGGCTGCATCCTGTGACCATAGGAGTACATACTGGTTTCGAATCTTCCATGCCATACTTCTTCAAGATCTTCTTGAGGTACTTGGTTTGAGATAAAAAGATACAGCCTTTATTTTGTTGGATTTGTAGACCAAGAAAATATGTCAGTTCTCCAAGCAAAGACATTTCGAATTCCTTTTGCATCACCAAGGCAAAGTTTTGACTCATAGCTTCTTCATTGCTGCCAAAGATGATGTCATCTACATACACAACAAGTATTAGCAATTTGTTATTTTCAATTTTTATATAAAGATTGCTATCTACTGATCCTTTTGAAAAACCTTGTTGATGAAGGTATTTGTCCAAACGATAGTACCAGGCCCTTGGAGCCTGTTTAAGCCCATAGAGAGCATTTTTTAGTCTGCATACAAGATTTGGATCATTCCCAAGGATGAAACCATCTGGTTGCTCAATGTACACTTCTTCTTCTAAGTCTCCATTCAGAAAGGTTGATTTCACGTCCATTTGAAATACTTTGAACTTTTGAAAGCTAGAGAGAGCAAGGAACATTCTGATGGCCTCAAGTCTAGCAATGGGAGAAAAAGGTTCTTCAAAGTCTATTCCTTCTTGTTGAGCATACCCTTTGCAAACAAGTCTGGCCTTATTTCTAATCACTCCCCCATTTTCATTTAACTTGTTTTTGAAGATCTATTTTGTCCCTATGACATTCTTATCTTGTGGTCTAGGAACCAACTCCCAAGTGTTATTCTTTTTTATCTGCTCAAGTTCTTCATCCATTGCCTTGACCCAACATTCATCTTTGCATGCTTCTCTCACATTTTGTGGTTCAGTGGAGGAGAGCAATGCCAAATAGCTTGAAGCTTCTGCAATTGTTCTTCTTGTTTGTATACCTGCCTCTTTCTGCCCCAGAATTTGAGTTTCTGGATGATTATTTTGAACGTATCTGGATGGAGTCTTCTCTTCTATCCTTATCTGTTCATCTGGTGTCTCTTGAGCTTCTTCTTCATCATAAGTCTGATTTGATATTGAAGGATAGTCCTCATCATCTTCGAAATCTTCGGAATTTACTTGCCTAGGAATGTTTCCTTCTTCATCAACCACTACATCAATGCTATCAACAATTCTTTCAAGTCTTTTATTGTAACACTTATATGCTTTGTTGTGGGGAGAATAACCAAGGAGAATGCCTTCATCTACTCTAGGTTCAAATTTGCCAAGATTTTCATCATTATTTTTAATATAACATTTGCTTCCAAAATTTTTGAAATGTTTTACCGTAGGAGTCTCACCATACCAGAGCTCATGAGGAGTTTGAGTACTATTTACCCGGACATTTGTCTTGTTGAGAATAACAACTATAGCAAATGTGGCTTCACCCCAGAAGGTTGCGGGAGTTCCAGACCCATCAAGTATAGCACGAGCCATTTGTTGAACCGTCCTGTTCATCCTTTCCACTACTCCATTTTGCTGAGGAGTCCTAGCTGTAGAGAATTCCCTTCTTATTCCATGTTCTTCACAAAAATCGAAAAATTCATTTGAGGTAAACTCCCCACCTCTATCAGATCTGAGGCATTTGATTTTGTGATCTAATTCGTTTTTAGCCAAGGCTTTGAAAGATTTGAATTTTTCGAAGGCTTCGTCTTTGTGCTTCATAAGTCCTATCCAACACATCCTGGAGAAATCGTCAATGAATAAAATAAAGTATTCTTCTCCTTGTGGTGACCTTTTCCTAGATGGACCACATACATTAGTATGGACAAGTTCAAGTGGTCTGCTAGCTGATCCTTCCTTTTCAGGGAAGTTAGTTCTGGTTTGCTTACCAAACTGACATGATTTTCATCTTGTATTGTCTGGAATTCTGATGTCTGGAAGACCACGAACTTCCTGGTATTTGCATGTTTTCCTTAACTGTGAGAAGCTTAGATGCCCCAATCTCCAGTGCCATAGCCAGTGTTCATCATTCTTGCTTAGATAGCATTGTCCTTCTTTGAATATGTACAAATTATTTGGAGTTCTTATGCCTTTGATCACTGTTTTTCCTGTATCAAGATCACGAACACTACATCCATTTAATCAAAATATTACCTCTGTTCCTTGATCGCACATCTGACTAACACTCAATAGATTATGCTTTAAGCCATCAACATACATAACATTTCCTGCTTTGACCTTCTCTTTTAAAAGAACAGAACCTTTACCTTTTATGAGTGCAAGGGTGTCATTTCCAAATGAGACCTTCTTCTCCTTCTCCAAGGCACTATATGACTGAAGCTTCTCTTTATCACCTGTCATATGTTTTGAACATCCACTATCGATGTACCATTGATTTTCCTGCCCTTCCGCATATAACGTTATACCACATCTTTCTGGTTGTGGTTCTTTCATTCTCCATGTTTTGATGTTTGAGGCTTGCTCCTTTGTCTGTTGAAACCTGCTCCTGCATTCAGAATCTTCACAATCAAAATTATTACAAATAGAACATTCTATTTCATTTTCAAGAGCAGAAAAGTTATTGTAGGTCATTTTCATGATCCCAGTCATACTTCTCTATTTTTGAGTTTCTCTAATCATGATAGTTTTGTAGGCAACACACTGAGCTGCTTTGTGTCCAAAGTTGTGACAAGAGAAACATTGGCCATTGAAGAAATTCCTGCGATTATCAACCCTGCGGACCGAATGATTGTAGTTTTCATCCATTCTTGAGGCAAATTGAGAATGATTTACCTATGGTTTGTTGTAGCTTCTGTTTATCCTTGAAGCAGATTGCCCCTGATTTACTTGGTGATCCATGTTCATTCTTGAAGGAAAATGTCCCTGATTTGCCTGGTTAGCAGCATTGTGCCTTTGCTGTCTATTGTCAATTTGTTCACTTCTCCTTGCTGCATCAATATAACTTTTGGAGGTGGATGGCTTCTGCGCTTGAGATGCTCTTCATTATATCCCAGACCTATCTTGATTTGAGGAGAACGCTGCACTTTGATAATCTCATCTAAAGTTTCAGATCCTTTAACAAATCTAAGATTAAGAGCTTTAGTTTTCTCAATCTCTTTTCTAAGTCCCACAATTTCACATTCTAACTTTTCATGATGTTTTTCACTTTCAGCAAGTTGTAGTTGTAAAGCTTCTATAATCACATTCTTCTCTTCTAAACTAATTTTGAGTCTAGAAATATCTTCATAAAGACCTTCTTCATCTATAGCATCCAAGTAATCATCATCTTCAAAAGCCATTAAAAGCCTATAATTATTATTACCTTATGCTTCTTCATCACTGTTTGAAAGTTCGTCACTGTCATCATGAGTGTAATAGATTTTCGTATTCTGTTTTCTGTTCCATCTAATTGGTTCCTCACCTTTGTCAATCTTATCTTTATGAGTACACTTGGTAGCATAGTGACCGACTCTTCCACAAGCAAAGCATTTGAAAGGTAACTTACCTCTGAATCTTCCAGCACCCCGTTGAAGGTTCTTGTCAAAATTTGATTCTTCCTCTTCTTCTGACATATGTCCTGACTCATAGTAATCTCCTTTGCCTGAAGGCTTGAATGCAGCTTCTCTCCTGTCAGATGGTCCTCCTTTCCTCATTTCGTAAGCAGTTAGAATTTCGTGCAGCTGTGACATAGTAAGGTTTCGTAGATTCTCGTTTTCTTCTATTGCAGAAACTTTTGATTCAAATTTAGAGGATAAGGATCTTAGAACCTTTTCAACCACAACAGCCTCTTTTATTTCTTCACCCAAACTTTTCATACAATTAACAATCTCATCTACACGTAGGAAATAGTTAGCCACACTTTCATCATTGTGCATTCTGAGATTTTCATACTGAATTCTGAGGGTTTGAAGTTTTGCTTGTTTTACCTATTCATCTCCTTCATAGCTCAGAACAATCTTGTCCCATATTTCTTTTGCTGATTTATACTGCATAACCTTGACAAATTCTGATTGAGATAGACATCCTAATAGAGTATTGACAGCCTTTGCATTTGTTTGATATTGCTTCTTACCAGCCGGATCTGTAGGAGTTTCAAATGGAAAAGTGTACCTTGTATCTATGATATCCCAGACTTCTGTACCAAGAGATTGAAGATAGGCTGTGACTCTTACCTTCCAATAGACGAAGTTGGTCCCATCAAAAATTGGTGCCCTGATCGATGCTTCTCTCTCGTAGTTGCTCATGATGAGAGATCTTCCTTCAAGCGATCAAGCTTCTTTCGAAGGACCTGCTTTGATACCAATTGTTGGAAATAATACTGAGAGGGGGGGTGAATCAGTATTATCAAGTCAAATATTTTCTTTTCAAACCCAGATCATATACACTACTTCAGTTAGTAAAAACCGCATATATATGCAACTACAGATAAGGAAACCCGCATATACCATGCAAACTTATAATTTAATTTATCTTACAGAATTTGATCATTAATCTGTGTATCAGAATCAAATAGACAGTACCAAAAACAGTGAAACAGAGCAGAAGACAATCACACACAAGAACACAAGATATAAGGAGGAAACCCAATGTGGGTGAAAACCCCCTACTGCAATTCGTCTCTATCTTCTTTTTAATTAGAAACTTCTTTTTACAATGTTTCTGTACTAGTGCACTCTTTACCAGTACACCGACTGCTACCTGCAGAGAGCTACCACCCTCTCTCATTCTCCAGCTTTTCTTGGAAGGGAGCTTCAACCCCCTTAGTTCTTGTACTAGCTGGGATACTAGTACGCAGGCTCCTACCTGCAGAAAGCTACAACCTTCTCTTTTCTTTCAGGGACCACGTTTCATTAATTTTCAGATTGGATCCACAAATAACATCAATCAAACATCAAGCATCAACCGATCACCTTTTTCACCAATCAAAACTGAATCAGAATAAACCCTTCTCTGACAACTATACCCAAATCACAGTAACAGTAATCACGCACCACTTCTGAACCCAGAACACTGCAGCAATAAACAAAAGCAGCTAGAACATAAATCAAGAGATGTACGCTACTTCACTATTCAGAAACCTGCGTGTATACGCTTCTGTATCAAGGCCAACCTGCATATACGCCGCTTTAACTTACAGAAACAGCGTGTATATGCGCCTTCACTTCACTGAACCTGCGTACAGATCTATAAAGGATAATTCATTCTTTCAAACATTCAGACATTAGTTAACCCAGATTATCAGATTTATAGATCAAGCGTGCGCCACATATCACAGATCAAAATCATATAGAGATACCACTATTCAAGCCTTAAGATTTTGACCCATCAAGAGAACTTATCCTTTTCCTTGCGCTCAGGTTCCTCCTTCCTTCAGATCCAGATCTGCACCATAACCCAATCACCAGTATTCCAGATCTAGCACAATATCAGATATTCAATAATTCAGATGATCTTTGCCCAATGATCTTCTTCCTCTTTTATAGTCTTGCCTTTCACAATACCATGGCCCAAAACCATAACAAATCAATACCAAGGACCCAATACATGGGATCAACACATTAGACAAGATACCAAGGTCCAAAACCATAGGTTCAAATACCAAGGACAAAACACCATGGACCAAAAAATAAGTTTTCCCACATGTACACGCTTTCCCTTGCATGAAAGTGCGTGTATACGTATACGCGACTTTGGAACGTCTAACCCGCATGTATACACGGATTCGTTAAGATGAACCTGCGTATATATGATTTCCTTCATTCTGAGAGCCTGAATTGTGATCTGTCATCAAAGTGAGTTGCCATCAAGGACAACACATGTGCCATAGCGCCAAACCTGTGCAATAATGCCAATAGGAAGAACCCAAATACTGCAAAAAATGTTGCACCCGACCAACAGATTAGGCCCCCCATCCAAGAAAAAAATGTTGAGGATTCACAAGATCAAGAAGCAGAGGATGATACCTAGATTAACTTACTGGAAACCACAAAGGAAGACATTGTTTCTCTTAGTCAAGAAGAACAGGAGTTATATATGCTTCAGCAGTTACAGTTAGAATCTGGTGAATCTTTTGATTTTAAATAGGGTTATGAGTTAGCTATATATGAGGTACATAAACAATATAGCTTGAGAAGTAAAAAGAATAATGAGACTCCCATTAAAAGATCCATCCAAACCCAGACTAAGATAATAAAAGAAGCTCCATTTAACAAAGTATTGCAAATTCTCCCTAGGGGAACAACTGAAACTTCAACCCCTATGATTGTAGATATAACCTCCACTAAAACCCAAACAGAACCAATCATTGAAAACAATCAAGATAAAAGAAATCAAGGAAAAATAATAGAAACACAGACTAAAATTCCTACCACTGAGAAACAGGGTAACGACAATCAAACTACACACATTAAGGAAGATTTGAATCAAGCAAGAAAACCTCATCTCCATTTCAACATTAAAAATGAAATAGCTAAATTAAAGATATCAGTTCCTTTGACCGAATTGGTAAAGAATGAATCTTATAGGTCACAGATAACTGAGACTTTGAACATAGGAGAGGGAGAGGATTATGTTAATTTGAATGATGACCAACCTAAATTGTTGTTTGGCCCTGAAGCCAATGGAATTCATCATCAAGGGGGAGTTCTTCCTTTTTGCATTAGCCTAAACATTCATGATAAAATTTTGCATAACGCTATGTTGGACTCAGGAGCATCCCACAATCTCATGCCAAAGGCAATAATGGAAAGACTGAACCTAGACATTACCAGGCCTTATAAGGATTTATTTTCTTTTGACTCCAGCCAGGTTAAATGCCTTGGTCTGATCAAAGACTTATGTGTGACTCTTGTCCAGTGCCCTGCAAAGAGCATTCTAATGGACATTGTAGTTGCAGACATCCCACCAAAATATGGAATTCTACTATCTCGCTCATGGGGAGAAAAACTACAAGGATCTTTGTAGTTGGATATGTCTTATGCCACCATATCTGTTTTTGTCCAACCAAGAAAATTATATAGGGAGACCTTGATGAAGTACATGGTCAGTAGTGAGGAAAAGCCACAAAACTTTCCCATATACTCCATGCATTTAGATATGGACTCTTTCATCTTATACAATTTAGAAAATAATAAAAAGGAAATCACAGCCAAAGACCTTAAGTACAGGACGACTGACAGTGAGAACATATTCCATGAGTCAATTTGGCATTTAGACTTTGATGGGTCTATAAATAGGTTGGGGGCTGGTGTAGGAGTGTGGATCCATAATATGGAAAATAACCATGCTGAGGGACATGATTTCAAATTGAATTTTAAATGTACCAATAACATGGCCGAATATGAAGCCTTGATTCTAGGATTACAATTGGTTAGGAAATTGGGAGCCAAAAGAGTTTCCATCATGGGAGACTCAGAGCTGATTATGAAACAGATCAATGGTGAATATTCTGTCAACAACCCTAGGCTTGGTAGATATAAAGATATTGTTTTAGACTTGATCGAGGACCTCTTCGAATCAAAATTTGCTGCCATTCCTAGAAAACAAAACATGCAAGCCCACAATATGGCTACATTTTCTAGTACTTGTAAATTTCCTTTTCAACCAAACCACCAGTACACCGCAGAAGTCAGACACAGGTCTGTTATACCAGACAACCTCAAGTATTAGTAGATTTTTCCTAGGACTCTTAGATCTATGATTTCATGAACAATGAAGGTGAATTTCGGAACTGTAAGATAGATACTGACTATACAATAAACAGTAATGTAGAAAACAACTTACATGTAAATATTTTTTATATAACTAAACCAACTAAATTTACTAAGCTAGAAATAGATAGTTTAGAAAATGTAGAGATAGATGAAATAATGAATGATGATCCTGAGATTCTTAATTTGAAAGATAATTTTTTTTCCTAAAGGATTGGTACCTTTAGAAGATTTGTATGACTCTAATGATGTAGCTAGAAAACCCAAGATGGAACCTCTAAGAGCTAACATAGAAGAAGTTAATATAAGAACTGAAGATAATCCAAAGCTTATTAAGATATCTAAAGCCTTACCCCTCGAGGAAAAGGTCAAATATATAAATCTGTTTAAGGAGTTCCAAAATGTATTTGCATGGATTTATGAAGACTTAAAATCTTATGACACCAGCATAATCCAACACAAAATACCTCTAAAAGAATATCATAAACCTTTCAAATATAAACTTAGGAGGATAAACCCAGTTCTTATGCCATCCATAAAAAAAGAGGTTAAAAGAATGTTTGATGCCCAAATATAGCCCCCATTAGATACTCAGACTAGATTTCAAACTTTGTTACAACTAGGAAAAAGACAGGTGAAATTAGACTTTGTGTAGATTTTAGAAACTTGAACAAGGTCTCTTTAAAAGACAACTACCCCTTACCAAAAATGGACCATATATTGCAAAGGGTAGTAGGCTCATCTAGGATTTTACTATTAGATGGATTCTCTGGGTATAGCCAGATATTAGTCCAACCTGAGGACCAACCCAAAACTATGTTTACTACTCCTTGGGGTACCTTCATGTATTTGAAAATGCCCTTTGGATTAATGAATACAGGTGCCACATTTCAAAAAGCTATGGATATAACTTTTGCCAAGGAAATCCATGATTTCTTAGTAGTATACCAGGATGATATCACAGTCTTCTCTAAATCTGACAATGAATACTTAGACCACCTCAGAAGAGTATTTATCAAATGTAGGAAATTTGGGATTTCTTTAAATCCTAAAAAGACACTTTTCGGTCTTGAAGAGGGAAAGCTGTTAGGACACATCAAATCTAAAGATGGGATTAGGATAGACCATGCTAGAATAGAAGCCATTTTGACCATTTCTCATCCCTAAAACATTAAAGAGCTACAATCATTTCTAGGTAAGATTAATTTTCTTATGAGATTCATCTCAAATCTATCAGAATTAATCAGGGAATTAAATAACATGCTAAGAAAGGACTCAGCAAGTAAATGGACCTTGGAGGCTAAACATTCTTTTGAATCCATCAAGGAAGCTTTAACCAAGACTCCAGTCCTGATTAGTCTTGACTTTAACAAATATTTTTTTATTTTTTCTTTTGCTTCAGAACACACCATTGCAGCAGTCTTGCTGCAAAAGAACGATCAAGGATATGAATAGCCAATAGCATTCTTTAGTAAATCCTTAAGAGATTCCATACTCAAATACAATATCATGGGAAAAAGTGATTAGCTTTGGTTAAAGCTATCAAATATTTCAAAGTATACATTCTGTACTTTCACATTATTGCTTGTGTTCCAAACTCTGTAGTTAAGGACATTTTGACTCAAAATGGGCCTGTAGGAAAAAGAGGCAAATGGATTGCCACAATATTGGAATATGACATAGAGATAAAACCCACCAACCTCATCAAAGGCCAAGGATTAGCCAAACTCATGGCTGAATCAAACTGTCAGGCCCTTGATATCAACTTCATTAGTTCTCTTGATGATCAGGAGGAGATAGCGACTCCACAGATCAATGAACCTTTTACTAATTCACCATGGTATGTAGATATTACATTTGTATTAGTAAACTTACAATCTCTGCTAGGATTAACAAGAACTAAAGCCAGATTCTTAAAAATGAAGTCATTAAGATATTGTGTTGTAGATAATGCACTATTTTGGAAAGACAGTAGTGGTATTCTCTTAACATGTTTATTAAAAGATGAAGCTGACAAGATTTTGCAGGAGTTTCATGTAGGGCACTGTGGAGGACACTTGTACTGGAAGAGTACTACTGACAAGATTCTGAGGGTTGGTTTCTACTGGCCTACTTTGTTTGCAGTTGTTAAAAAACATGTGACCTCCTGCCATAAATGCTAGATTTTTGAGCGAAAGAGGAAATTTTTACCCTTGCCTCTTAAACCTATTTCCACTGAGATGCCATTTCAACAATGGGGGTTAGAATTCATTGGAGAAATATACCCAACATCTTCAGCTCAGCATAAGTGGATTCTGACAGCCACAGACTATTTTACCAAATGGATAGAGGTCATACCTTCTAGGTAAGCCACAAACAATGTCATAATCACCTTCCTAGAGAGTAATATCCTTTCAAGATTTGGATGTCCCCAAAATCTCATTATTGATAATGCAGAAACGTTTAAATCCAAAATAATGATAGATTTCTGTAACAAATACCATATCACCCTTGGCCATTCCACAACCTATTACCCTCAAGGTAATGGACTGGCAAAGTCATCCAACAAAAGTTTGGTCAATATTATCAAAAAGTTACTGGAGGATAAAAAAAAGACATGGCATAAGAAGTTAGTCAATGCCTTATGGGCAGATAGACTGACTGCTAAGAAGTCCATTAGAACATCACCCTATCAGCTGGTTTATGGGATGGATGTAGTTTTCCCATCATACTTGGGAGTGCTAGTCAGGAAGATCCTTCAGGAATTATAGGTGTAACCAAATTATATTCAGAGAAGAATAAATCAGACTATACACCTGCAACGGACTTGAGAAGAAGTATATGTAAAATCACAGATATTCTAGGAAAAGATTAAGAAAGTCTTTGATAAAAATACTAAAGCAGATGATTTTCACATAGGAGACAAAGTCCTTAAGTGGGATTCAAGGAGAGAAGACAAAGGCAAGCATGGAAAATTTGAATTTATGTGGGAGGGGCCTTATGTCATTTATGGCTATAGAGGAAATAATGCTTTTTTCTTGAGAAGCATAGATGGATCAAATCTACTAGGAGGACCTGTTAATGGTAAGATGCTGAAGCATTAATTTTCCACTGACTTACAATAGTTCATTTTACTTTGCATCATTGTACATAACATTGTAGAGTGTAGATTGGATTGGATGGTAATCCTTTGAAGTTGAAGCCCGGAGAGAAGGCCCTAAGATTTGAAAGATTTACTGTCATAAGTATCAATAATGCAGATACACAGAAGGACACTTTGCGAGGTAACTTCAGCCACAATTCAAAGGCTACTGATATTTAGAGTTCTTGACATTTCATTTAGAAATGCCATCCCCATGTGGAGCCATTGTTAGAGTCCTATAGTGATAGGATTCATAATTTTGAATTGGCTAAGGTTAAGTCTTCTAATATTGTACATACATTTGCTTTCTGCAAAAGTTTTCCATATTAAAAATTAAAAAATGTAAAGAGGGTGTGTCTTAAAAGAAATATCAAAGGACAAAAAGAATAAGAAAATATCAAAAAAATGAAAATATATGAACCCCAAAAATAAAAACAGATCATGAAAGTGTGCAAGTCTAAATGGAACTACTATTTTACTGCTTTACTGTATTAAATAATGGTTGTGCGTAGCGTGTCATACACGCCACAACCCATGGTAGTCAAACTACTTAATCTTGACTATTTCATGCTTTGAATTTTATGTTTATAGTTAGAGAATAAAATATGACCAAACAGCTTGATCTTGGCAGATCATTAGATAGGTAGAGAAAATAAAAGGAGCTCATCAATTTAATCTAAGCCCTTGGAAGATATAAGGTTAGAATTAGATAGTTTAATTTATAAAAGAAAAAAAGGATGAGAAGGGTTTGCTAGCCTAAATACAACCAAATAAATGAAGAAAAATGTTAGGGTAATGTTGGCTTAATGGGGCCTGACCCAGGTTCAGAGACGATTTAACCAAGAAAATCCTGGTACTACTGGCCCTTTCGGCAACAGTGCGCGGAGCGCGGACTGAGGTCTCACCCAAAGTAGTATGGGAGGGTGCTAGAACCAGGTTTCTACACCCTTGGGATGTCTGATGGGTTTCTGGAGGTCCACGATCTGACCTGTCGCTACGTGCACTTGTGATCCCTTGGTGACCTGCGGTGTGGCTTCCATACAGCCCTACTCGAGGCGCGACCCGTATGATACCCAAGATCATTGTTAATTAACCGATTACTTGACTTGTGTGTGTACGATTTATGGTTATTACAACATATTCATCAATCATAACAGTACGCGCAATACATAAACAAATACAACCGTAAAGAAGATAATGCATAGAAAATACACAGGAATATGAATCAACTTCTATTTTATTATTCTTCGATCTTGCTTACAAACCCGTCACCGCCCTGCGCACTCAGCTACAAGGGTCCGTGCACTCAGCCGCATACTCTATGAGGCCTCTGCGCACTCAGCTGCAGAGCCTCTTCCTACTACTACAATCCAAGACACTTAGAACTCTACTATAAGCTCGAACCAGTCCATCACTATTCATCTATCCATCACTTCCTTCACTATCTTTAAAACTTAGAGCCTTGCTCTATTTATACAATCCCATGGTCTGCGGACCATGGGTAGGCCAACTTTACACTATCTTACAATACAATGATTAGGGTGGACAACCCTATGACTTAATTGTACACTTCGTGCTCCGCGCCCGCAATTCGTGGAGTTTTACAACATCTTTGACCAACACTTGGGCTTTGAGCCCCAAAAGCCTGTTGTGGGGGTATTCCATGCCCGACAGGCCCCCAACACAATCATCGTGACTCATCCCGAGTCACTCTGCTGGTGCGGTGATCTTGGCACAGAGCCCCTCAAACCGGTCCTTCACTTCGCGGAGGCCTGCAGCACACTTATGTGCAGTCTGCTGGATCTGCTCCACTCTCTCGGTTGAAGACTCACTGTCAGGGGCAACTCCCTGTCTTAAGGCATGCATCGCCTTCATCTGTGCGAGCTTTCCTTTGATGTATGTAGTGATGAGGAAGGCCTCATCAATCCAAGGCTGGATGCGCGCTTTCAGGACCGCCTCTTTCTGTCGCGCAACATCCACTTGTTCCTTCAAGGCCTTTGCCTGTTGTAGCTTCGCAAGTCGCTGGGTCAAGACAACTACTTGCACCGTACCATGCCACACTGTCATACTGCACCTGAAGCTCCCACGCCTCTATTTCCAGGTGCTATATGGTGGGGTCCTCCTGTAATGAAGTGAGGACCATGAAGGATTCCTCCAACATAGCGGTGCAGTTCTGTACTGCCTATCCTATTTCTTCCAGCCCTTTTTGAATAGCACCAGTGCGTTGTTCCCTGATTTTCAGGGGCATAGAGGGCTGCGCCTTTAACCATAGCTCGGAAATCTGAAGGTTGAGGTCCAGTTGTACCCTCTTCGCTTCCTCCTTTACCTTGTGGAATCCAGTCGTCAACTGGTGGATCCGCTCTGCTACTGGTAGATCTACCGGGACGGCCAATTCCGGGACGTTTCTACACGCATTGTCTACTGTCTGCTCCAGTCCTTGATTCTGTGCAGCCAGTTCATCACACTGTCGGCTGGGCTATTCCATATAGATCTTTTGTTCGCCCAATACCTGTAGCGCGAGGTCTTCTCTAGCGCAGATCTCGGCTGTGATCCCATCCTGTAACTGGTACAGGGTTTCTCGCAGAAGAGCAAGCAAGTTTAAGCCCAGTCCCTTAATCCTACCCACCACAAGTCGGTCAACTTTGTTTGTTGCTGCTAACATGCCCTCGGGGACCAAAAAAGTGTTGGTCATTCGGGCGCGCAACATCTGTTTTGCCTCTAATGTACCTGCTGCGACATATGGGGTCATCGTTCCTGTTGGTGTGGTTTGCACCTATAGTCCCTATAGTTGCACGCTTAGTGCCCCCAACATAGTTTTCCGCTCCGTCGGCACGTCTTGGAGCACGTCCTTAGTGACATTGCGAACCGTTTCGCTGATGTCAAAAAGATCACCTTCTGTAAGCGTGATTGGGTCAATGGACGCCTTTGATGCCTTAACCTTCTTTCTGGGGACCGGTTTCTCAGGGATGCTCGGTTGTTTCAACTATTACAAAGTGGTTTCTGGGTCCATGCGCTCTTCGGCCAAGTATTTGTCCTCAGCCCCCTGCCCTGTGGACATGTCATGGCCCTCCTTGACCTTTGCTGGTGGCGCTGTTGTTGTTTCTACTGTCTGCACTGCTACTGCTTCATCGGCTAGCTTTTGTTGTGTGGGTGCCTATGCTGCAGCTTTTTCCTAGCGCCTCCTTTCGACTAGTTGCGCGATGCGCAACTTGGTGTCCTTCTTCCTCTGTTGAGCTGCGGCCCATTCCTGCCAAGTTCGGGGTGCGCCACTCCAGGGGCCATGTTTCCAACGCTGTGAAGATTGCGTCGTCCGTATGTTATAGACATTTTTGTGCCTTACAGCTATAAGCATGAAATGTCCATAAACCAAGGGATCATAAGTCCCTAAAAGTGTTGTTCCAGCTCCTAAAGAAACAAGGTCAACAAATTATAGCTTCTCCCAGAAGTTCTCCACCAAAAACTACTCAGAACTAGTCAAATCAAGATCATTTCAGCTACTCCACTAGCTAGCTGCGTTGCAAAGCACCCAAATACACTGGCTAGGTGCGTTGCAACGCACTTGAATGCACTACCAGGGTGCGTTGAGCGGGAAATGACAAGTGGCAGAGTCATTCCACGAGGTGGAGAGACAATGGAAGCTTCCAGAATCTTCTCCAATGACACTTTCCTCACTAAATTCTACCAGTGATGAGTAAGAGGCTCTCAGTCTCCAAGTGGAAGCAAGAACTGACAGAGAGAGGCCACTAATCAATTCATGAGCTGACTCGTCCTCTTTGCATACATCTATATATGGATCCCTCACCAAGAGATCCAGAGGCTGGAATTTTGTACATTGCAGAGAATTGTTGTTGGTTTTGAGATAGATATCAGAGTATTGGGTGATTTATGCTTTGTTGGAGGTGAAGAGGGGATTCTATGCTGGGAGGTTGATGCTGGATCAGGAATCATCGGTTGTAACTCCTCCTGGATCTTCTTGTTTTATCAATAAAACTATTTGAGTTTCTCCTACATGCTTGTATATCATTGATGTGTGTTATATTTGTATGTTTAGCTTAAATATGATCCTAAGCTTTTTATGAACATAAATCCATGTCTTTGTGTAGTTTCTTTCCTCTGTGAACTTGTAGGAACTTGGTGACGCTGGGCAAGTAAGGGAGCAGGTAGCTGGAAGCTGTCAAAGAGAAGAGAGATTGGATCAAAGGACACAGGTTGGTTCATCCTATTCCTCTTCGTTTATAGTTCATAAAGGAGAATACAAGAGTAGTATTCCCTGTTTGTTTCTAAGGTCTCTGTCACAACCCAGTGGGATAGAGTCGTTCTGAATAGACACTTTTCCCGATAACAAAATGGCGACTCCACTGGGGATCGTGTCTAGTTAGTTTGTTTGTGTTTCCCTTATTGTTCGTCTCATAAACTTAAAAGTAGCGAATCGAACTGCATTTGCCATTAACAAATGAAAAGTAGACATCTGCTGCTTCAATCCACTCACTGGATCTGTTTATGATCTGAACAGCTGATTCACAAATGATCTGATTACCCTTTGTGATAGCTCTTAAACCTCCTTTAAATCAACCCTTTGATTGTGCATTACTGATTGCTTTTACCCGGCCAAAAAACCATAGGTTAAACTGCAAACCGTGACCCAGAACCCGGATAGAATTCTCGTTTCTGCCTCAGCGCAGGTGCTGTGAAGAGTTCCTGCGTTTCAGCGCAGTTCCTGAGAGGGCAACCTGGTTGCAATCCAGTTTCTCTGTGTACCAGGTGCGTTGATAGCTTAGCCCAGTGCAGCTGAGGTTCTTTGCTCATTTTTTCCAGTTTTGCCTCTGATTTTTGCAGCCTGTGATCAGTGTGTGTGTCTGTTTAAAAGCCGCTTTTCTTTGCCTTAATTCCGCCTCAGTTGTATAAAAGAAACTGTATTTTTTTTTGTGTGTTTGTTACATCATTTACAGTTTCCCATTGCAAAAGTAGACTAGTCATACTGTCGTCCTTGGATTTAGATCTGTCGTAAGTGTCGATTTTGATCTTAGGAGAAAGTTTATTTGCTATTGACAGTCGATTATGCTTTTACTTTTTCCTTTGGCTTGAATTTGTGAATTTCTAGTGTCGAAACAAGTGTTTACTTCAAAATCATAAAGTGTCGTAATCGTCTCTACCTTTTGATTTCGAAAAGAAGCTTGTTTGTGTTTTTCACTTGAAATCGAATTCAAATTTGTACAACAACTTTCTTTTTAGGCATCAATATTAAGAAAGTGAAAAAAAAAAAAAATGCATATGTGCATTTGCATATTGACAGTCTGTTTGTCTTGATTTAGGAAAAGTGCATTTACAGTGTGCTCTTTGGTCTTTGAGAAAAGATTGTGTCTTTCTTTTCCCCTTGTAGCTAGGATTTTCATTGCTGAAAAGAGATAAAAGCTTGCTTATCATCTTTAGATTACATTTTAGGAATTACATCTACATCTCGTGGTGAACCGAAAAGGAAAACTTCATAAGAAAGATCAACCTAAAATAAATTCAATGAACTTAACAACGCTTTGTAACTTAACGCACAACATTTAGAGGTCTAGGGTAGAGACGTATTCCGGTGTCATAAAGCCTGGTAACTGTTGTCCTCGCTGATGGTTGGGTGATTCCTCCACTTTGAGACGATAAGTGCCAGTACGGACTTGTGCTCTCACGTACTGTCGAGTATATATTAGGAGACCCCTATAGGCATAAAGCCTTTATCCATAGGAAGCCGTGTCGGCCGCCCTACTGATCGCAATGCACCGAACACAGCATTCGGGAAGATTGACTGCCGTACCGTAAAAAGTATTCTGCAGTTTTGCGATTGGTTTGGTACTCCCTCTACCTAGACCTCCAGAGCAGTCCCTTTCGTTCCTTTTCAAACTCCTTAACAGAAAAGGTCCATCTGAGCACTTGTCACTTCGGGCTCATTAAAAATCGAAGGAGACTAGAGTCATCTTTTGTTTTTTCTCTTAAAAATTGAAAAAACAAGTTGTGTCAAAGCGTCTAAAATTTATTTTAAACGGAATAATCATCACCATTCCCTCGTTGGTCTTCGAAGTTAGTCTCTTTTCATCGCAAGTTCTTGTAGAATCGCTAGAAAATCTTTTGGATAGACTAGATATGTCTGAACAACCGTCGACATCCAGGACTGTGTCATCCGACGCAGCAGCGGTAGAGCCTCCTGCTGCTACTCCAACGATGTTCGATGGTATATCATTTGTCCCGGCAAGTTATCAACAACAAGCCGGAGTCCAATCAGGGACTGTTTCGACGACATGGTCAGTTCCTATTTCTTCATCCGGATTATCATCTGGTATTTCTTATGTTGAAACTCAACAAATCGATCCAATGTGTCTTCAAAGGCCAATATACCCTTTAAGTACTGGATTTCCACCATATGGAGGGCAGTATGCCTTTTCATTGTTCCCTCCCGGAGAACAACCATATGGGAGTTTACAACAAAGTTCAGGTCAAACTGGAATTACATCCAGCGGTTTGTTGTAAGGAAAAGTATCCGATTCGGATGACCCTATCCCACTCTAAGGGTGATAGTACCTCAGCAACAACTGTAAACAAAACTACTTAAGGTTTACTTCTTTATGAAAGCAAGAGAGAATGAAGAAATGCACTAACCGTTGCCTTGCGCTTAATATTTGCTCCAATCTCTTCTCTTTGCTGCTTGCTCCTAGCTCTTTGCTCTTTTGCTGGCCCAGCTACAATGAGATCCTGCAAAATAACAAAGAAGGAAACTACAAGAAGCATGCATTCATAACTGATTCAAGGATTAGCGTAAATCAAATATACAATCATCACAATACATCATTGAAACAAATGCATATAGAAGAACCTCAATAGCTTTTATTAATGGAAGAAGTAAAGTTCTGAGAAGGTTGCAACCATTGAAGGCTCCAATCCAGCAACACCTCCCAGCAGAAAGAATTTCTCCTCTTCACCTCCTTCAAGCAATCACCCAATAGTTCTATAGTGAAACCAACAGCATATCATTACTTTGCACAAAATTCCAGCCTCTTGAGCTCATAGGAGAGAGCTCAATATATAGATGAATTGAGAAAGGATGAGTCAGCTTGCAACTGATGTGTAGCTACCTTGTGTCCTCTCTCTCTTCAGTTGATCTTCAGTTCTTGAGTCCACTTGGAGAACCTTGCTTCTACTTGGAGAAACAGAGCCTCTGACTCATCACAAGGCGAAATCCCTGATCCAAGTGTCATTTTTGGAAGATTCCAGAGCAATGACTCAGTGTGCCACTTGTCCCATCTCGCTCAGCGCAGGTGGCCTTTGTTCTACCTGCTTTGCAACGCAGGTACACCATGGAGGAGTTGAGTTTCAGCGCAGAAGCCTAGTGGAGCACCTGCTTTGATTTCAGGATTGCTTGTTTTTTAGTGTTTTCAGGTGGAGAACTGATCTGAGAGCTGTTGGTTTGCTGACCTTGTTCCTCTAGGGGTAGGAACATCATGTTTAGGGACTTCGGATCCCTTGGATTATTGACAATTCATGCCTGATGCTGCAAGGCACAAAATTGTCTATAACAGATGCCCCCTAAAGTATGAGGTCGTTTATCGGGTGAAATGCTTTATTAGGAGGATCCGAAGTTCATTCAATCTGCTGAGAAGTGTCCTGTAATAAGATACAATACAATACATTATTTTTCATACTTTTTCATGATCTAGCTGAGGCGGGCATTCCCATGCTCAGCTTTATAAATTCATTTTGGTACATAGAACAGACGATCGTCTGATGGTAGACTGATAATTCTCTGCTGAAATTATCATCCTTTGAGAAGGATGATCATCTGCTGCAATGATGTACACATCAAATGTCTTTATATCCTGAATATATATCGCAGCCCGGATGGATGAAACTAGATCCGGGGTCTTCAATCTCTTCCGATCTTCACTCGATGTACAAGTCGATCCATGTGAGAATTTCTTGAAGTCGAACATGGAAAGACATCGCTTGATTACCGGTCAATGATGTAAACCGTTAACAAGCGCGAGAGGAATCACCGATAAGGATGATGACCCTCAAGGTACAGCAGTACAATTCACATGGTGGGAATAAAGGACTTGGTGTCGACCACCATGCAAAATCTTCTGGTCGAAGGTCATTGATGTATACCTGTCGCCGGAAGTGAGAAACTTGCCATTGAGGCATGCAAGCTTCAAAGTACTGAAGGGGTTGTTCCTAGATCAACTCCTTGGATAATGAGCTGATGTCGACAAGGAGCGATCTGTCAAAGGAGGGCCTTAATGAATCCCACATCAGTGACACGGAACGGAGCTAGTGATTGTGATGAGGTGAAAACAAACTGTGATGTATGATTCAGGGTGGCGGTCATGAAATGGATGAAGGACAATGTATGGCAGTGGATGGGACACGGTTGACTCTTTGCAGAACAACATCTCTTGAACATATAACGACACTGATGTGATGGATCGGTAGCATTACCCCAAATGTGGATGGTGTGGCGAGGACCATGGCGATGAGACCGGTGAATGAAACAACCCAACCCGATGTGATACGGAGGACAAAGTGTCATGTTCAAGAGTGACTTGCTACCATTAAAGCTGTGAGGTTCTCCCAATTTTTCCCCAGTCATTGCTGACCAGTACCTCTTTATTTTTGTCAAGCTTGAGGAGGATAACATATGCTTGTTCTATAACCTGCCCTTTGGGCAAGCCCATCGCTATGTTTTAACGAGCCTAGCGATAGGGAAACTCGTTCTCGTCTAAAGACAAGTTTGTCGCTATTTAATGAATTTAACGAGTCTAACGACAAGGATAACTCGGTCCTTTTCATTTTTAGAGAGTCTGAAAAGGTACATAAAGTCAACTCCAAAATTCCTTTTTTGTCATCTAATCCCTTAAGTCCGAAAAAGTATAAAACAATACAGAAGGGATGAATTTTCGATTGCTTTAACGAGCCGAACAAAACAAGCGCTCGATCTTTTTGTGCAATAATCCCTCAGGTCCAAAAAGATTAAAATCTAGAGGAGGGATAGCTCTTACGGTTGTTTTAACGAGCTGGAAGGCCAAAACTCAGCAAACTTTTCATATTTTACGAGTCAGTGAAAAGAGCTCAAAGAAGACTCGTCTTTTGAGGAACGAGTGATGAACAGGGCAGCAGCAGATTCCAGGTACAGGTTGGAATATTCCAATCACGGCAGTGTCACAAGGATGGCTTAGTGAAATCACTCTTCGCAGCTGTTCCTCAAAATGGGTAAACAAACATATGGAGATGAACGATTGGCCAAATGAACGGATGGAGGTGAGACTGCAAGAACACGACCAAGGGCTTTAATATGGCTGTCAAAGGTTACATTTACCAAGGTTATTTACCGGTTCATTTTTTCTGGGTGAGCTTGAACTCTAGGGGAAGATTGCTCACAACTTATGTTTATTTTTTAACGAGCATGAACTATGTGCTAAAACTGCTCGGATCTTGCGTTTATTTTTTAACGAGCATGAACTGTGTGCTAAAACTACTCGAATCTTGCGTTTATTTTTTAACGAGCATGAACTGTGTGCTAAAACTGCTCGATTCTTGCGTTTATTTTTTAACGAGCATGAACTGTGTGCTAAAACTGCTCGATATACCAGTCATAATACAAGAAATGCCTCACGTGAGATTGGCTTATTTACGGAGCTTGACCTCACAAGCCGCTCCTAATTTGGCAAGTTTTGACTTTTGCCCCACATCCTTTCTTTATGCAAGCTGGAAACGGCTAATCCTACGAGTTTAAAGGGTTAGACCTACAGGTTTAAAGGGAGGACCTAAAAATTTAAAAAAATAAATAGTCGTCCCGTGCTTGCACTCCAAAAGGTTCGCATGCCCCCAGGTATAAAGTATAATTTCAAGGCTACCCCTCCTCTGTCTCACCTTTGTTTTTCTTTGGATGTTCATAGCTACTTGTCGTCTTGCTATATTTTTAACGGTACTTGTCTTCTCGTTATTTTTCGGTGCCGACGGTACTTGTCTTCCCATCAGTTCACTTTTAGATTTTTGCAAGATCGCAACAGATAAAACATTGGCGTTACGGAGGGAGGCTTGCCTCTTACTTATTATCCGAAAAATGGTTTTATTCGCTAGCGCAAACTAAACTCTCTTTTCGGCGATGTCTATCATTAGGTTGCTAAGGATGGTGACCATTTGTTGCAGCAATTTCATCTCTTTCTTTGGAGGCTGCCCCTACTTATCCTTCAAAACATATGTTTTAATGGGTGAGGCTTGCCTTCAAAGATGGTTACTACTTGCCGCCACAAATGGATCTCCTCCCTCGGCAGGGCCTACTTTTTTAGACAAAGGTGAATGACTCGTGCAAACACATAACTTTGACAAAAGAATCTTACCCTAGAACAACCCTCTCTTCCATGCCGGACGGGGTACGGACTAGTCCTATTCTTCTGCGGAAATTAACTTTATACCCAAGGTTTCCTCTGCCCAAGGCAGGCCAGGGTGCATGCCCCCTGGGTCCCAGTTCTTTCTTTCTGAATCACTCACATTCATCGGGAAGTAGAACCAGGGGGGAGGCATTCCTTGAGTGAATAAACCGTTAAGGGATGGTATTTGACTATTTGCGATGCGTGATCCTGGAAATGAAAGTTGGTCTACGAGCTTGACCATCTTTCCTTCGTGTGGAAAACACATTACTCTAAAGAGTGAGGAGACTATAGCTCCCATGCAATATATATAGTCCCGTCCAAGGAGTAGGTTATAATCCAAGGGTCCTTGGACGATCATGACGTTCATATGAACCGTCTTCTTCCTCAATGTAATCGGAACATTGGGGAGGATCCCTAAAGGGCGACTGGTTCCTTTATCAAAACCTGATAGATTTCTCATCTCAGGTAGAAGCGCCGGGGAACCCAGTGCTTTCCAAGCAATAGAGGAAAGGATACTCACAGATGCCCCTTCATCAATGATAGTTCCAGCCATGACCATTCTATAGATTTGGACAATGATTCTGAATGGTATATTGGCTGGTAACCGGGGTCTGCCTAGTTGGTTCCAATCAAAGGACACAACCAGGTTGCTTGGTGGTGGGACCGAATACACGGCCGGATACGACCCTGACGATGTTCCTTCCTACGATAAAGGAATGGGCGCATTGCCTTGATGCTCATCAGAGTCTGTGTTGATGAAAAGAATCTGGACGGTGTCATCCTTATTCTCTTCTGTGAGGGTGTCATTCAAAGATGAATCTTCAACGACGGTGTCATTTGAGGATGAAACCTCTGAAGGAAGAACCGGGTCAACTGCCGTTTCGACCTTTAGACTTTCGTCTGGTCTGGATTCAGTTGGTTCATTCTCAATGACCGACACTTCAGCTGACCACTTGATCGGGCCAGCTGCATTTTCAACTTTCGAGGGACATGGCACGAGTTTTAGGTATCCAGGAGGAAGCCGTAACGGTGAAACCGGACGATCTTCCAAAACTCTCTTCGCCTCATCTAAGAATGGACAACGGTGGATGGCATGATCGCCTTCACACAGTCTGCAGGGTGATCTTGGTCTCCCTCTTTGTCCTTCACTCTCGCTAGTTGACGGAATGCAATCAACATGTCTATCAGAGGTTGATGCTACCGGATTGTGCAACCTGGGGGACCAGTCCCTTAGTATCCGGGGAATACAGGGACAATCACGATGGAAATGGGCCCCTTTGCATATGACACATGGCGATTTAGGCCCGGTCGGTGCAGTGTGTGGATTTTTTCTAGAATGGTCATGTTTGCCCCCAGTCGCCTTTGGCTCCTTCTGCTTCTTTTCTCTCTTCTTCTTCTCCTTTTTCTCCTTAGGGACCTGGTTTTTATCTTTACCAGTTCCTTCAAGCGAAGAGGAAGGAGGAGAGGAAGAGTTAGAAGAAGTGGAAGGCTGGAGGTTAACTCTAGACTCATCTAGTAGTCGATTCGACTGTTCAAGATTTGTGGTGGCCTGAACTACATTAGTTGAAAAGAGCCATACAGGTAGGCCAATTGTCAATCCTGGAAGTGACAATGTGGCCATATGGGGCGCACCAACATCTCCCCAAGAGGAGAAGGGACTGGGACTTCCACCAAGGTGACTTCCTTGGTTGGTGGGCTCCATACTTTTCAACTGAAAGATCAACGCGGGAATAAGAGGTGATTATGTTCCGTTTAAAATAAATTTTATTAACGACGCTTTAGACACAACTTTGCTTTTTCATGTTTTAAGAGTCGAGAAAAAGCTAAAGATGACTCTAGTCCCCTTCGATGTTTTAACGAGCCTGAAGTGACAAATGCTCGGATGGACTTTTTCAGTTATGGAGTTTGAAAAAGGCCAAAAGAAACTGCTCTGGAGATCTAGGCAGAGGGTGTGCCAAACCTTTCGCGAAACCACAGAATACGTTTTACGGTACGGGTGGTCGATCTTCGTGAATGCTGTGTTCACTGCATCGCGATCAGTAGGGCGGCCGACACAGCTTCCTATGGATAAAGTCTTTGTTCCTATAGGGGTCTCCCAATATATACGCGACGGTACGTGGGAGCACAAGTCCGTATTAGTGCCACCGACTCTCAGGAGGAATCACCCACCTTCGTAGAGATCGACACTCACTACGTTTAACGACGCCGGAACACGTCTCTACCTAGACCTCTATGTGTTTGCGTTATGTTACAAAGCGTTGTTATGTAAATTGAATTTATTTTAATGTTGATCTTGTTTAGCAGTTTTCCTTTAAGGATCACCACGAGATGTATGTAACAAATTCCTGAATGCAGTCTAAGATGAGAAGCAAACTTTTCAATCTTTCAACTTTGAAAATCTTAACTACTGAGGGAGAAGAAAGGCATATCTTTTCACACAGTTCATACAGCACAAACTAATGCACTTTCTCCTAAATCATCATGCAAACTTTTTCAAATGCAAAATGCACAATGCATGTATTTTCTTTTCCCTTTCTTAATGTTGATGTATTACAAAAAGAAAGTTGTTATTTAACTTTGATTTCGATTTAAAGCGAAAACAAACAAGCTTGTTCAAAATCAAAAGACACCTTAAGATTTACTTGTTTAATCACTGGAAATACATGAAATCAAACCATAATGACGAAAGTAGAAAGACTAATCAGCTATGGACAGCAAACAAGCTAACTCTTTAGACCAGCAAAATGCCTAACACAGGTTCAGATCTAAGAGGCCAAAGCAAGACTAGTTCACTTTCGTTATGGGAAATTGTAAATGATGTAATAAATACAAAAGAACAAGTACAATTTCGTTATATAACAGAGGCGGAATGATGGCAAGTAAGGTGGGTTTCAGAACAGGTACAAGATTGGTAACTGGCTGCAAAATCTATAGTGAAAACAGGGAAGAAAAAGGGAGGAAACCCCAAATGCACAAGGCAAAATTGGGCCAACGCAGGTGCTGCACAGCCAGTCTGGCTCTCAGCGCAGGTAGCCCCTTCGGGACCTGCGTTGCAAAGCAGGTAGCCTGTGTACTACCTGCTTTGGAAAACGAAAGTTGCGTTTTCTCAGTTTCCGGGTCACAATTTTCTCAAAAATTCACAGTTTTTGCTCAAATCAGAAGCTATCAGTCAAGCACACACTAAGGGATGACAAGGAAGATGAAAAGCTATCACTAAGAGCTTACAAGGATCCTTGTAGATCAGCTCTTCAAATCATGAACATGCTCAGAAATGAGCTAGAGTAGCTGCCCTCTACTTCGCTTTTGATATAGTCAAAAGCTTTTCGATTTTGTACTCTTTTGTTCAGGAAATGAATAGCAAAATACTATAAACAATCAAACACTTACGATCCCCAGCGGAGTCGCCAGTTTGTTGTAGGGAAAAGTACCCGATTCGGATGACCCTATCCCACTCTAAGGGTGATAGTACCTCAGCAACAACTGTAAACGAAACTACTTAAGGTTTACTTCTTTATGAAAGCAAGAGAGAATGAAGAAATGCACTAACCGTTGCCTTGCACTTAATATTTGCTCCAATCTCTTCTCTTTGCTGCTTGCTCCTAGCTCTTTGCTCTTTTGCTGGCCCAGCTACAATGAGATCCTGCAAAATAACAAAGAAGGAAACTACAAGAAGCATGCATTCATAACTGATTCAAGGATTAGCGTAAATCAAATATACAATCATCACAATACATCATTGAAACAAATGCATATAGAAGGACCTCAATAGCTTTTATTAATGGAAGAAGTAAAGTTCTGAGAAGGTTACAACCATTGAAGGCTCCAATCCAGCAACACCTCCCAGCAGAAAGAATTTCTCCTCTTCACCTCCTTCAAGCAATCACCCAATAGTTCTATAGTGAAACCAACAGCATATCATTACTTTGCACAAAATTCCAGCCTCCTGAGCTCATAGGAGAGAGCTCAATATATAGATGAATTGAGAAAGGATGAGTCAGCTTGCAACTGATGTGTAGCTGCCTTGTGTCCTCTCTCTCTTCAGTTGATCTTCAGTTCTTGAGTCCACTTGGAGAACCTTGCTTCTACTTGGAGAAACAGAGCCTCTGACTCATCACAAGGCGAAATCCCTGATCCAAGTGTCATTTTTGGAAGATTCCAGAGCAATGACTCAGTGTGCCACTTGTCCCATCTTGCTCAGCGCAGGTGGCCTTTGTTCTACCTGCTTTGCAACGTAGGTACACCATGGAGGAGTTGAGTTTCAACGCAGAAGCCTAGTGGAGCACCTGCTTTGATTTCAGGATTGCTTGTTTTTGAGTGTTTTTAGGTGGAGAACTGATCTGAGAGCTATTGGTTTGCTGACCTTGTTCCTCTAGGGGTAGGAACATCATGTTTAGGGACTTCGGATCCCTTGGATTATTGACAATTCATGCCTGATGCTGCAAGGCACAAAATTGTCTATAACACGGTTGGGTACCAATACTGCCTCAGCAACCAAGGGTTGCATATTCAATGCAACCAGTCCACCCTGTGTCGAATATTCCCACTATACCTGGTATGGTGATTGCGTCGCAAGTACAAGCGCTACCTGTTGTATGTCAACCCCAAGTTTCTCAGGTTGCAATACAACAACCTCTTGTCTCGACAACTCAATCACAACCTCAGGTTAGTGCCTCCTTATCTGGAGCGACTCAGGCTCAAACAAGTACTATGACTCCTCATCTTGGTCAATCATCCAGTATTGGACAACAGCAAATGGTCCAACAACCAGGGCTGGTTCAATCTCAACAACCGCAATTCCAGCAATCATATCAAGGACCTGAGCAACAAGTCTTTGTAAGTAATGGGCAACTGCATTTCCAAAGCGGTTATCAACAACCATACTATAATGGTTATGCCCATCAACCTTGTCAAAGTTGCCAGCATCAAATACATTATGCTGGTATGCAAAGACCCACTGCTCAGGCGATTCCATCTTATCCTGGGTATGCTTCGCCTAACCTGAATCAACAGTTGCCCTTTGTAGCAACTCTAGAATTACCAGATCTAAACCGGCCGATGAATGATCCAATTGCTTATGCCCCTTGGTGGCCAGCGATTCCGCATAAACTTCCGTCAGATATTCCTAAATTTAATGGAAATCCGGGTGAAGATCCGTCGAATCATGTGATGACATTTCATCTGTGGTGTTCATCAAACACCCTAAATGATGATTCGATAAGACTTCGCCTCTTTCAGAGGACGTTAACGGGTCCAGTGGCAAAATGGTACATCGAATTGCCTAGAGCTTCATTCGACAACTTCAGTACCTTAGCCACAACCATTTTAACCCATTTTCAGTTACCAATAAGGTACGAAACGGGAACAGAATTTCTTACCAACTTCAAACAGACAACGGCCACTCACATATCTGATCATATACATGAGTGGCGACGTCGTCGTAGGATGGTAAAAACGTACGTCCCCGATCAGCTCTTAGCTGAATGGTTTATCAAGTCATTACTACCTTCCATCACAGAAGATGTGGAAAAGGGGGGAGTCGTAACAGAAGAACAAGTTATCGCTCATGCGCAATATCTGGACTTGATTTACACTCAGTCCGGCACGCTCTACGACAAAATACCTGACGCCCCTAGACCGGAATTCTCAATTCCTCCTCCTCCTAAATCAAACAATGACTCTCATGCCAGCGATGGCATGATTGGCATGACAGACACGAAATCGACAAAGGCTACATCTAAAAAGGCCTGTAAGATTTCTAGTCATAATGCAAATGAGGAACTTCTTGCCTCGGAAGTAAATGCCGTGTCGACTGACAAGGGAAAACAACTGAAGCAACCAGGGGGCAAGAAGAAAAAGAAAGGGAGAAAAAGGAAGCAGGATGATTCATCTCCTGGAAAGCCTTCTACAAACCCTTCTGGGCAAAGGAAACCCCCTGCGAGGTGTCATATATGCGATGAGGATAATCGGACGAGAGATTGTCCACATAAAGCTGAAGTTAAGAAACTCTTTAAGAGTTCAAAAACCTCAGCAGTATTGACTGATCCGTTTCCAAGCCCGGGAACCAAACTGGTTGCTAATCAAAATGCTTCCCGATCCCAAGTGCTTATGTTGTCTATCTCAAAGCAGAAAAATGATGCTTTGGCAAGGAATAAAGATTACGGGAATCCACAGGTGTCGAATAACAAGGCTAATGAACAACCTAGTAGTTCGACAACAACTTTGACCAAAGTTGTGCCACCCATCATTCCTGAACAAATGATAAAGTCGCCAAAGGGAGTAGTGCACAAATCGACATTTAATCCTCATGCAAAAATAGCGCAGAATTATAATATAATAGAGGACCTGGCCCAATCGCCGTCCGCTATGTCGACACTTGAGGTACCGCAAAATTGCCTCTCCCAAGAGCAAGCTTTATTATCAGCAATAGGTGGGATTGAACCAATGGATTCCAATCTTGTGGCCTTTGATCATAAAGGATATGACCCTCAGTTACCAGCTCAACTAGCTTTCCTTATTCAAGTGAAAGCTCTCAACAAAACTGTTCATCGAACAATTATTGATGAGGGGGCATCTACATGCATTATGTCGATGAGTTGCTGGAAAACTTTAGGATCTCCAACCTTGTCACGATCTTCGACGACATTAAAAGCATTCGACGGAAGGACATATACACCATATGGTATCCTAAGTAACTTGAAAGTTGAACTAGGAGGGAAAACAGTAGAAATTGATGTTGAAGTAATTGACAGAAACCTTGATTACAACATCCTATTGGGAAGACCCTAGATATATGCCATGGTCGCAGTTGTGTCGACCTACTTCAGGAAGATTGCATTTCCCTTCCAAGGAGGAATTACAATCGTCGACCAACAAACATTTCTCCCCAACAGTTCACAAGTTACGGGAAGCATTCCAATGATCCATGGAAGCAATCATTCGCTCCAAAATATCGGAGTAGGTCTCCTAAAAGACCCTGCCTTAATGGGTACTTTTGCCCTACTGCCTCCGAGTAATCTGGCGGAAGTGGCCACAGTGGAATATGAAACCTTATATATCTAATGGATTTGGACTCCGAGGACGGTTCTTATCTCGTGTTAACCTCGTTAAAAAATGAAACAAGGAGTCATGAGGATAGTTCTTTTACTGTGTCAACCTCATTAAAAAATGGAACAAATCCCCTTTTCAAATCTCAAAGGCAAACCTTCAAACCACTGAGTTGAATGCAATGAAGCTTGGGGGGCATGCACCTCGATTTGCGTTATTATGCTGGGGGCATGCAAACTTATCATCGAGTAGTTTTAGCGCATAGTTCAATCTCATTAAAAAATAAACATAAGACCGAGCAAATGTTTCCACCCGCGTTTAAGCTCGTTAAAAAATGAACTATTTCCCCCAGTAAATAACCACCGTGAATGAAGCATTTTCAGCCATTAAAGCCTTGGTCGTGTTTGCACCGTCACCTCCACTTTTCCATTGGTCGATCATTCACCTCCATTTGATTGTTTACCCATTTTGAGGAACAACTGCGAAGAGTGATTTCACTAGCCATCCTTGTGACACTGCCGTGATTGGAAAATTCCAAACCTTACCTGGAATCACCTGCTACCCATTTTATCATCGTTCCTCAAAAGACGAGTCTTCTTTAAGCTCTTTTCATCTGACTCGTAAAATATGAAAAGATTTCCGAGTTTTGGCCTTCCAGCTCGTTAAAGCGACAGGAACTGCTATCCCTCCTCTAGATTTTAATCTTTTTGGACCTGAGGGATTATTGCACAAAAAGATCGAGCGCTTGTTTTGTTCGGCTCGTTAAAACTATCGAAAACTCATCCCTTCTGTATTGTTTTATACTTTTTCGGACTTAAGGGATTAGATGACGAAAAAGGAACTTTGGAGTTACCTTTACGTACCTTTTCAGACTCTCTAAAAATGAAAAGGACCAAGTTATCTTTGTCGTTAGACTCGTTAAAAAGATTAATAGCGACAAACTTGTCTTTAGGCGAGAATGAGTTTCACTATCGCTAGGCTCGTTAAAACATAGCGATGGGTTTGCCCGAAGGGCAAATTATAGAACAAGCATATGTTATCCTCCTCAAGCTTGACAAAAATAAAGAGGTACTGGTCAGCAATGACTGGGGAAAAATTGGGAAGAAAACTCAAAGAAACTTTATTGGTAGCAAGTCGCTCTTGAACATGACACTTCCACTCCGTGCCAGAGTCGGGTTGGGTTGTTTCATTCACCAGTCACATCACCATGGTCACGCCATACCATCCACATTTGGGGTAAATGCTACCGATCCATCACATAAGTGTCGCCGACATGTTCAAGAGAAGTCATCCAGAGAAGTCACCCGTATCCCATCCACTACCATACATTATACTTCATTCTTTCATGACCGCCACCCTGAACCATATATCACCAGATCGTTTTCACCTCCATCAAAATCATTTGCTCCGTTCCGTGTCATTGATGTGGGATTCATTAAGGCCCTCCTTTGACGGATCACTTCTTGTCGACATCAGCTCATTATCCAAGAAGTTGATCTAGGAACAACCCCTTCAGTACTTTGAAGCTTGCATGCCTCAATGGCAAGTTTCTCACTTCCGGTGATAGGTATACATCAATGACCTTCGACCGAAAGATTTTGCATGGTGTTCGACGCCAAGTCCTTTATTCACACCACGTGAATTGTACTGCAGTACCTTGAGGGTCATTATCATTATCGGTGATTCCTCTCGCGCTTGTTAACAGTTTACATCATTCACTGGTAATCAAGCGATGTCTTTCCATGTTCGACTTCAAAACATTTCTCACATGGATCGACTTGTACTTCGAGTGAAGATCGAACGAGATTGAAGACCCCGGATCTAGTTTCATCCATCTGGGCTGCGAGATATATTCAAGAAAAATAAAGACATTGAAATGTACAGCATTGCAGCACAGATAATCATCCTACCAAAAGGATGATGACTTCATCAGAATCATCAGTCTACCATCAGACGATTGTCTGTCCTATGTACATGAAAATGAATTTATAAAGCTGAGCATGGGAATGCCCGCCTCAGCTAGATCATGAAAACAGTATGAAGATAATGTATTGTATTGTATCTTATTACAGGTCTCCTCCCCAGCATTGGAAGAACTTTGGATCCTCCTAATAAAGCATTTCACCCGATAAACGGCCTCATACTTTAGGGGGCAACTGTTATAGACATTTTTGTTCCTTACAGCTATAAGCATGAAATGTCCATAAACCAAGGGATCCTAAGTCCCTAAAAGTGTTGTTCCAGCTCCTAAAGAAACAAGGTCAACAAATTATAGCTTCTTCCAGAAGTTCTCCACCAGAAACTGCTCAGAACTAGTCAAATCAGGATCATTTCAGCTACTCCACTAGCTAGCTGCGTTGCAAAGCACCCAAATACACTGGCTAGGTGTGTTGCAACGCACTTGAATGCACTACCAGGGTGTGTTGAGTGGGAAATTACAAGTGGCAGAGTCATTCCACGAGGTGGAGAGACAATGGAAGCTTCCAGAATCTTCTCCAATGACACTTGCCTCACTGAATTCGACCAATGATGAGTAAGAGGCTCTCAGTCTCCAAGTGGAAGCAAGAACTGACAGAGAGAGGCCACTAATCAATTCATGAGCTGACTCATCCTCTTTGCATACATCTATATATGGATCCCTCACCAAGAGATCCAGAGGCTGGAATTTTGTACATTGCAGAGAATTGCTATTGGTTTTGAGATAGATATCAGAGTATTGGGTGATTTATGCTTTGTTGGAGGTGAAGAGGGGATTCTATGCTGGGAGGTTCATGCTGGATCAAGAATCATCGGTTGTAACTCCTCCTGGATCTTCTTGTTTTATCAATAAAACTATTTGAGTTTCTCCTACATGCTTGTATATCATTGATGTGTGTTATATTTGTATGTTTAGCTTAAATCTGATCCTAAGCCTTTTATGAACATAAATCCATGTCTTTGTGTAGTTTCTTTCCTCTGTGAACTTGCAGGAACTTGGTGACGCTGGGCAAGTAAGGGAGCAGGTAGCTGGAAGCTGTCAAAGAGAAGAGAGATTGGATCAAAGGACCAGCGCAAGACACAGGTTGGTTCATCCTATTCCTCTTCGTTTATAGTTCATAAAGGAGAATACAAGAGTAGTTTTCCCTGTTTGTTTCTGAGGTCTCTGTCACAACCCAGTGGGATAGGGTCGTTCTGAATAGACACTTTTCCCGATAACACCGTAGCAATAAATGGGAGCTTTGTCCATTCCTTTGCCAGATCCTTCCGCGCCCGGACATGAATGTTGTGCATGTCCGCTTTAAACTCTGCAAAGCTCTGCAGAGTGGCGTACTCTGTAGGAGACAACCGTGGTCTTCTATTGATCCACATCCAGATGCTCGCCTCTATCAGCACCCAAAAAACCTTGATTGCGTGAATCTGTTTCATGTCCTTAGTGGCCCAGAGCGAAGCATACTTCGCGGCCTCAGGTAGGTCTTGGTCGATAGGCAGGAACTAGCTATCTTCTGGTAGTTCGCTTGCTACCAACAAGATGGATAAGAGCAACCATGCATTGTGGAAGTTCTTACCCTGCTCTTGGGCCTCCTTGCAGTTCATCAAAAATTCCTCACAAAGGAACTTAGCCTAGTTGAACTGGACCCCCTCCACGCACTGTTCGACCAACTCAACCACAGGCGTTGGTACTTCATCGGCCAGGCACTTCCGCATTAATTTGTTGGCCAGGAGCTGGGTGGCTACGCGCACGCCTTTGTCCTTGATGCTCGCAATTGCATAGCCGCGCTTCTTCTTTTCCAGCTTGTATTTAGTTTTCATGGATTCTGCGACAGCTAAGTCACTGCTTTTACCAGCTATCTCTGCAAGGTCCCTTCCCTTATAGGGAAGCCGATAAATCTTATGAATAAGCTCTTCCGTGATGGGAATAGGCTCCTCCAGCCATAGATACCCATCATGCACCAGGGACAACAACTGCCTGATGATGAAAATGGTGATGGGCGCACGGTGAAAGTGGGGTATCCATCGTAGATGAAGTAACGTGACCTTCTCCACACCGCACAATGATTTTCGCAACTCCAACGTGATTACTGGCCCCTCCAACTTCTGTTTCATCAAGCTTTCCATCGCTAGGTGCGGGAACTTCTCGCTGTCAGCAAGGTCCCAATCTTCAAGTTTCAGGGTAGGCACCTGACCTAGGGGTGGACCTTCAAAAGCAATTTCGTCGGGAAGTGATCCAGGAGGATCTCGAGACATCAAGGGGATGGATAAAGGCTCGAAATTCAAAAATGGCAGAAAGGAGAAGTTGATGGCATTAGTTGAGAGGGCTCGTCTTCCTGATCGCGATGGCGTGAACGGTTTGTCAATCTGAGCTCGTATGCAAAAGATAGAGCTCTTTAAAGATTGTTATGGCAGAGGGAAAATGGGGTCCACAGTGTGCCACATGGCATCCTAGTCAGCACGTGGGACCCACATGGCAGCCCATCAAACACTGACACATGGCAGCCCTTTATTAGCCTCCTAAACCTACACAAGGAAACATCAGATATTTTGGTTATAACTACAATTTTATATAGCTATTCAAATTAACTATAAGTAAAAACATATATTTTACCAAATCAAAAAAAATAACAACCAACATATATATAAAAAACCATATAATAATATGGTATATCCCATTCAACATATGGTACAAACCAACGTAACAACACAAACCATATATAGCATATGGTTATATAACAAAAGGTGGAAGGTTATAACCAACGTGTGATACGTATATACCATATATGGTAAAGGTTTGTAACCATCAAATATACGCATGCCATATAAAACACATCCCAACAAAGGTTATGGGACCAACGAATAAAGGAGGCAATACGTGGCAGCATGGTTGTAACCAATGTAAACAAGTTATAATGTATCCCATGCATAATGGTTATGCTTGGGTATATGGTAAAGATTGCAACGGAGATACATGAAGATACGGCATGGTTGGGGGCAGCCACGTGGTGGTCCCGCCGCCCCAACGTACAGCCTAAGTAAAGCATGCATTAAAACAAGGATGCCGCAAGTTTGGGGATGGGTGAGTGTGGTCCCGTGAAATACGGGCCCACTCCCCAATCAAAAATTAAAATATATTATATGTGGTATAAAGTGGGTTTTTGGTTATGTAAAAAAGGGGTTTGGTAAAAATAAAACATAACCACAAGGGAGAGATCAACGGGCACGACGCGGATTTTGACAAGGGGAGAGATCAACGGGCACGGATTTTGAGACCAGGTGGCAGAAACCTGAGCAGCGGAGAAACACAGGTGGAACTTTGCTTGAACAACATTTTTGCAGGAAGGTGATTTTGGCCCAGACTCAAAATTGGGCAAGTTTTATATGGATTTTGCACCTCTCGGCGACAGGAATCCATTGGTGGTGTCAGTTTCTGCAACAGAGCTCTCCAATTTTCGGGCACTTTTCAGCATGGAGGTATAATGCTCCATTTTGTAAATTGATGAATGTAACTTCTTTTGATGCCATTTTTAATGAATGAAGGCCTCCCCATTGATCGATCAGGGTCTGGAGACGTAGTCCAGGAGGGACGAACTCCGTTATCAAGCTTCTTGTCTTCTTTTCATGCTTATGTGTTTCTTCTTCTTCTTCTCACGTGCACATTTAAGTTTCTCTTTGGTTAAGCTACAAACTATTTATGTAATTCTTTTCATGCATCTATAAAAAAATATAACCTGGATCAGGGAGGAGCGAGGTCTGGAGCGCACTCTTCGTGACCTCCAGATCTTTGGCGCCCTAAATTTCTCTTTCAATGGAGGGATGTACGTGGGTAACTTCGCTGCGGAAGGCATTGGTGGGATGTCCTCCTCCACGTCGTCTTTTGAATTTAAATTTGGCCATTCCCCCCACTTCTGAGTCATTAATGCATTCTTGGCGACAGATTGTCCCAAATCTAACTCTTAATTTGTATCTTAATTTCCCACCGCCCGCTCCCTTTTGCCTTAAATTGGACATCTCGTCATGAATAGTGACATCAATGGTCACTTCCCGGTTGACCCGCACGGCAGCACAGCCCCCTGTGCACTTGTGCGAACCTTGTACCATGATGATTCTGCGTGCACCTCTCTCTCTGTGAAGTTCCCAAACAGACTGATTTAGAGTCTCGTGCTCTTTTTCAACTGTCTGGAGTGCTGAGACTGTGCTCCCTTCGATTAGTCAGGTGGTCTCCCCACCTACATGAGACTGCAACTCGCCTCCCAGCATAGCGTGTGGACACTCCTTACTTTCCCTTGCGACAGCTGGCGCCACGTGTTCTACCTTATTTGGTGTGCTTTCCTGGTTACTTCATTTGGTAAGGTGCGGTCGCAACCATGGTAGTAGAGTCATAAATTCTGGACGAGAATCTTTTAATGTAGTGGTATGGCTATCTGTATCGAGCCTTGTCATGCTTAGTTTATCGACGAGACAGACTTGCGCGATCTTGTTCTCCAGTTCCTTCATCTTAGTGTCCCTCAACATGCTTTCCTTCCTCAATCGTACCTGATCTTCTTCGAGTTCGCGAAGTCTAAGGTTCCCTTGTTGAATGGCTTCCCGAATCCTTATATGGTCATCCTTATGCAATTGTGTGATTCCTTCATCTTGGTCTTCGTGCGTTGTCATAACTGCGAGAGCTATTGTGTGTGGATTCCTTTTGGTATTTCCTTCAAAAATCTTTGGTTCCACTCTGTTTCGCACCTTTGGAATCATTTCCATGCTCCAGTTTTTGCACATGGTCTTATAGGCCCATCGAACCGTTGGCATGCGCAGGTCCCAATTAGTTCGTTTCGTCTGGTAAACCTTGTTCAGTACTCTGCGCACCCTATTGAATGCCTCGTCGTGGAGAATTGATAACGCGTGTCACCCTTCCTGCTGATGTGGTTTGTTCTGATTCTCTAGGTTGCGCGCTTGTGCGGACTTTACAGCATATGCCTGTACCCATCGGGATAGGTGGGCGCGCAAGTTGTTCCGCCCCAGCTAATTGGCTTTTGTACAAAGTTGGTGTTTTCCAAAACGTAGGCGCATCATCCTTCGGCATCCGTGCCAGTCTTCAAAAGTGCCTTGATGTGTATCCCACCATCGAGTGGGTGTTGCACGCAGTGCGCACTTCAGCACATCAAATCGCTACTGCTCTGGTACTGCATTTTCGAATTTTCTCAAAAATTCATCCACTGCTAACAATCCATCATATGTCGGCAGCTCCCCTGCCTCTGTTTTATGCAACGCAACGATCTGATCATCATGTTGCACTTCAGCGTTTTTACTTCTTGCAGCCGATTTTGCCACTGGTCTATTTCTTCATCTGAATCCGAAGTGCAAGAGCTTTCACGCTGCCACGAAATCCTTCCATCTACAGTGGGATTCACCCAATCCTCTCCTTATGCAGTTATCTTGTAGATACAAGTCAAGATTGTCATCACTGTCGTCGTTGCGCACCGGTTCAATGTATCTCGCTCCCTTGGCTGGATCCAGTGGTACTACTACGCATAGTGACTTTTTCTCAAAGATCATTTTGCGCTTCTTCAGATTTATGACTCTGTTCATATCAGTAGCCCATTCTATTCCTAGTAGCGTGGGATAAGGATTGTTGTCATCAATAATCTCGATCACTTCAAAATCTTCCTGTGCACTCGCGCCTTCAATATCGACTGTCACTCCTTGCAATCTTCCCATGGGCAAAATCTTCTGTTGATTTGCCATTCATAACTTAATAGGGGACCATTGCAACTCGGGTTTGCCCATTCGTTCCCACGTTTGCTTTGGTAGTACATTCGCGTCCGAGCCCAGATCAAGGATTACCTAAACCATTTCGTATTTGCCTATTTGTGCAGTCAACCTCATCTCCCTTCCTGTGCACAATGCATGCTTTCTCAGTTTCCGGATCACGCGCGGTTCTCCTGACCCTGTGCACCTAGTGATAAGTTCCTGTAACCCTTTGACTGCCTTGTTTTCGTGTAGCAGTTTCATGCATGTCTCTAGAAAGGCAGTGAACATGGAAGGATCCATCCCTAGTTCTAGTTGATCCTTACTACCTGATGCAGAGGCCTTTGTGAAGCTCTTCTTAGCTTCCATGAATGTCTTCTTTGTGCATTCTAAATCAAACTCGGGTTCCTTTGTAGGAGCCTTGTGAACCCACGTGCTTTCTTCGGCAGCTTCCCCTTATCATCTCCCGTTGTCACACCTCTCTTAAGCATCATGCTTATATTCGAGTCTTCTTCGCGTGGTTCAGACCTCATCATCTGTAAATTCTGGGTCGGAGGGGGTTGGAGTACCCCCTTTCACGCATCTTTGCTATCATCAAAGGGCAATCTTCTGCGTCAAGATCAAACTGGCTACAGTACAAACATGATATTCTAGTCGGGTTCATACAATCGCGGGCATAATGCCCTGGCCCTCCGCAATTGTAACAGATTATTTGTCCGTGACCCCTTTCTGGTCCCATTCCTCCTCAACCCCGACTGTGCCCCTGAAACCCAATGCACGCTATCCCTGCATTTGGGTCGGGGCTTGTGTTTTGGCCTGCACCTTGTAGGCAGGAGTCTGAACCATCATTAGTTCATAGCTTCCGCAGGTGCGTTCGTCATGGCCTACCAACTTGCAGAAATTACAAAACAACTGCTGGGATGTCTGCGTGTACTTCTGCAATAGATGACAATTATCCGTGGTATGTTTTTCTCCTATCTGGAATATCACGCACCATAATGTAGATGTCATGCTCGGCCCCGCCTATGCCTCCAGTCTTAATGGCATTAGCCCTCCAGATTCTGTAGTTGCGCAAGGATCTGTTGGACTCCCAATCCAGGGTCTTGTATAGGGGTCTCATGCAACCTCATTTCCATCTCCAATGCTTCAGCTTGGGTAGAAAATTTTTGCTGTGACAACGTCATCCTTAAGTGTGGCGTAAGTGAGGCCACAAACCATGTGTGATGCTATGCATCTGTTAACATCATATTGGCTTCGCAGATCATACTTTTCAGCCTTTGGTCTAGATACCAGGGAGTCTCGCCTGGGAGCATTGCAATCTCTTTAAACCCGATGATTGATTGCGTCTTTGATTTTGGCCTTCTAAATTCCCTGTTCAACGCGGTCTGGATTTCTGCAATTCCTACTTTCGGGTGGTCATTAGAATGCTTGATATACCACGTTAACGCACGATCCTGCAGCGCGCTCACCAGTGTAGCCTTTTTAATATTATCATCCACGACGCCCTGTGCTTCCCATACTGCTCTTACCATGAACTATAATTGATCTGGGTCTTCATTTCCTACTCCTTTGAACAACCGACAGTTTGATCGCACTTGCCATACTGAACTGCAGAGGTGGTGGAGGTGGAGTGAGTGAATATGGAGGTGAGGGATGTGAGCAGGTGCCAGGATGGGTGGGGGTGGTAAATGTGGAATTCATTGCCTTATCAAACTGATCACGCTTCTTGGAGAAACCTTCGCAAGCTCGTCCTCCTCTCCTGCAAGGGTGAAATTAAGGGATTGTTTTCTAATTCTTCATTGCTTCTGCTTCTATAGATATTTCTGCTCCATGTAGCCCCAAACATTAATTTATTCGCATAACCCACTTTTCACACAATAGCATCTTAATCCAAGTGTTCAAAGATTTAATATACTTACCTCGCGGTCCCTTGAGAAAACGTCGCTCTACCTCATTTTAGCTGACGGTCGTGTCTACCACGAAATCAGTAATAAATCCTCCTATTATTCGGTCGAGCTAGTGGTCCATAGCTCGTGCTATCTTATCCTCTGAGGCTTCTAGTCTATGCACTAGTTCTAGAGTCAACACTATTGGTTTGTCGAGCCTATAGCTTCCCTGGCTGTCTGCTAACTTTGCGATCCACTCATACAACTCAGATGGAAAAGATGCAAAGAAGATTTCATGGATTTCAGTGTACAAGTGGCAATCCAATGATCTGAATGTGAAACTACTTGTAAATTCTTTTCAAGGTATTCAATTCAGTAAACATACATGTTTAAGTGATGTACATGTCTTGCAGTTAAAAACAAATGAGTTTATCAGCTGTTTATGACCCTTTTATGTGAAGTAGAATTAATTCATTTCTCTGCTTAACATAATAAAACAAATTTGTTTAGATAAATAACTCAACCATAGATGCAAAAGAAGTTGATGAAGCAGTTCACCCCTCCTGGGCTACATCTGTTGGGTCCAATGCTCCCAAATGGGCATGTCCTTGATTTGATTAAAAACTCAAAATGATTGTATAGCTGAATACAAGCCTTAACAGATGAAATGGACTATAAAAATGGATTTAGAATGCTCAAATCAATTAGGAATGACTACTGGTTCTCATCCTATGGGTACCTGCAACCCTATATAGCTCCCACAATACTGGGCCCTAGTGGCTCCTAGAACTCCCATGGAGCAAAAACACTTGCAAATGACCTCTAATTGCTCTCTAACCTGTGCCAATGGCCTCCAAATCATCTGAATAGTCAAAATAAAAAAATAAAAAAATCGTCCAAAAAGGCCTTTCCTAGCCAAAGTTATGGCTCATTGAAGTTTTCCCCCAGTTAGGCCTAGAATCACTCCAGCTAATTGTAGCTAAGGCTCAGTTAGCTCTGCCAATTATGGTGGGACCGCCAAAATTTGGTGGTCCGCCAAAACCTCCGCCAGTCTGACCGCTGGTTATGCATTGTAGTTAGTGTGCATGTGAACGTTTTATGGTTGGCGGTTCTATGCATTGAATTTTGTGCCAAACTTTGGGGTTAACAGGTTGTTAACTCCCCGTTCATCCCGCATGTGAACACGTTTCACTGGTGACCGTTGGTTATCCATTGGCGGGTAGAGGTTTGGCCCTGGGTTCTTGGCGCGAGGTCGTATTACGTGGGGACTGGCCCCCTTCGGGCCCTGCCTCAACGCATTTCAAACTTTATAACACGTTTTTGCCGCCCCCATAACAAGACCCGCAGTGCTTGCCTAACGGTAAGACTGTTTATTGATGCGTGGGAGGTCCCAGGTTCGAATCCGTGGACTGCCCCAAAATTTTAATATGACATTACCTTATGCTGACATCACCATGCCACATGTCGTCCTCTGAGCCTGCCACATGGCAGCTTCTGATTGGCCTGTCTAGGAGGAATATTCCTAGAATATTCTAGGAATATTCCTAGGATATTCCAAGAATATTCTAAGGAATATTTTAAAGAATATTCTGTAAAATATGCCAAGGAATATTCTGTGGAATATTCTTTTTTAATTTTTTTTTGAAAAAAAAATTCAAAATTCAATGTTATTGGGCATTTCTTCTTTTTGGCATAACTTCCTCATATGGAGACCGTTTTTCGAACCATTCATGGCACCGGAATCAGGAGGACGAGCTCTTTCCATTCGTTCAGGTTCAAACCAGTTTTGAGCATTTTGCAACACTTGGGACATGAGCCCCTGATCACGCCTCCCCATTGGGAAGCTTTTGGACCCCATAAGCCTTCAATTACCTGTTAAAGAGGTGAGGGTACAACTCCCTCACTCTATCCACCTCCATCCACTTTGCCTTGTTCAGTTTTCTACCTTTGAGACGAACCCAAACATAATCTACATTGCCCCTCCTTGAAGTGTGTGTCCTTTTGTTAAGGATTGTATCTTCTTTAAGCTCATCTAAGAATTTTGGCAAGAAATATTCTATAGATGGCAGCTGAACAACACTTTCATGATCAACAATCAACGGAGGTTCATACAAACATAAGTTCTCAACATTGACAATAGAATACATTTGCATGTAGGAAGGCAAATCTAATTGGAAAGCATTATTTCCAACTTTCTTGAGGATTTTGAATGGACCATAACGGATAGGCTTTAGCTTTTCACCTTCTCCTTGCATCCTTTCCTTACTAATGGACAGACATACCTCATCCCCTTCTTGCAACTTGTGATCGACTCTATGCTTGTCATGTCTCTCCTTGTACTTGCCTTGACTCTTCTCAAGCTGTTCTTGAATTTGCTAATGAATTAGCTGAATTATTTCAATGAATGAACGATCTTTGTCAATGTCAATATGTCCCTCAATGGCGACATCCTTCTCAAGAATGAAATCAAGAGGTGACTTTGTCAAATAACCAAAACAAGCTTCAAACGGTGAGGTGTTTGTGGAAGAGTGCTTGGCACGGTTGTAAGCATGCTATAGCAGAACTGCACCCATAGCATAATCACTAGCACCGGTTTGAATCTCAAATGGCTATCTCAAATCCAGTAATGCAAGGACCGGAGCTGAATTAATCTTTTCTTTCAAAGATTCGAAAGCTTTTTGTTGCTTGCCTCCCCGTTGGAAAGCACGCTTCACACTTGTCACTGCATGCATAGGAGCTGCTACAGAAGAGAAGTTAGAGATGAACTTCCTCCAATATTGAGTTGTACCCAAAAAACTTCTTACTTCTATAATGGATTTGGGAGTAGGCCAATTCACAATAGCCTCAATCTTAGCAGGATCAATTCTCAAAGCGCCTCCTCCTACTATGTGTCCCAAATAAACCAAAGAAGTCTTTCCAAATTCACACTTTGAAATTTTAAGAAATAACTGATTCTTCTTCAAAACATCAAGTACTTTCCTCACATGCATGACATGTTCTTCTCTAGACTTGTTGAAAATTAAGATGTCATCTAAGTAGACAATAACGAAATCATCAAGAAAAGGACACAATACATCATCCATTACCCGCATGAAAGTTGCAGGTGCATTGCACAAACCAAACGACATCACAAGCCACTCAAAGAGTCCTTGTTTGGTTTTTAAAGGCTGTCTTCCAAATGTCTCTTTCTTCAATTCTTACTTGATGATATCCACTGCGCAAGTCTAACTTAGTGAAATATCGAGCATCTTTCCGCTGGTCTAGCAAATCATCTATCCTTGGGAGTGGGTAACGATTCTTTACCATTATCTTGTTCAAGGCCCTAAAATCAACACACATACACAAAGTGCCATCTTTCTTTGGAATCAATACAATTGGTGACCCACATGGTGAAGTACTTTGCCTTATGAAACCCTTGTCCAACAAGTCCTTGATTTGCTTCTTGATTTCAACATTCTCCATGACAAACATGCGGTACACATCTATGTTTGGAAGAGGACAATCTAGATGCAAATGGATTTCATGCTGAATCTCCCTCTTAGGAGACAAACCTGTTGGTTCCTGAAACACCTCATGATGTGCATCAACTACATCATACAAATCTGATTTGAGTTTGGAATCACAATTGTCAAATGACTCATGATTCACATCAACCTTGGGCCTAATCATAAGAAGAACAAAATTCTTACTTGAATTGACCAGCATTTTTACCTGCCCTGCATTCACCATCGTTATATTTGTCTTCTTGTGATGAGCTCTAACAATGAAATCCTTGCCATCTTTGAACAGATGATATTTGTTTTCATGGCGATGGAAGATAGCTTTCTTGTCAAATAAGTAAGGACTTCCCAAAACAATTCTTGTTATATCAAAAGGTACCACATCAAGTTCAACTATGTCAATAAAATGTGCAGTAATTGCAAAGCGCAATGTGCACTTTCTTGAAACTTGTAAATTTACATCCTTGCAAATCCATCCAAGTGGATATGGCTTCGGATGTGGAACAGTCTCAAGTTTGAGCTGCTTGACCAAGTCTTCTGATATAAGGTTTGCTTGTGACCCACTATCAAAAAGTGTGTCAATCTTAGTATGTTTTGAAATTACCCTCATATGAAACAGTTCAATTCTTTCTTCCTCATTAGGAGCTTGTACATGACAGTTTGAGGTACTAGTGCTGGCTTGAGTTTCAATTTCTTTTCCCTTCAAGTTTTTCAAACCCATGACTGCAATTTTGGTTTCATCACCTGAATCATCCCCTAAATCTTGTGGTGTAGATGTAGTAGCAGCAATTTTCTGTTTCCCTTTGGATTTATTATTTTGAGGTCTTTTTTCAAGATGTAATTTCCAATAGTTTTCCTCTTTATGGCCTGCTTTAGAACAGTGTTTACAGATCACATTCTCACTCTCCTGTTTGATAGATGCATTCTTTTTTCCCTTTTCCTCGGAGGTTTTCTCTTTGTTTTTCCCCTTGGGGGGCTTGTTTCTACCCTCTTCGAATGTGTTTTTTCCCCTTGCCTCTAAATGGGTAGCTTGGACACAAACCTCGTCCAAGCTAGTAGGGTTAAACATCAAGATGGTGTGTCTAAGGTAGCTATGCAAGCCACCAATGTATTTTAACAAGGTTTCTTGGGTCTGTAAATCTACCCCTAACAAGAGAGCTCTTCTCCTGAATTCTTGGGTGTAGTCTTGGACACTCTAACCCTTAAGCTATCTGAAATTTTGCTAGTTCATGATGGCTTTCTGCATGTGAGCAAGAGGATATAATTGTTTTTTAATGGCTAACAAAAATTTAGTCGATGTTAAGGTAACCTTACCAAGTTTCTTGATCTCCTGTTTGGTCTTGGCCTCCCACCAAACCAATGCTGCTCCATCCATTCTCAAAGAATCCAATTGAATCTTTGTGGCATCATCATGCATATTCTGGATCCTCAAGTAAACTTCCAACTTCCTAATCCAGTTGTCAAGCTTTTCTGCATTCACTTCCCCATTAAACATAGGTAATTCAAATTTTACATCAAGCTTCAAAAAAGGACTTTTTCCAGAGGATCTATGCTTATGAACTGAATAAGAAGATGAGGATGAAGAGGAAGAAGGTGACGATGGGGGTGGTGGATCACCATTTCCTCCATGTTCTTTCTTGGAATGATCATCATCCTTCTTACCTCCTGAAGAGCCCTCTCCTTCATGTGGATGTTTGGACCCTTCTCTAGCCAATTTCTCATTTCTTTCCTGATACAATATTCTCACATTTCAGTGAGGTCTAAGAAAGCCTTTCTGAAGACTTTTTCTTCTTCTTTTGGATCCATGTCTGCAGGAATTTCTCCTTCCTGTTCAGACATTCTTGAAGCTTTTGCTGAGACTCTTGAGGGTGAATCTGAAAGTGGAGGTGATGGCTCTCTGGCCCTCCTTGACTGAGGATTCTCTCGTTCTCTAGTCAAATGTCCTACCCCTCTCTGAAGTTTCAATCTAGTAAGCATCAATACTTGCAAGATAGTTAGAAGATCTTTGCACAAAAACAAGCAAAAGACAACTACACCAGAGATTGACTGAAAGAGCGTTTATATACTTTTCAATTGTATAACAAGAGCATTTCGAAGGCTACCTGGCTCATTTCAGGCTCTGTCTATAGTTTATTTGACTGCTTTTGTAACAAAGAAACAACAACATAGCTCTGATACGAACTTGATCTGAATGTGAAACTACTTCTAAATGCTTTGCATGGTATTCAATTCAGTAAACATACATGTCTAAGTGATGTACATGTCTTGCAGTTAAAAACAAATGAGTTTATCAGCTATTTATGACCCTTTTATGTGAAGTAGAATTAATTTATTTCTCTACTTAACATACTAAAACATATTTGTTCAGAAAAATAACTCAACCACAGATGAAAAAGATTTGATGAAGTAGTTCACCCCTCTTGGGCTACATCTGTTGGGTCCAAGGCTCCCAAATGGGCATGTCCTTGATTTTATTAAAAGCTCAAAATGATTGTACAGATGAATACAAGTCTTAACAGGTGAAATGGACTATAAAAATGGATTTAGGACGCTCAAATAAGGCAGGAATGACTACTAGTTCTCATGCAATGGGTACCTGCAACCCTATATAGCTCCCACAATACTAGGCCTTAGTGGCTCCTAGAACTTCCACGGAGCAAAAACACCTGCAAATGACCTCTGAATGCTCTCTAAATTGTGGCAATGGCTTCCAAATCATCTGAATAGTCAAAATAAAATGAAAAAAATCGTCCAAAAAGGCCTTTCCTAGCCAAAGTTATGGCTTATTGAAGTTTTCCCCCAGTTAGGCCTAGAATCATTCCCGCTAACTGTAGCTAAGGCTCAGTTAGCTCCACCAATTATGGCGGGAGCGCCCAAATTTGGCGGTCCGCCAAAACCTCGGCCAGTCTGACCGCCGGTTACGTGTTGCAGTTAGTGTGCATGTGAACGTTTTATGGTTGGCGGTTCTGTGCATTGAATTCTGTGCCAAACTTTTGGGTTAACGGGTTGTTAACTCCCCATTCATCCCGCATGTGAACACATTGCACTGGTGACCATTGGTTATCCATTGGCGGGTAGAGGTTTGGCCCTGGGTTCTTGGCGCAAGGTCTTATTACGTGGGAGCTGGCCATTAGGGGCTGGCCCCCTTTGGGCCCTGCCTCAACATATTTCAAACTTTATACCACGTTTTTTCCGCCCCCATAACAGGACCCGCAGCGCTGGCCTAACGCTAAGACTTTCCATTGATGCGAGGGAGGTCTCGGGTTTGAATCCATGGACTGGCCCAAAATTTTAATATGACATTGCCTTATGCTGACATCACCATGCCACATGGCGTCCTCCAAGCCCGCCATGTTGCGGCTTTTTATTGGTCTACTCAAGAGGAATATTTTGGGAATATTTCAGAGAATATTTTAAGGAATATTCCTTGAAATATGCCAAAGAATATTCTGTGGAATATTTTTTTTTTTTTGAAAAAAATTCAAAATTCAATGTTATTGGACATTTCTTCTTTGTGGCATAACTTCCTCATACAGAGACCGTTTTTCGAACCGTTCATGGCGCTAGAATCAGGAGGACGAGCTCTTTCCAGTTGTTTAGGTTCAAACCAGTTCTAAGAACTTTCATTTTTTAGCATTTTGCGACACTTGGGACATGAGCCCCTAATCATCCAACCACTGCTCCTTAGATACTCGTGAATTTCTGTTTTCCCTGTGCCGCGAACTTGTGAATCTTCTTGTCCAACCACTCTTCAATTTCTTTCTTTGTAGGGTTCTAGTGGCACGACATCAGACATCCTTTATGCAGGTCCCGGTCCCAGCAACGGAACCATTTGTTGGCTTAGTGGGGCCTGACCCAAGTTCAGAGATGATTTAGCCAAGCAAATCCCTATACTACTGGCCCTTTCGGTAATAGTCCGCAGAGTGCATACCGAGGTCTCACCCGAAGTAGTATGGGAGGGTGCTAGAACCAGGTTTCCGCACCCTTGGGATGTCTGATGGGTTTCTGGAGGTCCACGATCTGACCTGTCACTATGCGTACTTGTGATCCCTTCATTGTGCGGTGCGGCTTCCGTATAGCCTTACTCGGGGCGCGACCCATATGGTACCCAAGATCCTTGTTAATTAACCGATTACTTAACTTGTGTGTGTAAGATTTATGGTTATTACAACATATTCATCAATCATAATAGTACACGCAATACATAAACGAATACAATCGTAAAGAAGATAATGCACAACAAATACACAGGAATATGAATCAACTTCTCTTTTATTATTCTTCGATCTTGCTTACAAACTCGTCATTTCCCTGCGCACTTAGCTGCGGACTCTATCAGGCCTCTGCACACTTAGCTGCAAAGCATCTTCCTACTACTACAATCCAAGACACTTAGAACTCTACTGTAATCTCGAACCAGTCCTTCGCTATTCATCTATCCATCACTTCCTTCACTATCTTTACAACTTAGAGCCTTGCTCTATTTATACAATCCCATGGTCCGTGGACCATGGGTAGGCCTAATTTACACTATCTTACAATACAATGCTTAGGGCGGACAACCCTATGACTCAATTGTACACTTCGCGCTCCATGCCCGCAATTCGTGGAGTTTTACAACATCTTTGACCAACACTTGGGCATTGAGCCCCAAAAACCTATTGTGGGGGGATTCCATGCCCAACAAGTAAGTAATAGGTAAGTAGAAGTATAAAGTTGATTGGACAAAAGCACATTTATCATGCTTAATCATATCTTTCAATGTGCATGAGCAGTTAAGAAAGAAAAAACAATGGTTTACAAGTTGATTTAATTAATTGCCCCTCATTCATTTCATCCATTTACTTAATAATTTCCCCATCTACAAGTAAGTTTTAGTACTAAAAATCCTTCAAGTCATAAAGACTCAGAGCATTTCTTTGACTTTTGCTGGGACCGAACCCTCGGCTTAATGACTTATAGACATCAAGTGTTAGAATTCCCTTTATAAAATTAATTTCCCTTCATTACCCTAATAAAACCCCTTTTTCCTAAGGTTAAACTCCATTTTCCTATGAAAAATAAACAACCCCAAGTTAAACTTCCATTTCATTCAAAACACCCACAAAAAGATTTTATCCTAAGTATAAAGTGTATGTGAATAAAATGCACAAATATTACATTATGCTTAGTGGTATGTTCACTCCACTCATTTCATTTCATATTAATTTTTAATATAATACTATAGCTCCTGATATATCTTTTCCCATATATAAATAAATCCCGTATATAATACCCCAACCCTTAGTTTAGTTATAAACTAATTTTTTATCCCATACCCCCAACAAAACCCTCTTAACTCACTGATTCTTGGTAAAGTTGAGATAATCCCTTCATTAAACCCCGCCCGATCATTTAATCCCATGATTAACTAAAAAATAATCCCAAACCACCAAGGATTAAATCCCCGAGCCCCCCAAAACCTTTTCCCATTTCATCCGTGCACATCTATCACCCAATTGCCGTCCGATCGTCAGCGCCCAAATCCAATGGTCCACAGCCATATTGGGTTCACCCGATGTCCGACCTTTACCTGCCCGATAAAGTGGTTTTGCCTGGTCCCCCATCTGCTACGTGTCAAGCACTAACATAGATTGGGTGACCTCGCCAAAATAATGCCCCCTCCATAAAAGTGGTGCAATGACTTGGGAAACCACCTCCCCGCCCAACCTGAAAAACCGCCCACTGTTCATTTGTAATTTACCCGCCAAAAAGTCACTGTTGTTTAATAAAAAGGCCGAGAAGCCCTATTTCGCCTTTTTCGCTCAATTTCTATGTGAACCTCTACAAACCATTGCGACACCTTCAAATGTTGAAATCACCAATTGACCTCAATTTCACTTTAGAAGAAGTTGCAGAGACCCCAATCAAGCTCTCAGTTCGTACCAGAGCCTATTCAACCTTTTGAAGTTGCCGAGAACACCAATTTGAAGTTAATTCACCCAAATTCCAGGTATTTGAAGAGAAATTACCAGAAAACCCTTTCAATTTGAAAATGTTAAGTCTTTAAAAGTGTTTTAATTAAGTAAAATTAATTGAAATTACTTTAAAATTAAAGTGTGTGCCTGATTAGAATACCCAAACTCTTCTGAAAGCCTCCAATTTTCCTTCAAAATCTCTGATATAAATCTATATTTCCATATTCAAATCCACAAGAACTGAATTATGGCTGCCCCCATCGCCATGGATGTCAGATCTATCACAACCCCCCATTTGGACCTTGACCACCTTCCCCTGGCGGACAAGGATTTTCAAATTAAAGACACAAGTGCCTATACACTCATGCTCAAAATTCATTGTTTGAGTAAGGACAAATATCTAAACCATACTAATGACATTGGCCTTTGGGACTCCAATTTGCCCAAATACCAGTTTCCACAAGTACATATATTTCCTGAGATTTTCCATATGTTCCATGCCTGTTACATTCCTAGCTAGAGAGCTATAATGTCCCCAGGCCAAAAAATATTCTTTATGATTATAGCTGAATTGTGAGCCTCACTCTCATATGTTAAAACAATTATAAGTCCAAAACAATTAAATTAATTAAAATCAAGAAAGTTGGATTTAATCCTACCTTTCTAGATTGAGTTTGTTCCTCATGATTAGGAGTCAGTTTAGGCTTAGTTGTTTGAGAGATTCTCTCCAACTAATTAGGCTCCTAGATTAGTGTGTTGTTGAGATATTTTCTCAACCATAGTGTCCAAGATAGACGTACTATCTTGAGACAAACTTCCTCATGTATTTATTTGTACTATTATCATTCTTTGTAAATTGGATTGCATTATGTGAAGAATACAATAAGGCTCTCAGGCCTTTTCCGCCATTTCTTTGTTTTTGGTATTTTTTATGTATGTTAATTGTGTTTATTATCCTTCATGAATCAATCAATGAAATGTTTCAAGTCCAACCAGGTCCAAACCTGACCCCACTCTCCATTGGGGATTTGTTAGACCAGTACACTGAGTCCATATAGATTGGCCCAAATATTCCAAACTTTCATTGTAGAAGAGCAACACATTCCTAAAGATTCCCCTCCATATGTTTCTACCATTTTCTCTGAAAGGGGCAAGAAAATTGTAACCATGATATCATGTATTCTCATCCATACCACAGATGAATTTGTTGATGAGCTCATCCTAGCCTTCATGTCCATTTTCACCCTAGGAAAGCCTCTTGCTACTTTGTACAATTATTCCCAGTTCATAGTTGAAAGGATGCATGAACAATTTACTAGAATGCACAATGAGAGAGTATTTAAGTACTCATTTGTACTTTACCACATTTTTTGTATTATCAGTCAGATAGATTTCCCTTCACCATCCAAAAGATGGATACTAAGGGCAAGCCCAGGTTTGTTATATTTTGGACACCACTTTTCCACAGGTATTCACCAACGTACACCTATACAGACTTCATTGACTCTTTTGTCCATCCAGTCATGACGATGCTGATAGGAAGCCCTCCAGCCAGGATAAGCCAAGAAATCAAAAGAGTGCTCCAATTTTCCAAGCAAAATAAGGTGGGAGATTGGTACCTTTACCAAAATCACACTGAAATAAGAATCTATCATTGCCAGCTTGCCCCATACAAATTGCCCAAATACCTCCCCATGAGGTTATTTTCTCTAGAGTATTATAGGCAGATAATGAACTCTGATAATGTCAACTTTGTCTCAGCCAAGAAAAGAACTCAGTTCAAGGTAAAAAATCAGTTAGGCCCTTTCATTTGCAATTCTAGAGAAGCAAGAGAGGAAGCAAATCAAATTTTGCAACAAATGAAGTTTCAAAACAGTTTCATGTGGAGGTATGACCCTCAAGGGTTTATAACCAAACTAAGACAAAAGGTCAAATTGGGACCTTACATTCATCACCCCATACCAGAAATAGAGAGATATGCCAATCAATCTGAGTGGTTGGAAAACACTCTCATAGACAGGGATAGTACAAAGGTAGATGTTGAAAATACCTTGTTTGATTTAGAGAGACAGCTTGATGAAAGCTCATTCCTGCAGGTACCAGAGCAAGAAGGAACCATGAGTACCCCTACTATTTTGTAGACTCCTCAGAATGAGGAAAAGAATCCCAAAAGGAACAGAGAGGGAGCCTCCAGTTCAGGTATGGACACATCCAATGTACAATATGAAGCCAGCCAGAGCAAAAGGCCAAGGCTCAATCCTGTTTCAGAATAGGAAGACACAGAAGGCTCAGTAGAAATAACTAATATTGAGTTAGACATGAGTAACAACACATCTCCATCTGGAGAAACACAAGATCCATCTGCATCACAGACCCAAATTTTAGAAAGGAAGCTCGGTGTAGAAGTCTCCTCATTTAATAAACCTGCTGATAGAGATAGGGACATTAAGGATAGGTTCAAAGAAATCAAAATGAGAAATGAGAAATTGAAGGCACAATCCTATGCATAGTATGTTGAAAAATGGCAACAAGAAATGCTAAAAATAGAAGTGCTAAAAATAACACTGCTAAAAATAGCAATTTGGGTACCAGTGCTGGATTGGGCAACAGGGAATGAAAAATGGAAGTGATAAAAATAGAATTGCTATTTTTAGCAATTCAAGATGGATTCCTATTTTAGTCAGTCCCTAGACTAAACATAGAAAGTAAAATTCAAATTTTAACTTAACATCTATTTGAAAATAAATTAATTAATTCACCATGAGTTAATTAGTTGTGAAAAATCAAACATGAAGTCTATGTGAGGACATGCAACAGTTGCTCTATTAATTGAGGAATTTATCCATTAGTTAAAGAGATAAGGATGAGTTCTAATTTGAGTAGTAATTAGTTGGCTCAGTTAACCGAGTCAACTCCAGTTAGATTGATTTAAATAGTTTGTTTAAATTAATGTGAGTTCAGTTAGTTAATGCATGCTTGCATATAACTGCTGCACTTAAGATAACTAAATATTCTCTCATGAATAACTCATGCATGTCAGTTCAGACAGAGACCCAGTTGAGATCAGAGAAGGGACAGTGTACTATCATTTGGATGAATATTTTTCCTATAAAGGAATCTCATCCATGATGAGGATTTATCTCCTTCAGGACTGCGTAGTTGGATCACAGGTTAGTGAGTGTGTGAAGAGGCCAATTCACACAAGTGGCTGCATTGGACCCCAATCAGACTTGCACAAAGAAATAGGAGGCTTGAAGGGCAGAACAAAGGTTAGATAGAGACCTTTGACTGTCTATGAGTAGTAGAGGTATTGCAGAGAGAGAAGGATAGCTTTTGAGCTGATTTTTTTTGTAATACTAGCTATATTTCCACTTGTATGATAATACAGAGTTGGGGTTTTAGGCTGAGGCTTTCCCTGGGTTATATCTTCTGTGTTATGTGTGATTGATTTCTTCTTATCAATTATATGTGTTATTATTGATGTTGCTCATGTTCGATTAAGCTTCCACTAAATTGGTTGTAGAAGTAGATCAAGTATTTTGCTTTAGTTTACTGCATTATCAAGTGATCTACAGGCATGAATTTCTACATGGTATCAGAACAAAGGTGATCAAGGAAGAACATTATACAAGAAGGAGAAGTTTGAAGTTTGTGATTCCTGAATATAGAAATCGAGTTCTTATCACATCTCTATTTCACTTATGGTGTTCAATGGTTTAAGACTTGAATATGCCCTTGATGGCAGTTCGAATTATATAGCCTGTAAGGATCGCATGGAAGCAGTACTAGAGGATAACAGTCTAAAGGACTTCATTGATCAAGAAGTCCCCAAGCCGACTGGTGCTGCTGAATTGGTTGAATGGAAGAAATGTGTGGCTAGAGCAAGGAGAATCCTTCTGGAGGGAGTTCGAGATCACATAGTCTCGAGTCTCCATGGGAAGGAGACACCGTTTTCAATGTGGAAAACATTGAAAGATCTATATCAAAATAGTAGTGAGCAGAGGAAGTTGGCACTGAAAGACAAGCTTCGGAAGATGAAGTGTGAAAAGGGTGACACGATTTCTATGTATCTGAACAAGCTCACCACATGTAGGGATGAGCTTGGAAGTGTAGGGATCGTGACAGCTGATGATGACATGGCGAGCCTTGCACTCCTTGGTCTTCTTAAGAGCTGGCATAGCTACCAGGACTTGATTAATGGAAGAGAGAAACTACCATATTGGGAACAACTTTGGTCGGATTTGATGCAAGAGGAGATAAGAAGAAGCACTAGAGATGGTTCTTCATCCATGGAGGATGAAGAAAACTGTGCCTTAGCGAGTAAGGCAAAGAAGGGGAAGGAGAAGGTTTCTCTTTCCGAATCTAGTTCTTCCCATGGCGGGAAGAAGTTTGAAAAATCGAAAGTGTGATGCTTTCATTGTCATGAGGTGGGCCATTTTGCTACAAATTGTCCACTGAGGAAATCCAAGAAGGGATCCGGGGAAGGATCTGAAGGTGAAGCTTTGGCCTCACAGTTTGAGTTGGATTTCACACTCTTCGCATGCATGGTTTCATCCATGGTGGGAATTGGTTGGTTTCTTGATAATGGAGCTTCTTTCCACATGACCGACGACAAGAGTTTGTTCAGTACTTTGGAGGAGAAAGATCTCCAGATACTCATAGCGATGGGAGATGATGAAAAGTATAGTGTCTCAGGTGTAAACACGGTTATTTTTCAGAGGGAGCATGGAGCTTGCCTTACCTTGACCGATGTCAAGTATATACTAGGACTGAAGATAAACTTGGTGTCGATCACGATGCTGGAAGGCAGAGGCTATGATGTTGTCTTCAGTAAGGGAAAGGTTTTCCTTAGACACATCATCACTAGACATGTGAAGCAGATCGGTTCACGGGTCAAGAACCTATATGCTCTTGAGGTTCAAGATGCATGCAAAACCTTGAGCAGCAAGGCAACTGATGGAGACTTGGTGGTTGAGAGGGAAAGTATATCACCTCTCAACATGCAGCGCTAGAAGAAGTCTCAGACGATTGTGGAGGAGCCACGATTGGTACAGCAGCTTCAGGGGGTTGTGGATCAGTGACAACAGGGGAAGTTGAGAGGAGATCGAGTAGAGACATCTACTCATGCAGAGACCTGCAGTAGGGGGAAACTTCGAGCCTGGTGAGCTGATGGATCACATGCAGCCATACCTCCAGGTAGGAGGTGGGGCGACGTGGAGTGATCGTCCCAAGGAGGAGGGGCAGGATCCTTGAGGTACCCAACCTCTTTGATTCGACTTTGCTATAGGAGCCCCGATGAGGAGTAGCTGGACTAACTGATTGGGTAGAGATAGATGCATATAGAGTGGCAGAGAGAGCTACAGTGCAGGAATCCCAAGACAACGCAGAGCTAGCAGGTTGCGGTAATGTAAGAGGCACAAGTGTGCAACGGTGCGAGATGCATGGAGATGTTGCAGTAGCGTAGAGGTTAGAGAGGGAGCACTTGTCAATAGTAGGTAGAGCTTTAGCATCAGAGTATGTTTCTAGCCCAACAGAGAGGTCAGTTGGGAATTTTTTTTGTTCCAAGAGTTGCTGGAGCAACCACACTTGGTAGAAGTGTTGCATGTTGAACATTCCAAGGGTACAAGATCGGGTTCGAGAGGAAGCCTTTCTTGTTGAGAGGGAGTGTTGAAAAATGGCAACAAGAAATGCTAAAAATAGAAGTGCTAAAAATAACACTTCTAAAAATAGCAGTTTGGGTACTAGTGCTGGATTGGGCAACAGGGAATGAAAATGGAAGTGCTAAAAATAGAATTGCTATTTTTAGCAGTTCAAGATGGATTCCTATTTTAGTTAGTCTCTGGACTAAACATAGGAAGTAAAATTTGAATTTTAACTTAACAGCTGTTCGAAAATAAATTAATTAATTCACCATGAGTTAATTAGTTGTGAAAAATCAAACATCAAGTCTATGTGAGGATATGCAATAGTTTCTCTATTAATTGAGGAATATATCCATTAGTTAAAGAGATAAGGATGAGCTCTAATTTGAGTAGTAATTAGTTGGCTCAGTTAACTGAGTCAAGTCCAGTTAGAATGATTTAAACAGTTTGTTTAAATTAATGTGAGTTCAGTTAGTTAATGCATGCTTGCATATAACTGTTGCACTTCAGATAACTAAAGATTCTCTTATGAATAACTCATGCATGTCAGTTCAGACAGAGACCCAGTTGAGATGAGAGAAGGGACAGTGTACTATCAGTTGTATGAATATATCTCCTTCAGGACTGCGTAGTTGGATCTGAGGTTAGTGAGTGTGTGAAGAGGCCAATTCACAAAAGTGGCTGCACTGGACCCCAATCAGAATTGCGCAAAGAAATAGGAGGCTTGGAGGGAAGACCAGAGGTTAGATAGAGGCCTTTTACTGTCTGAGTAGCAGAGGTATTGTAGAGAGAGAAGGATAGCTTTTGAGCTGATTCTTTTTGTAATACTGGCTATATTTCCACTTGTATGATAATACAGAGTTGGGGTTTTAGGCTAAGGCTTTCCCCAGGTTATATCTTCTGTGTTATGTGTGATTGATTCCTTCTTATTAGTTATATGTGTTCTTATTGATGTTGCTCATGTTCGATTAAGCTTCTGCTAAATTGGTTGTAGAAGTAGATCAAGTATTTTGCTTTAGTCTATTGCATTATCAAGTGATCTACAGGTGGGAATTTCTACACAGTATCTCAAGCTTACACCCCCTAATCAAAGTAGGTTGATGTCAACTTTTGAGATCAAGGAAGGAGAGATGAAAATGTCCTTGATAAAGCCAACTGTACAACATCCAAGAACATCAACAGATTTCAAGAAAGTAGTATGCTACCACAAGCATTATGGCCCAAGGAATTGATTAGGCATAGCTCAATTAGATTTTGTTTTTTAACATGTATTTGATATATAAAGATGATGGGCCTTATGTTGTCTCAACACATTTTGTGAAAAACATTTTTGAAAAAAATATTAAGGGAAAATGGTTTTTATTTGGCTATTATTTTATCAAATGTGTCATGTTTAGAATTTACAAATTTCACAAATGTCTATCTAATACACAATTTTCTAAAGATTTTGTTAATGTATTATGATTTCTTGGAATGTGTTGATATTCTAGAGAGTTAAATTCTTGTTCTAAGAGATGAATCCTTAAATGTACTCATAGAAGAGTAAGACTTATGATGGAATAAACATGGCTTAATTGCAACACTGTGAGTTGAGAATCAAGTTGAACAACTAAACATAAAAAAAAAATGAGAAATGAAATTGAATAATAGTTTAATGATTGCACTATACTTCATGATATTACTAGTTGTACAACCAAGACATATACCATGCAAACTCACCAAATCATCAGTAGGTGTATATATTTCCCATGCAACAGATGCAAGGTTCTTAGTACTATAGCTTGCACCAAGAGTAAAGACAACATAAGGTAAAGGGATTGCCAACATCTATGAATGAGGCACAACGCGCTCATCAGGAGGACGGACCGTAGGTTGAGATACTTCTTGCGTGAATAGACCATTTAGGGATGGTACATGACTATTTGCGATGCGTGATCCGGGAAATGAAAGTTGGTCCACGAGCTTGACCACTCTTCCTTCGTGCGGAAAACACATTACTCTAAAGAGTGAGGAGACGACAGCTCCCATGCAATATATATAGTCTCGTCCAAGGAGTAGGTTATAATCCAAGGGTCCTTGAACGACCATCATGTTCATTTGAACGGTCTTCCCTTTCAATGTTATGGGCACATTGGGGAGGATCCCTAAAGGTCGACTGGTTCCTTTATCAAAGCCTGATAGATTTCTCATTTCAGGCAAAAGCGCTTGCGAACCAAGCGCTTTCCAAGCAATAGAGGAAAGGATACTCACAGATGCCCCCTCATCAATGATAGTGCTAGCCATTACCATTCTGTATATTTGAACGATAATTCTGAATGGTATACTAGTTGGCAACCGGGGTCTGCCTAGTTGGTTCCAGTCGAACGAGACAACTAGGTTGCTTGGTGGTGGGACCGAATAGATGGCCGGATATCGCTCTGACGAACTTCCTTCCTGCGATAAAGGAATGGGGGCATTGCCCCCTTGATCATCAGAGTCAGTGTTGATGAAGAGAATTTGGACGGTGTCGTCTTTATTCTCCTTTGTGATGGTATCATTCGAAGATAGAGCCTCTGAAGGCAAAACCGGGTCAACTGCCATTTCAACCTTTAGACTTTCGTCAGGTATGGATTCAGACGGTTCATCTTCAATGATAGGTGCTTCGGCTGACCATCTGAGCGGGCCAGCCGGGTTCTCAACTAGCGAAGGACTTGGCAGGAGTTTTTGATATCCAGGAGGAAGTTGCGCTCGTAAAATCGGGCGATCTTCCAAAACTCTTTTTGCCTCGTCTAAGAAGGGACAACGGTGGATGGCATGGTCGCCTTCACACAGTCTGCAGGGAAATTTAGCTTTCCCTCTCTGTCCTGGGGCTTCACTCCCGCTAGTTGACGGTGAGCAGTCAACATGGCTATCAGAGGTTGATGCTACCGAATTGTGCAAACGGGGAGACCAGTCCCTTAGTATCCGAGGGATACAGGGACAATCTCTGTGGAAGTGGTCTCCCTTGCATATGACGCATGGCGATTTAGGCCTTGCCAGTGCGGTGTGTGGATTTTTGTCAGACGACACTTGTTTGCCCCCAGTCGCTTTTGGCTCCTTCTTCTTCTTCTCTTTCTTCTTTTTCTCCTTCTTCTCCTTAGGAACTCGGTTTTTTTTTTTACCAGTTCCGTCAAGCGAAGAGGAAGGAGGAGAGGAAGATGAAGTAGAAGGCTGGTGGGAAACTCTGGTCTGGTCTAACTATTGACTTGACTGTTCAGGAATAGTGGTGTTCTGAACGACATTGGTTGAAAAGAGCCAGACCAGCAGGCCAATTGTCAATCCTGGAAGTGACAAAGTGGCCATGTGGGGCGCACCAACATCTCCCCAAGAGGAGAAGGGACTAGGATTTCCACCAAGGGGAATTCCTTGGTTGGTGTGCTCCATTTTTTCAACCTAAAGATAACCGCGGGAATAAAGGGTGATTGTTCCGTTTAAAATAAATTGTTAACGATGCTTTAGACACAACTTGCTTTTTCACTTTTAAAGAGTCGAGAAAAAGCTAAAGATGACTCTAGTCTCCTTCGATGTTTTAACGAGCCCGAAGTGACAAATGCTCGGATGGACTTTTTCTATTATAGAGTCTGAAAAAGGCCAAAAGAAACTGCTCTGGAGTTCTAGGCAGAGGGTGTGCCAAACTTTTCGCAAAACCGCAGAATACTTTTTAAGGTACGGGCGGTCGATCTTCCTGAATGCTGTGTTCAGTGCATTGCGATCAGTAGGGCGGCCGACACGGCTTCCTAAGGATAAAGGTTTTATGCCTATAGGGGTCTCCCAATATATACGCGACGGTACGTGGGAGCACAATCCGTACTGGCGCTATCGTCCCTCAGGAGGAATCACCCACCTTCAACAAGATCGACAGTCACCAGGCTTTACGACGCCGGAACACGTCTCTAGCCTAGACCTCTATGTTGTGCGTTATGTTGCAAAGCGTTGTTAAGTTCATTCAGTTTATTTTAAGTTGATCTTTTTAGAAGTTTGCCTTTCTGGATCACCAGGAGATGTATGATACAATTCCTAAATGCAGTCTAAAGATGATAAGCAAGCTTTATATCTTTTCAACTTTGAAAATCCTAGCTACTAAGGGAAAAGAAAGACACCATCTTTTCTCAAAGAGCAATCAGCACACTCTAATGCACTTTTCCTAAATCAAGCATGCAAACTATCAAAATGCAAATGCACAATGCAGGTGTTTGTTTTCCGCTTTCTTAGTATTGATGCCTACAAAGAAAGATTTTTGTACAACTTTGAATTTGCTTTTAAATGACAAATACAAACAAGTTTACTTTTTCGAAATCAGAAAGGGTAGAAGAGAATACAACACTTTACGACTTTCGAAATGAACACTTGTTTCGACACTTAAAAGAGACAAACTCAAACCAATAAGCAAAAGCAAATGTATAATCAACTGTAAACAGCCAATGAACTCTCTTCTAAGATCACAACCGACAGATCTGAATCAAGGGCTACAGGATGATTATTTCACTCATGCAAAGGAAAACTGTAAATGACGCCACAAACACATAAATACACTCACAGTATTTTTGTACAAAAGGAGGCGGAATCTAAGCAGAGAAAAGGAGTTATCAGACTGGTACCTATACTGGTTACAGGCTGCAAAAAACAGAGATCAAAACAGGGCAACAGAGAGCAGAGAACCCCAGCTGCTCAAGGCAAAACTGGTTCAGCGCAACCTCAACATTGGGGTTTTGACATTCAGCGCATGTATCCTTCACGGGACCTGCGTTGAAATGCAGAATCCCTTCACAGGGGTCGCGCTGAAGGAGAAACTCTCGTTTCTCACTGGGTTCTGGGTCACAGATTGCTAATTAATCAACGGTTTCAGGCCAAATCAAAACCACAAGCAAGGTACAATCAAAGGGATGCTTTGAGGGGGTACTAAGATCTATCACAAAGGTCATCAAATCATTTGTGAATCCATTGTTCAGATCATAGACAAATCCAGTGATTGGATCAAGGCAGCAACTGTCTACTTTGCAACTGAGAAGAGCAGATGCAGTTCGATTGTTGTTGTTGAGTCTATGAAACAAACAATGATAGAGACACAAATAAAATGACTAAAACAAATCTCCCCAGCGGAGTCGCCAATTTGTTGTGGGGAAAAATGCCTATGCACGACGATCCTATCCACCTAAGGTGTGACAGTGCCTTAGCAACAAACAGAGACAACTATTCTAATATTCTTCCTTTATGAATTAAGAATGAAGAGAGATAGATGGACTAACCGGTGTCTTCCATTTGTCCCTCGATCCAGTTTCTCTTCTCTTGGAGAGTTCCCAGCTACTTGCCTTCTCGCTCGCCCAGCTTCAACAGGTTTCTGCAAGATCACAAGAGAAGAACACTACACAAGACATAGATTCATATTCATAACTAGTTCAGGATTAGAAGTAAACTAAACATACTAATGCAATCATACATCAAAGATACACCAGTATATAGGAGAAACCAAGATAGCTTTATTGATGAATAACAAGGTTCAGGAAGAGATACAACCCAGAGGGCTCCAATCCAGCATCTCCTTCCCAGCAAAATGGAATTCCTATCTTCACCTCCCTTCAAAGCATTAAGCACCCAATGATTCCAGTCTCAAACCAACGGCAATTCTTTGCAATAACAAAATTCCAGCCTCTAGATCTCATGGAGGAGAGATCCATATATAGATGTTTGGAGAGAGGATGAGTCAGCTTGAGATTTGACTAGTGTCCTCTCCCTCTGTCAGTTCTTGATTCCACTTGGAGGTTCTTGCTTCCACTTGGAGATTTGGAACCTCTTACTCATCACCAGTCGAATTCCCTGAGGCAAGTGTCATTTTGGAAGCTTCCTGGGTTTTGACACCTTGAGAAATGAGCTTGCCACATGTCCACTCTCGCTTAGCGCAGGTAGCCAGTGTTGGATTTGACATTCAGCGCAGGTAGCCAGTGTAGCCATTGACATTCAGCGCAGACAGCCAGTGGAGCCATTGACATGATCTTGAATTGACTTGTTTTGAGCAGTTTCTGGTGGAGAACTTCTGTGAATTGTTGTGGTTTGTTAGCCTTGTTCCTCTAGGGGTAGGAACAACATGTTTAGGGACTTTGGATCCCTTAGATTATGGACATTTCATGCTCAATGCTGTAAGGCACAAAAATGTCTATAACAGTTGCCCCCTAAAGTATGAGGCCGTTTATCGGGTGAAATGCTTTATCCAGGAGGGTCCGAAGTTCATCCAATGCTGGGAGGAGACCTGTAATAAGATACAATACAATACATTATTTTTCATACTGCTTTCACGATCTAGCTAAGGCGGGCATTCCCATGCTCAGCTTTATAAATTCATTTTTCTGTACATAGAACAGACAATCGTCTGATGGTAGACTGATAATTTTGATGAAATTATCATCCTTTGAGTAGGATGATCATCTGCTGCAATGATGTACATGTCAAATGTCTTTATCTTTCCTGAATATATATCGCAGCCCGGATGGATGAAACTAGATCCGGGGTCTTCAAACTCGTTCGATCTTCACTCTAAGTACAAGTCGATCCATGTGAGAATTGTTCTGAAGTCGAACATGGAAAGACATCGCTTGATTACCAGTCAATGAGGTAAACCATTAACAAGCGCGAGAGGAATCACCGATAATGATAATGACCCTCAAGGTACTGCAGTACAATTCACGTGGTGTGAATAAAGGACTTGGCATCGAACACCACGCAAAATCTTTCGGTCGAAGGTCGTTGATGTATACCTGTCGCCGGAAGTGAGAAACTTGCCATTGAGGCATGCAAGCTTCAAAGTACTGAAGGGGTTGTTCCTAGATCAACTTCTTGGATAATGAGCTGAAGTCGACAAGAAGCGATCCGTCAAAGGAGGGCCTTAATGAATCCCACATCAATGACACGGAACGGAGCTAATGATTTTGATGGAGGTGAAAACGATCTGTGACATATGATTCAGGGTGGCGGTCATGAAAGGATGAAGGATAATGTATGGCAGTGGATGGGACACGGTTGACTCTTTCTGAACGACTTCTCTTGAACATATGGCGACATTGATGCGATGGATCGGTAGCATTACCCCAAATATGGATGGTATGGCGAGACCATGGTGATGTGACCGGTGAATGAAACAACCCAACCCGATTGTGGTACGGAGGAAAAGTGTCATGTTCAAGAGCGACTTGCTACCATCAAAGTTTTCTTTAGTTTCTCCCAATTTTTCCCCAGTCATTGCTGACCAGTACCTCTTTATTTTTGTCAAGCTTGAGGAGGATAACATATGCTTGTTCTATAACCTGCCCTTCAAGCAAGCCCATCGCTATGTTTTAACGAGCCTAGCGATAGTGAAACTCGTTCTCGTCTAAAGACAAGTTTGTCGCTATTTAGTGATTTTAACGAGTCTAACGACAAAGATAACTTGGTCCTTTTCATTTTTAGAGAGTCTGAAAAGGTACATAAAGTTAACTCCGAAAGTCCTTTTTCGTCATCTAATCCCTTTAGTCCGAAAAAGTATAAAACAATACAGAAGGGATGAGTTTTCGATAGTTTTAACGAGCCGAACAAAAAAAGCGCTCGATCTTTTTGTGCAATAATCCCTCAAGTCCAAAAAGATTAAAATATAGAGGAGGGATAGCACTTCCTGTCCCTTTAACGAGCTAGAAGGCCAAGGACTCGGCAATCTTTTCATATTTTACGAGTCAGTTGAAAAGAGCTTAAAGAAGACTCGTCTTTTGAGGAACGAGTGATAAATAGGGTTAGCAGCTGATTCCAGGTACAGGTTGGAATTTTCCAATCACGGCAGTGTCACAAGGATGGCTAGGTGAAATCACTCTTCGCAACTGTTCCTCAAAATGGGTAAACAATCATATAGAGGTGAACGATCGGCCAAATGAAAAGTGGAGGTGATGGTGCAAACACGACCAAGGCTTTAATGGCAGATAAGGTTACATTCACAGTGGTTATTTACCGGAAGATAGTTCATTTTTTAAACGAGCTTGAACGCGGAAAAACACTGCTTAATCTTATGTTTATTTTTTAACGAGCATGAACTATGCGCTAAAACTGCTTGGATCTTGCGTTTATTTTTTAACGAGCATGAACTGTGTGCTAAAACTGCTCGATTCTTGCGTTTATTTTTTAACGAGCATGAACTGTGTGCTAAAACTGCTCGATTCTTGCGTTTATTTTTTAACGAGCATGAACTGTGTGCTAAAACTGCTCGATTATACCAGTCATATGATAAGAGTGTCTCATTGAAGATGCTATTTTTTAGGGAGCTTAGATCTTACGTAAGCTTTGCTCCGGATCCTTTCGTTATGCAAGTTCGGAAACGACTAATCCTACGAGTTTAAAGGGTTAGAGGTCCTAAAAATTTAAAAAATAAATAGCCGCCCCTTGCTTGCACTCCAAAAGGTTTGCATGCCCCCAGGCATAGAGTACGATTTCAAGGTTACCTCTACTTCACCTCCGCCAAAACATTTGTCTTGCCGAGAGAGGCCTACCTCTTTCAGGTTACCCAAAGATTGTCTCGTTCGCGGCTACGAATAAAACACTTCTTCGGCGATGTCTACCAACGGTGAGCGACGACGCCCACCGACTCACATAACTTTGACAAAAGAATCTTATTCTAGAACAACCCCTCTTCCTAGACGGACGGGGTACGGACTAGTCATATTCTCCCGCGGAAACCTACCCTATACCCAAAGTTTCCCTGCCGAAGCAGACCAGGACGCATGCCCCCTGGGTTCCAGTCATATCCTCCAGGATTACTCGCGCTTATCAGGAGGACGGACCGTAGGTTGAGACACTTCTTGCGTGAATAGACCATTTAGGGATGGTACATGACTATTTGCGATGCGTGATCCGGGAAATGAAAGTTGGTCCACAAGCTTGACCACTCTTCCTTCGTGCGGAAAACACATTACTCTAAAGAGTGAGGAGACGACGGCTCCCATGCAATATATATAGTCTCGTCCAAGGAGTAGGTTATAATCCAAGGGTCCTTGAACGACCATCACATTCATTTGAACGGTCTTCCCTTTCAATGTTATGGGCACATTGGGGAGGATCCCTAAAGGTCGACTGGTTCCTTTATCAAAGCCTGATAGATTTCTCATTTCAGGCAAAAGCGCTGGCGAACCAAGCGCTTTCCAAGCAATAGAGGAAAGGATACTCACAGATGCCCCCTCATCAATGATAGTGCCAGCCATTACCATTCTGTATATTTGAACGATAATTCTGAATGGTATACTGGCTGGCAACCGGGGTCTGCCTAGTTGGTTCCAGTCGAACGAGACAACTAGGTTGCTTGGTGGTGGGACCGAATAGACAGTCGGATATCGCTCTGATGAACTTCCTTCCTGCGATAAAGGAATGGGGGCATTGCCTCCTTGATCATCAGAGTCAGTGTTGATGAAGAGAATTTGGACGGTGTCGTCTTTATTCTCCTCTGTGATGGTATCATTCGAAGATAGAGCCTCTGAAGGCAAAACCGGGTCAACTGCCATTTCAACCTTTAGACTTTCGTCAGGTATGGATTCAGATGGTTCATCTTCAATGATAGGTGCTTCGGCTGACCATTTGAGCGGGCCAGCCGGGTTCTCAACTAGCGAAGGACTTGACAGGAGTTTTTGATCTCCAGGAGGAAGTTGCGCTCGTAAAATCGGGCGATCTTCCAAAACTCTTTTTGCCTCGTCTAAGAAGGGACAACGGTGGATGGCATGGTCACCTTCACACAGTCTGCAGGGAAATTTAGCTTTCCCTCTCTGTCCTGGGGCTTCACTCCCGCTAGTTGATAGTGAGCAGTCAACATGGCTATCAGAGGTTGATGCTACCGAATTGTGCAAACGGGGAGACCAGTCCCTTAGTATCCGAGGGATACAGGGACAATCTCTGTGGAAGTGGTCTCCCTTGCATATGACGCATGGCGATTTAGGCCTTGCCAGTGCGGTGTGTGGATTTTTGTCAGACGACACTTGTTTGCCCCCAGTCGCTTTTGGCTCCTTCTTCTTCTTCTCTTTCTTCTTTTTCTCCTTCTTCTCCTTAGGAACTCGGTTTTTTGTTTTACCAGTTCCGTCAAGCGAAGAGGAAGGAGGAGAGGAAGATGAAGTAGAAGGCTGGTGGGAAACTCTGGTCTGGTCTAACTGTTGACTTGACTGTTTAGGAATAGTGGTGTTCTGAACGACATTGGTTGAAAAGAGCCAGACCGGCAGGCCAATTGTCAATCCTGGAAGTGACAAAGTGGCCATGTGGGGCGCACCAACATCTCCCCAAGAGGAGAAGGGACTAGGATTTCCACCAAGGGGAATTCCTTGGTTGGTGTGCTCCATTTTTTCAACCTAAAGATCAACGAGGGAATAAAGGGTGATTGTTCTGTTTAAAATAAATTGTTAACGACGCTTTAGACACAACTTGCTTTTTCACTTTTAAAGAGTCGAGAAAAAGCTAAAGATGACTCTAGTCTCCTTCAATGTTTTAACGAGCCCGAAGTGACAAATGCTCGGATGGACTTTTTCTGTTATAGAGTCTGAAAAAGGCCAAAAGAAACTGCTCTGGAGTTCTAGGTAGAGGGTGTGCCAAACTTTTCGCAAAACCGCAGAATACTTTTTAAGGTACGGGCGGTCGATCTTCCTGAATGCTGTGTTCAGTGCATTGCGATCAGTAGGGCGGCCGACACGACTTCCTAAGGATAAAGGTTTTATGCCTATAGGGGTCTCCTAATATATACGCGACGGTACGTGGGAGCACAATCCGTACTGGCGCTATCGTCCCTCAGGAGGAATCACCCACCTTCAACGAGATCGACAGTCACCAGGCTTTACGACGCCGGAACACGTCTCTAGCCTAGACCTCTATGTTATGCGTTATGTTGCAAAGCATTGTTAAGTTCATTCAGTTTATTTTAAGTTGATCTTTTTAGAAGTTTGCCTTTCTGGATCACCAGGAGATGTATGATACAATTCCTAAATGCAGTCTAAAGATGATAAGCAAGCTTTATATCTTTTCAACTTTGAAAATCCTAGCTACTAAGGGAAAAGAAAGACACCATCTTTTCTCAAAGAGCAATCAGCACACTCTAATGCACTTTTCCTAAATCAAGCATGCAAACTATCAAAATGCAAATGCACAATGCAGGTGTTTGTTTTCTGCTTTCTTAGTATTGATGCCTACAAAGAAATCTTTTTGTACAACTTTGAATTTGCTTTTAAATGACAAATACAAACAAGTTTACTTTTTCGAAATCAGAAAGGGTAGAAGAGAATACAACACTTTACGACTTTCGAAATGAACACTTGTTTCTACACTTAAAAGAGACAAACTCAAACCAATAAGAAAAAGCAAATGTATAATCAACTGTAAACAGCCAATGAACTCTCTTCTAAGATCACAACCGACAGATCTGAATCAAGGGCTATAGGATGATTATTTCAGTCATGCAAAGGAAAACTGTAAATGACGCCACAAACACATAAAAACACTCACAGTCTTTTTGTACAGAAGGAGGCGGAATCTAAGCAGAGAAAAGGAGTTATCAGACTGGTACCTATACTGGTTACAGGCTGCAAAAAACAGAGATCAAAACAGGGCAACAGAGAGCAGAGAACCCCAGCTGCTCAAGGCAAAACTGGTTCAGCGCAACCTCAACACTGGGGTTTTGACATTCAGCGCAGGTAGCCTTCACAGGACCTGCGTTGAAATGCAAAATCCCTTCACAGGGGTCGCGCTGAAGGAGAAACTCTCATTTCTCACTGGGTTCTGGGTCACAGATTGCTAATTAATCAACGGTTTCAGGCCAAATCAAAACCACAAGCAAGGTACAATCAAAGGGATGCTTTGAGGGGGTACTAAGATCTATCACAAAGGATCATCAAATCATTTGTGAGTGGTCGCTTCATCTCATCCATAAACAGGTTCGTGTCTTCGATCAACATGGAGTGATTGTAGAGTTTAGAGGCCGAAAAACTGTGTTTGCATACCCGTGGCAGTGTTATAGGAGTGCGTTGTGCATAGGAGGTGTGCGTTGCGCACTGCGTTTGCGCGCTGCGCATTAAATCTCAACACCAAAATTTCTCTTATTCATCCAGACATTGGCATGTTGCTAGTATTCGCTAGTGTTCATTAAGACTTGAATATTTTTATGCATTTTTTTTTAGTTGTTCAAGGCTTGGGAGTCATCTATCCCAACAAGATTCATGATTTCTCCATTGTTGGCCTCTCAAAGCGACTGTTTTGGACTATAATCTACGTATTGTCCTCTCTGAAACAGTTCATTTCGATTCAGAGTTGCCACATTTCAAGACAACGATGGAGTATACAGAGATCCATCGGGCAATAGGCGTGTTGTGTCATCACCTTTGATGTAGGTAGAAGCTCTTGACCTCATACTGAACAAATTGAAGAAGGCAAATTTAAAGTTTGATAAAATCAGGGCTATTTCTTGAAGTGGGCAGCAGCACGGGAGTGTTTATTGGAGAAAGGGTGCCCTGGACTCTATTCTAAAAGGAGTGAATCCAAAAGATCCTTTGGCTGTCCAGCTTCAGGATGCTTTCTCCACGATTGAATCACCGATTTGGACGGACAGTAGTACAACATAACAGTGCAGAGAAATTGAGAAGGCTGCCGGCGAAGCACTTGAATTGGCTTTGCTTACTGGTTCTTGTGCACATGAAAGATACACATGACCTCAGATACGGAAATTATATCAGACACAAAAGGATGTCTATAATAACACTGAAAGAATTCCTCTTGTAAGTTCTTTCATGGCATCCCTTTTTATTGGTGGCTATGCCAATATTGATGAAACCGATGAAGCAGGGATGAATTCGATGGATCTAAGGGAAAGAACTTGGTCGAAGGAAGCCATAGAGGCCACTGCTCCAAATTTGGAAGAGAAACTTGGACCATTGGCTCCATCATATGCTATTGCTGGTAGTTTGAGCTCATATTTTGTAGACGGGTTCATGTTTGACAAAAAATGTTTGGTTATCCAGTGGTCTGGAGACAATCCAAATAGCTTGGCAGGTTTGGCTTTGAATCATCCTGGAGACCTTGCAATCAGTTTGGGTACAAGTGATGTGGTTTTTAGAATTACAACTGAACTACACCCTGGCCTATAAGGACATGTTTTACCCAATCCTGTTGATCCAAATTGCTATATGGTGATGCTGGTTTACAAAAATGGGTCTCTAACACGAGAAGAGATTCGAAATCGCTGTGAAAATGGATCATGGGACACGTTCAACAAATTAGTAGATCCGATTTAAAATTGTTTCAATCTGATCTTGAGAACACCGTGTCAGAGGATTCAGCGAGCATTGTGAAAAAGAAGGAGATAAAAAGTAAAAAATCTAGTTTTATTAAAAATTGGTTTTTTATTTAAAATAGCAAATGAAAAATGCCAAGTCAAAATACGCCAAAAACAAAACGAAGATATCCATCACAGCAGAAGAAATAGGATTCGATTTCCTATTAAGGGCTTTAGTTAATGATCCAACGGGATCTGCGCTCCAGTTTGTTGGCCATCAGAGGAATTCAAGGGAAACGATGCTCTGTTTTTAGAAAAAAATGGATGACTCTTTCTATTCTTGCAATTATAGTTGAAACAGCTCATTATTGTTCATCGACCTGTAGGGGAAAGTTTTTTGGGTCTATTTATTGTATGTAAAAATAGGGGAGAGAGAGTTCTGAGAGCAGTACGTGGAGAAACACAGAGTTTCATTGTACAGTTTTGATAGGGATTTAATTAAAAAAAAATACAGCTCTGACTCCTGAGATTCCTGTGGTATGACATTTGACATATGTTGCTTCTCTGTCTCATACGTTCCTTGTTATGTTTACTGTTTCATTTCATAATCATTTCTATTGAATACTTTTAAGTGAGAAAGGTAGAATTCAATTTATTTGCTCTGTCTTGAGGAAGTGTTCATATTTAATGTTTTCTTCTGTTTGACAAGGATCCATCTTCTATGCCCTTGTCGACTTCTCAGCAGTCTTGCCATTCCGTTTATCTCAATTTAATTGTTAAATTTCTTGCCTACCTTGCCTCAGGAGGTAATCTGTGTTTTTGATTACATTTCCCTGTTCAAGCTGTTCTTTGCCCCATGCAGCCTAGAAAACCCAATCATTCATTAAAACCCCTTTCATATCTCTTTACTAGCCTAAAATTAGTATTGTTTATCGGTCATCTCAGCCCCTTTGAAAACTTGTCTGCTGAGATAGACCCGGAGAGAGCCCTCTGAGCGTGGTTTGATGTGGCCTCGAGTTTTGATTTCCTCAGCCTAAGGCAGATTCGAACGCTAACAAGAGACATCACGATGAGTTTCATCTAATTGTGCTAAAAACAAAAGATGTTCTTCCTCATTAGAAGTAGTAGGAAGAAGTTTGATGACTAGTTTCCAAGATGAGATCTTTCATTCAATCGGTAAAATGACCTCTAGGCCATATACTAGTTGGAAAGGTGTAAAACCATTGGTTATTTTGGTAGAGGTTTGATATGCCCATAATGCTGAAATAAGAATCAAGTGCCAATTCATTTTGTGAATCCCTATCATTTGTTGAAGCACCATTGTGAGAACTATGTTTATTACTTCAACCTGGCCATTGGCGTGTGGATAATAAGGTGTCGAGTTTTCATGATGTAAAACCAACTTGGAAGATAATTTGGTCATCATATAATTTCTAAAATGAGAGCCATGGTTAGTGACGATGGATTGGTGCACACCAAATCTAGTGATAATATGGTTGAACACAAATAGGGCTTTAGTTGTTTTGTTATTGGAAAATGTAGGCATCGCCTCAACCCACTTAGTGAAATAAGCCATGGAAACGATGATGTACCCATGCATCCCGACCAAGTGAGGGTTACATGTCATGAATATAATGCCCCATTTAGAAAAATGGCCAACATTAACTACAAGATAAATTGGAGTAGGATGTGCATGCATTTTATGGTTATGGATTTGACACAAATGATATTTTTGGACCACCAATATGCAATCTTTAAAGAGAGATGGCCAAAAATATATTGCACGCAAATTTTTTTGGGTAGTGGCATACCCAAACATGATCACCACATGCTCAAGCATGAAAATAATTAAGAACTCTTTCGACTTCCTCATGTGTTAAAAAAAGTCAAAAAACAATGTCAAAATAACAACAATAAAGGGTATCACTGATAATAATGTATTATCGGGTTTGGTATCAAATTCAACAATGTTCATTGGATGATAAATCTTTCCAAAAGTTTTTGGTTTGGAGATCGATAATGATATATCCATAATAGGGGTTAGAATAACTAATTAGGAAAAGAGATTCACTAGGAGTTGAATCTTCTTCCACAATTTCCATTTTAGTACAAGGAAGGTCACAAATCAATTCAACAAAAACCATATATTTCTTAGATTTGGATATTTCAAATTCCAAATAAAACTCTTGAAGGATGACAATACATTCATAGTATTTTCTCCCCTAGCACTTGTCTGGTAAGAATGTGTTGCATGGTGTTGCAATCAGAAATGGCAATAGTTTTGTGAAGAAGAATGTAGTGACAAAAATGTTAGACAACTTGTACAACTATTAGTGGCAATTTCTCCACATGTGAATATTTTATTTCATAATCAATGAGGTTCCTACTAAGATGGTAAATCACATCTTCATCATGTGAATTGTCCTCTTAGAGAAGTACCATGGCAATGTTAATGTTTGAAGCATTTAGATATAAAAAGTAGTCTCGATGATAATTCAGGGGGTGTAATAATGGTGTGTTACTTAACACATTTTTTAAAGCATCAAATGATTTCTGAGCGATATCATCCCAAATAAATGGAACCCCTTTCTTTTAAAATTCAAGTAAAACCTTTCATAAGCTCAACATAATTGGGAATGAAACACCGTAAAAAGTTTTCCTTCCTTTATAAACTTTGGAGTTGGCATAAAGTGGAAGGAGGAGGTAAATTTAAAATGGCCTCAACCTTCAAGGTATTAACTTGGATCCCTTCCTTGGATATAATGAGATATAAGAGACGTCTCTTTTCCACACAAAAAAACACATTTATGTGGATTTAAGTGAATATTGTAATGTCGACATTAGAGAAAAATAGCTCGTAAATGTCTCAGATGATCTTGAAGGTGCATAGAATGTGTAGGTATATCATCAAGCTAAGGTTGTACGATATGCTTAATTTTGTGAAAGGAATGAGGCATAGCTCATTGAAAAGTAGCACCTATATTTTTAAGCCCAAAATGAAGCTTACGATAGGTGAAGGTCCCCCAAGGAAAAATAAAAGCAGTTTTATGTTGATCCAATGGTAGTATATCAATTTGATTATAGCTAGAAAATCCATCCATGAAGGAGAAAATTTCTCTACCGGCATAGTCATAAGAAATCTGGTCGATTAAAGGGGTTAGATAATTATCTTTAGGGAAATCCTTATTGATATCCCTATAGTCAATACATACCTAGATCATACCTTGTTTCTTGTTAACTTTAATAATATTGGAAATTAAATCGGTTAGAGGGATAAGATAAATAAAACCTTCTTTAAGATGTTTTTCAAATTCAGCTTTGATAGTAGTGGCTTTTTTTGGATGAATTGGATGAGGCTTTTTGTAAATGGGCTTAGCGTTAGGATATGCCTTAATTTCATGAACAACAATCTGAGGGTCAATACCAAGAATTTCTTCGTAAGACCAAGAAAATATATCATGGAATTCTTTAAATAGAGTCGTATAGGTTTGGAATTATTTAGGAGAACTTGAGGCACCTATATGAATGTTTTCCATGATCCCAAAGTTTATCACGATATTGATCGCTATGCTTGTGGTTATGTTCTCTAAATTCCCTTCAGATGAAACATCGTGGATCAAAATAAGAATTTAAGGGTTATTAATTATCTCAGGTAAAATCTTAATTTCAATTTTACTCTCAATAGTATCAAGGCTAGGGAGAAAAGAAGAATGACGATGACTATCGTCACAAGGAATTTATACTAAAGACATATTATCCATGATACTATCATCGGTAGGAAAAATATCATGAAAAGGATTAAGAGATGTAGTATAAATGAGCCAAGAGGATTGAGATTATTGATCTAAGAGCACATTCATTTCATCATTGGTATCAAAATCAACTACGAAGGTAGACTATATTGCTTCATAAGCCAATTCAATCATACTAAGTGGCATTTGGTCGCTATATGTTTCATATTATGATGGAATAGGCACCACCGAAGGGTCATATGATTTGAGGGGTCCACTAGTGCTAGCCAAAAGCATGTTTATTTGAGAGAAATTAGAATAAATGTTGGGTGGTGGGAGTGGAAAGGTTCTCATTAATAATGAATCCTTCAAAATGCCCACACCAACATCCTCATAAGGAAACATGGCTTCACATATGAAAGGTACATTACTAGTCATACGTGAATAAAAAAAAGTAAGTGAGTTGGTTTATCATGACTATTTCACCTTGACGGTGAAGAAGAAACACCAACAAAATAATAAAGAAAAAATTCAATAATAATGTGCATGCCAGCTCTAACAAATTTCATTATCAAAACGCATATATTTATATATTAGGAGAGGTCTATGAAATATATCATCTCCAAAAATATCTCAATAAATCACTCCACAAACCTCTCATTAGCCACTCTGTAAATATCTCACACAAAATAACTAATTTAATAGTAATTACAAATGAATCATTATTCCATGATTTCTCCTCCATAATGATTATTTGGAAATATTCCAAGATCATCTTTGAATTTGGAAAAAATTTCCTTAGATAATGATTTAGTGAATATGCCAACTACTTATTCATTTTTTCTTGAATACTCAATTTTGATCACTCCTTGCTAAACCAAATCCCGAACAAAATGATATTGAATATCAATATGGTTTGTCTTCTTATTAAAAATGGATTCTTTGTCATTTGAATAGGAATTTGATGATCACATATCAACTGATTGGGTTGCTATTTTTGCTGATGTAAATCGTCTAGAATTCTTGTCAACCAAAGCTTCACTTGTTGTTGTTGTTATTGCTTTATACTCTACTTCTATTGCGGGGAGAGAAATTGTGCATTGCTTGTTAGTACTCCAAGTTTTTTTTTTTTTGAACCCATGTTGAATGAATACCTTAAAGTTGATTTCCTGTCATCCATGCATCTAGCTTAATCTGAATCTTTATAACCAATCGACCTAAAATATTACATAGATATATATACCAAACCATAACCAATTATTCCACACAAATATCTTAAAATCCTCTTAGTTGTTTTCCAATGAAATTTCTTTGGTTTTTCCATAAATATCAATACCATATTGACCATAAAGGAAATATATGGTCGAGATATATTAATTAGATAAAGCTTCCGACCAATTAACGATACACAGTCACATCAACTGAATTGGAGTCATCATGTATGCATAACTTCAACCCAACTTCCAAGGGATTTGTCATTGGCTTGCAACTCAATATTATAAACTTCTTCAGAGTGTCCCAAGTATACTTGGCTTGTGACATGAAAATATCATCTTCCTTTTTCCAAACTTCAATCCCAAGAAATAATGCAACTCACTAAGGTCTGTCATCTCAAACTCAACAATCATATGTGACTTAAATCTCTTAAATAGTTTAGCATTGTTCCCTGTGTAGATCTAATCCTAAAAAAATAAGATAAATATCAAGATGTCATGTCTTAACAAAAATATATATAGATTAGGCTCAGATAAACTTTTAAATAAGCCATGATCTAGAAAATACTTGTCAATTCTTGAATACCATGCCCTTGACACTTGCTTAAGACATTACAAGGCCTTCTTCAACTTATAAACACAATATTCTTTTCCCAACACTTCAAAATTCGCAGGTTGCTCCACATAAATTTATTCATCTACATAACCATTCAACAAAGATGATTTAACATCCATATGAAAAATTGGCCATTTGTTGTGAGCAGGTAATGCGAGAAACATCCCGATTGTATCCAACTTTTCCATTAGGGAAAAAGTCTTAGTATAATCAATGCCTTCATTCTGTGTGTAGCCTTTTGCGACTAAATGAGCCTTGTACTTATCAATTGTGTCATCTGATTTATACTTGGTTTTATAAACCCATTTAGGGCTAATTACATCTTTTCTTTTTGGTAATTTGACCAAGTCCCATGTATCATTTTTCACCAAGGCATTTAATTCTTCTTCCATAGCTTCATTCCACTCTTTATTTCTTGATGCTTCTGCATAATTCTATGGTTCATCCATTTTCATTGCCTGTGCCATAAGTGCATAATTTACCAGATAAATTTGATATCTAGTAACCCATCTTTCAATATTTTTATCCAATATACTACTTTCTAAATGACCCCTCTTAATTCTCTTGGGCTTCTTCTTAACTCCATCTATCTTTATAGATTTGGAATTTGATTCATCATTGATATGCATTGCATCTTCCCTTAACTTAAACGATACATGTTTTGGCTAATAGATTCTCTGCTCATCAAACACAACATCTCTGCTTATTCTCACCTTCTTTTTTTGAGGATCAAAAACCTGTAACTTCTTATTTCAATATTATATCTAATAAATATACACTTCACACTTTTATGATACAATATCTTCCTCTTTTCCTTAGGAACACGTGCATATGCAGTACAACCAAAAACTTTCATATGTGCAACACTTGGTTTGTATCCTCACCATGCTTCTTCTAGAGTCAAATTCAACATTTCTTTTGTAGGACATTAGTTAAGAGTGTCTACTATTGTGTGAAATGCTTCAACCCAAAACTCATTTTTGAACATGTTCCTAGCCATTTCAAAATATGGTTCCATTTTTCCTTTCAGTGACTCCATTTTGTTGAGGAGAGTATCAATTGGTAAACTATTGATTTACTCCATTCTTCTTGCAATAATTCAAAAACTCATCTAACTTGTATCCTCCCCCATTATATGTTCTTAGGGTGAGAATTTTTAGATCACTTTTCTTTTCAAATAGAGCCTTAAACTCAAGAAAATGAGAAAGGACTTCATACTTCTCTTGCAAAAAACATACACAAGTCTTCTTGGAATAATCATCAATGAAAGTGAGAAAATAGTGTGCCTTTCCAAAAGGAATAGTCTCAATTGGACCACGCAAATATGAATGCACGAAGGCTAGATGTTCTTTACCCTTCCATGTTCTTTTTGAGAAAATTTCCCTGTGTTGTTTCCCAAAAATACACCCTTCACATACCTCATCATCCAACTTGATATAAGGAAGACCATTCACAATGTTTTACTTCCTTAGCAGCATCAAACTCCGAAAATTTAGATGTACCATCCTTAATTGCCAAAGTTTACTATTTTGTTCCTTTATTGCATTCAACCTATGTGAATTACTCAAATCAAATGAGAGCTTGAAAATTTTGTCTTTAACCATTTTGCCTCTTGCTACAATTGTATTTTAATTCAAATTATCCATGGTTAAGCATCCTTTATTATCAAACACTAGCTTGTAGTTTTCTCCTTCATTTGTCTTACAGAAAGTAGGTTGTTCTTTAAGGCTAGTGTTAACAAAGTGTCCTCAATTTATTTCTTCTTTACATGCAATTTTGGTATTGCAACTGTGCCTTTCCCTTTCACTTCAGAAACACTATCATCACCAAATACAAATTTACTAGAATAATTCTCATTAACTCTGGTAAACAATTTCTCTTGAGATGTCATAAGAGTTGAACATCCTGAATCAATATACCATGCTTCACTTTCTTCACTATGTGCCATCAAACTTGAGATAAATAACTTCTCATTCCTAGTTTCTTCAACAATTGTATTGACACCCCTATGCTCCATATCTCGTATATTTGCAGAACACTCCTTTTCAAGGTGGCCAAATTTTTGGAAATCATAAAATTGTGGTCCTCCACCTCTTCCTCCATTTTTTCCTCGTCCTGTTCTGCAAGATCCATCTCTGCCTCTGCCTCTAAACTGACTAGGACTCCTTCCTCTACCTCTCAAAGGAGATACATTTGCTTGTGAATTCTGTTGATTTCTATTTTGATTCTAATTTTGATATTGACCCCTTCTTCTTCCTCTTTCTCTATTCCTTTTAGAAAAAGGATGTTCGACTTCCTCGGATGGTTGATTTTCTTCAACAATTAACAAGAATCTAGTGAATTCATCAAATTTCATTGTATTTAATCTTTGGAGACCATAATACTAGTGGTGACCCTCTGAAACATGGGCATAACCCTTGGAACATCTTCACCTAATGACCTCATTTGATTAAGAATATCTTGCACTTTTGGGATATAATCATGAATGGGTTCATTACTTTGCATATGGGCATTTTCAAAATTCCTCCTTAATGTTTGCAATTTAGCTATAAGCACACCTTCATATGTGTTCATTGAGATATCTCATGCTTTGTTGGATGATGCTACACCACTGATTCTTGGAAATATATTTTCTTCAACAACACTCCCTATAAGTGAAAGCGCTTCATTATCTTTCTTAATAAGTTCCTTTAAATATTTCTTATCATTATCACTCAATGCTTTGAATTCAGCAGGAGAAGGCACAATATATCCATCAATTACAAGTTCCCATAAATCTCCAGTGATGAATATAGGTTGCATGCATTTTCCCTGATAAAAATAATTTGTACCAACAAGTTTAGGCAACATGATAGTGCTTGTCGCAATAGAGAATAAGAGAGAGTTAGATAAAGAAAATGCACAAAAAAAACACAATATGTCCCACTTCAAACTAAAACCAATGTCCCTAAAATTAAAACTCAACGACCACCCCAAAATATCATTTTTTATTAAATATAAAGTACAAAATGACACAACAAATACTCAATTATAACAAATTTCTCCTTAAAAATTAAATAATTATCAATAAAAATAATTAATGTTTTCACCCTCCATTTTCAACTTTGTTATCTATCCCTTTTTTAAAAAATATAAAAAATCTCCTAAAAAAAATATTATAAATATATCCTCAAATTTTTAAACCCAAAATACAAACTTAATATTAAAAAAAAAACCCGAGTCATACTCAAAGCATGTTCTCCACTAATTCTGTGTCCTTATTCACTCCCTACATTAACAAATAATGCGGAGTATATACATTAAAAAGTATAAGGTAGTAATAATCTTCAAAATTATTCCACACTGGTGTTCTCCACACCTTTTACATATCATATTATATAAAAAACATAAGCTTGGGCATACCAAAAATAGAATATGGACATGCAAATGAGACTTCAAACTTAGGTTCAAAGCATCCAGACACATCCACCACTGCTTTTTCCTCAATTAAATTAACAAAGGAAACCAGTTAGCGCAAGCATGTCCAACATCTAATGCTTCACGTATTTACAAATATCATACTTGCAACAATTTCTCCACGCTGGGAGATTGCTCCACGACAACACACGTCGATCTTTCTTACGATAAAACGTTGTACACAGAGCCATTCACACTATGGTCTTAGCTAGTCTCATTTGTAACGTAGGAAATCTCTATGCACTCCACACTGGTGACTCTATGCTGCCTGTTCCCATACATAAACAACCAAAAAAAACCATGGTTACGAAATTGGAATCTGAATATGATTTCGAATTAGATTCGATATCGAAAAAAAATCAACTATTGGGGATTTTTTTATAAATATAGATATTAAAAAACTAATTTATTTTTAAAAGTTTTAAAAACATATATATATAAAATTAATTATTTATAAATTAAAATAATTAAAAATATTAATCTAATATTATATAATTTTATTAACAAACCATAAAATTTACTATTTTAGAAAAGGGTAACTCTTTCAAATCATAAATTTAATTTTATTATTAATTAATAATTAAAACTTTAAACTTTTTATTGTAGATAACTATTTCAAATCATAAATTTAATTTTATTATTAATTAATAATTAAAACTTTAAACTTTTTATTGTAGATTTTGCCTGTGTTGAAAATCCACTTTATTCATCCAATTAAAAATTGCATATTCTACTCAATCTAAAATATTAAATTTTTTTAAATTAATTATTTATAAATTAAAACAATTAAAATATTATACATGTATCTAATATTATATAATTTTATTAAAGAAAAACCATAAAATTGTATTATTTTTAGAAAAGTGTAACAACATCAAATCATAAATTTTAATATAATTAATTTAACTTCATTATTAATTAATATCTAAAACCTACAAGAGGAGGGAAACACACCCAAATCTTAATTCATAGTTACCTGTGGAAGAAGAGCATTGAAATGTACCAAGCATAATTACCAAATTTGAAATTTCAATATGGAAAAAAAATTGAGATTATATATCTTACAAATATTTATAAAAGAATTTATTATTCTTTGTTATAGGAATTTATTATTTTTAGCAACTATAAACTTACTATCTTCCACTATGTACGAAATTTATTGTTTCTCACATTATAAATTTTTAATATACAATTTACTTACTATACTTTTTTAAATTTGTGCTTTTTAATTTTTAATATGGAAATTTTTATTAACACAAATATTTATCAAATGAAAAGAAAATTATAAAATTTTAAATATTAGCATAGAAATTTCCTTTTTAAAATTTTTAAATATTAAAATTTATATTAATATATATATATATTTAGCAAATTCCATTACCATTGTAATATTAAAGTTTATGTTTCCTGAATTCGAATTATCAAATTTTCAGCGGAACCGAATCGAAGGAGTGTGCTTTCCAATTTTTCTAGCCAATATGGCTGAACTTGGTAACTATGAAAAAACTTCACTCTAGCTCCAATGCTCATAGGCTACAGGCTAAGCGCACTTAGACTTAGAAACAACCTCAAATGTTCTCACACATCTCACAAACTCTCTGATCCTTGACTCTAATACAAAATGTAGAAGAAACACTCACAAAAAAATCTAGAAAATAATAATAATAATAATAATAACAATAACAATAACACACACACCAATTCTAACAAATTTCATTATCAAAAGAATATATTTATACACGAGGAAAAGTCTTGAGAATCTGTCATCTGTACAAATATCTCATTCAATCAATCCATAAATCTCACATCTATCACTCCAAAAAAAATCTCATGAATCACTCCACAAATCTCTCACACAAAATAACTACTTTAATAATAATTACAAATAATTCATTATTCCAACAAATGGGGTAAGCCAAGTCCATGAAAAAGAGCAAATACTACAACAATCATAACATAGGTCTATCTATGGCCAAGTAAAAGGTTATAATTGAGAGGTTCGTGAATGAATTCTACTTCGACTATTAGCATCTTACCTTCTAATTCGATAGGAAATGCATTAAGAATTCCATAGGGTTTGAATCCTCTACCATCAAAATATTTTAAATTTGTTGGTGATTGATTGATTAAAGGAGAACCAATAGCTTTCCAATATGTTAAGGAAATTATGCAAGTTGAGGCTCCTCTATCAATGACGGTATGGAAACTATTTTTTCCACACACAATAAATTGAATTTGAAATGCAAGTTGGTGAGGGAGCTATGTGATTTTCCAATTAAATAGTTATCAATCTCAAATCAGATGGATAAACTCCACCATTAGTTAACAATAATGATTTTCACTGTGTAGTAAAACTTTGAAGGAATTTGAGGGCTGACATCGCAGAGGGAGCTTGAGATAAATATTCTACAATATTGTAGTTTTGAGCATCTCGAGCATGTGGATTGAGGGATGACCTATGGATAACAATTTTTGGAGGGGGTCATATCATTGTGTCAGAACTTGGTTGCTCGATCTATAGAGGACCAAAAGTAGGAAGAGTAGACGTGGAAGGTTGATTAGGAACACTTCCACTAGGAGGATTATAGTCTTTGACTCATGTTGCCACAAAAAATGTCTCTTGACACATGGGTATTTTTTGATGGGTAGAGGGTTGATCTTGTGCAACCATTTGAGTTTGCTAAGTAGGAAAAGGGTCTGTCAAAACAACAGGTGCAATTGAAGTACCTTTGACAAAATGACTAGCATTTGCACGATGTAGGAAATCCTTAGTATAATGATCCCATAACAAATGAGGAAAGGATAGTAAGGTTTACGCTTTTCCGCTTGCTCAGCAGGTTGAGTTTTGGTTTTCTCCTATCATGGGGAATTTTGTTTAGATTTACCTTTTCCCTTTTTCTTACTTCCAAGTTTCTAAGATTTACTAATCGACGTGGAATGGAATGCATTGAGCTTCAAAGTTTGAAAATGAGTAGTAGTAGGAGGGGAAAAGTTTTGAACTGCAACAATCAAAGTAGATTTGGAATTTGAATGATTAGATGTTTTACTTACATACTGTTGACCAATAGACCCCATCACACCATCAATAGCATGGGATTTTGTAGAAGGAAATATAGTGGGATTATTTGATGGGTGAGGACCATGAGGAATAAGATCGTACAAGTTCCAAATTATGAATATACATGATCTAGATATTGAGCACGAGTGCTAAGTTGCTCCTCGATAACAGTGCCAGCCATGGAGACATCACAGGCTATAAAAGGGAGAAATGGCTTGGTAAAACAATTTTCCAGTAATTGGTTTGGGATAACAACTTTAATTAATCGACGTATCCATATCCATTCATTAATATAATCTAAAATATGTTAGATGTGGAAAGTAGTAACGAATTTAAAATCTTAGTGCCAATTTCATAACGAATTGGCAGTTGGAAATGGGTCAAAAATGTCGTAGCCAACGTATTAAAATCACCAAAAGATGCTCGTGGTAATTCAATGTACCATTTAGTTGAACTACCAGTAAGAGTACGATGGAAAAGATGTTAACAAATAGAATCATCATTTAAAGAGTTCGAGGAAAACCATAAATGATAAGTCATAACATGGTTTGACGGGCTTTCACCAGGTTTATCATTGAATTTTTCAATGTCACTTGGTAGCTTAGCAAGAATTATTGACCCTAATGGGTAATGAAGAATTGGTAAGTCTAAAGTCATAAGGAATGGTAAGTTATTATTAAAAGTAGGTTATTGATAAGCTAGATATTGGTAACCAACCATGAGACCATAAGGTCCAACTACTGGAGGAGGATATCCTCGATGAAATTATGTCGTAGGCGTTTGATTTTCACCAGCCTAACTTGGAGGAGGAAATCCTTGAAAAGGTTGACCTATGGGAATTTGAGGTTGACCTGGGGAATTTGAGGTCCAACAACATAGTCTGGGGGGGAGTCCTTCATAAGGTTGGTCTATAGGTATTTGAGCTCCACCAGCATAAGCTTGAGGAGGAAATCCTTGATAAGGTTAACCCATAGGTATTTTGGCTCCACCATCATAAGATAAATTCCAATGGGTACCCGTGATTCCAGGGAATGGAGCACTTAGAAATTTGACTACTGGTGTATGGTTGAGTAAAACCTAATTGAGATGGCCCAATAATATAAAGAATAAATCCAATGGGAGGTTGTTGTCTAGTAGGAGGAAAAGTTCCTATGAGACGTTGTTGTCTAGTAGGAGGAAACTTTGCTATGGAAGGTTGATGTCCAGTAGCAGGAAAATATCATGTAGGAGGTTTCCTCCCAGTAAGTGGAAGATATTCTATAAGAATCCACCCCCCTAGTAAATGAAAGAGATCAGCGAAAATTTTAACGATAAAAAAATATATTTTAAAGTTTAGAAACCTTGGCGAATCTTACTAGTCGCTAAAATGAAAAGTATAAAATGTTTCAAGATACTTTTGTAAAAAGAATCAAATTTACAATGATTTTATATAGTATTTGTGTGACAACCCTGGTGAAAAGTTCATGTAATAAAAGTTAATAAAGGCAAAATAAGACCACGGGTAAGGGAAACTTATTCTAAGCCGAATGTTTGTCAAAGATATCCTAGTGGGCATCATTGGATGTGTGTTTTGGCTAAGGAAATTTGGCAAAGGATAAGGCAAAGACATTAAAAGGAAAAAAAGCATTTTGACACATTTATTTATGAAAATAAAGGAAATTCGGAGAAAAGGAAGGTAAAAGGTCAGAGGTTGCATGTGAGGAGGAAAATGAAAAAATTAGAGGCCTCATTGATAAAAAGGCTTCTGAGGATCAATTGGTAGGTTTCTCAGTGTTAGGCTCTTGACAGTGTAAGCTTGGTCAATGCAAGTTTGAAGCTTTCTCATTATTCTCGCTCTCTCTCACTCTCTTGGTCACTTATATTTTTCTTGGAGCACTCTAGTTTGGAGCAAGGAAAGGGAAAGCAAGGAAAGGAAAGGGAAGTTAATAAAGGATCAAGGAAAGGAAAGAAAGATCAAGTAGCTTCAGTAGGAATACTTGTAGGCAACCTTTTGCATATGTGATTTCCTAGTTGGTTTGGTCATGCATGGATTTTCATGTGGTGTATGGTTCTCTTGTTGTCGGTGGCATGGTATTGACGGGTTATGACAGTGGATTTCAGCCTAGCCTAGTCTTTTTCTGGATTCCATGGTATGTTGGAATGTTTATTTCGGTTTTGAACTGGAATTTCTGGATGGATTTTAGAATCCGGGGTGAAGGTGGTCTCAAGGTTCATTCCCAAAGGCCTAGGAATCCCTTGACCAATTTTGGCAGGATACGTGGTAAAGCATGAGGGAGCGGTCTTGATTTAAAGCCTAGTGATCCAGTTTTGGATTGCGGTAAAGCTTGAGATACAAGGAGACAGAAAATTTTTCAAGGATAGTGATGGATTCTAGATGGCATTCCAAGTTCTGTTCAGTTGTGATCAGAGCACTGTTTTGGTGTGGTCACGGTTGGATGAGGGTGGAAATTTTTTAATCTTTAGATTCCCTTGGTTGTTCCTGGATTGGTTGTTCTATGAGATCCCATATTCATGCTTAGAATATGGCACATGAGTGACAAGTTGAAAGAGAGATTTGGTTCAGCCATGTTTATGGTCGGGCGGTATGTGGAAGTCTCAAACCTAGTCGAATTTTCCTATGATTAATAAAAGCTAATTTCTCTTACTTTTGCACTGATTTGTATATGGATTTAATGGGTTTCCTATCTCTTCTATTTACATGGTTTAATGTTGGTTATAAGCACGATTATGTGACTCATTTATGTCATGGTTATTTCATGTATTTACTTGTAACTATTAAATGGATGGATGCAAGACCTAATTGATAATCTAGTATCTCAATGGAGAAGGAGGTGATCCTTCTGATGATGTTTCATAAGTTGTTTCAGTCATTTATGATTTGTCTTGTATCCTAGACCTGTAGGTTGCATTAATGCCAAGTGTTTGACAGAATGTCAGTCTTGGTTGGGGATGTTGAGGCTTAGTCTCGAGGGTGATTTTTTATTGATCAGTATTGTTATCATGTTTTTAATGATTGTTGAAAGTTACAACAAGTTCTGGGCTCAGGCCAAGATTTTGGGCTAGAAAAATCGCTTGAATCCCAGGGTCGTTGGCACAGAACTAGCAATTCTAGACCACAGTCACTGGCAGGCAGGCCTGAGAGAGCAACTTCAGGTTGTTGGTCATTCCCTTGCCCATAGCATGAGAGAAAATGAGGGCTAAGAGCTAGAGAATAGCAGTGGGACCCAGGGACAGGTTGGCTGAGTGGCTGACTTGTCTCCTGAGGGGTCTATTGATGATGTTGGATGACTGTATGTGATGTTCCGCCGATTCCACTTCCTTAAGGTGACATAGGAGGTCGAATATGATTACAGTAGCATATCTACTCATGTTTAACCCGATTGGCATGGTTACTTTGGGCAGAACTGGGAGGGGGTGTTACAGATTGGAATCAGAGTGGGTTACACTCTCTTTAGATCTGATTTTTTTTCTCTTTGGGTTGCATATGATACCACAAATTGGTATCAGAGCATGGTTTCTCTCTCCTTGGGTGAAAGTGTTGGTCATGCATGCATGTCATTTGCATGTGTGTCTCTTACACTTATGTTCTATGTGCTTGTTGCATTGCATAGTGATTCATCATGGTTGTAGTAAGGTTATCGTGATGAACTTGATGTCGATTTTGTGGAATGTATCATCAGGAGTATATGACTGGTTACATGAGTATATGCAACTTGATTACATCCTTATATGTTGGGTTTCATTATTGGTTATTTGATTACATGAATCATTCTTGTAGGTGTGTTCATGCGTATGTGTAATTGATTAGGAATTGCTTATGCATGTTGATGGTTGTAATTGGCAATGTGTAAAATGGAGTAATGGTTGTTGTCATGCATGAGGTCATAACATGTATTGTTGATATGGCCATACATTGATGACTGGATCCTGGTTAGAATGATGTGTGTATGGTTTGGTACTCATGTGTTATATGTCTATATGCAATTGTCATGCATATATGGTCTTGGTTATAGTTATGTATGAAAGGTCAAACATGCCTTGTGAAGTCATAGTATGCAACTTAGGTCATCATGGTGATATTGGTTGTTATGATGCTAATGTTGGCTGAGATAGAGCAGGAGATGAAAATCATCATAATGAGGTTGCAACATTAGACTTTGGGGTAAAAGGAGATCATCATACATGTATTTTATGTTTTGCATGCAGGTATGTAAGTCAAGGATTGTTATATGCATTAGGGTTATATGCATTAGGTTTATGTACATGCCTTTTGATGTTATGGTTACATTTGTGATAGATGTTAGTTGACTAGTGTAGCCATATGCACATGTGTCAGATAGTCAAGAATGATAGTAGCATGTGGTTGTATGCATTGCTATTATTGTTTTACATTAGATAACATGATGATTAGGTTATATGTTCTTGATGAGCTTGATATATAGATTATTATTAATATATGAAATTAACTTGATGATTAGGGTTATTTCATTGAGATGCTGATGTTGTAAATTGGATTGGCCTATGCAGATGGTAAGGTTACGACATTCAGGTATGAGCTGACATACTTGTGATATGGTGTTATACTAATCTAGTTTGACTTGGCATATGTGTGAATGATGATTTATATGAGTTAGGATGTGAACACATTAGTTAGTGATTGTTACGGATAGCATGATCTTATTTATGTTTACGTTGATGTGTTGAGAAGTTATGCCATGCTAACTAGCTTGATTGTGCAGATAAGATAGCCTCCCCTGAGACACAATAAGGTACGAGTTTGCTTATGGTGTATATTTGGTGCTTTACTGTTTGATTATGTCATCTAGTAGATTTATTTAATATGGTATGTTACAAGTTGGTTGAATGTTTGATGAATTGCCTAATATGAGTATGTGTTCAAATGATCTTTTTTTAAGATGATTGTGCTAATATATATGAGTTGAGATAGCTGACATGTACTTGAGTATGATAGGTGATAGTTGTAGCATTATGTATTATGACTGATGACTATGAGTTGAATATGGATTATGGCATGATTCTTAGTCCTAGTAAAGGTTGATTTCAAATTGATATATATGACTGTCTTGATATTTGGAACATGTGGTTGACATGTGTGAGCAGTTACAAGAAACATGCTAGTATTAGCCTGACAAGGTAATAGTTGATGTGTTTATATAACTAACAGTTGGGTGATGTGACAACGCATAGTAAGCCTCAATTGCAGAAAGGAAAAAGGTAAAAGAAAGGAATTGGGAAAGAATTTTTTTGTCTAGGCTTGGAAACCCTAATTCCAAAAAAATGAGTGCCTTGTACACATGGAGTCTTCTTAACCTTGATTTTGTTGACATTATTTGGATCTGTTCTAGATTCATGAACATGTACGTGACAAGTATATTAGCTAGTCTCTAGTTACAGGTGGATCTGTCAAGATAATTGGTGTCCCTTGAGAGATGGAGTTGATGTGTTTCGTTGCAAGGAAGCAAGCTTGGCATGACAAGATAAGGTAACTGATGTATTGTTATGTTTATTTATGCACTAACATTATGTGTTTATGGAAATATAATGCATGGATTTGCATGGAAAGAGAAATTGAAATGAATCTTGAAGAAGGCTCGGGTTGAGCTTTCCTTTGGAATCATTGGGAACCATGGGGATTGAGTGATGATGTCTATTGTTAGTCTTGTGCTTTAGGTATTTTGCGATTGTTGCGCTTGATTTGAGATTTTTTGTGTGTCTGGTGCATAGATATGCCACCTTGCTACGATGTCGTAATTTTGTTATGGGTTTTCATGATCTTCTTCTTATTTGTTTATTGGGTTTCCTTTTATGTTTTGAGTCTTGGGAATTGTTTGGGAAAGAGGAAAGTTAATGGAGCTTGGAGAGAGCTGTGTGGTATCCAACAGGTAATGTAAGACTCAGATGAAGCTCTGTGCATGAGTAAGCATAGTGGAAGGTAAGATTATGACAATCGGTTGGACTGGTTGGTCCATAGTGGTAAATGGATGGTGGTAGTACAAACATGTGAAAGGTAACTAGAAAAGGTAAATTAAATGGATCTGAGGTGTTGGATGCCTTGATATGTTGGGAAAAATTGTTCTCAATTTTGTACATGTTGTACATGGATCTAAAAATTTATATTAACCTAGACCTTATGTTATCTGGTAATTATGTCATGATCATGATTATTCTGATGTTCATATATGTATGCATGTATGTATGTATGTCGTTGTCTGACATGATGAAAATTGTTTTATGCTAATGATTATATATGTATGTATGTATGTTGTCACTGTCTGACAGGGTTTTCAGGGATCGTTCTTATGGAGGAATGATTTCTTATGCAGGTGAATGGTATGAAGAGACTCATGGTTCATGAGGAATTGAGTGGAAAGAGTAGTCACGATAAATATACGAGGTCAATATCATGTGGATATGAATTTACATTGTATACTTGTATTATGCATATGTTTATGACAGGGAATGTGGAAGGATACATTAGTGAAATGAAAGTAGTGTGGTTTGTGACATGTTGGGACAAGCATAGATAAGACATTGGGAGCAAGGTTTCTTGGTAGAAATAGTGTGCTTTTGGATGTGAGGTACCTTTGTTGTGCATATGTTGTATACGTTGTACATGTTTCATCTATGATGTTGTGTGCATGTAGTGTTTTGTATACATAGCGTGTGTACACAATGTTTATGCAATGTTATGTACAGGATGGTATAGATAGTGTTGTACGAATATTGTGTATGCAGTGTTGGGTTTAGATGGTGCTATGTACATGATGGACATGCGGTGTTTTGTGCATATGGTGTTGTGCACATGTTGGATATGCAATGCTGTGTACAAATGATGCTATGTACATGTTGGATATGCAGTGCTATGTACATATGATGTTCTATGCATGTTGTACATATGGTTCTATGTACATATGGTGTTGTGTGCATGATTTCACAAGTGGTGCTGTGAGCATGTGTTGTTGTGTACATGTTGTGCATGTGGTGTTGTGTACATGCCGTGCTTGTGATTCTATGTGCATGTGGTGTCGTGCACATGTCATGCATGTGATGTTGTGTATGTGTGGTATTGTGTACATGTTGTACATTGGTGCAATGTACATGTGGCGTTGTGTACACGTTGTGCAGGTGGTGTCGTGTACATGTGATGTTGTACACACGTTGTGCAGGTGTTGTGTTGTACAGGTGGTACTATGTACATGTACATACAACACCAATGTACATATGATATTATGTGCATGTCGTACATGTTGTGTTGTGTACATGCGGTACTATGTGTATGTACACATGGTGGAGGAGAAGGCACTGGGTGTTTGTCGAGTACAGAAACTAATCTGTGGTGCATACGAAATAAGGACTAAGATGGAAACTAAGGATTGATTAAAGGTTATGTATCAATATTTTACTTCATTTTTATTATGCATGTGATTTATCATTATGGTATATGATGATTAAATGTGGTCTAGGATTATGGTTCATGATGGTTACACATGATTTACGATTTTGATGGTTTTGTTTTGAGCTAACCTGAGGTGATATATTTATACATGTTGATTTGGTCTAGATGTTAGTTTGACTTGTTGTGAAAGGAAGTAAACAAGATTGCAAGCATACCTTATTGACGAACTACCAATGAGGTATGATTTGAGGTTATTTCGAATTATTTCAATCTAATGGAAATTATGTGTTTGGAACAAGAATGCATGAACATGCCTAGTTGGGTGGTTGAAATTGACTGCAAGAATTGCCAATAGCAGAAGAAGAAATTGGAACATGCAGTAGTATGCTAATAGAGTAATTCAGGAGCAGGGTCATTGTGGGACACTGGTACCCAATAGTGTCCATTGATTTCCATGAGCATGCTATGATTGATATGATGGTTTTGAGGCAGGTATATACCTTGGTTCTGGATCTTTCGATGCGAGGAAGCCTTGCCAAGGGATGGATCACCTAGGTTAGAGGATTCTAGGGAACTTGGAAGGTGAGTGACTACATGGAAGGGAGTGACCGGATTTCTCGAGGTGTTGTGTAGCAAAGAAGGGAAGGTCACTGATATATTTGTTTTGGTCATTAACATTGTTATATGGAATCAAATGCACATTAGGAGTGCACCCAGGAACAATGATATGGAAATTGCTCACTAAGGGGACAACTGGCGCAGGATTATAGCACTGGACATTGGATGCAAATTTGAATGTGGTAGTGGATTCTCGACTTCCTAGGAAGGAGGTGAATCCTGATATTACCTTGAGGGTGGAGGTGTGATCCTCTAGATTCCCTTATTGATTGATACGGGCATCGTATCCTTTTATTTGTTGGCTTAGTGAATGTGCATATGTGTATATGTGGTTATTGTAAATACCGTAATGAGTTTTCTTATAAAGCTCCAGTATGCGGTATGGTTGTTATCTGGTTATGTTGGCATGATGTTTTTCTTTTGAGCAGGTCTTTCATTGTGAGCACTGCAACGAGCTAAGTTATAAATCTCCATGTGTAGTATGTTTTTTTTTCCAGCGGTATTGTTGAGGTCATGGTGTGGTTTAATACCAAGGACGATGTTCCCCAAAGGGGAGGGTTCTGTGATAACCCCGGTGAAAAGTTCAAGTAATAAATTTTAATAAAGGAAAAATAAGACCATGGGAAAGGGACACTTATTCCAAGCTGAATGTTGGGAAAATATATCCTAGTGGGCATCATTGGATGTGTGTTTTGGCTAAGGAAAATTGGAAAAGGTTAAGGCAAAGGCATTAAAAGGAAAAAAGGCATTTTGGCACATTTATTTATGAAAATAAAGGAAATTAGGAGAAAATGAAGGTAAAAGGTCACATGTTGCATGTGAGGAGTAAAATGATGGAAAATAATGGAAAATGAAGAAATTAGAGGCCTCATTGATAAAAAGGCTTCTAAGAATCAGTAGGTAGGTTGCTTAGTGTTAGGCTCTTGACAGTGTAAGCTTGGTCAATGCAAGTTTCAAACTCTCTCATTATTTTCTCTCTCTCTCACTCTCTTGGTCACTTAGAGTTTTCATGGAGAACTCTAGTTTGAAGCAAGGAAAGGGAAAGCAAGGGAAGAAAAGAAGGATCAAGCAGCTTCAGCAGGAATACTTGCAGGTAAATTTTTGCATGTGTGATTTCCTGGCTAGTTTGGACATTCATGGCTTTGCATGTGGTGTATGGTTCTCTTGCTGTCAGTGGCATTGTATTACTGGGTTAGGACAGTGGATTTCAGCTTAGCCTAGCCTTTTTCCGAATGCCATGGTATGTTGGAATGTTTATTTCAGTTTTGAGCTTTGGAATTGCTAGATGGATTTCGAAATCTAGGGTGAAGGTGGTCTCAGTGTTTATTCCCAAAGGCTTAGAAATCCCTTGACTAGTTTTGGCAGGATACATGGTAAATCCTGAGGGAGTGGTCTCAGTTTAGGGCCTAGTGATCTGGCTTTGGATTGTTCTAAAGACTCACAGTCAAGGAGACAGAAAATTCCTCAAGGATAGTGATGGATTTTGGACGGAATTCCAAGTTCTGTTTGGTTGTGATCGGAGCACCAGTTTTGGTGTGATTGCAGTTGGATGAGGGTATAGGTGGTTTAACCTCTGGATTCCCTTGGTTGTTCTTGGATTGGTTTTTATATGAGATCCCACATTCATGGTTGGAATATGGCATGAGGGTGACTGGCTAAAAGAGAGATTTGGTTCAGCCATGTCTATGGTTGGGTGGTACGTGGAAGTCCCGAACCTGGTTGGATTTGCCTATGATTAATAAAAGCTAAGTTATCTTACTTTTCCACTTATTTATATATGGATTTAATGGTTGTCCTATCTATTCTATTTACATGGTTTAATGTTGGTTATAAGCATGGTTACGTGACTGGTTTATGTCATGGTTATTTCATGTATTTACTTTTAACTGTTAAATGGATGGATGAAAGACCTAATTGATTATCTAGTAGCTCAATGGAGAAGGAGGTGATCCTTCTGATGATGTTTCATAAGGAGGTGTGATCCTCTAGATTCCCTTGTTAATTGATATGGGAATCATATCATTTTATTTGTTGTTTTAATAAATGTGCATATGTGTATATGTGGTTATTGTAAATACTGTAATGAGTTGTGTTATAAAGCTCCAGTAAGCGGTATGGTTGTTATCTGGTTATGTTCTCATGGTGTTTTTCTTTTGAGCAGGTCTTTCATTATGAGCATTGCAACGAGCTAAGTTATAAAGCTCCATGGGTAGTATGTTTTCTTTTCAACGGTCTTGTTGAGATCATGGTGTGGTTTAATACCAAGGATGGTGTTCCCCATGCAAGAGGGTTCTATGACAACCCTTGTGAAAAGTTCATGTAATAAAAGTTAATAAAGGAAAAATAAGAGCACGAGTAAGGGACACTTATGCCAAGATGAACATTGGGCAAAGATATCCTATTGGGCATCATTGGATGTGTGTTTTGGCTAAGGAAAATTGGCACAGGTTGAGGTGAAGGCATTAAAAGGAAAAAGGGAATTTTGGCACATTTATTTATGAAAATAAAGGAAATTAGGAGAAAAGGAAGGTAAAAAGTCACAGGTTGCATGTGAGGAGGAAAATAAAGGAAAATAATGGAAAATTAAGAAATTAAAGGCCTCATTGATAAAAAGGCTTATGAGGATCAGTAGGCAGGTTGCTCAGTGTTAGGCTCTTGACAATGTAAGCTTGACCAATCACTACAAGAAAAAGGTCATTGGTGAGGGTCATGCTTGTGACAAACCTTTAAGGTTCGTCACCAATGTGACATATGGTGATGGTCTTTAAAAAAGCGTTGTTGTAAGTGTATATAGTGATGGTCCTTTAAGGTTTGTCACCAAAGCCATTTTCAATGACACTTTTGGTGACAGTCGTTAAAGGCTCGTCATTAATTCTCTCTTTGGTGACACTTTTGGTGAGGGTCGTTAAATTCCCATCACTAATTCTCTCTTTGGTGACACTTCTAGTGACGATATTTTATTGATCGTCACCAATGAAATTTTTGGTTACTTTTGGTGATGGTCAATAAATATTCGTCATCATTGATCATTCCAATGAGTTTTTTATGATGCTTCATGCCTGTGACGGACCTTAAGGTCCATCACCAATGTCGCATATGGTGATGGTCTTTAAAAAATCGTTGTTGTAAGTGTATATAGTGATGGTCCTTTAATGTTTGTCACCAAATCCATTTTCAATGACACTTTTGGTGAGGGTTGTTAAAGACCTATCACTAATTTTCTCTTTGGTGACACTTTTTATGAGTGTTGGGTAGCAGAAGCCCCGCGTAACGGTCATGGGGCACAAAGCTCGGGATTTTGGGTAAAGATAGCATAAAAAATCCGTAGGATGCGCGGAGCACAATTTGTAATAAGTGAAGTCAAAGGGGTAGTCCGCCCAAGAATAATGTAAAGAAATGTAAATGAGTCGGCCCGCCCATGGATCGCGGTCCATGGAAAGGTATAAGTAGAGCGAGGCTCTATGGGTAGAGGTAGCTAAGTTTTGTTGTATGATCTTGGATCTAGAAAGTAATGGGTTTTTGAGGAGAACAATCTGAAGCGTCTATAAGTCAGAGCCGAGGGTTTGGGTGGTGGATAGAGGCTCTACAGCTGTGTGCGCAAAGGCTTGGAAGAGTCCGCAGCTGTGTGTGCAGACCCCTGCAGCTGAGTGCACAGGATGGATCTGGATGTATTGGTGAAAAAAGAGAATAAAGATAAGTTTCTTCTGTAATTCTGTGTTAAATTTGAAGTATCGCGGATCTAGCTTTTTGTATGGTTAATATCATTGTTTGATCTATTTGATCTATGCGCATATGATTAGATCTTGAATATATGTGAATCTGTGTTTAATCTAAGTGCGCGAACTGGATAAATCTGATAAATGTTTGCTTAAAGACCCCTCTAAGTAGATCTGATTTACAATACTTCATCCATTAGATTAGATTTGTAAACAACGCACTAATAGAAGTTAAGGGTTATTCTGGGTCTGAATCTGTGCGAGTACAGAGCAGCGCGAAGCTGCAGAATGGTGCGTGAAACCTCCAGACCACATCTAGACATTCCAAGGGTGCGGAAACCTGGTTCTAGCACCCTCCCCTACTACCTCAGGTGAGACCTCAGTCTGCGCTCCGCGGACTGTTGCCGAAAGGGCCAGTAGCTGCGGGATTTTTTTTGCTAAATAATTCTTCCGAACTTGGGTTAGGCCCATATAAGCCAACAAATGGTTCCGTTGACAGGACCGGGATCTGCCTAAGGGGTGTCTGATGTTGGGTCGCTGGAACCCTACAAAGAAAGAGATTGAAGAGTAGTGGGATCTGAAACTCCACGAGTTCACAACTCAGGAAAATAGGAACCCGTGAATATCGGAGGAAAATTGGCTGGACCACTATATATACACAGATATTCATGAGGTCTTCTTTGCGACATTTCTGGTAAAGCCATACAAGTGGATAGCGAGGTTAGCTTACAACGTGGGAAGGTGTAGATTGGACAAACCTATTGTGTGGACTTCGGAACTAGTGCACAGGCTAGAAGCCACCGACGATAATATCGTGCGCGTAGTAGATCATTGGCTGGATTGGGTAAAAGGAGGATTTATCATTGAGTTCGCGATAGATACAACTGTGAGCTATAGTGAAGCAGAAAGGTGATTTCTCAAGGACCTCGGGGTAGGTACATCAAATCATTGAATACTTGGATTAAGATGTTGTTGTGTGAAAAATAGATTATGCGCGTTTATTGATGTCTAGAGTAACGCGGAGCGGAAGAGATTACCGTGGAACGGGAGGGATAGAAAACAGTCCTTTGGCGTCTATTTCACGAGAAAGTGAGGAGGAGCTTATGAGGTTCTCACCAAAAAGTGCAGTCCAGTTGATCAGGGAGCACTTCCCACTGATACCACCTCTGTCCATGCCACCACCCTCTTCACCTACATCAAATCAGTGCACTCCAACCCCACCACCACCAAAAGTCGAGATGGCAAGCGTAGTCGAGCTACCAAGATTTAAAGGTGTAGGAAATGAGGAACCGGGCCGGTTCTGGTTTGTGATAAAGTCTGTATGGGACGCTTAGGGCATCACATATAATAACATCAAAAAGGCTACCTTAGTTAGTGCGCTGCAGGACTGCGCCCTGACCTGGTACATGAAATATTCAAGTGATCATCCAAATGAAGGAATAACAACAATCCAAGAGGCGCTGAACAAGGAATTTGGGTGACCAAAGTCAGAAACACAGTCGGTTATTTGGTTCAAGGAAATTGTAATGTTGCCTGGTGAAACCCCATGGGATTTGGATCAGAGGTTGAAAAGCACCATCCGCGAGGCCAACATGACACTGTCGGATGCGCAACACTGCGCTTGGTTTGTCGCATCATTAACGCCATATTTAAGATCGGCTTTGTCGCAACAAAATATGTCAACCCAAGCTGAAGTGCTGGAGGTAGAAATGCGGCTGCACGAAACCTTAATACAGGATCCAAGGTTGGGAGTACAGCAATCCAAGCCAAATACAAAACTTATGTCTAGAGATGCGGAGCTTGAAACAAGCATAGGTGCCTAGGATAGAGGCAAGGGAAGAAGTGTGGTGTATCAAATGTAAGGGATAGGACCACGATAAGGACCACTTTCTGATCTTCGCGAACTATGTGGTAGGAGGGGGAAAATAACATTGCGACTAGAGATACAAGTTGGGCCAAGTATGGCGCCCACACTCTGGTGTGCAATTTGTCAGGTGGGAGGAAAGCATGCCATGGAAAATTGTCACCTATTGCCAAACTTAAGACAACCCCCTCCTCAATAGTTATTTTGTAACTTCTGCAGAACAGTGGGCCACGATGAAAGAAATTGCCACAATTACGAGATGTTGATGGATTGAACACCTGCTTATAGGATGCAAACGAAGGTGCGTGGACAGGATCCCACCACACCGCTACTGCGGGGAGGGTACCAAGGATGTGGATGGGGCCGCGGGGGAATGGGACCTGGATGGGGACGAGGACAATTAATTTGCTATAACTGCGGAGGGCCGAGGCATTACGCGCGAGATTGCATGAACCTGACCAAAGGCTGTTGTCTGTATTGTTACCAATTTGACCACGAAGCAGTCGATTTCCCCACGCTGATTACTCAGATGCGAGAAAAGGGGGTGCTTCTAGCTAACCCCACTCAAAACGTCCAAATGATGAAGGCTGAACCCCGCGCGGAGGATCCTAACGTAAATATGATGCTTTGAAGTGGCGCCACCAACGGAAAGGATAAGAGGAAGTAGCGAGAGACTGATGCATGGGTCCGTAAGGTTGCCCCAAAACAACCATACTTTAACGTAGAGCGTGCGAAGGAAAACTTTGTGGAAGCCAAGAAGAACTTTGCGGAAGCTTCTACGTCGGAAAGTAAGGATCAATTCAGATAAGAGAAGGGTACTTCTATGCTAACAACCTTCTTGGAAACTTGCATGAACTTACTCAGGGATGCTAGAGTAGTAAAGGAGATGCAATAATTAATAACTCGACGCGCAGGAATGGATGAACCACGAATGGTTTGAAAATTAGGCAAGCATGCTTTGCGCACGGGGCGGGAAATGCGACTAACTGTCCAGATCGGAGACTATGAGATGGATAAGGTCATTTTAGATTTGGGGTCCAACGCGAATGTCCTACCAAAGCAGACTTGGGAATGCATGGGTAGGCCTCCACTGCAATGGTCATCGATTCAATTACGGATGGCTAATCAAAAAAAGATTCTGCCTATGGGAAGACTGCACGGGGTTATAGTAGACATCGATGGCGCCAACACCCAAACTGATTTTGAAGTCATAGAAATTGTGGATGATAGTAACCCATATCCTACACTGTTAGGGATAGATTGGGAAACGGATATGAATGGAGTCATCAATCTCAAGAAACGAAAAATGATATTTGAAAAGAAATCTCTCCGCGTAGTGGTCCCATTGAATCCATCGAAGGGGGCACGATATACCGAGCCCATGCACGACGAGGATAGCGATGGGGAGTTGGACTATATCTACAAGATTATAGTGCAAGATCAGGACAGGGTAAATCCAACAGCAGACGATAGACTCTCATGGGACCGTGATAGTTTTTTCACGTCGGACTCAGATGAAGAGATTAAACGATGGAAGAATCAACTGCATGAAGTAACCACACTCAATTGTAATAGGATGGTGACAATAGGGGAAAAGGAACAGCCAAAGATATCTATGCAAGCATCCCGCACAACTGCTGCTTCAGGAAAGGGTGTAGCTCTGAAGATGCGAAGGAAAGGGCGTAGATGTCAAAGGTAGGCGCACGCACGGTCGGGAGAGTGAAATGAAGTAAGCATTCCTCGCTAGCATAGGCTACAGGTGTCTGAGGTGTGGACATCCAATCAGCTTAGAATTAGTAGTCCAAAGCCACCCCAACAAACCAGTGCACCAGCGGCCGCGCCAAGGTTAGCAGGGGCTCAGGGAAGTTACGAATACCACGGGTTCGCTGGGCCTATAAGAAATGATAGAAGGAAGCTCAGAAAGAAAAAATAGACACTGGACCCGTAGCCTCAATACACTGTGGTTACAACCAAGGAACCAACGGGCACTACGAAGGGACGAATCCAGCAGAGTAGACCAGGAACGAGCTGCGACCCTGCTATCATGGTTGCGCCTGCACTCACGGAAGAACATAACCCCCCGACCGACTACCCAGATGCTTGAGAGGTGCTCGCAGCCTGGGCTAGCAGGGCAGTTCCGAACTCGCACCAAAGGTGCGAGCACCTGACTAGCAGTAGAAACTATAGTCTCAGCACCTCGAGTAGTTGAGAGAAGGCGTGGGACTATAAACTAGTCTGTGGAAAATGGGTGTGGCAAAAGGATTCTGTACCAAGTCAGGTAGTCCACAAGATCACAGTTGCACCCCAAGGATGGTGCTACTGTGGGGAAAAGTCAAAATATGACTGTTAGCAACATTGGTCCTGACAGGAAGGTCAGATTACGTTAGAAAGGAGCGGGCAATGGGACATTAAGATGAAAGTTCTGAACGAGATATGCAAAGATCTATCGAATCAATGCCACTAATAAACTGAAAACGGAGGGAACTGATTTTTTTAAATCTCATAGTTTGTGGTCGGCACTAGACCTTTGGCGCTTTGAACCAGCAAAATGTAGCAAGTATGCGGCTACCAGACACCCCATGAGTACCATGGCAAGAACCTGAGCACAAGTCATAGAGGAAATGCAACTGAATCAGGAAGAGCCCGAGGACGTGACTCAGTTCCTGAGGTTCCTAGGTCCCCACGTACCCCATGACCGAGGAAGAACAAGCAGACGGTAGGAATAGTCCGGGCCTCACCAAGACTCAAAAAACATTCAACAGTTGACAAAGGCAAAGCCGTTACCATCGAAACTGCTGAGGAGGACGACAATCGGCAAGCCCTGATTGATCAGATTGATGCACAGGCGGAGGAAGAAGAAGCTGCGTTCCAACTTCTGTCGTTACCCCTATATCTTTCTCCGTGGACCGGGACGACCAAGATACCGAAAGACGTGGACACTGCAAAGACTACGCTCCAGAGCCTGCTTCTTCCGGATGACATAAGGTTCGAAGGGTTGCCAATGGGGCGCATTCCAAGCGTCAAATTCAAAGATTGGGACCTTGCAGATAGCGACAAGTTCCCCAAACTAGCTGACGACAAGTTATTTCCACAGAAGTGGTTACTAGGTGTGGAGAAGGTGGGACTGTTAAATCTCAGGTGGATACCTCACTATCACCGCACGACCATCACCATATTTGTGATTCGACAGCTGCTATGTCTCATACATGATGGATATCTCTGGTTGGAAGAGCCGATCCTGATCACAGCCGACCTAATCCACCGGATTATGCACCTGCCACTTAAAGGGAATAACCCTGCAGACATAGCAAGAACCAGTAGCAAGGGAGGCCTCGCCGAAATAGTGAAGGCGAAATACCATCTGGATAAAGGAGAGAGGGGGTATGTCATATCAAGCATCAGCGACCGCACGGTACGAGTCGCCACTCAGGTACTAGCGAGTAAAATCATGAGAAAATGTCGAACAGATGGGGTGCCAGCCCCCGTCATTGCATTGGTAGGGCAGTGTGCTGAGGGGGTTCAGTTCAATTGGGCACAATTTTTATGCAACGAATTCCTGACCAATTTTCAAGAAGCACAGGACAAAGGTAAGACATTTCATTACGCATGGTTGCTTTTATCAATCCTTTTGGTTATAGGCGAATTGCTGCAGGAGAGCTAGTTTCCCATCCTAGAGGATAGCCTACCTGAAGCCGTGCAGTATAGTTCGCTCTGGAATACAAAGGACGCAGCAAGGGTTTCCACAATCTGGGCGTTTTGGACCTCCATGGAAGGAAAGATATGGACACGGATTGCTCGAAGACCACGCATGTCCCCCACAATCTACAATAATTTTCAGAGCACGACCGAGTTCAAAGAAGACATGCATCACTTGTATATCTGTGCACAAAAGGATCCAGAGCGATCATGGTTCACAATTCCATTCCTTGCAATAGATGATGCCATTTATGTAGTCTTAGTAGCATGGCCTCTGGAATGGCGCATCTTGGACAAGGCCATTCTTGACAGGCTGGCAACACAATAGCAGAAGAAGGAATGGCCGCCGCGACTCACTCTGCTGGTAGAAAAGACACGTCAGGAACAACAAGCCGCTTTGCAGTAGGAAGCTACCACAGGCCTGACAACAGAAGGGAACCAGGCAGATTAGGCAATAGACTTGGAATAGGACCCGCAACAGGACACGGAGATGCAGGACCACCTAAAGCGGTCACACGCCAAGGAATCACCGGCTGCCCGAAAAAAGTCCAAAACAACAAAGGCTCTGGAAAAAGAATTCATGGACAGTATCTAGGCAACAATCAATGTTACCACCAATGCGCTACCCGAGCTAATCACCGAACAAACAACTATGTTGGGAGACATCAAAGCATAGTTTCAGGCATTACAAGAGCGACCCCTGGGCTGGGTCACCCGATAGCTAGCAGAAGATACCACTGCCACCAAGCAGATGGTCAGCATGCACACACCACACACCCTACCATTGCCAGTAGGTGCTGTTCGAGCTGCAGCCGCAGGCGAAGAATGTAGTTGGGTTAAATCTAGCTACCCTATCTAGAGAATTACTCTACCTACTCTAAGAGGGAGTAACTCAGGAGTTTTGAGCCAAGGAAGGTCACACTTTCCACATTTTGACAGAGTAGAAGGCAAAATTAGAACAGGTCTCTCTCCAGCATGATGACTTGGCTGCATGATGCCGGGAAGTAGAACAAGCTATGACAGAGGCATGTAGCATGGTACTAGAGCTAGCCATCCCCGAGGACCTCCCACCAGCTACCAAGATTTAGAAAATGGTAGCCAGATTTCGCACGGCCCAAGTGGAGGCTGCAAGAGCCCAGGAGGAACTAACATTACAAGTTATAGAGCTTTGTCTCAAGTCCCAGCCACCCACACCCCTGGCCGAATAGCAACGCCGCCGCAGCGAAATTCTAGCTGGATTGGAAACAATGAGGAGTGTTGTTCGCAAATTCTCGGAACTACTAGGTCAATCTCTCGGGATACTCACATCCCTCCAGGAGGACCCAACCATACAACAAGTGGAACTCGAGGCATGCGAGTTACAGCAGGCCTACAACACCACTCATGAGGCTACACAGATGGTCACTATCACGCAGCGGTTGGCCAAAATGAAGGAGGCCCAGGCGCTCAAGGCCCAAGTTGGCGAAGTGCGGCAACAAGAAGCAGTACTCAAAGAACGTATCCAACCCTGGCTCGATGAAGCGTTTAGCATATCTACAACTATTGAAGGCAAGGTAGTGCATATGCAGGCAGTATGTGAGACCGAGCAAGCAACTGCAAGTGATAGGGATGCATCGGCGGCTCACCTTGAAACAATACAGAGGCTCGCAGCCGAATTTGTTGCAGAGATAGGCGATATGCAAAAGTTGCTGATCGACCTCTGCGTGAAGATTCCCACACCAGCTGAGTGACTCAGGATGAGTCACGATGATTGTGTTGTGTTGGGGGACTATTGGGCAGTAGAAGCCTGCATAATGGTCATGGGGAACAAAGACCGAGATTTTGGGTAAAGATAGGGTAAAGACTCCGCAGGATGCACGGATCGCGATTTGTAATAAGTGAAGTCAAAGGGGTAGTTCACCCAAGAATAATGTAAAGAAATGTAAATGAGTCAGCCTGCCCATGGATCGTGGTCTATGGAAAGGTATAAATAGAGTGAGGCTCTTTGGGTAGAGGTAGCTAAGTTTTGTTGTATTATCTTGGATCTGGAATGTAATGGGTTTTTGAGGAGAACAATCTGAAGCGTCTGTAAGTTCGAGTTGAGGGTTTGGGTAGTGGATAGAGGCTCTACAGCTGTGTGTGCAGAGGCCTGGAAGAGTCCGTAGCTGTGTGTGCAGACCCCTGCAGCTGAGTGCGTAGGGAAGATCTAGATGTATTGGTGAAAAAAGAGAATAAAGATAAGTTGCTTCTGTAATTCTGTGTTAAATCTGAAGTATCGTAGATCTAGCTTTTTGTATGGTTAATATCACTGTTTGATCTATGCGCATATGCTTACATCTTGAATACATGTGAATCTGTGTTTAATCTAAGTGCGCGAACTAGATAAATATGATAAATGTTTGCTTAAAGACCCCTCTAAGTAGATCTGATTTACAATACTTCATCCATTAGATTATATCTGTAAACAGCGCACTAATAGAAGGTAAGGGTTATTCTGGGTTCAAATCTGCGCGAGTACAGAGCAGCGCGAAGCTGCAGAACGGTGCGCGAAACCTCCAGACCACATCTAGACATCCCAAGGGTGCAGAAACCCGGTTCTAACACCCTCCCCTGCTACCTCGGGTGAGACCTCAGTCTGCGCTTTGCAGACTGTTGCCGAAAGGGCTAGTAGCTGCGGGATTTGTTTGGCTAAATAATTCTTCCGAACCTGGTCAGGCCCATATAAGCCAACAGTGAGGGTCGTTAAAGTCCCATCACTAATTCTCTTTTTGGTGACACTTCTAGTGACGATATTTTATTGACCCTCACCAATGCTCTTTTTGGTTACTTTTGGTGACAGTCAAAAAATGTTCGTCATCATTGATCATTCAAATGCATTTTTGATGAAGCTATGTACTTGTTACTATATTTTTTTGTCAAAAGATAATGATTTGAGACCATTGTTGTGGAGTCTTTTTTATTATGTGTCCAAGGTCATAGTGGTTATAATAGTCAGTCAATTTGTTAAGAATTAATTAGCGTGTATCATTTCCCTCAAGTCATAAGAATATAGTTTTCCTATGAGTCAACACATGATTCATCTCTATTAGGTTTATTATCTAGTAAATTTCCTTTAAATAAAGTTCCACTAGTGTGTGTAGCAACTATATTATTTAATACATAATCAAGCTCTATTAATTCTATTAATGAGAGAGACCTAGCACTCCTCAACACTCATGGCATAGCTTAACATGCTTTGGAATGGTACACTAACATTCCTTGGCACCTCGCATGTCTTGGAACATCTTTGTACCTAGAACATCTTGCCATGAGTAGGATGCCCAAGAACATGTTGGCATGCCCTAGCATAGCATAACACTCCCCTATCATGTATTGGCATGCCCTGGAACACCTTAGCAAAATATTGCATTGAAAAAAATTAGAAATCGGCACACATTGGCACTTGGCATGTATTGGAACATATTATAAGTGTGCCTAGCATGCCCCTTTTGAAAAAGATAAAGTCCCGACTTATTAACCCTCTTATGTGTTCATTTCCTTTCATTTTAGCTTGTTTATTCCTTTTGTTGCCTTGAAACTCCTTGACGCATATTGGCATACTATGGAACCATGCACATCCTAGCATGTCTTAGCACCTGGAATGCCTTGGCACTATTTGGCACATGCTAGCACACCCCGAAAATACCTAACACACTCTAGGACTTCTTGACATTCCCTGATATTACCTGGCGTGCCTTACCCATGCTTAGAATACCTTGTCACTCCCTCCTTGGCATGACAACTACCACTCATTAACACTCCCCAATGCACCCTTATATTCATTCACTTCCATGCATTTTGACCTCGTGCTCCTTTGTGTTGTCCCAGTACTCCCTAACACTCCTCATCATGCATTGGCACTCTCTAGCACACCTTAGCACTCTTTGATATGCTCTTCCACTTCATAGCATGCATCACACTCCCTGACGCACATTGGCACTTGGAAAGTATTAGCATGTTTGACCTGCATTGAGATGACTTGGTATGATTTGGCATGGTTAAATATTAAAGTTATTTGAGATCAATTATTGGAAACTAGATGAGAAGAAATGGAGGAAAATTTGGCACTTAGAATGAATTCACACTTGGCACTTGGCACCTATTGCCACCTAGTATTGGTTTACCTAGCATGACCCTCATGGAAAAGGTAAATTGATGACTTATTAACCCTATTATGTGCTTATTTACTTGTAGTTTAACTTGTTCCTCCCTTTTGTTCCCTTGATAGTCCCTGGCATGCATTGTCACACCCTTGTGCATCTTGGCATGCCTTCGCACTTGGCACGTCTTATCTTGTTTGACATGTCTTCATAATATCTGGCACATGTTAGCATGCCCTAGTATTCCCTAACACACCTTGGCATTCATGACCTTACAACTAGCATTACATTTTTCCATGAATTGGGAACATTACATTCACTAGAACACCTTGGCACTCCCTAGTTTTCATGCCCTCTGTTATCCTCCACAATGTCCCAGGCTAATGAGGAGATCGACAGAGGTAATCACAGATCAAATGTTTGGTAGCTATCCCTACTGGACCAGAGAGGACTCTGTCTATGAAATCACAACAAAGAGATGACTAGAATGTAAAGGATTTTAGGCTAGATAGCTAGGTTCAAGTGGGTTTTGGAAAATTTAAGGTTTTGTTGCTGGATAAGGGAGAAAAACCAGGTAGCTAGGTCAGAGGATCAAACGGTTACAACAAAAAATACAAAAAGGAGAAAGGTAGCATTACTTTTGTGATGGATCTTAGTTTTTTTCGGTGTAGTGTAGTGTTTAGAAGAAGCGAAAGTAATTAATGAGCATGAAACATGAATGCATTAAGCAAGAAATAAAGTAACACATAATGATTTTTCCATAAAAACATAGCTTTATGCAAAGAATTTTGTTTATAAAATGTAAGGGAAACCATTGAATAATTGATGAATGGAAAAAGAAGAATAATATCTTTCATATAAATCTATAACAAAGAAAAAATAACATCACAAACTTACTGCACATGATTTCGAGAAAAAGTCCAAGTACAAGCTACAATAATTCTCTCCTTTGAAATCCAACCCGTTCTATCACTAAGAAACTGATACATAAATACCAAAACAAAATCTCCCCACTCTTAGGGGTTGAATCAATGACTATAGGAATTGTTCCATGAGGTGTTCTAACCAAATCCTAATGTCTAGGGAAGTTAAAAATGACTTCTACAATTAACTTTGACTCCAACCTCTCTCATAAATGAGGTCACATTTACATCAAAACAACTTATAAATACTAACCACCCATTATTTACATTTACTTTTACCCCTCACATTCATCTACTTCAACCTTTTGACTTTTATCAGAGTCAAACTAGGAATTACAAAAAATTACACAGTAAAATTTTTACAAAAATCTCATAAATTTCCAGGTGTCCAGCGAGTTATTCAAGGCCATTTTTGAGTGCCTTTCTGAAGTCCAAATCCAGATTGGAAGCCTCTTCGGGAAATATGGGAGTGTATATGTCTTTAGAGTATTGTTTCACTCAAAATGACCAATTTTTGGTTGAGATATGGCAATTCTCCCAAGGTGTCTCTAGGTGCGCAACAAAATGGAAAGAGAGGGGCAAAAAGGTGATTTTTGGCCTCTTTTTTTGCAAATTTTTCAAAACTTGAGCCCCAGACTAGGAAAGTGGGAAAATTAGGTTTGAGATGGGGTCATAAGCTTTCCAAAAATGCTGATTTTACATCATTTGGATCCCTAAGGAAGAAGCAAAGCGTGAGCTCGCTGTGCTACTAGACAAAATTTTTCCAAAAAATTGCAAGTCTACACCAAAACACAAAATTTTCTCCAAACCCCCCCAAAATTTGTCTAGAGATGCCTCCTTAGCACACCCAGAACTTGTTAGCACTCCCTATCATACACTATTATTCATTCATTTCCATGCAATTGAAACTAGTCCTTCCTCGTGTTTACCTGACACTACCTAACATACCTTGTCAATGCCTCCTTATCACACCCAGAACTTGCTAACACTCCCTATTACACACTCTTATTCATTCATTTACATGCAATTGAAACTAGTCCTCCCTTGTGTTTCCCTAGCACTCCCTAGCATGTGTTGGCACCAAACCCTAGCACCTGACACCTCTTGGCATGCCTTAGCACTTGGCATGTCTTGGAATGACCAACATTCCTTGGAACTTTCTAGCACGTGTTATCACTTTTTGACATTCCTTGCACACCTTGGCACTCCCTAGTTTTCATGCCCTCATAGATAGCCTTACTTTTTTTGTGACTTTGGAACCCAACCAAGTCATTGAAAAAAAGTGTTGTCCCTAGACAAAAGTCTCCCTTTGTCTAAAATTGCTTTTTCCATCCCCTTATCGTAATCATAGGCTTACCTGTTGCAAGTCTTATTATGAAATTATCCTAATACACTTCGTCCATGGGACACTTAGAAGACACTCTTATTCGTTTGTTTCCATGCACTTTGACCTAGTTCTGCCTTTTTTCCCTCACACTCCCCAACACTCCTCGACATGCATTGACATTATCTAGCATGTGTTATCACGTTTTTTCATTCCTTGGCATGCCCTGACACTCCTTAGCTATCATGCCCTCATAACTACCCTTATTGGTTTTTAGACTTGGGAACCAGCCAAGTCCTACCTCGACTACAACATCTTGACCAAGTTACAGGTACTACAACTTTACTATCCCTTGTTCACCTAAGAATGGCCTATAACTCATATTAGGCTACTCATGCCCAATCGTAGCTCATCTCACTTAAGAAGTTACCAAGTCAAGGCTCACGTCTAACCATGGCCATAAAACAACTAAGCAACATAGTTTACATCTTGACATGTCATAGTACCTGGCACGTCTAACAATCCCTTGGAACTATGTGGCACATGTTGGCATTCCCTACATGCCATGGCATTCTTTAGCACTCCCTATCATATTGTACCACTCCTTGACATGTCATGGCACTCTTGCATGCCTTAGAACTACCTAGCATATAACTTTATCACTCCCTCCCGAGCACACTTGGAATTCACTGACAATCCCTATCATACACTCTTATTCATTCATTTCCATGCATTTTGAACTAGTTTTCCTTTGTGTTTATGTCGCACTTCCTAACACTCCCTGAAACACATTGGCACACCCTGACATGCATTGGCACACCCTAACACGCATTGGCATACCCTGGCATGTCACCCTAACACTCTAGCATTTCTTGGCACCACCTAACATACCTTTCTGTCCCCTCCTTAGCACACCTAGAACTCGGTGACACTCCTTGTCGGACACTCTTAGTCATTCATTTCCATGCATTTGAAACTAGTGATCCCTTATATTTCCTTGGCACTCCATAACACTTTGTGGCATGCATTGGCACACCCTAGCACCTGACACATCTTGGCATGTTTCCCTGGCTTCTAATATGCCTTAACACTGCCTACAATACCTTATCACTCCCTCCTTAGCACACCTGGAACTCACTAACACTTCCTGTCACAAAATCTTAATCGTTCATTTGCATGCGTTATTATTGCTCCCTTGTGTTCCCCTAGCACTCCTTAACACTTCCTAGCACGTGTTTTTGATGGACAAAACACTATATATAGGGAAACTCATCCTCCATTTGTGGACAAGAAAATTTGGTTAAGTAAGTCTGTAATAAGAAGTGCGAAGATAAAAAACCAAGAGAAGGAAACAAAGAGAGAAGATTTTGGTGTTGTTTATGGGTCTATTTTAGGGCTAATAGATCCACAAGTGCGAAGGAAGGAAGAACTATCTACTACAGAAAAGGTCAAAGATCTTGTTGTAATCCAAGAAGTCGAATCAAGGAAGAACATAAGCAAGGTTACACGACGAATTATAATAAGAGTTCATACCATCCAAGAGAAGAAGATCAAGGTTCAAAAGGTTGGTCAACCACACATTCTAGGGTTTATGCAAGAGGACCAAGAACTACAGATCTGATCCATTGAGCTAGAATTTGAAGGATAGTTGAGTTATTGAAGGAAGAAGCTTGATCATCGTTGATTCAAGGAAAAATAAGGAAGTTGAATCAAGGAGGCTTGTGACTTGGTCTTGGAGAGGTCATTGAGTCAAGGGTCTAGGCCATGGTCTTGGTATTCGTCAATTGAAGTCTATATAAGAAGAAGATCTCGTTTGGGTTTTCCTCTCATGTTGGAGAGGTTTTGGCCCTGGTTGATCGCATATTCTATGTGTCTCTTGTCTCCTCATTGTTTATGCATTGGTAGATGTTTAAAGAATAATATTGTTTTGAGCATTGTTTGTTATTGTGGATTAGTCTTGAATGTGTTTGTGTATGAAAAATTGGTTGTGTTTGTAAACTATGAGTAGAGCAGTGTTTTATTGATGCATGCTTCCTACAATAAATGTGTGTCTTACTTAAACAATTAATTTAGTGGAAACATGGGTATTTGGACAATTATTTTGGAATTTATGCACCTTACAAGTACATCAACTCATATAATGCATAAATATAATGGAAAGTTGTAATGTGTTTCATCATAGAAAGGATGTTGATAAAATATGATATCTTAAATGTACAAGATAGTTTGGAAAGGTGGAGAATAACTCATATTTAGTCATAGGTAGCCTAATCAATTCCCTTTTTAATATTTAAATGTTGATGATGATGTTGAAAGTAGGTGGGTAGCAATTCTTACTCATGTCACAGATAGCCTACGAGTACTTTTCTCTATCTAGAATGATACTAGATACATTTTTTTTTTGTATTGTGTGCTTCTTCAATTTTTTTTATAATATATCATGTTATAAAAACTTTAAAATAAGCTTCTCACTTTTGTTCTTGCATTTGTGGTAAAATCTGAACCCAGCTTCTGAAATTAGTGTTATTCTGGAGGATACCAACAATATTTTTCACTCCATAAAGGTTTTAACCTATATTTAGTCTTTCATGAGTTTTTTTGGATGATTGTACTTTAAAAATAAAGATGCATCTGCAGTTTTCTCACTTGGTAATTTAGAATCAATGAAAAAAATCAAAATAATTACTTACATTTATTTTTAGAGTTTACCTGAAATTGATGGAACATGGTGATTACATCAAATGAATGTGAAATTGAATTTTGAAATTTTATTAATGTCTTCAATGCTTGGAAAATGTAATGGGATCAGATGATAAGTTAACATGTAAGGTATTTAGTGAGACATTGCTTCTCTTCTAAGAAAAGTATATCTAAACCAAGTGCAATACCAGGGTGAGAGAGGATTTTATAGTGTGCAAAGCTTAGTTGTGTGGGTTTGGGGCTAAGGCATAATTTCTCCATTTAACTGAAGTAAAATGAGAGGAAATGAGGCAATGCATACTTTGTAAATCTTAGCTATGAGGATTGGGATTCAAGGTTTAGTCACTTCACAATTGAAATAAAATGAGATCAAATGAGACAAGGACTTGCAAATTATTAGTTATATGTAATGACATTAAAGTGAGTAAACACAAAGCATCAAAATTCAAAGTAGAATCAACCATTGTGTATGAAAGTTCAGTCAAGAATTTTTTATGGCTGAATTCCCCCTTAAATATACATTTGATTAATGCAAAAGCTTAGAAAACCACATCTATGTAATCGAGGTATCCCTCTTATATTCATAAACCTTTCCCCTTGGCTTCCCATTGACTCTCATGTTGTGTTCCCCTACACTCCTATATGCTTACTAGGGACACTACACTCCAACATGACGGATTCTAAGATATATTATGATAGGGGGGATGAGGGTTTCGGAAATTCTTGTTGCCACAGGAAAGTCTTGCCATGTTTAGTTCAACAATATCGAAGCAAAATGCTCATGTAGAAGGATTTATGGTGCTTCTTGGTACAATATTACCGAGTCATGGAGAAAGATCAATGGTTCTTTGGGTGGAACTATACCAATGTGTGGGTGGGACCAGGCTCATGAGATTCATTTTTTACTACCATCACAATAAACTACAACCAAATTGACTCATGAGATTCATTTTTTACTGCCATAACAATGCACTACATCCAAATTGGTTATAAAAGATTGCATTGTTAAAAGTTAATTTTTAGCTTTAAAGTTTGATATAATAATTATAAAACCAAATATCATTTGTTTAAAAAAACATGGAAACCCATAATATTAATATTAGATAATTAAACATTAATAAAAAATATTAAGATTTTTTTTGTTTAATTATATAAAATAGAAATCTGAATTTGTTTAAAATTACAACTTACAACATGGTTAATTATTTTGTAATTTTGAAAAATAAAAAATATAATTTTTTGAAATGAGTATACAATAAGATAAGAAAATATACATTCCATACATTTTGATATATTCATAAAATATAATGTTTTTAAAATTTATAAAAAAAATAAATAATTATAATTAAAAAATTTAACGATCATCCAAATTAAAAATTTAATTTCTGGCGCGTTTTCTTTCCCGCCTTAGTGTATTCGAATGAATGTTGAGTAGTTGAAAAAAAGGAAAAACCATTTTGCCGTGTTTTCTTCCCCGCCTTAGTGTATTCTAATGAATGTTGAGTAGTTGAAAAAAGAAGAAAGATCATTATGTAGCATTTTCTTCCCCGCCTTAGTGTATTCGAATATAATTTTTTGAAATGATATGCAATAAGATAAGAAAATATACATTCCATACATTTTGATATATTCATAAAATATAATGTTTTTAAAATTTATAAAAAAATAAATAATTATAATTAAAAAATTTAACGATCATCCAAATTAAAAATTTAATTTCTGCCGCGTTTTCTTTCCCGCCTTAGTGTATTCGAATGAATGTTGAGTAGTTGAAAAAAAAGGAAAGACCATTTTGCCGTGTTTTCTTCCCCGCCTTAGTGTATTCGAATGAATGTTGAGTAGTTGAAAAAAGAGGAAAGACCATTATGTAGCATTTTCTTCCCTGCCTTAGTGTATTCGAATGAATATTGAGTAGTTGAAAAAAATGGAAAGGAAATACTTTCCCCGCCTTAGTGTATTCAAATGAATGTTGAGTAGTTGAAAAAAAAGGGAAAGACCATGGGCACAGTACAATCTGATCTGTGGCTATATGGAAATAGGTACAGGTCGTTGGATCAATCTTTAGGGTTTCTAGATCGATGACCATTCTTAGAATTGATTTGCAAATTTGTTTTATATTTTCACATGAAATGTATGTTGAGTAGTTGAAAAAATAGGAAAGACCATGGGCACAATACAATCTGATCTGTGGCTATATGGAAACAGGTACAGGTGGTTGGATCAATTTTTAGGGTTTCTAGATCGATGGCCATTCTTAGAATTGATTTGCAAATTTGTTTTATTTTTCACATGAAATGTTGCAGTAATTCGCTGGCATTTATTGTTTCATGGTTGAATTTGGATGTGTTGAGAAATAAAATTGAGGAGGATCTCTTCAATGGCTTGCTCATAAAACATGGATCTATTTTCGCTGGGCAAATTTGGACTACGATGGAAGGATCAAAAGCCTTGGTCTTCTTTCAAGAGCCCAAGAAAATACTTGCACAGGTACCCTTTCTCTCCTTTTATTTCTTCCTCGATTTCAATTGCTTAAAACAATCTACCAACTTTTTCACCTGAAATTAGGTTATTTGAGTTTTGTTTTTTAAGAATTTAGTTTTAAATGGGCTAGCCCCACAATTGCTATATTGGCAATGAAATTTATATTAAATATACGCTGAACTCTTATAGTAGTTTGGTAGTATACCACACCAGAAATTACAAAAATAGTAGTTTGGTAGTATACCAGTGGAAAAAACAACAACATAATTTCTCAGGGTAACTCCCTGCCCTTCCTCATTTCAATGCAACACAATGCAACACGAAAATATTTTCTTTCTCTCTTTCCATTTCATGGCAGTTCTTAATCAGAAATCTCAATTTCAAGCTCTACTACCAGAAACGGAACGGAAGCCTTCGTTTCTGAAAAAAAAACGTATAAAAAATGGAATGGTACGAAAAAAAGGGCTCTGTTACCAGAAACAGAACAGAAGTCTTCGTTTCTAAAAAAATCCGTATAGTTTTATATTGTAGTTTTCATTTTTTAATGCAAGAAACTCGGTTTGTGATTTATAGGGTAGATTTCGTTTTTTAATCCAAGAAGCTCGGTTTTCCAAAAATGGTTCGTTTCTTGAAACTGAACTCGGTTTTCCAAAATGGTTCCTTTCTTGAAACTGTTTTATGGAAAATGTTAATCTGGTTCATTTGCAATATGGATCTCTTCCCGATTGGATGTCAACATGAATCATAGAAAGCATTATTTTCTGGATATATTTTGAAGGCATTTTCATAGTCTATGGTTAGAAGTCAACCATATATAGCTTAAGTGCTAATGGAACATGTTTGTTGCAAATAGGTTGGGTGTTCTCCCTAGTGACAACACCTTGCAATAGTGCTTAATATATCTTTAACAACATTGACTATTTAGGGATTTTATTAGTTAAAGTTATATTATTTTTTTAATTGTAGCCATTGATGTGTAGCAGTGTATAGTTAAGTTTTTACAAAAAAAGAAAATTATTAGTTTTTGTGTTGCTTTTATTTAAAAGTGGATTTAGTGATTGTATGTAATATTTAAAATGTGTAAATTTTTATATAAAATTATAAATTTAAATGTATAAGGTTTTTTATATATATTTTTATAAATTAGTAGTTAAATAATTTAGTTAATTTTTCTAGTTAATTAATTATTTTATATAAACATTGGGACACAATCTTTTTTCTTTTACCATTGGTCTGGTTTATAACCTCTCAAATGATTGGAAAAGCATTTTGATAAAACCATCCTATAGAAACTTTTATCAACTATTAGACTATCTATAATATTAAATATCATCAACCAAAGACATTAATTTAATAGTTTTATCCCATAAATACTTTTTTCATAGGTGATAAGAGATATTATGTTACGTAATTTGCAATAATAAAGCTTAAGAGAAACAAGCTATTGATTAATATGTCTATAATACAAACATAATTTCAACTATGATAAATATGGAAAGTTTCATAATTACATAGAAATAGTGATAGAAATAATTGTAAATTTATAAAAGTAAACAAGTCTCAAAAATCAAAATACAAAATAGAAATCCATCATTTAATAAATTTAAAATGCAAAACAAATAGGAGTACTACTACAAGAAAATACTCCTTTTCATTTATAAATAACCAGGGTAGATCTATCTCTCTCGAGCATCAAAAGAGATCAAATCTCTCTCTCTCTCTCTCCACAAACCTCTTTATGTGAAGAGATTTGATCCTCTCAATGCTTGATCCACAGTTAAAATGGATCTAGGTTGCTTTAGTTATTAGCCTTTGAATAGGCTACATTGCAGAAAAATACCATGGACAAAAACCATGGGTTAGGAGTACCATGGGAAAAAACCATGGGCAAGAAAAAACTATGCACTGGAGAATTTTATGTTTTTTAATTTTTTATTTGATTTGATTTGGTTTTATTTTGACCGAGTTAAAATGTCAAATATTATAACATATTCCCCAGGTGGAAAGGGTCTCTTGGCACAAAATTCTAACAAGAGGGGCCTAGAATAAAATACCTAGATTATGACATTTCTTTTCAAGACTTCAAGGCCTCTCTCACTTGTTTTAATTTATGAAAGAAAATTGATGAGAAAAAACTAATAAATTAAATAAATATTAAATACAAAACCATGGAATCTAACAAAACCATGTGCAAAAACTAGTAAATTAAATGAATATAAAGTACAAAACCATAGAATATAACAAAACTATTGGCCATAACATTTTTTCAAAAGTTATTTTAACATAAACAAATCTAGGACTAAAAAGGAATGGTTTGGTAAGTTCTAACCATGGGTGATAACATTTTTTTTTTAAGTTATTTTAACATAATCATTTTTAACAACTAAAAATGAATGGTTTGTTATGTTATAACCACAAGTGATATCTATATATAATATTTAACTAAGTAGAAATTAAAAAAATCACAATTTAATAATTTATTTCACTTGTTTATATTGATCAACCACACTTGTTAATTGGAAACAATGACTCACATAACAAATTTTAATGGATCCAACAGAGTAAAATGAAAATTAATAAAAAATAACTAATATCAAGAAAGAATATCTAAATTTAACTATTAAAATTTAACATAAAAATAAATTTACTATACAAAACCATTTATATGATGCATTAAAATAATTAATATAGAACATGAATACATATAATAATCATTTAATCAATGCAAATACAAATATGAGATAGCCATTATACACTTGAACAATAATTATGGTAAATAATATATACTAGCCTAGATCCATCTTAATTTTGGATATACCAACACCCTAAAGGGATCAAATCTCTTTTATAAATTAGTAATGTGTATAAATATTTTATATATATTTTTATAAATCAGTAGTTAAATAATTTAGTTAATTTTTTTTCTCACAAACTAGCAATATAATATCTAGTTCAACTATACGTTTAAAATATATTATTTTTATTATTATAAAGATTATTTTTCTATTATAATGGATTAAAGATAAATTTTTGAAAGTTTTCTCTTTAGATTTTGTCTTCAAACACATATTGTAGTACTTATGGCTCTACAAGTGGCAATAGTTTGAGACAACCCTCTATTTTTTGCTTTATTTCCAATGGAGATCAACTCAATATCCACCATCTTTGAGACAATAATCTATTTTTTGCTCTATATCGAATGGAGATCAACTCAATCTCCACCATCTTGTTACCCAACTATGAAAACAATAACCCAACAACTATGTGGAAAATGATACAATAGATCCAAAATTTGAGGTCCACTCATGTCACATCCAAGAATATATACAATGTATGTGGGATCATGTACTCATCCGGAAAATGCAAAGGCTAAATCAAACTTGAATTCGGTGCCAAGTGTTTCTTCACTATTGTATTTTCCAGCCTAGAGGATCAAACATGGGTATTCAAGAATGGCTTATATGAGAAATGGAAGCTTTGCTGATCACTATAAGTATTAAGGAATGGACAATGTGAGGAGCTAAAGCCTATGAGCAACTACCTATGAACCATAGTATTCGAGAATGTTAATGATGAATGCTTGGTTTTATGTTTCATATTTTTCTTGTTTTTTCTCTCTCCTCGTTTCTTGAATGTGAAACAAATGCTTGATTGTATGTTTCATATTTGTCTTATTTTTCTCTCTCATAGTTTCTTGAATGTGAAATATCCAAACTTCGTTTCTTGTCTCGTTGTCGTTTCTCGTTTCATTTCCCCTTTCTGGTTTCTAGTAACAAAGATTTCAAGCCCTTCCTTCTAGCTTTGGTTGAGTTTCTGCATTGCTCTCAACTCCAAAAGCTGGTGATAGAAGGGATGGGTAAAAAGCTTGGTATCCGAGATAGAGTTAAAGAGGAAGAAACATTGAGTCAAACACTACAAGATTCATCTCATGGGGTAAAAGGATCACAACAAGGCCACGGTAAGCCCCCATTAGAGAACAAAGATGCTACCACATGCAGTGGTAACAATCAAAGTATGGTGCAGCGCTGTATATTAAGGTCCACCAATGACATCATATTAGAAAAAATCTAAGCATGAAAATAGATTGAAACAAAACCAAAAGGGAAACCCTCACTAACTCGTCAGGCCCTTACTCAATAATCGGGCAACATTTGAGTATGAAAAATTAGGGATCCCTTCTTCAAAGTCCCTCTTTTCTTTTATAGATTTCTTCATATTGATGGATGGCTTCGACCCTCCTCGAATGGCCATTGGATGAGTGCTGGGAAATTGCATTCATTAAACTTCTTGGCAACTGTTTGATTTTTTTTTTTTAACTTTTATACAAAACTTTGACTTTCACATTTTGTAATTTGGTGCATATCCTTTCTGCTCATGCCACATTTGTTTAAGTAAACTACATATTTATTTTCTTTTCATTACGTTTCTCAACTATGGTCGTGGATTTATCCTCGACAAGTAATGAAAATAATATATGTTCCAGGGAATTGAACATATGCTTTTTCATCACTTGTATTGATATACTTTGACAGCACAGGCACGGAAACCCAAACTCATCGCTTCATTGCACTATGACCGATAGAGACTTTCCTAGTTGTTGAGCACAACACATAACCCATATCATTCGAAGGTATACTGGTGATCCGGATTTAAACAGGAACGCAATAAATTACAGAGATAACCATAAATACAGATATGTAGCGGAAATAATACTTCATTTCATTACTGTAAAATACTGAATATTCTTACAAACAGAAATGGAAAGAAACCAGCTATGGCGATGGTAGCTTATCTCTGAGGAGAGATGTGGTGGCTACATGCCTCTGAACTGTCTTACAATGAGGCTCGAAGGCATATTTATTGTTGAGAAACAATGGAAAACCCTTAACATCCCAAAACCTAACCCTAGAAGATGAAACGCCAAATTGTGGGCCCCGTTTGGGTAAATTGGTACATCAATTTCCCAGGGTCGTAAATTTGGCATACGATCTCCGTTTGACGTGTACAATAGCTCGTTAGAAATATCTATCCGAGCACTACAACTTTGGGTAGCACCCAGATTTCCAAAAAAACGTCGTTTAGGGCCTCAAAACGGCTCCGGAAGTTCAGGACCCGAAAAACTGCTAAAAATAGTAAACTGTGCTACAATTTAGGAAACTAAAAAAGCTGAAAGAGACAATTGTGGGGGTACAAATGGGATAGGTGGGTGGCCACCAACATCCACCTGGATCATTCCTCCCCCCTTAGGAAGCAATGGTCCCCATTGCGTTGAGTTCCTCCATCTGCTGAACTTGATCCCTGGTGAGCTGTTTTGCAATCTCAGATGTGTCCAGTAATGGTGGGAAGCTTGGTTGACGATGGTCCACATTGAACACTCGGTGCAAGCGAAGGAATGGAGGAATGCTGTGCTTCAAAGCATTGTTTCCCGTAGCCTTGGTACTGGTGTAAGGACCATGTCAGAGTGGTCGGAACTTCTGATGGGCTCTTGTAAGGCGTTCTTTCTGCAGATGCAACCAGACTTTGTTGCCCACCTGAATCTTGTGTGGTACCCTTGTGGGTGAGGAGAAGTTGTTCCTGTGTTCAGTCATGACCGTATCCCTTTGCTGCTGCTACTGCGTGGAGGAACCCTTTGCGGGGGTCATGGATGTAGCAACGATCTTCCCCTTACTTTGGGAGTGAACCAAAAAATGAATTTCCTAGTCTGGGAGATGAGCTTGCTGCCTTTCTTAGTAGAGATCAAAGAGGTGGCGGTAGGTGGGGCTACCTCTGGTATCCTCTATAATGAATTATCCAAAGAAATAATGATAGCGCGAGGCCTTGACTCATACACAGCATGTCGCCTCCACAAGTATGGCTGGCCTAATAGTACATCACAAACATACATAGGTGTAACATCACACAATACCTTGTCTGTGAAAGGCTTGATGCTGTAGGGAAGGCGGAACTGCTGGCGAACTTTGAGATCTCGTCCTTCATGAAGCCACCCGATACTGTACGGCTGCGGGTGTGGTGTAGTCGGTAGGCCCAACCGCTTCACGACCTCTGCTGAAACGAGGTTCTTTTGGCTGCCACTATCGATAATGAATTGTAGCGGCGAACCCTTCACCCACATCTGTGAGTGGAAAAGACGTTCCCCCTCCTGTGGATCTTCGGGTTCATTCTTCTGGATCTTGGCGGTGGCAACAATGGCGCTGGGATCCGCATCAATGATCTGCTTCCCTTTGCCATTCTCCTTGTCAGGTTTTGGCTCTGGGTCAGAACATGCATCTGATTCGGAAGCCTTCAACTCGGCCACCAGCGACTGCTTGGTCCAACACTCACTTGTGTTATGAGTGGGACTCTTGTGGAACTCACACCACTTTCTTGTGTCCTTCTTCAGCTTCGTGGTGTTGTTCTTTTCTTGCGGCTTCGACGAGTTGTCTTGGGTCACCCCACCTTGGCTTTGTCCTTTGGTCTTCGTATTTGCAGATCGAAAGTCTCGCTTCTTCTGTTTGAAAATTTTCTCAATTTTGACAGTGTATCAGTACGCCGTGCCAAGCGAGGAGATGTTCAAGAAATCCATCTCTTACTGGATGTATTTGTGTAGGCAGCCGCGGCATTTGAGTACCAAATGCAAATCAGAATATTTGATACCCAACTGTGTGCGAAGGGTATGAAAAATGTTTGTGAACTCCAGCACATCTTGGTCTCGTCCCTGCTGCAGCTTGGTCCACTTTATGTATTTGTCTTCATAGCTTTTGACAGGGTAGTACTGCTCCTTGACAGCATCCCGGAATGAATCCCAAGTGGGTGCAGCTGAAAATAGTGAGCTGGTCTTTTCATCCTTCTGCTCGCAGTAGGTTTCCCACCAATCCTTGACGTGGGGGGCTGCTTTGAGAAGAGCGAAAACAATCGTTTCCCGACTCGAAAATTCATGAACAGAAAAATATCCTTCTAGCAGATTTAACCATTTATCTAGGGCATCCGCATCTATTGACCCTCAAAGATGGGGATTTCAAAATTAACTTGTACCTTAAATGGTGTGGCATTTCCAGAGTAGTTGTTGGAAGCCGATGCGTCGCCTCTGGGTAGCCGCTGAAGGATTTGCGTAAAGCTATCCATCATCGCGTTCCTTTGCCGCTCGAGGGCTTCTTCGTGCAAGATTTTCATAGGATCTCCTGCCCCCTCGTCTTTCTTTTCATCTGCCATGGGAGGCCGTCGGGGTTTGCGGGGCTGGTCTTGCAAAGGTTCGACCAGTTCAAGCCCTAACTCCTTATATCTCGACCTCGTTGGGGACATGCAAAGAAAAACAGAGAAAAAGCAGACTGCTCCGATACCACTAATCCGGATTTAAACAGGAACACAATAAATTACAGAGATAACCATAAATACAGATATGCAGCGGAAATAATACTTCATTTCATTACTGTAAAATATTGAATATTCTTACAAACAAAAATGGAAAGAAACCAGCTAGGGCGATGGTAGCTTATCTCTGAGGAGAGATGTGGCGGCTACATGCCTCTGGAATGTCTTACAATGAGGCTCGAAGGCCTATTTATTGTTGAGAAACAATGGAAAACCCTTAACATCCCAAAACCTAACCCTAGAAGATGAAATGCCAAATTGTGGGCCCCGTTTGGGTAAATTGGTACATCAATTTCCTGGGGTCGTAACTTTGGCATACGATCTTCGTTTGACGCGTACAATAGCTCGTTAGAAAGATCTATCTGAGCACTACAACTTTGGGAAGAGAAACATGGGTCCATGGACCATTTTGCCCCCAGACTTCCCAAAAAATTTCGTTTAGGGCCTCAAAACTGCTCCGGAAGTTCAGGACCCGAAAAACTGCTAAAAATAGTAAATTGTGCTACAATTTAGGAAACTAAAAAAGCTGAAAGAGACAATTGTGGGGGTCCAAATGGGATAGGTGGGTGGCCGTCAACATCCACCCGGATCAACTGGTGTTATTATTTCACCTTGAGATGGATATATATTTGTTTTATTGCAACAGGGAAACAATCGCTACATTACGATACATCAACTATACTCAAAGGCAAAAACTATTTTTCCTGTACAACCACATTGAGAGTAATAAGTATATTCCCATGTGTCATCATAGCAATAGATTCCATTTTGCTAATTCATTGTGTTACTCAATCTAGTGGCCGCCATTATTGTGCATGTTTCTCTTGTCACTTTTTGCCTCCATGAAAGCTGATAAGAAAATGCTAAGACAATGCTAAATGTCAAATTTTAGCAGACATTCTAAAAACCTTTTTGATGCATTTTCTAACATGGTCCACAATCTGCTTTGATTGTACTACGATGTATCTCTTCCAAAACTTGATTGTCTTTCATAGATGGACAACTAATTTGATAAATGACATCTTTAAATCTATCTTAGACTCGAACGTTATTGGATGTTCTTGAAGGTGGGCTAGGTGTTCACCCAAAACGTCCAAACATATCAATAAAAACACAGTGTAACATAAATATTCATCCTCATCCAATTATTAAATGCGGAAGTATTCCTCTAAAAGCATGGATTTCCCATACACTAGGGCTATTACTTATATAACCCCTGGTTTTATTTTCCCTTGCATGTTCGGTGATTCAGCTGGAATATGTCAAAATATAGAGTTCCTTGATGTCTTCACTCCAACTTCTTGGATGCCATCTCAAATAAAGGCTCAAAGGATATTCCAAATATTATCTTTAGAGGTGGACATTTCAACCCGAAAGGCCGATTATCCATGCCACCAATCACACTCTTCTATGCATGTGTACATTACCAAGAAATTTATCATCAATAAACATTGTTGCAAGAAAATAATTGTTCAAATAAATTTCTGAGAATTTTTGGATATCTAAAGGGATTTCCTTATAAAGCTCAAGTTCAGCAAAGCATCCAACATATTGATCATGAAACAGTGGATCCTCACACTGATATATTCACCATGGTACTGAGACAAACATATACAAATTGTAAACTCCCTTATGTAGATGAGAAAGTGGTGTTGAAAACTCTCCACGTTAGAATTGAAATTCTTACCATATTCAAATGGTGTCCTTCCTCAATGTAATTCTTCAATAATATGGCCACTTTCCCACCTGTGTCGCTTCTCCCAATCCTCATGCTTAATTGGCACACTACACCTACGCATTTCATTCAACAATGTGTATGTCTTGTGACTTTATATCCACTGTAGTAGGCCTTCATTCCTCTTCTATTACAAATCAGGCTTCTCAGGGTAGGGGAAATCACAACTCCCTGCCCTCCCTCATTTCAATGCAACACGAAAATATTTTCTTGCTCTCTTTCCATTTCACGGTAGTTCTTCAACCAGAAGTCTCAATTTCAAGCCCTTCCTTCCAACTTTGGTTGAATATTTTCATTTCTATCAACTCCAAAAGTAGGTGATAGAAAGGATGGGTAGAAGGCTTGGTACCCAAGCTAGAGTTAAAGAGGAAAAAACATTGAGTCAGACACTAGAAGATTCCTCTTGTGGGGTAAAAGGATCACAACAAGGCCACAATAAGCCCCCGAGAGAGAAAAAATATGCTACTGCATGCAGTGGTAACAATAAGAGTATGGTCCAACACTATATATTAAGGTACCATTATCATCCCCTCAAGACTTTGATTGCTGAGGAGAGAGAAAATATTTTAAAAGCGGAATCTAGCAAATTTGAGGCTATAATTAGCAAAGTGGAAAGCTTGCACAATTTTATTTAGAGACCTCATGAGCAAGTTACAGATGTTGATACACTCTTTGATCTCACATCCACACTCCTCGCTACTGTTAACAAATTACAAAACAATGATGGTGATACTCCAGTTGATTTTATTAGTAGTGATATTCTAAGAAACTATAGTGACCAAGCATATGGAAGCAGGTCTTTGGAAGGAAATGACGATCAAACTCAAATATCATGGAGAAATATTGGGCTTTTAGCTGCTTCTGTTTTCCAACATGTGGCAAGAATTTGCACTATGCTTGGACCAATGGATAATGAACCCAAGCAAAGGAAAGCTATAGTACAGAGAAAACAAATTAAGCCGACAGAAAGCACTCGACCTGAAGCAGTGAAAGAGTCCCTGGAAGATGAAAAATCAGAAATAGACAAGAATATGGCAAGCATATTTAACATTTTGTGAAAATAGAAGCAATCCAGATTAGAGAATTTGGTTCTAAATAGAATATCATTTTCCCAGATAGTAGAAAACATCTTTGCATTATCATTTCTAGTAAAGGATGGTAGAGTTGAAATAAATGTCAATGAAAATGGAAAACATTTTGTTGTCCCCAAAAATGCTCCCAGAGCTACGGAAATGGCATCTGGAGAACTTCTTACAACCAATTTGTTTTTCGGTTTGATTTTAAAGATTGGAAGTTGATGATGGAAGATGTTGAAAGTGGTGAGGAGTTGATGCCTCACAAAACCAATCCACTTATGATTCCTTGTTCTGAGAAGGATGTAGAGACTCCTATCAGAGAGATTTCAAGAAACAGGGGCAGAGTGATACCTGCAACTCTTGAGGTGAAGGAGGATGAATGTAGAAGTGTTGATGGTGGTGGAGGTCTTCAAAGATCAACATCAAAAAAGTGAAATAAGTGTCTCCTATGATTTTTGCTGCTTTTTTGGGTGCTTTTTGTTGGAAACTATCTCTGTTTCTATCAGTGCACTGTAATTCATACAGGAAGCTAATCTTTAATTTAAGCAATCTGGTATATAAACAATGCTATCTTGTTCTCATAATTAGTTATAATTAAGTTTACTAGTAGTGAAAACCCCCGGTCATGTAGTACACCCCTTTAGGCATGGTTCCAAGGCCTGGGCAGAAGACTGGCATCACGTAAAAGGAAATTGTTAATGTAAGATGTCAAGTTTGATCTGTTAAACCATGATTAGTCTCCTTGTGACAATATGTTGTAATTTTATGTTTGAAAAGTATTTTGAGATACCAAACAAGAATAAAGTTTCTGATTTTGTAGTTGGTTTAATTTGAGAATACATAGAGATGATAGTAGGGTAAGGCCAGGCGAAAATAGAGGTAAATACAAAGGTTCAAAATACTAGCTAGCAACCCTTACCATACCCAAACCCTTTTACTGGCACTATAGGGATAGAGAGATCCACCCAGAGTCATGTGGAGAATAAGTAGGGATATGCATGCTCTGGATTAACTAATTGCTTGAGCCTAACTCAAGCAAGCACAACTAGTAGATGGCAAGATATTGAGAATATATATCTATTAAGTATGTGTATATGAAATTCATTATGTCCCCTTTTGATTTTCAAGGTGGGAGGAATGCAATGGAGAAAGGGAGATCGTATTTGTCCTCTATATCCCACCTATCAGGACACTAGGATAAGTCCCAATAATAAGAGTTGGGTTTGCTCATAAGTATATGATTGTAAAAGGCCATCATGAACTTTATTAAGCTAAGTCATCCTTTAGTTGAGTTTCATCCTTTAGTTGAAGCTTCAAGCAAGATACTTGGCCTCTTTTCAACCCTTCAGTCTTCCTGGAATAGCTACAGAACAACCCTATTTAACCCACATTGAATGCCTCTTCTTGCTGTGATCTTAAACTTCAAACTTCGGCCCTTCTCCTACAAGAGCACCTAGGAACAACACTCAAAACAACCTCTCTTTCACACGTTGTACCTACAATAAAACATAAGAGTTACACATTGCTTCTAGGGCTTATTTCTTGCTGTCTTATGGATCCTTCTTGCAGTGGCTAGGGCCTCTTTGAGTGTTGCTTTAGACCTTCCTTGACTGCGCTATATGCTTCTTCTTGATGGCTGATAAGGGCCTCCCTCTTGCTACTGATTAAGGCCTCATTTGTTGTGGATAAGAGCCTTCCTTTTGTTGCGTATCTAGCGTCTTTTTACTGCGTCTTTATGCCTCCCTTGATTGCATCTTAGGCCTCTCTCTAGACTGTGTCTTAGGCCTTTCTCTTGTTGTGGCTAAGCCTCCTTTTGACTGTAGTTAGGGCTACCTTTTATTGTAGCTAGGGCTTCCTTTTCGACTGTGGTTAGAACTCCTTCAATGCTGCATCTAGGTCTCCCTTCATGACTACAGTTAGGGCTCCTTTTTTACTGCAACTAGGTTTCACACTATTGCAGCCTGCTAGCCTCGCACTGCCCAGGGACTCCTGCACTATAGCACTCTCTGTTGCTTCATCTGCATCCGTCTCTACCCACATCCGCTATTCCTACTACTCTCTCTTCGCGGCTCCTATAGCAAGGTATAATCCAAGAGGTTAGGTACCTTAAGTATCTGCCCCTCATCGCTTGTAGTCATCATGAATACAACTCGATGTCTCCCCACCTCTTCTCTAGATGTATATGAGCACTCCCTGTATTCCCTAGCATGCCCTGGGACAATACGACATGAGCACTAGTGCATTAACTATGCTAAAAGGTCACTGTCTTGTTAATTTGACCATGAATATCTCTTCTACAAAGCAATATTACTTAGCTTTGTTTATGTTAGTGGTTTGATATGAACATTTCTACAGTCTCTTCACTAAATTTATTAAAGTTTTTACATTCATGGTTTTTGACAAAAAAGGGCTAACATTTTACCCTAGCTAAGTAAGGATTCTTTAAATAACCTTCTAGCTTGGTTCCTTTTTGTTCCATCTAATCTTGGAAAAGTGTCATGAATTTACATTGAACAATGTAAGAATCTAGTCTTCTCCAGAAACAATCAAGCCAACTCTTTCATTTTGCAAATTACCTACCAGTTCTGGACATATTATTTGAAATTTCTATGTTGAAGGTGTTGGATTAGGTAAGTGATACAGAATCCACACCTACAGTTCTATTGTTCACCTATTAGACCAGTGAAAATTATAGGCAAAATTGCAAGGGTTGGACATGAATGTTCCAGCCATACTCTTATTGGCCTGCAATACATATATTCATAACACATACCTACAATACTATTGTTCACCTACTCTGCTGCATATTGTAGGCAAACTGTTAATGTTGGACTTCGTTGTCTCAAGTTCACACACCAATGCTAAAGATGCAACGTATTGTGTGCATCCTTAGATATGTTTGACATTGCAAGCTAATTGTTTAAATAAATGCATGTATAAAACTTCTATATTAACAAAATAACCATCAATATTTTTTTCTATCATTTTGGGCTGAATTCACAATAGTATGCTAAAAAGTGTCATTTCAATGTCTGGAAATTAGGATATATAAATGTGAGATATATACTCTACATCTTTGGGTTATCTCCTTTTCAAATCTGATTTTTTTTAGGCTACATGTTAATTGTTTGAACTTTGAACTTTGAATAAATTCCTGAATGGACTTCGTAAATACTCGAATGAATGGACTTCATAAGGCAATGGTACCATAAATTGTGTTATTTCAAAGATTTGACTTCCATATTTTCACAAAATACAATGTCCTCAATAAATACTTATATGTATATATACTTATGTTTAGGATTATATATGTGTTGGAGCGGTTCCTTTATGTTTTACTATAATCCTGATGTTGACAAGCTTTAGCTGACTTTTTTCATCAATTGTTCATTGAATATGCAAAAGATTTCATTGTCAAAATGTGGCAAAAAATTACATTTCTCTTAATTTATTTTTTTATTATTCATGACAAGATAATAATGTTGCAGGAATGAGGTATCCTACAGTCTGTTTCAATTTTTGGATACTTTTTTTTCCTCCCATTTTTTTACAAGGATGTAGATTTGATTTTCATGTTGATGGTTTTTGCATGTATCTTATCTAGCCCCAAATGCTAGTAATGGAGTGGATCTTGAGAAGTAGTTGTGGAAATAAACTATCAGAGGTTAATGTTACAATACCACTTCCACCTAGTATCAAAAAAGGTTTAATGGTAAGTGACATAAAGAAGAGTTATTTAACAACAGGGATGAAAGAGAAACCTCATGTCTTAGTTCTAAGTAATTTATTTTCGTTTATTAGCTCTAAGTCATTTGTTTTTGAGCTTTATCAGATCAATTATTTCACTAATCCAATATGCATGGATTGTATTTCTCACCCGATGTTAGTTACTTGACATGGTTGATATAACATTCAATTCTAGGCCACTTTTATTTTAAGCCAGAGATTTTATTGATTAAAAGGATGATCATCTTTTGATTGGTTTACTTGGAGCTTGATTTATTTATTTTTCTAAATTCCACGTGGATGTTATTTTTTCAGGGTGATCTCTTTGCACCAGTAAGGTCAGATGAGTCCTAGAACATAGGTATACAACAAGAACATCTTTAACCTTTGTTGTGTATCTGTTATTCTTTATATCATTGATGGATGGTTATTGATTATGTAAAATAAAGGATGGGAAGGTCCTGCCAATTCTCTTGACAAAACAAAATAAAATGGAGTGCTAGAATTGTGTTTTAAAGGGTGAGCCAGAAATCAGTACTTGAAAGGTAGAACTTGAGAATGCCAAGTTATCTGATCTAGATCTAGAGATACAACAAATCGTGGAAAAAAAATGATGGTATTGATGAGTATTCCCAAAAAATAAGCTCTAATTGTTAGATCACTGCCCAAATTTCAGTTATCTGCAATGGAAATAGTGACTAGCTTTATTTGTATGAATAATGACTTTGGCCGTTGTCCTATTCATTTCCTATGAATGATTTTGATTTTCAAACTCCAACTAGTTTGTAGTTAAATTAAGTAAAGCTTTGATGACAAACTTATAGTTTTCAAATCTCTTTTCTAAATCTATTTTCTTGAGCAAATTTGTCTTTTTACTTTAGGTACTATAGATTGCTACTGTGTGACATATGCTATGATATAATTGCGTGGATAAATAGACAGAAGTGTTGTACAACACAGTGTTTTTAAATCTAAAGAAACATATATTTCCAAATACAAAGTTTATTAATTAATAACATATTTTAGACTTCTTTGCTAAGTTATGATTATATTTTGGTAGGGGATTTTGTGTACACTGATATTGTGTTGTCTCTTTGGTTTTTGTCAGGTAACAATGGTTAATAAGGAATGTGTTCTTGAGCAGCATGCATACATCTTATTCTACTATCAACAGGAAACTCCATGGTTTTCAGGCTTGGCAACAAAAATGCAGATGTTAGTGGGATATCCAAAGTCCGTGTTGGATGAATTTAATACTAGTGATAATTTTGATTCCTTATTAGATAAAGAATGCCATGAGTCAAATTCAAATAAACAGAAGCAGCTCAAGAATGAAGGTGAAGCTATTGCTTTTTGTCCAAGTCAATTCCTTTTATTTGTTGGTTACTGTCATGTTTTGAGTGTGGACTTCTGAAATTCCAAATTGCATGTTGGTTTATGTAATGCTGGGGATATATATATATATATATATATATAAAATTTATTTTTATCATATGTCATTCATGGTTTCCGGAAACCCGTGTTACATTTGCACATAAGTTTAGATATCATTCAGATATCTAAACACCAAACAACAACAACATTGATATTTTTCTTTCACTCAACCTATAACATATTGCATCTGCCTTTGTCAATGTTCTTCTTCCATATGTTATCAACTTATACCATTTCCTCTACAATATTTGGTGCATTTTCTAGTTATAGGTCATTTATAGATTATAAATGTCTTCAGACTTTCACTTCTAATTGATTATTCAACTGAACATATTGATTCTCTTATACATAATTATTTTTCCCTCCACCCACTTTTCATAACTTCCATAACCATTAGGTAGGGACCTACATCATTGATTTTGCTTTGCTTGTTTACTAAAATATTGTCGAGACGTTAATTTAATGAAAGTTGTATAATTTACAATTTATGAAGTTTCAAGGTCTAATTTTAAAAGTCTAATTCTTTAAAGGGTGCTAGCTCAATGGAAGAGCACCTGCTTTACAAGCAGGAGGTTGGTGGTTCGATTCCATCGTGCCCTGACATGATCCATATGGAATGAGCTTTTGACCATCACCAATGAGCTTTGGTGACATTTTTCAATCGTCACCAAAATACGAAATGGTGACGGTCAATGAACACCACCATATATATGCATCAATAGTGACGAACCTCAAAGATCTGTAACCATAAATCATTGTTGTTGATATGAAATGGTGACGGTCGATGTTCATCATTATAGTCATTATTCGTGACGGACCTTGAATGTCACCACAACACCTATACTTATCGCAATGCAACTTTTGGTGAGGGTCAACGAATGTCACCATATATATGCACCAATAGTGATGGCCATGAAAGATCCATCACAATAAATAGTTTTTGTTCATGTGAAATGATGACGGTCTCTATCCGTCATTATAATAAATATTCGTGACAGACCTTTAATGTTACCATAACACCTATACTTTTGGTGACGCCACCTTTGGTGACGTTCAGTTTTTTGTGACGGAGGCTATGGTCTGTCACCATTGCTCATATGAAATGGTGATGGTTGCTATCTGTCATTATAAATCAATAGTGGTGACGGAATTTGAATGTCACTACAACACCTATACTTTTGGCGATGCCACCTTTGGTGACGTTCAGTTTTTGGTGACGGAGACTATGGTCCGTCAGCATTGCTCATATGAAATGGTGACGGTCACTATCTGTCATTATAAATAATTATTGGTGACAGACTTTGAATGTCACTACAACACCTATACTTTTGGCGACGCCACTTTTAGTGACGTTCAGTGTTTGGTGACGAAGGCTCTTTTGACCGTCACCAATGAGCTTATGGTGACATTTTTCACCCCTCGCCAATGTCCTTTCTTCTTGTAGTGAATGAAAGTTTGAAGCTCTCTCATTATTCTCCCTCTCTCTCACTCTCTTGGTCACTTAGAGTTTTCTTGGAGCACTCTAGTTTGGAGAAAGGAAAGGGAAATCAAGGAAAGGAAAGCAGGATCAAGCAACTTCAGCATGAATACTTACAGGTAACCTTTTGCATGTTTGATTTCTAGCTGGTTTGGACATGCATGGATTTGCATGTGGTGTATGGTTCTCTTGCTGTCAGTGGCATGGTATTTCCCAGTTATGACAATGGATTTTAGCATAGTATTTTTCCAAATGCCATGGTATGTTGGGATGTTTATTTCGATTTGAGATTTGGAATTGCCGGATGGATTTTGAAATCCGGGATGAAGGTGGTCTCAAGGTTCATTCCCAAAGGCCTACGAATCCCTTGACTGGTTTTAGAAAGATAAACGGTAAATCCTGAGGGAGCGGTCTCGGTTTAGGGCCTAGTGACTTGGGTTTGGATTACGGTAAAGCCTGAGATACAAGGAGATGAAAAATTCCTCAAGGATAGTGATGTATTTCAGATGGAATTCCAAGTTCTATTTGATTGTGATTGGAGCACTGTTTTGGTGTGATCACGGTTGGATGAGGGTGGAGATGGTTTAACTTATGGATTCCCTTAGTTTTTCTTGGATTGGTTTTTATATGAGATCCCACATTCGTGCTTGGAATATGGCACAGGGGTGACTAGCTAAAAGAGAGATTTTGTTCAGCCATGTCTATGGTCGAGTGGTACGTGGAAGTCTCGAACCTAGTTGGATTTGCCTATGATTAATAAAAGCTAAGTTAGATTACTTTTGCACTGATTTATATATGGATTTAATGGTTGTCCTATCACTTCTATTTACATGGTTTAATGCTAGTTATAAGCATGGTTATGTGACTAGTATATGTCATGTTTATTTCATGTATTTACTTGTAACCGTTAAATGGATGGATGAAACACATAATTAATGATATAGTAGCTAAATGGAGAAGGAGGTGATCCTTTTGATGATGTTTCATAAGTTGTTTCAGTCATTTATGCTATGTCTTGTATCCTAGACCTGTAGATTGCATTGATGCCAAGTGTTTAACCGAATTTTAGTCTTGGATGGGGATGCTCAGGCTTAGTCCTGAGGGTGATTTTTGATTGATCAATATTTTTATCACGTTTTTAATGATTTCTGAAAGTTACAACAAGTTCTGGGCTCAGGTAAGGATTCTGCGCTAGAAAGGTGGCTTAAAGCATGGGATCGCTGGCACAAAACTAGCCATTTTGGACCACAGTCACTAGCAGGCAGGCCTATGAGAGTAACTTTAAGTTTCTGGTCACTCCCATTCCCATAGCATGAGAGAAACTGGGGGCTAAGAGTTGCAGAATAGCAGTGGAACCCAGGGCCAAGTTGTTTGAGTGGTTGACTTGTCTCTTGAGGGGTCTATTGATGATGTTGGATGATTGTATGTGGTGTCCGTTCATTCCACTTCATTAAGGTGACATAGGAGGTCAAATATGATTGTATTATCATCTCTTCTCATGTTTACCCTGGTTGGAATGGTTAATCTGGGTAGACCTAGGAGGGGGTGTTACAATTTGTAAAATATTGGCAATTTTAAGGTAAAATAATTTTAAACTATAAAATTTGGGCGAATTAGTTTTAGAAAAAAAATGGAAATTGGCTAATCGTTTTTTTGGAAAAAACATGGAAAATTAGCCCACCTGCGAATATTAGCCCCCAAATTTTTCCCTGAGTGAGATCCTACGGGAGGTTTTTGTGAAAAACTTACCCCATTAGACACCAAACTAGGTTGTTGACTAGATGTTGGTTGCACACTAGACATAGAAGTTTGAGGGGTTTGACCATACTTAGAATAAATGAACCAGATGAAATTCCAGTAGAACAAGGATGATAGAAAAAAAAGGGATAAGAAGCTCCTGAAAATAACTCGTTGAGTTATTGGTACACACCATATACAAAAGGTCCACCATAGATATAAGATTGACCAAATCCACTAGGATCAAAAGAAATACTAGGTAAATAATAGCCAGTAAACATGGAATATGCACTAGGTTTAGAAGATCCACTTACCATAGAAGGTAAAGTTTTCATTAAAATACTTCCAGGTATAAATTTTGTGGATATTGAATGAGATATGGTGTGAATGGTTAGGAATGATAAAGGAGTAGGTAAAATTGGATTTCTCCTAAATGTAGAGTGTGTGTTGTTAAGAGGGATAGAAACAAGAGATTGATATTAAGGATCATCTATCCACAGAGATGCAATAGGTAGTTATACAAGAACAGGGGCTCTTATGTCAGTTATAAAAGGATAAAATGGAAAGTGATATTCTTGAGAAACTTCTTCTATGTGTATTAGACCAGGTGGAAGAAAAGTTACAACTTCTCCTGTAGAGATAGATTCTTGAGGACTAACTTGTAAAGGAGTAGACACTAAAGTTTTTGAAGGAGGAATGTCAATTTAAGAAGTTGCGGGTTCAATAATTTATGATTCCAAAGTTTTAGATGGGACAACCTCCAATTCCAAAGTTTTAGGTTCCACAATCTTTGGTTCCGATATTTTGGTTTCAATAGTTTCAATTTTGGTAACTTCAGGTTGTGATGTCTCAAGTTCTGTAATTTTAGGTTATATAACTTTAGGTTCTCCTATAATTTCTAGTAGTGTAAATTTAGGCAGTTCAATGGGTAAACCCTGCATCCCACATGATCATGATGTTGATATTATACAGTTGTGAATTTATATAATCAATTAAAAATCACACCTATCATATGCTATAAAAGATTAAAAAACAACACACACTAGAAAATCTAATGTAGCAATCATACAATCCAAATAGATGAGAGAGCGAGTGGAACTAGTTATGACAATGTCCTACTTAATTTGCCAAGACTAATGAAAGCACCCTCACATATCGTGGAGCACACTCTAGGAAGACCCAAGTGAGTTTGACCAACATTTGTCCCAGGTACAACAAACATTTTCCCCTTCAAATCACCTTGTGTATGATCCCTAGGATTATAGCCACTAAGGTTACCACCTACAACAACCCGGCCTAGGGGGAAAGTCAATAGCTAGATATACACTCAAGGGAAGGGTAATTAAACCTGAAATCTCCCTGAGAGTTTCCTCGAAATGAGGTGTACTCCTCTCAAGTAATCCCCAAGTGTTATAAAACATCATTTTTAATGTGTGCATATCAACGCCACCAAGACCAACTAAGTGGGGTTAATAACTTCACTGGCCCCTATGTGACCTCATGCTTAACTCTTACGTAAGAGGACCATCCTAGAAAATGTGATGTTGCAAATGGATTTGCACTCCTAGCTCAAGATTCTATGTTTTTTTGGGAGCCTTAGAGAGTTTAAACATGCCACTTATTCCAATGACCTAGCCTTAAGCTAATGTAGATGTGCTACTAGAGAAATGAAAAAATATCGAATTGATTTTATTAAGCAATAATTTTATGGTTGTTGTTTACTCAAATAGGCATATGGAGTGGACGAGATGGAATTTTCAAAAGACAATAAATCTTATGCAACAAAATGAAATGAAACACGTTTATTTTTTATGAAATCTAAATTAGGAGGAGAAATATTTTTAATATTCCCAAATGCAAAAATACCCCGAATTTAATCAAATTCACTTAAAACCAAAAATATTTCACTACTTAACAAACGCTTTGTTTCAAAACCAAAAATATGTCCTCCTACAAATGCAATAATTTAACAATTTTCTTTAAAGAAACAAATAAAGCACACAAAGAATGTAGCAAATTCAATCTAAGAAACAAAAAAATTTCAAGCAATATAATTTTTTCTTTTTCGAAAAACAAATTGCAAATGAAAAAGAAGAATATTTTATTTTTCACTAAGCAATCCAAGAAACAAACTATGGAGTAATTAATCAAATGTAGACAAAAATACACTTCAAGACCTAGACAATATATCCAAGCCTAAGAGATTATAAACCTTTCAATCAACAAATGAAAACAAACTAAATCAAAGAGGTAAATAATGAAAAATTCAGACAAAAACCAAGAGAGGTGAAATAACACTCAAGAAGATATTAGATCTATAATGTAAGGCTATAAATAAACAAAAAGCAGACTAAAAAACGAAACAAAACATAAATCCAAGATCAATTTGGAAACAAATCCTAATGAAATATGATTTTTCAAGGAGTGTCACATGCTAGAAGTATTGCAAATGAGATAATAAGGTAGTGTCACAGTTTTAAAAATGCCCAATGTTGACAGGAAAAATTAGTCCACTTGTCAACAGGAGGGAACAACCCGGTCCTAGGTTCTTTAATAACACAAGTCATTTGGGATAGCTTCCCCTACTAGGTTTTATAGCTCTGTTAGCCTGATATTTCCTCCTCTTTCAAGAAATAAATCATTAGGGCTCAACTGGTTTTCCTATTGTACATATGTACAACTGGTTAGGGGGAGTTAATTTCCTATACAAAAATATACAATGAATCGGAAAACACCAAAAGGATAACCCTAACTGGTGTAAAATAAATTATTAAGAGAATGAGTTATATTAGATATCTTTTTTGGGATTCAACTGTGTTAAGTAAGTCATTCACGTATGACCATTTCCATGAGAGGTAATCGTAACTGACTCATTTCTCATGATTTTTGAATAGTTCACTTAGCACTCATTGCATCGAGTGATGCTAACAGGGGTGAAGAAGTGGGATTGAAACTAGTGAATGAGTCACGTAGCGTCAATCATCACTTCCGGGGCTTACATGAATGACTTACTTAACGTAGTTGAATCCCAAAAAATGATATATAATATAATTCACTGCGTAAACCCCGTAATACTAGAATGAGTTATATTTTACACAAAAGGAATGGTTATTAAATACAATTGGCTTTAATGTAACATAAAAATAAAGATAACAAGCAAGAAGACAACTATACTTGTTATCACTTTAAACAAATGAAATGAATTTCAATTTTCTTTATGGATTTTACATTAAAAAAAATGGAATTTAAAATTATAAATATATCTTGTCTAAGTAAAATATATTAAAATATGAGACTCGTTATGCTTCTTGTTCAATTTTAGATTTATCATTCACTTAGCACTAATTAGAATCATCCCTTGATTATAAATGGAGGACAACAAATGATTATAGAAAACAAAACATTCTCACTAATTATGCTTGCATTTATATATGTATGTGTAACAGATTCAATTTATGGAAACACATTTCATAAATCAAAAGAGTAGAGCATATGAAAATTTAATTATATTCCTATAGATTATAATCATTAGAAAAATAACTGAATTGAAGAACAGGAAAAAATACCTAATTTAAGATAGAAAGATGAATATATATGTTAACATTGTCTCAAAGAGACACAATCATATGAGAGATATTTTTTAAATTACAATATTTCCTAAAACACAGCCGAGGCTGGAATGATACCAAGTTGCGCGTCACCCAATTGGCATAGAAAAGGCGAAAGGAAAAAGCAACAACTAAGGTAGGGGCAGCGTGAGAAGTGACACAGAAAACCAAAGAGGAGAAGAAGACCGCAGAAGCAACAGCAGCAGCACAGGTAGCGGAGGCAACAACAACACAGGAAGACGAGGCCCAAGCAACATCCTCGCAAGGGCAGGAAGCGGAGGAAACATAAACAATAGAAGGGAGCACGGACCCAAGGGCCGCGTCCACATAGTTGAAGCGGCCACACATCGCAGAAAGAGCAGGACCAAGGAAGAAGGTTAAGGCCTTGAAGTTGGCCATTGACCCGATCACCTTAACTGAAGGTGATCTCCATGAAATCAGCGAGACGGTCCGCGATGTAACAAATGAAGCGCTTTAGAATTTTATGCAATAGCATCAGACTGTGTTGGGGGCCCTCAGGGCACAGCTGCAGGAGTTACAAGTGTGGCCCCCTCAGGTGGGTACCCTTTCTACCCACCTCGCAGCAGGATCTTCGGTAGCAGAGTAGATGCTACATGCACGGATGGAAAATGCGATAATATTGCCGGAAGGGTCCATAATTGCAGTGAATTTGACCGATAGATTTTCGGTTAGCATGTTGAAAGGACTTGGCCTTAATTTGGTTGCCCTTCCACGAGAAACGTTGTATCAGCTACAGGATGGGATAACGGCAGAGTTGCACGCCAGGGAGAGCTGCGCGATCCAAGTTCTTGGCAAGCAGAAAAACACAGAACAACTCAGCTTGCAGCACAACGAGTTGGTGTCGCAAAATCAACATTTGGTGCAGACGGTAGATGACGCTTGCCGATGCGTCTCGGAGCTGGCCATCGCAGCAGATATACCAGTAGAAGTGTGGATCCATAGTTTGGCAACCAAAGTCCGCGAGGCCAGGGAAGAGACAACAAGGGAGCAGCTGGAGCTGAATCTCTAGACCGCCGAGTTGTGGTTGAAGGCGTAGCCTTCCACTCCCCTGGAAATTAGAGAACAATGGTCTAGCGCTATCGCAGTAGGGTTGGAGAAATTGGAGGAGCAGTGTGTGACTATACCGGTATGTTGGAACAGACACTTGAAATCCTTACGACTTTGTAGGAGGACCCCAACATCCAGCGCCTAGAGATAGAGGCATGCAAACTCTAGCAACAATACGACAGTGTCAGAGGAACTACGCAAACAGTAGTCCTCACTCAACAGTTTGCGAGGATGCAACAAGCCAAGGAATTAAAGGAGAAGGTGGACGTGACACACCATAAGGAAGCAGTTTTCAAAGCACGCACTCAACCATGGATTGATGAGGCCTTCACGATCATGGTGAATATTGAAGGACAGCTTGCGCACATACAGGGGATGCATGTGCAAATGCAGGGAAGCACGTAGAACACAGAGGTCTTAGAAGAACAGATGCAGCAGGTTCAACAAGTAGTAGCTCAGTGCCTTGCAGACATCAGTACCGTTCGAGAACAGTTGGAGGGACTCTGTGCCAAGATCATTGCACCGACAAAGTGACTCGAGGGTGAGTCACGATGTTTGTTTTGGGGGCCTGTTGAGCATGGAATTCCCCCACAACATGTTTTGGGGCTCAAAGCCTAAGTTTTGAGTTGATATTATTGTAAAGCTCCGTGAGTTTCAGTCATTGGGCTGTCCGCCCTAGTTTTGAATGTAATGTTGGCCTACCCATGGTCTGCGGACCATGGGATTGTATAAATAGAACGAAGTGTAAAATATAGTTAGTTAGAGCGAAGTAAGAGATAGAAGGACAAAGCAAGTCTCTAAGTGTATCTTGGATCGTAGAGTAGGAAGAGGCTCTATAGTTGAGTGCGCAGAGGCCTAGTAGAGTCTGCAGCTGATTGCGCAGACCCCTGTAGCTGAGTGCGCAGGGTGGAATAGAGTCTGTAACTAAAGGAAGAGAATAATAAAGAGAAGTTTTATCTGAATTCCGTGTATTTGTTCTTGAGTTATTACATGTTTAATATCAATTGCTAATGTGATTTTTATTTACTGCGCACACTTGTATGAATGATTTATATTGCTAAGTATACTTTACACATGCAAGTAAGCTAAGTTAATCAACTAATATCAGGTTACTAGTAAGGACTTGGGTAATAACACTGTTCGGCCCCCTAGTAGGGCTGTGCGAAGGCAGCACCTCTGGCTGTGAGGAACGGGTAAGTGCACGTAGCGACGTGCGCGCAGGGTTGAACCGCAGACCACTTGAAACCATCAGACATCTCCATGGTGCGGAAACCTGGTTCTAGCACCCTCCCATACTACTTTGGGTGAGACCTCAGTCCGCGCTCCACAGACTGTTGCCGAAAGGGCCAATAGTACCAGGATTTGTTTGGTTAAATCACCTCTGAACCTGGGTCAAGCCCCAACAAGCCAACAAAGTAACTTTTATATTATACACGATTTTCTTTCAAATGAATAATTTATCCCATGACACATCCTTAACAAGGAAATTATTTGACCAATGTTCACCCTCCACAGACAATTTTGTGACGTCTGCAATGACCACTTCATCCATTGCAAACTCGATATCCCCAACTCTCGATACTTTCCCATTATAAGTCTACACAAATTATTTATCCACTTCAACATTCAACACCCTGAATGACTATATGAACTCCCACAAACCCACTTGTTTGAATAGGACAAGGTATTATTTGTATGCCTCAATGGTTTCACCTCCAACAGGCTTAGTTATCACGATCAGAGCCATGGAAAATACATTGATGTTATTTGCAAGAAAATGACATGGATTCAAAACTAGGTATGAGTGATAGGGAAACAAATAACTTATTCAGTGTTTGGAAGAATGTGAGTTGATGGGATGACATAACGAGAGCCTCTACTAAACAGGTAGGGTTTCGAAAGAAATGATAGTAAACAATATCTAGTAGGGTTTTGCAAAGCAATTTGAAATGACAATAGGAAATGGTATGCACAATACAAGGAAACAATAAAATATTTATAGAGTCATAATGAAATGAAACCGACCTCTGGATATCTCATCGCAACCCTAGTCCACATGTAGAACCTGAAATGCACCACATAGTCATTAACTATTTCCACATCACCGTTGGAAGTAACACATAAGAAAAAACATGGATGAATGAATTAACTACCATCCCTTCCACATGTATAGCAATATGACCACTCATAATTGGACTCATCAACATAGGGACAATTGTGATATTCAACATTGTAATATAATAAATGTTATCAATGAGCCATAAAATGGGTAGGTTTCCATAGTATAAGTTTGATTCGAGGTTAAAATGGGGTAAAGACCCTACAACAATGAATTACGCCCCTGAAACATTATATATCAGCTTCAATACACTACCAAGGATCAATCCATGACACTTTCTAAGAGAAATAAATAATGATATCGTTAGAACACAAAAGTGATAAAAACACCAATGTTTTTATCCTTTTATGAAAAAAATTCAATCATTAATATATAATAGGAATAATATTAGGGATTGGAATAAGCCATAATGTATTAGAAATTAATAATATGATGATAAGCATTGAAATAACAAAGGAATCTTGTTGCAAAGTTGATACATGTCTCAAATAAAAAGTCACCAAGATTTAAAAACCTTTTAAAGGATAACATTCCACAAGGAATTTACAAAACCAATGTCCAAAATCAATAAAATGATCAAAGATTAAAAAGTTTAGTGCCAGAAATAAGGGGGGCAATTTTATTCACAGACAAAAATGAAAGGGGAGTTGTTGGGAAGCCAAGAAATGACGATTGATTGAGTGAACCAGTTATCTCTACTGAATCAAGAGAATAAACATAAGATGCTCAAATCAAATAGATTGAAATAAATTTATCTCCAATTCTAAGTATAAATTATTTGATTAAGTTGTTAATAAAAATTGTATAACTACCATTATAACAATAAACTGATAGAAAAGGTTTTTTCTGATTTTATCTGCAAAGACAACATTGATCAATAGAAATAAACCTTAGAAAATATGAATTAACCAGATAGTTATTTGTCCTAAAGAGTACTTCAATACAACCGGCATGGCCGCTACTACCAACAAGTGTCTATAGCCTCGATCGGGATACCTTTTAACCAATTTCCAGATGTTTGAATCCTATGTGCTAAATTCTCACATTTCATGTTAGTTTAAGGAACATAGCAAAAAGGCCATTATTCTGGCTCAGTGACTAGATATCTACGAGGCCATTCATAATGCTTATGAAAAATGGGCGGGACGGCTCGTGATAAACCTACCATTAGAGAAATTTTGAGGTAAGAAATGGGCCTCGAAAAAAAAATGTACAACAAAAATAAACTTTATAAGAACCAATAGGATTCAATATGATGATGTCAAACATTGGGGATGATTCACTATTTTTTGAGTAAAATGGCAAAAAGATAAAAAATAAAAAATAAAAAAACTATTTTTTCAACTAATTTCCCTACTATGTTACTCAAATTTGGAGTGAGAGCACTTTTCGGATTCAAAATTTAATTTTGAATCCAAGGAGTACCCATGTTACATACTTTCGATGGACCCTACTACATAAAAAAATATGATTGGAATCATTATTTTTCATGTATTGCACATTTTTTGTGTAGTAGGTTCCATCAAAAGTATGCAACATGGGTACTCCTTGGATGAAAAACTAAATTCCGAATACAACGAGTGCTCCTTCTCAAAACTTGAGTAAAATCGTAGAAGATAAACTGAAAATACGAATTGAAAAAATATGTTTTTTTTCCCCTCTAAAACTTGATGAGGTAATCTATTCTTATTTTATTATTTCCACTATTATTTTATTATGTTCCTTAGGAGGGTCCATTTTAGACCTCAAAATTTCTCCAATGAATCCTTCAACTTTGCAGCTAAAAGCCATTACCCTAGTTTGGTGACTAGATTAGGTAATGTCATTTTGTAAGTTTTCATGATCATGGTAGGTCGACTCATAACGTGACCTATTATCCTTTATCCAATTCCTTAATTTATATCTTCTTTTATTTAATTAATTTTCAGAAGAATGTATCACAACATATAGGGAAGAAAAATTGAAAGGCTCCTTAAGAGCAAGGATAGCATAAGAAGTTTAGCATGGCCATACTTTTAATCAGTTATCATATTACCTTCAAAAAACTATTGTAATATGAATGTCCTAGAAAAAATGAAAGTCCAATAAGAATAATTTTCATGATTAATGATAGTGATATAGATGTTATTTTCGAGGGTTTAAGTAATAGATTACTAGAATTGGAGGAAGTTCCTTTAGAAATACAGAGACGTTTTTTCAAAAAATTATTACTTAATATAGAATTTTAGATAGAAATGTTGGTTTTAATGGTATACAAAGTTAAGAAAAACAAATAAAAATCACATGAAAATTAAGGAGAATCAATCAATGTCACATAACGAAATCAACTTAAACCAAACAAGACATATTATAGTTTGAAAATTAACTATTTACAAAATGGAATTCCCACAAAGAGAATCAAGAAATAAATTTTCATAAGTTTTCCATTAACAGGAAGGGATTCATTTTCCCCCTCCAAAGTCTGCAATCAAAAAGTACTAAGCCTAATATTTTCTGTTACAATGAAAGGACCCAACCACAACTTCTGAAATTTCGTATGCTCTCCCTATTCCTTACGCATTTTGTCCCACTTAAGTACTAGATCACCTACTTCAAATTTTCTATCAGAAGAGGATTTGTCATCAAACCAATGCTTAATGATTTTCTAAGGTTCATCAAACTTTTTCTTATCTTTTTCTCTTTCTTCTTCCAACTTGAGCAAGGCATTGATTTTGGTCTACTCGATTTCCTGCAATTTTTGAGATAACTATAATGAAGACAAAAAATTGTTAGGAGGAAGAATAATCTCTCTCCCATACACTAGAAAAAATGGTGAATTTCCAATAACTGGTTTGGGGTAACCCTATCATCCCATAAGGCATTAAATAAAGCTATGTGTCAATTCTTTTGGTGATCAAAAACAATTCTCTTCAAAATTTTGGTCAAATTCCTATTTGTTGATTCAACAAGCCCATTACCTTGAGGGTAATAGTTTGCAAAATATTTAATTTTGATCCCTTTTTCAAGAGAGAAAGCATTAATGTCAAGAGAAGAAAATAGGATACATTATAAAAAAACAAGTGGTTTTGGAACACTGAATCGAGCAATGATGTTAGTCTCAAGAAGTAATATTACCTGTTTTTTTTTACCATTCAGAGAGGAGCTGCCTCTACCCATCTTGTAAAATAGTCAGTTGTTGTTATAATGAAATTATTGACGGGCCTCTGAATTAGATACAAATATAGGCCCATATAACATTTCCTATGCACATAAAGACTATATTAAATCTCTCCTTCTACACTTAATAATTTTTTCTTAGATTTAACAAATTCATTAGGAAGGTTTAGAGTTAATTTCATATTATGTACCTAATATTATTTATTTTTTGTAGAATATTGGGAAGATTCTGACGATTTGGAAGATGCGATAATATTGGGACTTTCTCCCTGTTATGGGATGGACCAAGATTGGATAATAAATGAATAGGATATTTTGAAATTATTGAATAGATTCTGGAGATCCAGTGACTGAGAAAATATAGGAATGTGCTCCCCGTCATTTAATGAAGACTCTTGCCGTTGTGGACCAAATCCATTATTTGAGATATTTTTGGAGGGAAGTAAGTCCTCTTTTCAAGGAGTTTGGTTCCACATCATTTTTTATAAGCACCAATTCTAATGGGCCTCTAGGGATTAGAATTTTTCATCATTTTTATGAAGAAAACTTGATATTCAACAGTTCTACTTACACCTCCAATAGTGATGCACTTGATTTGTTCACAGTCATGAAATAAAACTTCATTTTCAACTTCTAAATGTTGGGTTTCTACATGGGACTCTGAGTCTCCTTGGGCTTGACCATCCCAAGTGCCTCAAAGCCCTTTTGTGTATCATTTCTTTTATTTCTGTTGGGTGTGGAGCCTGATTATCTTTTGTATTCAAAGGTATCGCCACATTGGACCCCAGTTCGAAATGGGGCGGCAAAGCCGCCCGTAAAATATTCGCTGCAGGGGGGTCCAGGGGGGGCGATTTCCTTGTAAAAGTATAGTAATTTCTAGTCAATCTAGGTTGTTCATTAGGTGGAGATCTGACGGTAGAAGTTATGTTTAATTTAGGGTTTTTTTCCCTAGAAGGCAACCCCTCACTATATATGAGGTAATTGTATTGCGTCTATGTAGATCTGTATTCTGAGTGAGAAAGAGAGCAAAGAGGGTGTTAAAACGGATCTGCTGTAGGTTGTATCTCTTCAGTTTGCTGGATAATATAAAAGGAAGGACTGATTGTTTCTCCGTGGACGTAGCCCAAACTAGGTGAACCACGTATATCTGTGTCTCTCTTGTTTTATGTGTTTTCTGTGTTTATATTTCTGTGATATTTTATGTGTTCCATTGCTTTGTAATATATAATTTTCTAACAACTGATATCAGAGCTAGAGGTCTATTTGGCTGATAAACTCACAGGAAAGAAGGGTTCCTCGTTCAAGTGGGAGAAATGGCAAAAGATGGTAAGTTTAGGGTCGAGAAATTTAACGGCCAAAACTTCTCACTGTGGAAGATGCAGATGGAATATTATCTGTATCAAGAAGATCTATACCTACCATTGGGTGGAAAAACAAAGATGCCGACGGGTATGATAGATGAAGATGGAACCTTCTCGATAGAAAGGCACTCGGAACAGTACATTTGTGCCTCACAGTGTCGGTCACCTTCAACATTTCGAAGGAAACAATGACAGAGGATTTGATTAAGGCATTGGCGAAACTATATGAAAAACCCTCGGCCTCAAACAAGGTATTTCTTATGAAATGGTTATTTAATGTGAATATGTCGGAAGGTGGATCTGTTGTAGACCATTTAAATGATTTTAATACTGTTACAAGTCAGTTAAGTTCTATAGGGGTAAACTTTGATGATGAAGTTAGAGCTCTGTTATTCTTAAGCTCATTGCCAGAAAGCTGAAATGGTTTAGTAATGGCCATTAGTAACTCTGTTTTTGGATCTAGTACTTTAAAGTTTGATGATGTTGTCGGTGCTATCCTTAGAGAGGAAATGCGACGGAAAAGCCCCGGTGAGACATTGGGTAATGCTTTGAGTGCAAAGTCTAGGGGAAGAAAAATGGAAAGAGGAAAGAGCTCAGGATATCGCAGTAAATCAAGGAAAGGCAGATCCAAGTCTAGATCGGGGATAGTCTGCTGGAAATGCAGAAAGAAAGGACACCTAAAGAAGGACTGTAGATCTTGGAAGGGAAAAGAAGGAGATGCACAAAAAGAAAACAATCATGAAGCAAATGTGACAGGTGAGGTGTTACAAGATGCTTTGATTCTTTCTTTCGAAACTATTACTGATTCCTGGGTGATAGATTCAGGGGCCTCGTTCCATGCCACACCTGATAAGAAATATTTTCATGACTATGTTCAAGAAGATTTTGGACAAGTCCATTTGGGTGATGATAAAACCTGTAAAATTAATGGAATGGGTAAGGTTCTTGTAAAATAGAAGAATGGAAACCAATGGCTACTAAAGGAGGTAAGGCATGTTCCAGGTCTGAAGAAAAATCTAATTTCAACAGGGCAGTTAGGTAGTGAAGGTTGTGTGACAAATTTCACAGATAAAGCTTGGAAGGTCACCAAAGGAGCCCTAGTAATAGCAAAAGGCGAAAAGGTTGGTACATTGTATTTTATCAATGGTATTTCTAACTCTGTTAATGCTTTAACTTCCAAAGGAGCAGATGCAACATTATGGCATCATAGGCTCGGACACATGAGTGAGAAGGGGATGAAGATCCTTCACTCAAGGAATTTGTTTCCAGGTTTGAAGAATGTTGATTTGGACTTCTGTGAGAATTGCATTTATGGAAAACAGAAGAGAGTCAGATTTCTCAGAGTTGGAAAAGAAAAGAAGAGCAAAAAATTAGAGCTTGTGCATACAGATGTATGGGGACCTGCCCAAGTATCATCTCTTGGTGGCTCTCGTTATTATGTTACTTTTATTGATGATGCAACTAGAAGAACTTGGATTTATTGTATTAAGAATAAACCTAATGTGTTTGATACTTTCAAGAAATGGAAAGCTTTGGTTGAGATTGAGACATGAAAGAAATTAAGTGTCTCATATCAGACAATGGAGGTGAATATTGCAGCAATTCAGAGCATGGAATTCGCAGAGAGAAGACAGTTCCAAGAACACCACAAGGAAATGGTGTGTCAGAAAGGATGAACAGAACAATCATGGAGCATGCAAGGTGCATGAGATTGCATGCAGGATTGCCTTTATAATTTTGGGCAGATGCTGTAGATACTGTTGTTTATCTAATAAACAGAGGGCCTTCAAGTTCCTTGGATGGTGGTGTTCCAAAGGAAGCACAGACAGGTAAAAAGGTAAACTACTCCTTTTTAAAGCCTTTTGGTTGTGAGGCCTTTGTCCATATCAATAAAGAAAATAGAACAAAGCTTGAGGCAAAATCAAAGAAATGTACCTTTATTGGATATGGTGTTAATGATTTTGATTATCGCTTATATGATTATGAAAATCACAAAATAATTAGGAGCAGAGATGTAATATTCAATGAAAAGGTCTTGTATAAGAATCAGTTGCAGGAAAAGAAACAAGAAAAAGAAAACAAGGAATACACAGTTCTTGATGAGATCACTGAAAAAGTAAAGGTGCCTGAAAATAATAATAATAAAAAACCACAACAACAGCAACAGGAACCCCAAACACCTGAAAGTGGTGTTAGAAGATCTACCAGGATAAGTAGACCCCCTGAACGATACTCTCCTTCATTATATTATTTATTGTTGACTGATTCTGGTGAACCTGAATGTTATGAAGAAGCAATGCAGGTTGAAAGCAGGAAGAAGTGGGAGCTAGCCATGGAAGAAGAGATGGACTCCTTAATGCATAACCAGACTTGGGACTTAGTCAGGTTTCCTGCAAGTAAAACTACATTGCAGAATAAATGGGTTTACAGGCTGAAGGAAGAAGATGGAGGAAAACAGAGGTACAAAGCTAGACTTGTGGTGAAGGGGTTTGCACAGAAGAAAGGTATTGATTTTGATGAAATATTTTCTCCTGTTGTTAAACTGACTTCAATCATAACTATTATAAGTCTAGTAGCAGCTGAAGATTTGCATCTTGAGAAATTAGATGTAAAGACAACCTTTCTCCATGGGGATTTGGAGGAAGAGATATATATGCAGCAACCACAAGGATATGAGGTAAAAGGGAAGGAGAAACTAGTGTGCAGGTTGAAGAAGAGCTTGTATGGATTAAAACAGGCTCCAAGGCAGTGGTATCTAAAATTTGACAAGTTTATGTCTGAACAAGGTTATACTAGATGTCACTCTGATCATTGCATTTATCTGAAAAAGAAAAATGATGGAAGCTATATTGTATTGTTATTGTATGTGGATGACATGCTTGTTGCAGGGTCTAACATGCAAGAAATAAATGTGCTCAAAAGAAAATTGGCAAATTCATTTTCAATGAAGGATTTGGGAGTTGCAAAACAAATCCTTGGTATGAGAATAACTAGAGGCAGAAAAAATCACAAATTAACATTGTCTTAGAATGAGTACATACAAAAGGTGTTGAAAAGATTTAATATGCACAATGCAATACTAGTCAGTACACCTTTTGCTAGCCATTTTAAAATTAGTAAGGAAATGTTCCCAAAGACCCAAGAAGACATGGATTATATGTCTAAAGTTCCATATGCATAAGTAGTTGGAAGCTTAATGTATGCAATGGTCTGCACAAGGCCTAATATTGCACATGCAGTGGGAGTTGTAAGCAGGTACATGAACAATCTAGGAAAGGAACATTGGATGGCAGTGAAGTGGATTCTCAGATATTTGAAAGGTACCACAAATCAAGAATTATGCTTTGGTGGTTCAAACATTTCTCTACAGGGATATGTTGATGCAGATATGGCAGGTGACAAAGATAACAGGAGAAGCACTACAAGACATGTATTTATTGTAGGTGGAACAGTTGTCAGTTGGGTTTCAAAAATCCAAAGTGTTGTTGCACTTTCAACAACAGAAGCAGAGTATGTTGCTTCTACAGAGGCTAGTAAAGAAATGATTTGGTTACAAATATTTATGGGTGAATTGGGTAAGGAGCATGATATGGGCACATTATACAATGATAGCCAAAGTGCCATTCATCTTGCAAAGAACTCAACATTTCATTCTAGGACTAAACACATACAGCTTAAGTACTATTTCATACAATCAGTGTTGGAAGATGGAGAGTTGAAGTTGGAAAAGATACACACTAGACAGAATGCTGCAGATATGCTAACAAAAGTTGTAACCAGGGAGAAACTGAGAATGTGCTCAGTTTCAATTGGTCTTCAAGTATGATGAAGAAGATGAGAAACAGCCAGGTCCAAAGAGGAGTCATTGTCTAGCAAATGAAGCAATGGTGGAGTTCCTATAATCAGTCTCCAAGTGGGAGATTGTTGGGTGTGGAGCCTGATTATCTTCTGTATTCAAAGGTATCGCCACATTGGACCCCAGTTCAAAATGGGGCGGCAACGCCACCCATAAAATATTCGCTGCAGGGGGGGTCCAGAGGGGCGACTGCGACCTTTGGGGAGCCCCCCCCCCCCTAGCGGGGGGTTTCGGGGGCAGCGCCCCCGAAGCTAAGAATAGATGTAAAATTGCCTTGTAAAAGTATAGTAATTTCTGGGCCATTCATTAAGCGGAGATCTGACGGTAGAATTTATGTTTAATTTAGGGTTTTTTTCCCTAGAAGACAACCCCTCACTATATATGAGGGAATTGTATTGCGTCTATGTAGATCTGTATTATGAGTGAGAAAGAGAGAGGAGATTGAGAGCGAAGAGGGTGTTACAACATATCTTTTGTAGGTTGTATCTCTTCAGTTTGCTAGATAATATAAAAGGAAGGACTGGTTGTTTCTCCGTGGACATAGCCCAAACTGGGTGAACCATGTATATCTGTGTCTCTCTTGTTTTATGTGTTTTCTGTGTTTATATTTCTGCAATATTTTATGTGTTCCATTGCTCCGTAATATATAATTTTCTAATAATTTCTCTTGATTTTGAACATTTCTCTGCTTTGTTTGCATTGTTGAGTTTATTATTCATGCTCCATTTGATGTAGGTTAGATTATTTAATCATTGAAGTAATATTGTTCTTATTTCATTTATATATTTACAAGTTTGATCTTTTCAAGGTCCTTTGCATCATTGGAATGCTCGGATTAGTTTACTAGCTCACAATTATGGAATCCTTGGTTTTCTTAGTAGTATTTTTTTGTTGAATTTTAGCACGTGTTAAAGAAGCTCTTTTGAGTTTCTTCCACTTGGACTGAGTCCTAAAACATTATAATTAATAAAAAAATATCTGAAAACATTTTCACTTGATTAGCTTAGGCATTTGGACAGTAAGATTGGCTTATTAGTTAATCCTTTTGAAATTTTTGGTTTTAGTAATAAATTTAGGCTAAATTTTAACACGTGATAATGAGCTCCTTTTGAGGTGATTCCACTTGTATTGAAGCCTAAAATCATGAAAATTAATAAAAAAAATTACCCCATAGAATTTTTAATTTATCATCTTAGGCATTTGGGTTCTTAGATAAACTTATTAGTTCACTGCTCTACAAATCTGATTTTGTCTCTGCAAGTTGGTCAATCGATTCTCTTGAAAATATTGGTTGTAAGCCATGTAAGACCTATTGGTTCAAAGGAAAAGAATAGCATCATTTCCCATTGCCAAAACCATCTCCTTCAACGCCCTTCTCCTTATTTCCATTCATTCCTCCAATGTATTTGCGCACATAAAATTACATTACAGGGTTGCAAGAGACCCTTAATGTCACTTTTACCCTTGTGCAAGATGGGATACTTATTTAAGATTGGAAATGTAATCTACAATATCTCCCAACTATTCATCATCTTTCCACACCTTCATATCACTTCTAGAGTCCTTACAATGCTTTCAGATGTAATGTTGTAGAAATCCTGTAACACCCTATAGCAGTTCATAGAATTGATCAGAACTTGGCCAAAATTGTCTATAAATCCTATTTTTCACTTTTCATCACATAGAAATGTCCCCTAAACCTTGGAATCTAACTGTAAGAGACCATAGACCATTTGAACATCATATTTTCATCATCATAGCTTTTATTTTGCAATTAGGATTTATTGTTTTAATTATGAGTTAAATATCATACAAAAATATTGCCTTGATTCCTTTTGAGCACTTGATGGTTTATACAAATATATTAGAGTTTCTTTGATGCAACGAGACAAGTAAAGTTTTAATTTCTTTTTTCTTGTAAAGTTAAGTCTAATAGTTTTCTTCCTTAGAATTCTGCAAAATGGTCTTTGCACCTATTAATTCACTTCATTGCAACAAATCAATAAAAGGAGGACACATTACATGTTGCACACATAGTGAAAAAACCTCTTAAGTTTGTACAAACCCAAAGTTGATAATTAAAGTTGGTATCCTTGGAGTTGCAACATTCTAGTTGCAATACTAGGGCTCACCACTTTTTGGCATCATTGTCGGGGAGGTGTCAAAGTATGCATTGTTTTCTTCCCTAGTTGATTCACTTCTTTTAATTTCTGCAAAAACATTTTATTTTTCATTAGACATTATTCATTTCAAAATATAAAATTACATTGCATTAACATTCTCATTCAAAAATAGAAAAGATACTTCTCCAATACCACAACCCCCCACTTGATCACATGGTGCAGTAAGAACCATATCACCATCCACTTTATAGGTAGAAAAAGAAGAGGTCACAAAGAAGGTAGAAGAAATGTTTTGAATGATGAAAACGAGGAAGATCCTCTTAGATTTCCCATTCAGGATGCTAATATCAATGTTATTATGCAGAACATGCTTCCATCATTTCTTTCCAAATTACATGGTATGAGGTTAGAATTTGAAATACTTTTCAGATCATATGGATACTTATTAAGCACTCAAAATTAAGGTTGTTTCTGACAATATTGAAGAATAGAGCTCTTAAATGGTTCATGAGTTTAGGGACTAATTCATTAAGATGATGGAATGATATGCAAAGGATATTTATAGAAAAATATAAAAACTATTGTATATACCATGATATTAAAGAGGAAATATTTGGAATGACTTAGAAAGAAGATGAGAGCCTTGAGGATATGATAGAGAGATTTGTATAATGTTAGGAGGGAAAAATTACATAATTTGGGACTTAACACACTAAAAACCATCTTACTAAGAATAATAAGAAAAGAGTGGATTGACATCCATGATCTAATGAGTAGAGGGGATGTATACTAATTATCTTTTGAAGAAATTTGTGAAAGATGCAAGCACATATTAAGAGGAAGTGCACAATTAAGTAAATCGGCATTGAGATTGCTAAGACAAGCTAAACTTGGTAATTTACGAGATAAATTTAAAACAAAAATTCTTAGTGATCCAAGTGCAAAAATAGATATGTTAAAAATGCAAAAAGAGAATGCTTAAATTAATGTTCTATGTGCAGAATCACATGCTACTAAAGATTTCCCATGATTTCCAAATTTGAAGGAATTTTACGAGAAGGACAGTGGAGAAAATCAAACACTAGAGCAACCCTATTATGTAGCTCCAAGAATGTTAGGATATTCCAACACATAGGAAATAGTTAATTATAACTTGGTCTAGTGTAGAGTTAGGTAAAGTGTGTTGCTTTACTATGTAATTTTGTAACTTACAATCCGATGGTCACGATAGGTAGTGATTTGATGGTTTATTCTCTCCTTGGTATTACCGACACTTGATCTATGGCTTAACACCCGATTGGTCCACGATCTCTATTTAAAGAACATGGAGGGTCATTTGTAGGGTAATCGTTCATGAGAGAAGCTTATGTAAATTTTCATTCTTTTATTAATAAATTTCCTGAAGTGGCCGCATTGGCTCAGGCCGTGGACTGTTTCCCTCTTTGAGGGTTTTAACCATGTCAAGAATACTGGTGTATTGATATGTGATCTATTTTTGAGTGCTGTCCTTTGGTGTTCTGTCTGAGAAACTTACCCTGTAAATTCCTACATGGTATCAGAGCTATTTGAGGGCTGCATCCGTTGGTGATCCAAATCTAAAGCTGATACAACTGCATCTGACTTTCATTTCCTAGATGTACTATTTCTTACTGCTTTCGAGCCGAGAGGACTGATCTATTGTGTTAGGAGCATCTGTTCCAGTGAGGAACCCCTTTCGTTTCACACAAAAAGGCTTCCGGTTGCCCTAGCTCCGTCATTTTTAAGATCTGGAGGTATACCGTTTTTTTTTTTTTTTCCAGTTCTAGTTATTCATCTCTCTATTTATTTTGGTTTATTTAGCTATCTGTTTTTTATTACCAGATCTATACCTTTCATTTCTACGTATTCTCTTTACCCCGTGACTCTGTGCGATCTGGTAAAATCAGAAACAGAAAGGAAGGATTTTTCTCATGTGTATGCTCTTTTCCGTCGTGCCTTAGTGTGATCTCGGAAAATCAAAAACATTGAGGAAAATATTTAGTTTCTGGCGAAAGCTAATTTCAAGCCATAAGGTTTTTTTTTTTTTGTATGTCGTGTTGGGTTGTGTGGTTTTTTTTTGTAGGAATTTTTTTTTTTGAAGTAAGCACACACCCCAAAGCTTCATTGAAAAAAAAAAAAACCCTTCCTCTTTTCCCAAAATTACTAACCTTTTAAACTAGCTAACTTGGTCCAAAGTTATTTTATGAGAATAGAGGTCTTGGGTTCAAGCCTTTCTTTTTTTTGAGTTACTTTTTCAAAAAGCACATGTAACTTATGTTTTAAAGTTACTTTATGTAAAAGTGTTCTCATCCATTATAAAAAGTGAGTCACTTATAATTCTAAAGTCCCTTTATCTTTTATTTAAGTTGCAATTTAGTGGGTAGCTCATAAATTACCATTGTAAAAGTGATTTTCACTTATTTATAAAAGTGAGTCACTTAAAATCTTGTTTTAAAGTGAGATAATTAGATTAAGTTTGGAAGGGGGGGCAGGCGGGGTGGGAGGGTGGAGGGGGAGGGGGGGATTCTTTTTAAATATAACATTATCATTCATTTCCGCACATTCACGCACTTCGTCGGCATCTTCAACAACTTTTCTTCATAAAGTCATAACTTCTTCATACGGAAGCCATTTTCAGAGCTGTTTTTTTTAATCAACCTAATTTTCCGAGCTCTTTCCATTGGAACACTTAGTTTCAGCATCTACAACTTCATTTTCTGTTAAAATGGAAAATCCATGCCAATTGATTCTTGACAGCTCTAACTACTTCCAATGGTGGTCCTAAATTGTGGATTTACTTAGAAGCAAAGGTCTTTACTGAATAGCCTCGTTCCAAGAAACTAAACCTAAAGATAAAGATAAGGCAACCAAATGGGAAAATAGGCAAGATCAAGCACGTGGGTTGATAGGGATGTCTATTTCTACAGACCTTAGATTCCATATTGTATAACTTGATACCCCTAATGAAGCACTGAAACAACTCACTAAAGTGTTTGGAATTAAAAATGAAATTAGAGCCCATCAACTTGAAAATGAGTTGCTTACGTTGGACCCCAATAATTTTTCTTCCATTGAAGATTTTTTGTCCAAGTTCAAGACCCTTGGACTTCTCTTGAAATGTGTTAAGGTTAAGAAAGAAGATGGTAGCCTTATCTATTCCATTCTTACTAAGTTGAGACTAGCCTACTCTGTGTTTGTTTCCACCTTCCATTCTACTAGAGAAGCCTTTATTTCTCAAGGACAAGAGTACAAGTCCCCCTCTTTTGATTCCTTTTGTGATTTTTTAATAAGAGAACAAGAAAAACTCTTACATCTTGGTCTTCTTAATCTTGGAACTCTTCTAAGAAGGCCTTAGTTGCCCAACAACAACCAAATTCAAAGAATCCTAAGAAGCAGTATCCTAAAAAGAATGGTCCTAAACCAAACAAGGGTCCTGAGCAATTTCAATCTCAAAATGAAAAATCATTTCAACAAAATGATAAGGCAAATAAAAGCAAAGCAAAGAAGGCCGATAGACATTGCAACTTTTGTAATCGAGATGGCCACTTTCTACATGTGGTTTTCAAGCATCTCGGTCTGGTTATGCACTAAATGTATCTTCTTCTTCTCATTCTCATGAGTGGCTCATTGATTCTAGAGCTTCTTATCACATGGCCAAAAACAAAGCCATGTTTTATTCTTTAAATTATTGTAACACCAAAAATACATATGTTGGTGATGATAGATCTCTTAGTGTTGTAGGGACTGGAACTATTCATCTAGACAATGGTCAATTTAATAATGTATTATGTGTTCCAACCTTATCCTGTAATCTTCTATCTGTAAATCAGATAACTCATTTAGGTGAAGGTAAAATCGTTGAATTTTCACCTCATGATGTTATAATTAAGGACCTAGGAGATCCTAGATAGATTTTAGCTACTGGAATTGCTAATGGTTCTACAAGGTTGTATAATTTTAACAACTTTGGGTCATCAACACTTCCCTCGGTATTTGTTGCTCATAATGATGAAGTGAGCAAACTTTGGCATCAGCGATTTGGTCACTTAAAATATCGCTCCCTTCAAAATCTATGTAAAGAAAATATGGTGACAGGTCTTCCTATGGTATCTTGCAGAGATGATGTTTGTTCTAGATGTGTACTCGAAAAACATCATCGGGATAGTTTTGAAAAATGTGCCTCTTAGCACGCCTTAGCCCCTTTATAGCTTGTGCATAGTGATTTATGTGGTCCACTTCTAGTTGTTTCACTCTCTGGCTATAAGTATTTCTTAATTTTCATTGATGATTTCTCCAGACGCACTTGGGTATACTTCTTAAAACTAAAGAGTGAAGTATTTAACATGTTCTTAGCCTTTAAGGCCTTTGTTGAGAAACAATCTGGACATCAAATTCTTAAGCTAAGATCAAATAATGGCGGAGAATATGTTAACAACAAATTCATCAACTTTTGCACTAAGTGTGGAATTCAAATGCAACATATTGTTCCATATACTCGACGACAAAATGGTGTAGCTAAAAGGAAGAATCACACATTAAAGGAAATGGCTAATTGTATGCTTCAATCTAAAGGACTTAGTCTTAATTTTTGGACAAAAGCAATTAACTGTGCAAATTACATAGTAAATCGCACTCCTACTAAGGCTTTAAATAATATCACTCCAGAAGAAGCATGGAGCTCAATTAAACCAGATGTAAGTCACTTTCATGTTTTTGGAAGTGAAGCATGGGCCCATATTCCAGATGAGAAACATAAAGCCTTAGAACCTAAGAGTGAAAAATGTATTTTTGTTGGATATTCTGAAGATGTTAAAGGATATAGACTTATTCCACTTAAGTTCAAAAATGTTATCATTAGAAGAGATGTAAAGTTTGCTGAAAAAGTATCGGCCTACGAGCCTAATTCGGCGGATGTGTCACTTCTCTCTATCCCTTATACTTCTAAAAACATTTCTGCTTCAAATGATGACAGTGAGGATGATAATCCTCCCCCACCTTCTTAGGATCCTCCTTCAGCTCCTTAGCTTCCAAAATGGGTCCATGCTACTCGGGATGCAGCAGGTGCTCTTGTAGGTGATCCTACAAATCAACGACGTACATGTTCTCGGTTCGATAGAGCCTCTTCTTTACTGGCTCAAGCTTCAACGAATTTTGATCCTGACACCTTTGTAGAAGCTTCAGGCCATCCAGATTGGGATGCATCTATGAATGAAGAATATCGTTCATTATTGGAAAATGATACGTGGGATCTTGTTTCTCTTCCAGAGGGACAAAAACTTGTTAGATTCAAATGGGTTTACAAAACCAAGTATGAACCAGATGGAAAATTTGATAAACATAAAGCTCATCTTGTTGCTAAGGGTTTTTAACAAGTTGAAGGCATTGACTATACTGAAACCTTCTCCATTGTTGCCAAAATGAACTCTATCTCCTTGTTCTTTCCCTTGCTGCCTCCTTCAAATGGGAAGTCCATCAGATGGATGTTAAATGTGCCTTTTTGCATGGGTACTTGCATGAAGAAATCTATATGGAACAACCTCCTGGCTTTATACAACCAGACTCCAGCCTTGTATGTCGGCTTAAGAAATCTCTTTATGGTCTCAAGCAAGCCGCTTGGGCTTGGTATGCCAAAATGGATAGCTTTCTTTTAGGTACTGGCTTTTTTAGGTTTCATTCTGACAATACTGTCTACACCAAGAACGTGGGTAAGTCTCTTATCATTCTTGTTCTTTACGTTGATGATCTTATCCTTACTGGTAGTGATCCCAACCTTATAAACCATGTGAATTCCAACCTTAAAAATAAGTTTGAAATGACATACTTAGGACACTTGCATTATTTTCTTAGTCTTCAAGTCTTGCAATCCAAGGAAGGTATTTCCCTTTCCCAGTCCAAGTATGCTTGTGATATTCTACGCCAATTTCACACGGAATACTGTAAGCCAACCCCTTCTCCCTTTTAGTCTAGAGCCAAAATTTTAGTCACTTTTACTTCCCATAAAGTTGATGCTACCTTATACCGTCAGCTTGTAGGAAAAATTTTGTATCTGACCCATACTCGTCCTGACCTTTCCTTTGATGTTTTCCTTATTGCTCGGTTTATGCAAAACCCACATGAAAGTCATTGGAAAGCAGCTAAAAGAATACTTCGTTATGTTTGAGGCACAGTTCAGTTTGGGATTCATTACAGTGCAGAAGCATCTCCTCTATTGGTTGGTTTCACTGATTCCGATTGGGCTGGTGACCCTGATGATCGGAAGTCTACTGCAGGTTATGTCTTCACTCTTGGTTTTGGACCTATTACATGGGCTTGCAAGAAACAAAGTGTCATTTCTCTTTCTTTAGCAAAAGTAGAGTATCGTGGCACCCTAGAAGCTAGTAAAGAAGCCTTGTGGCTTTGTCAGATCTTGTCAGTGTTTGGCTTTCAGCAGTAGCATCCTACTACACTTTGGTGTGATAATCAAAGTGCCATTCAACTATGCAAATATCGAGTCCAACATCAGCGCAAAAAACACATTGAATTACACATGCACTTCATCAGAAAGCTCATTCATGACAATGTTCTTGAAGTGCAATATTGTTCAACCAATGATCAAGTTGCAGACATCTTTACAAGGGCTCTCACAGAGGCGATGTTTACTAAACTTCGATTTATGATTGGAATTCAGGAAGTTGTCACTAGGGGGACAGGCTCTAATGCCTCCTTCCTTCGCCTATTGTGTCATATTTGTACATCCTTCAATCCTATCCCAAGTTGCTCTTAAGGGGGGATGCTAGGATATTCCAACACATAAGAAATAGTTCAGTATAACTTGGTTTAGTGTAGAGTTAGGTAAAGTGTGTTTCTTTGCTATGTACTTTTGTAACTTACAATCCCACGGTCATGATATGTAGTGATCGGATGGTTCATTCTCTCCTCAGTATTACCGACACTTGATCCATGGATTAACACCGGATTGGTCCATGATCTCTATTTAAAGAGAATTGAGGGTCATTTGTAGGGTAAGCGTTCATGGGAGAAGCTTATGTAATTTTTCATTCTTTTATTAATAAATTGCCTGAAGTGGTCGCATTAGCTTAGGCCATGGACTGTTTCCCTCTTTGAGGGTTTTAACCATGTCAAGAATACTGGTGTATTGATCTGTTATATGTTTGTGAGTGGTGTCCTTTGGTGTTCTATTTGAGGAACTTACCCTGTAAATTCCTACAAAGAATACCATGGCAGCCTAGTCAAACCAGTATGATGTGAGAACATAGTTTGCAATTTCAAGTTTATGCACAAAAATATCAAAGTAATTGGAACACACCCTTTCCTTAGAAATCTTGGCCATCTCAACCCCAAAAATAATCTTGGGAACAAGGTTGGCAAGGACCTTACCAATGAAATCGAAAATATCCTCATTCTTTTCCTCAATATCGTCCACACCAAATTCAATGTTCTCCATAACATCCAACTCCACCAAAACCACAACCTTAACTAATCCATCTCAAATATCCACTCCCATTCAATTACCTACACAACCATTTCCAAACCAAAAAAATAAAGTAATTCAAACCACTTACAACGTTGAGGTATAAAATTTTCAAACAACTCCTCATAATCTAAATGGCATTCATCTTAGATCGAGAGAAGTATTGAAAAAAGAAGATCCCTCTATTTTCACTAAAAAAAAACATCAAGAAGAAGAATATCTAGATGGGACTAAGGAATCATGGACCACATTTAATGGAGAGCAGCCATTGGAACCTGATATTGAAGAATTTATACTATGCTTATCATCATATTATTTATGTGTTTAAGAGACTAATCAACAAAAAGAATAAGATTTGAATGTCATGGAAACATATGACATAAATGGTGATCTAAATGATAAAGAGAACAAAGGGCATCATAGCTACAATGAACATTGGTTCCAGATAATCATGGGGCACAACGCTCCTCTTCAACAGTTCTCAACATCATCAAAGCAGTTAGTCTCTCATATTCAAGTACAATTCAAAGCATATCTTTCAAGCCTACACATGAGTTTATCTGTCATCTTGTTGTGCACATGGCTCCATTGGAAGTATTCATATACTTGAAAGAGATTTTATTTTCAAGTGGAGAAGGATAGAAAAAAAAGAAACTAAAAAAAGGAAAAGAGAGAAAATAAAAGAAGAGGAAGAAATAAATCTCAAGTGAAAACCTCCTTTGAGGCACCTAAGATTGACTCACTAATTGAAAAACTCCATGAGGTGGTCAATGGGTTGGAAAAAAGAAAAAAGAAAAAATAAGATCCTAGGTGAAAACCTCTTTTGAGGCTCCTATGAAGACCTACTAGTTGAAAACATAATTGAGGTAGCCAACAGGTCTTAGAAAACAAAAAAGAGAAAAATTGAAGAAAACGAAAAAATAAGAGAAAAAGAAAATAATACATATAGGAAATGTCCTTACCATGATAAATGCGTAAGCAAATCAACAAAATAGAATATACATGCTATCTAGCATATTTAGCTCCAAGCCCAATGCATGCATCTTTAGAGGAACAAGGAAGCTTGCCCACATCACTCTCATCCATTTCTTGACCACCCACAACCTTCACCCATCATTTCCAAGCCTTTCCCATTCTTTTTTCTCACTGTCATATAGTTTCTACAAGAAAGTTCTCTATTGCTACAACATATTCCAAAATTGCAATAAAAACACAAGAAAAAAATTGGCTTGGCCATATCTCGAAAATAGTGCATCCATTCGTCAAGTTGTTATATGGGGACATGCATAAGGATTATGGTAACATGCTTAAAAAATCAGCAAATTTCATTGTACATTTTTCAAGAAATTAGCCACCATCACTTACATCCATTTTTCATTTTTCTCAAGATTCATGCATCCATTGGCTAAGATTTTATGGAGAGATGAATAAGGATGATGGTAACATGTTAAAAAAAAATCATATGAACACAATCTACCATTTGAAAGATATGGGTTAAACAAACTTGCTACAAGAAAGTTACAAGATGCTACATGATTTTCCCTGTAGTGCTACAGGAGACTGATCAACATAAAAAGGAGCAATTTAGATGTTTTCCGCTGAAGATCAAGTGAGAGGGCCCAAAAATATCCTATCATACATCCATCACATCATTTGACACTTCCCCCCAACTTCATTCTCATAATTTTCCATGAAAAGCATTGTCCTTCTTTCCTTTTTCTACCTCTTTCATGACCACAAAGCTCTCTGACACCCATCAACATTTTTCTTATAAACTATCAATATTTTTTGAATAAATACTTCGAGGAAATTGTGATCCTAGTAGGTTCTGTGTGATTTCTATAGGAGGACACACTGTCCTATAGTAGTCTGCACATACCCTACAAGACCACATTTAAGACACGAGGTTGAGAAATCTAATCACCATAAAGCATTGGAGGAATACAACACTAGTCCTAAGTAGCTACAGGATCCCCTGCATGCTACTACAAGATCCGTATTCAAAATATATATATATATTTGATCCATAGTGGAACCTATATCTTGAAGGACCTGCATCATAAAAATTCAATAAGCAAAGGACACTAAAAAAAATAATTCAAGCCAGTGCATGTGTAGAGCATTGGAAAGGTATGTTTTAACGAATAACTTAGTGGTGTTTCAAGCAATAGTTGTAACCTTTTCTTTGTTATAAAATAGGGAGAATGTAACGAGAATGAGCACGAATGACCCAATCACTAATAGTTATCTTCTCTATGCAGGTAAAGACAAAAGTGGGAAAGCGCGGTGCAAAATGAGAATTCCATGAGGAGATAACGGCTGTCCCTCCAAAACCAAATAAAATCCAGACCAGGGCGAGTAAATCAAGGCAGATCAATCCGGGATGAGATTAAGGACTGTCAGTTCGGAAGGCTAGGCAGAGAAAAGAGAGGAGTTAATAGTTTAAGATCCTGAGGGATCGTTACTTTCAATTATTTTGTTGTATAGTTAACTCCGCTATTACTTGTATAAAAAGGGACAACATCGAAGACTTAAGGGACTTTTGATTATCTTGTATCTTTACTTTTTGTTTACAGACTTCACAGTTGGCTAAACTCAGACTATCGAGTCTCTTTGAGACTTAGTTTTGCTGTACTATCATTGATGCGTTAATATAATATATTTGGTGTTACTTTCTCCCTGCATCTGAAGTAAGTTACGGCGGTGTGCCATTGGAAGCTAAGGGCCCGGCTCCAACGGACACTGGCTGATTGTATCATTTACAGTTTGGCTTTGTGCGGTTTGTTTATTGTTTTTAATAATCTGATATACTTACATGCTGTTCCATACTTGTTCATCAGTAGTTTTCCTTTTGTAAATCTTTGTAACAAGTTTACATCATATTTCCAGAATTCATCACATAACATTGTTCTGAGCTGTTCACTTCTGTTACAGAATTTATAAGTGGAACGTTTTAGCTACATATGGATGGAGTGATGATCATAAGAAGATGGAATTAATGTCGTGTGTGGACTACTAGTGATTATTTCAGATTATGTGTATATATGATTGACGTTTCCTGTTCATGGTGATTTGCTGTTCCATTTGATTAAGCTGTCTACTTGTACAAAAGGTTGCTCTTTCTTTGTATAGAATTGAGAGTGTTGAACTCGCGAGATCTAGTTCCTTTACTGCCGTTCCTTTTACTGTTGTTCCATTTCTGAATTGCCGTTCCATTCTGCTTTCTTGCTGTTCCTTTTTACTTGCATTCATTGGTTTGGTGTGAGAGGAGGATCAAGGCTGTCGTGAGACACAACAGACGCTATTATGCTCCCAGATCCATGATCCATACTCTAATTCCTTTTCCTTCATCAGTTTCTAGAGGGATGGGTTATTGCTTCCGTACCCTTGACTGATAAAATTGTCGTGTGTGATTCCTTTATGCAAAAGTAATTTAGCCATAGCTTAGCATCCGTTTACTCTTGTATTTCTTAGACCTATACTACTAAGCATTACTATGAAAAATAGCCTCAAATTGAGATACCCTTTACAATAACAAAACGCTCCCGGATTGACTTGTAATGTGAGATAACTAGAGGTGAAAAAGACCCTTGTTACAGCTCTACAGCATGCAGAAATGAAGACAACAAATTGCACCTCAGAGGAAATTCAAACAATCTCATCCATATTCAACAACTCATGCAAGCATCAAATGGACAAATGATCAACGACAACCCCACCTACAAAAGCACACCCAAGGTAAGGCTCAGGTATGAAATCCTCTGAACCTTTCCTACAAACTTATTTTAGCTTGAATAAACATTGCATGTGTATGAAGGAAAATGTTTTTTATAGTCAGATATGGTAGTAGAGTAACTTTGGCATTATCTAGTAGCCAACCTCACTTTTCCACCAGTACACCCACATGTGTGGGAGAGGAACAAGACATAAGTAAAAAAAAAGACTCGAGAAAGTGGGTTTTTATCATGTAGTCATGATAGAGGACAAGGAGTGTGAAGGGGTAGGTGTTGGGCCTCAGAATTGATACATTCTCTTACCTTGTTTCCTTATATTTTTATTATATTTCTAATATTTTTATGTATATAATATGGTGATTTGTGTGATGTGAACCTTAGAAGTTGTTAATAAGTGTGTCATAATTTTATTCTTTAAAAGAGTTGATTTAACTATGAAAAGATGAGTTACGCTTACAATTTGAAGTGTTAACTGTCAGGTAATTTCAATGGCAGACATTGTTCCCTGGGATTGTTGGACAGGTGCGAGTCACAAGAAGCTACTTGGGTTAGTTATAACCTGACTCGGTGAGACCGATGATCATCATGGGAATATCAACTGTGATCTTGGCCACCTATTCCAAGGAAATATGGGAGATTTGTAATTCGAATTGAGCATCCTGAGAATATTCAGATTCTCAATATTAGCTTCATTAATTTTAAAAATATATTTAATTGTAGTATAAAGGAACTGAACTAAACCTCGGTAAAAGGAGGAGAAGAGAAGAAATTACTGTCGTTTTGATCTATTCTATAAGGTTTATAGACAACTTTGGTAATATTGTTCCTGGTTAATTTAACTGAGAATTTCACAGTTCAACTTTAACTTCTAGCACTGAATTTTCTCTAAGGCGGTTGAATTCTAGTGATCATGGGCCCAATCCTGGAATGACTACTTCCCTTGTGTTATTAAATTTACATTTTATGTTTCATTTCTTGTTTTGCAATTATTCAGTGTTTTCTTTCAATCCTTGCTGTGCAATTATTCTATCAGTTTCTGCATCTGAACATTGGTTATTGAATTGTTTTATCATAGTCATAGTTGCTACAATAGTTGAGTGAAGATTATAAGATTAGAATTTTGTTAATCGATTCTCTAAACATGCATTTACCTTTTAGTAGGGCTAGACCGATTAGAATACATTGGCACTATTTTTTGCACATATTGTGTAGACAACCTTGAAATAAATAAATGAATTATGGGTTGACAATTTAATGAGTGGAAGTCAGTTGGTATTTTTAAGAGAAACTAAGTAACCCAATAGTAGGTGAGGCCAACTTAGTTGACACAAATCACTCCCAGTTTATTTTGCATGAAATGAAAAAAAGAGAAAAAAATAAGAAAAAAAAAAAAGAAAAAAGAAAAAATAGTGGACCCACCACCTCTTGGCATGCAAACTGGTTGCTATAGGATTCTACATGATATAGTCAGGTTGCTATAGGTTGCTACAGGAAGCTGACAAAGTGTTACAAGAAGGCCAATTTTGCCCAAAAGAACCATTAGAGCCTCGAGATGCAAGGAAATATTAAGAGGAAATGTAAGTAAAAATTCCTCTTCTCCAACATTTGGCATGATTAGTCCAAAAACACCTTAGTCATCAAGAAAAACCACTCTGCATTTTACATTTTGAACACTGCATTTTACAAATAAGCCCGTTACAAATGGAAGAATAACCAGGTGGTTGATCCTGTTGCAGGAGTTTGATATTACAATCAGAGATCGACCGGGGAAAGAAAACCTTGTAGCTGATTTCCTCTCACGAATACCAAAATCAGTTGAAGCAGCAGCAGTCGAGGACCAATTTCCAGACGAACACTTATTTGCTGTCGCTGTTCAGACTCCCTGGTACGCTGATGTTGCTAACTATCTTGCAGTAGGTAAGCTTCCAAAACATTTAACCCCCAATGAACGGAAGCAGATTGTTCAGAAAAGCACTCGATTTTCGTGGGTTGGGGGCTATTTGTTTCACACAGGCGCAGATATGGAAATCAGAAGATGTATTCGAGAGGACGAAATCTTTGATATCTTGAAAGCCTGCCATGATGGGCCATGTGGAGGACATTTTGCTGACCGAAGAACAGCACATAAAGTATTACAAACGGGATATTACTGGCCTACAATTTTCAAGGATGCGAAAAAATTTGTCCAGGCCTGTGATAGCTGTCAGCGTGCAGGACGACCTGGTCCAACCGACGAAATGCCTTTGCGGCCTCAATTAGTGATCGAACCTTTCGAACGCTGGGCTCTGGACTTCGTCAGACCCATCAGCCCGCCATCAAACCAAAGAACCTACATTTGGTGGCAACTGAATATGTTACCAAATGGGTGGAAGCGGAGGCATTGCCTAGAGCTACAGAAGATTCGGTAATACAATTCTTGTTCCATTTGTTTGTACGCTATGGTCTTCCAAGAGAAGTAATTACAGACGGAGGACCACAATTTGTGGGACATAAATTAGCTGCAACACTCAATAACTATAGTGTTCAGCATAAAATTACTACCCCATACCATCCGCAGGCAAATGGGCAAGTGGAGAGCAGCAATAAGGTAATAGAGTCTATTTTGACAAAAACCGTTGCCTCACATCGGCGTGATTGGGCCGCCCGACTTCCCGAAGCACTGTGGGCTTATCGAACCACATGGAGGAGCACCACCGGCTATTCACCATATCACTTAGTGTTTGGAAAGCAGCCCATTTTTCCTATAGAATTCGAGATCCAAACGCTGCGAACTGCCCAAGAAGTCGGATTGGATTTAAGCGAAGCACAGAAAAGTCGATTACACCAAATTAATGAATTAGATGAAATAAGGCTCTCTGCATTACAGAATACAACACTGATTCAACAGCAGCGAGCCAAATGGCATGATGCGCTCATCAAAAACAAGATATTTCATGAAGGAGACTGGGCTCTGTTATATGATTCTAGATTTCAGGATTTCCCGGGGAAGCTTCAGACTCGTTGGTTGGGACCATACGAGATTCAAAAAGTCCATGACAATGGGACCCTTACTCTGATCACAATCGACGGATCTAGACATACATTTAAGGTAAACGGCCACCGAGTTCGTCTATATCGCAAACCGCTCACTCAAGAATCTTTTTGTCAGCAGCTACGCCAAGATACTAACATTGAGATTATGGGCGAGGAAGCAAAAACTTCCTCACCTATAGATCAGTAAAAAATTCATCTTTTATTACCATATCTTGTATATAAGATTGTAAATTTTGTATATATGTTTTTACCATTTGTGTGCGCTGTTCCTTTTCAAAAGGAACAACACTTGTGTGTTTTTGCTGTTCCTTTTCAAAAGGAACAGCACTTGTGTGTTTTTGCTGTTCCTTTTCAAAAGGAACAACACTTGAGTGTTTTTGCTGTTCCTCTTCAAAAGGAACAACACTTGTGTGTTTTTGCTGTTCCTTTCCAAAAGGAACAGCACTTGAGTGTTTTTGCTGTTCCTCTTCAAAAGGAACAACACTTGTGTGTTTTTGCTGTTCCTTTTCAAAAGGAACAACACTTGAGTGTTTTTGCTGTTCCTTTTCAAAAGGAACAGCACTTGAGTGTTTTTGCTGTTCCTTTTCAAAAGGAACAGCACTTGTGTGTTTTTGCTGTTCCTTTTCAAAAGGAACAACACTTGAGTGTTTTTGCTGTTCCTTTTCAAAAGGAACATCACTTGTGTGTTTTTGTTGTTCCTCTTCAAAAGGAACAGCACTTGAGTGTTTTTGCTGTTCCTTTTCAAAAGGAACAGCACTAGTGTTTTTGCTGTTCCTTTTCAAAAGGAACAACACTTGAGTATTTTTGGCTGTTCCTTTTCCAAAGGAAACAACATTTGTGTGCTTTTACTGTCCTTTTTAAGACAATGCATCAGATGAACTCCTCCTCACCCTCCCTTTCAAAAAGGAGTAGTATGCTCTTGTCCCTTTCATATAAAGGATGTGTTGTCCATCCTCTTTCCAAGGCCATAAGTAGCAGCTATACATTTATGCACTGAATATAAAAGTCAGGATATATCGAGATCAGCATATCATAAATCGCTATCTTTAACAAGCCCTAGCATTGATGCAACAACAAAGGAAGGATCCACACACTCATCATTTTTGCTGTCATAGTCTTACCTCCTCTGCCTTGTTGGAAAATTTCATCATGTTAAGTTCCTACAATTTTCTCTATTATTACTTGGAAATAAGAATAGAAGATTTATATCTTCCTATTGGGATGACAAGACTTCTTCCGCCATTCCCACTCTTAAGGAGGGCTGAACCACCCTTATGTGTAATTACACAAGAGCAAAGTTTGTTTCAAAAGAAAAAAAAGAGCAAAAGCAAAATAAAAAAAAAAAAGAAATTATTTGTCAAATGCAGGATAGGGGGTTTCATTAAAGAACCAGCCTACTATGATCATAAGATTGGAAGCGAAGTGGCATTCCCATCATGGCCACCACACCAGGGATATGGTCCAACGGGTTCACTACATAAACAAACCTTGGAACAGGGGGTCTCATTACGAGCCGGCCTGCCCACGTTTCGCGCCTCTCTGGTGAATGGCATCATGGGTATCTGGTTACCAAGCCAGCATGATGGCCTGCATTTTGACAAGAATTGCTCTTCAAAAAATACACAAAGGACCATGGTTCCAGGGTGAAATAAACAACTCTACCAAGGTTATGAACACCTATCGGCAGCAGAGCTCTGTTAATGGTATCGGAGTCATAATATATACACCAATTTGGATCATATCAAATACTTCTTTCTATCCTCGTAATAATTATATCTTACACTTTGATGGATACGTCGCATGAATATCTATCACCACCAATCATGGCAAAGGTATTGACTATGACTACCTCAGACTTTATATGAGTGCCAGACGTCCTATCCTCCTGTCTTGCATCACATCACGAAGGCTTATGCAAAACGCGATCTACCTTTTGCCTCGATCTCGGTATTTCCTTGTCTAATCTGAAACATGGCAAAATTCTATATGCTGTTCCTTTATGACTTGGTGACGGGATGGCGGCTCCTCCTCCATTTGACGGCTGGGACAGCCTATCATATTGCGAGGGGGGAGGTGACCTCATTACTCCGCCGGCCACGTGTTAGCACATCATTCGGAAATGATATGGTACGAAGGTACGGTATGGTTTAACGGCATGACAATGCTATTTTTGCAAAAAGTTGTTATTTACAATTTATTTTCATCAATGCATGCTCTGTGTTTTTTTCTCTCGGCTACGATTACGTTTTTTGCGACAGATAATTGCTGTTCCATCTAGGATCCCGAAACAGAACCATGGAAGGCAAGGCTATCAGAAGCGAGCCTAGTAAGCTAGTAGTCTCCGAAGCTGCTCGGGAAATCCTAGAAAGGGCGGGGTGGCTAACTTATTTTAGCCACCTGCGTAAATCAAATGAAACTGTGGCCATGGAATTCCTGCAGAATTTGCAGGAAGAACACTCCGTAGTGGGAGGGAAGCAGATAATGGTCACGAAGGAAATAATCGCGGAAGTAATAGGATTACCAGCCTCAGGACCAATATGGACGACAAAGAAAGAGAGGTTGCAAAAGATCATAGAAATTTTCCAAGACGAAGGACAGAATCTAACAGTGAAGGGAAAAGGAGTGTTGCCGGCAACGCTAGGAGAGACTTGGAGCGAATTCACAAAGGTAGTGCAGAGCTACATCACCTGCAAGGGGCGAAAAGATGTGGTAAGACCGCGTCACCTTAAGCTCCTGGCTGTGTTAAAAGGAAAATGTTCTGTGAATCTCCCTGCATTGTTAAATTCATTACTGCATGATGCCTCTCGGAGCCTGAAAAAGGCACACCATGAAGACGCAGTGGTTAGCCACCATGGGTTGATCCGCCTGATAGTGAGCCACAGTATCACTCAGCAGCAGAGTAGCTGGGGGGAACTTATTACAGCAATTGGAGGGGGAATGGCATCACCATCCCCAAAGGCTAAGCATCCTGCTGGTACCTCTAAAACTCCCAAGAAGCCCAGAGAATCACCAAAACCCAAGCATCCCTCGGGTACACCCGAGCAACCCGAGAAACGCACGGAGTCAGTAAAACGAAAACGTTCCTCTAAAGCATTTGGACATGCAGAAAAACATAAGGAACTGACCACAGAAGAGCGCGCTACCTCGAAACGTAGGCATTCCTCTGGCACGCCTAAACAATCTGAAAAACACAGAAAGGTGGTGGTGGAAGAGCAGGTGGCCAGCACACCCGAACAGCCCGAGAGGCCTAGGAAGTCAGCTTAGTTGGCAAGGATAAAAGGCAGGCTGGAGAAAATCCAGCCAAGCATTGACCAGCCGATCGAAATAACAGATGAGCCACCAGCGCCAGAACAGGAACCCTCGAGGGAAAATGTGGAACGAGTTGAGAACGAAGCAGAAGCTGAGGAAGGAAATGAACATTCTGACTCTGAGGCCGAGGCCGACTATCCGGGGGCAGCCACTGAGCAGCCAATTCAGGAGGAGGAAATGGAACAATTGGGGGACAGCCCGCCACAGGACCACGCGGAGGAAGAAGAGCTGGCCACCATCTTGGCCAGCTTGGGAGATTATGCTTCACCTTCCAGTCCAGCAGACCCTCCTGAAGGACCCTCTGGGGAAGAGACGCATGAAGAATTGCATGAAGAAATGGCAGGAGGAGAAAACCCCCCTGTTGACGACGAAGAAAATGTAAATATCAACCAGGAACAATCTGTTCCCAAGACACCAGAAGAAAACCCACCTGCTGATGACGTGGAGAATGAAAATGCTTGTCGGGAACAGTTCGCTCCCAGAATGCCAGAAGAAATCCTCGATGAAAGAGGAGCAGAACTGAGGGCCACTCATGCGCCCACTGCCGAGGCAAGAGAAATTAAGAAATTGAGAAAGAAACAGCAGAGACTGCTGAACATTATAGCCCAGCTTCGGCAGAAAATTCGAAGTTTGAAAGCCAGTCTGAGAATAAGAAGGACCGTAAGGAGAAAAAGAAGGACAAACGCAGCAAGGTCCTGTCAGATGAGAAGGCGAAGGGCTTATAGGCGTCTCGTAGGTCAATACTCTGCTGATAGACCTACGACTGTTCCAACCGGCACTGAGGGACAAAATGTCGTTCCATCTAATATGGAACATCAAAATGCCGTTCCATCTGAAATAGAACATCAGAATGCCGTTCCTATTGACGCTGAGGGACAGACTGCTGTTCCAAATAGCCCATTGGAATCAACTGCTGTTCCAATCAAAACCGAGCCACAAGACGACATTCCATTTACAGAGGGGCCATCGTACCCCTTTATTCATGTTAAGAAAGAAAGGGAAAACAAAGCAGTCCAAACTGAGGCACCACCTTTAGGGATAATTCGGGATACGAATTCCAGGCAGCGAAACGTGAAGGTCCAGGTAAGACTCCCTGCCTCTGAGAAATCATGGAAAAAGGATCCAAAAACTAAGGCCTTGCACCACGAGATGAAGCAAGCCCGACAGGAGGTTGACCAGCTAAGGGAACAAATGATCCCTCGGGAAAAATACGAGGAGTTGCAGCAGGAAGCTGAGCAGTTAAAGGAACAAATGATCCCTCGGGAAAAACATGAAGAACTGCAGCAGCAACTGCGGAACATGAGTCAATCAGAGAGTCAGGCCTTTGAAGGATGGCAGAAGGAACAGGAAAAGGTTGACAAGGTAACGCGTCGACTAGATGGTGTTATTAAACAATTGGAAACTGTATGTTCGCTGTATAATGATGTTTTGACTTGCAGGGCCCCTGCAAAGAATTATGCTTTATTTCTCTTTGAAAGATACTTAAGATTGAAAATAAAAGCTGTCAGGGCAGGTGCCCCTATTCAGATTAATACTGTTAATGATTTTATTGATTGTTGCAAACATTATGGGGTTAAGGTCCAACGGTTACTGTGTGAATTATATTTGCACAATATGGTGCTTGAACAGGAAACTGATTTAAACCCTGGCCCTTTCGTGGGAGATATACAGCTACAAGCCTTTGTTTCATTTGGGGTCAATCAGTTAAAGTGGCTCAGGGCTTATAATGCCTTTCAGAGGCAGGAGAACAGCCTAGATCTATGGGTCAGGGCCGAGCCTAGAGACCCAGTTCACCTA